>BSBM01000769.1:16072500-16677500 GCA_027924585.1 Larix kaempferi
AAAACATGTATACATCACATCAAGACATGTGTACATCAAAACATGTATACATCACTTAATCAACACATGTACACATCACATCAAAACATGTGTACAACAAAACATGTATACATCACTAATCAAAACATGTACACATCACATCAGAACATGTATACATCACAACTAGCATGTATTCTTACTAATACATCTAAACATGTATACATCACACCAAAACATGTATACATCTAGCATGTATTCTCACCAATACATCTATCATCAAAAGCATGTATAAGTAAAGCTAAGTATTCTAAGTATAAGAGTCCTAAATCTAAATATTTCTAAGTAACTGGGTGTAGAGAACAGGTTACCTCATCAACGACCTTGTTGTTTGATGAGACAATCTCATCAGTAGTGACTATACTACTCCCCCTTTCGAGGACGGTCCTTTTGAACTACACCAAGCTTGTCTCGGAAGTATTCAAACTTCACTCGAGACAGAGGTTTGGTTGGTAACTTCTTCACTTGACGTAGGGGCTTGGTTAGTACAATGGTAACCTGTTACAAATTCAAACTTTTAGAGTTCATTTCTGTGACATATCTTGTTAGTTCCCTATGTTCTTTGACTTATCATGGAACACTAGATTCTATGTCATCTTGATACAACTCTAATTATCACATAGGATCTCAGTTGGTTCTAACTCTAAGTCAAACAATCCTAAAGCCAAACTTCTTCACAACTAGCAGAGCAAGCAGCCATATATTCCGCTTGTGCTGAGAGTCACACTAGACTGCTTCCAGCTAAACCACGAGATCATGGCTAATCCCAGACAATAACATCCTCTCGAGGTGTTCTTCTTGTCTGATACACTTCCTGCCCAAACAGAATCTGAATAGCCATTTGAAGTCATGATCTTCAAGATAGCATAGATCAAATTCTATCGTGTCCTTTATGTGCCTCATCACATACTTTGCAACTATCAGGTAAACACATCTAGTTTCCACTAGATACTAACTCAAGGTGTTCAAAACAGAGCATATATCTAACCTAGTATATGTTAGATATATCAAAGACCCAATAATTTGACTGTACAGAGTTATATCCACTAACTCTGATGAGTTATCCCCTAACGGCTTCAAGCTGGAATCCATAAGAGTGGCCATTCCAACACCTCAAGTCATATTTCTCATCATACTTTCCCTGATTGATAAATATTCCTTCTGAGCCTTGCCATACTTCCAGACCTAGGAAGTAAAGCATCAAATTGAGATCTTTCATTTTTCATTTCTGCATTGAATGATCTTCTGCATATCTATCTGTGCCATCTCTCGTTAGATGGGTCTACTGATATGAGCCTCAGTATCATTCGAACTCTGTGGTGAGTTCCTTCTTGCATCCATGTCATATGTGTATCATATTCAACCTTGTAGCAAAGGTTGAGATCCACATCACCCATGGTGATCATTAAGCTTAAATTATTATCGATCCTAGGTACCTATACAGAACCTGATTCATACCTCTTCTTTAATTACACCATACTTGGAGCAAACATCTTGTCATGATTCTCTTCCCCTTTCTAAGAGAATCTTCTAGCCATGAGCCTTCTATATTTTGTTTGATTTGTAAATCTTCTTGTTTGAACATCCACCACTTGTACGGTGTCCATCATTCTTCATGACCTTTCCTACAAATCAAAATTAAGTACATGATTAGTAATACTTCATAATCATCAAAAGATAACCCATTATGCATACAGATATCATTTACATAGTGATGCAACTATTTTGACCATTACTTTGGCACAACACTTTCCCATATCCTGTATGCATACAGTGGCTATCTAGATGCCTTCCATCTCTACCAGAACATACTATCGAGAGTGTGCACAACTCTCAGCATGTCAGCAAAGAGGTTTCATTCTAGACAAGCAACAATGGAATGTTTGTCCAAGCATATGCACATTAGTTGTATACTGTTCAATGCTCTATGAATGTTTACACTCAGCATTATATATTCTAGGAATACAAATATGCATGCAGGCAATATCATTACTATTTCAAATAGCAACTCAAATACTTATCTTTTATGTTTGTGTGGCTGCCTCCCGCTTGATCTTCTGTATGTCTTTTGAACTTCTATTCATTCTGTACCACTGTGCATGCTCAAGAGTCATCCTCATGATCTCATATACAAACATACACTCATTAGTATATTCTAAATGCTATCAAAACATTATAGTACTAAATAATCTTGAAAACGTATAGTCATGATTATAGTTAATAAACATTAGTATTCAAGATTTCAGGGAAGTCTTCTTTTACTCATGCGTATCATTGATAAGAGATATAATATGCATAATCCCTTGGTTACTAACTTTATGAATGAGCATAACCAATCATTCCAAGTATACTTATATAAGGGATCCTAACACAAGGTAAGATTCATGGGAAACATACCTGGATTATTATACCTACTTGGTTATGTACAACATACCTCGTAAGTAGAACAAAGATTATGGATGAGTCTTTGTCTTCATGTTTTCATGGTCATGAAGCCTGATTTGTCTTTTGTGATGTACCTGTATCTTGTTAGCAGACAAACTCAACCTCACACAACACCATAATGCATTAGTACAATCATAAGTGTCAACACCCTAACCAATGAATATCTTCTATCATGCATTCATAATTTTGTTAAGGTGATACAACAAATCTAAAATCAAGATTGTACTAACTGTAATAATCATGAAGACAAACATACCATAAACTTAATCATGAACAAATCTCAAAACATACCTCGATGAGTCATACCTATCGAGATCGCTTGTAATCTCCTTATGTAAAGCCTTAGCCTCATCTCCCTCTGAAACATGAACTCCTTCACTTATGTAGGTGACCAATCTATCTTCTTCTAGGATTAACCCTATCCACTTGATTTGCAAGAACTGGACCTGGAGCTGGATATGGGTTTGTCAGAGAAACCCCAAAAATTCAAACTTTGAATTTCAGACTTCCGAAAGGATAGAAATATGCGCCTTGATGAGCTGATCAAACTGATATATTTAGAATTTGAAAACTGCAAAGTTTTACTCCTCAATTTTGCCTTTGAAACTTTCGGATTCACTGGACGTGACCCTGAACTGGGGTTTGATGAAGCCCACTCTTTTGCCCCATCAAAAAGTTTGAACCAAAGCTCTAAGCTTCTATTTTTCTGAGGAGCTTCCAGCCGTGGTCACAGATTTCAAAAATTCCTATTTTTACAGAAGCCCTAATTTTCCACTTTTCTGATCAAAGTCCCGAACTAGGGTCTAATCAAGCCCGGCCTTCTGCCCAACCAAAAATTCTGATCTTGGTCTCTAAATTTCTATTTTGATGAGTAGCATCCAGCCGTGGTCTCCGATTACAAAAATTCCAACTTTCTTCAAAGCCCTAAATTTCGGAAGCCATGAATGAAGGTACCAAAAAATAATTCTGTTTTGACAGAAATATGTACCTGATTGTTTCTGGTGTAACTCCGAAATTTTTGATCCACAGGGTCTGAAAAGGTTTTCGGAGATAGCCTGACCTGTTAGCTTTCCATCCTGACAGGTCTGACCTCAATTGGATGTTCTGAGAGAGAGTTATGCCAAATGTCGCAACGTGACCTGTTTTGGGAAAATACAGGAGAGCGAACTTGTACGGCGTGCCACGTGTCACTGTTTGACCTTCGGCCTCTGAAAACGTTTTCTGAGATAGATCGGCCTGTTATCTTTCCATCCTGACAGGTCTGACCTCAATTGGATTCTCTGAGAGAGAGTTATGCCAAGTGTCGCAACGTGACCTGTTTATGGGATAATACAGGATAGCGAACTTGTACGGCGTGCCACGTGTCACTGGTTCAACTTCGGCCTCTGAAAAAGTTTTCTGAGATAGTACAGTCTGTGTACTACCTTTCACTTTTCACGAAATTTCATTTGGATCTTCCTAGCCCAAGTTATGACCTTTTTCTCAAGGTCACCTGATTTTGACTCAGATCTGGAAGAGGCAGAAACCCTATATTGTACAGATCATAAATCACAAAGTACAACGAATTAGAGGTTGTCCTTTGGACACAAGGTACCTGGAGATCTTAGCTTCGTCCTGTAACAATTTCAGATCCGAAAACTTCGCCAAAACGGATTTATAGCGAAAGTGATACGATGACTGGTTTTTTCTATGTAAAACCCTAACCTTCAAATTGTCGTAAGTAAAGCAAGTGTCTTTAGTGCCATACCTTGTCTTCCTTCAGGTTAGCTCTGATACCATGTTAAAATTCAATATGCTAAGACAGAAAATAGCAGCATTACATTCCATTTCACAATAATAGCATATACAGGATCACTGAAGAAACAACAAGCATAGCATAAACACAAGAGACACAGATTTATCCTGGGAAACCCTCATGGGGTAGAAAACCCAGTAAAGCTTCCTCAATATAGATGACCAGCAATATACAAAGATGCAAACCAAAGACATGATCTCCTTCTCCACTATAGCAGACCTCTCCTCCAATAGGTGCGCCTCCCTTGAATGAGTGAGTGTGTATAATGAGGAACACACCTCCTCTATTTATACACTACTTTGATATGTATTTTACACAAGTACACGTAGGCTCGTATTTAACCAATAGGTTAAATAACCCACTACAACTAACTGGGCCGACCCCTCTAGGGTGGTCTAATAACCCTTTGACCCACATAACACATTTAGGGCCGACCCCCACTAGGGAAGTCTAATAACCCGAGTTACCACATTCCGACGGAGGAATAAACATCTCCGGATATACAATAAGATCTTCACGGAGGAATGAATCATCTCCGGAATAATAAAGTACAAATATAATATTCTTTGAAGTTACAATATTTAACACAAAGCACTGAGGTGGACATGAGGGTCCACGGGTATGGTGGTGATGTGCCATGGGAGCATATGAACTGGTTGCTCCAGATTGAGATGTAGCCCGCGAAAGGTCGGGACCATGGCTAGGATGTGCAATGGAAAAGGGTTGGGGATGCGAGGCCATACGACCAATGATGCCATCAGCGGCATGGGATTCCCTCGGCGCATCATGTTGGGATGACTCGCCCCGAGGGGCGTCTGGTATAATGGTATACAGATAACCCGACTGGGCGTAAATGAGGTCAAACTGTTGGGCTTTGAGGATGGCCTCTTCTTCAGACTGGGGTCGTTCGGATGCCACATCCTTGGCAATGAGAGGGAGAAGGGACTTTAGGAACCAATCTAAGAAGATGCGGTCGTATAACTTGATTTTGCAGAGGCTTCGGCGTCGACGCCACTCATGAATGTGGTCAGTGATGTGGGTGGCCGTGTTCTGTCTGCAAGACAGTAGGATCTCGACTCCTGCGTAATAGCAGACGGGTAACTGGAAGAACTGCAGGAAGGTCGAGGCAAGGGAGGTAAAGGTGGCATGGGTCCCATGGGGATGCTCGATATACCACTTGGCTGCAGAGCCAGTGAAGGTGCGCTGTAACAGACGGAGGCGGACAGAGTCGTCCACTATGGAGTTGGAGGAACACCATAGATGGAAGGACATGATATGGTTTTGGGGGTCCTCACCTGGATTTCCCTCAAACTTAGGGATGTCGGAGGGGAGTTTGGTGGGCATGTGAGGCCACGCAGGGTCGTGTCGGATAGGATCATTGGTTAACCTGGCTAAGTCTAGTAAGTTCAGACTCGCCATGTATGGTAAGCTAGCAGATGAATGTGGCGTAGTGACTGGGACATGACTAGTCATGGTGGTAGATGTAGGGGTCCAGTAGCGCCTCAAGGTATGCTAGGTATTGAAGGTATGTGTCCTCCAATAGCTGTGGTCTGGTATGGGCCAGCGCTTCCAAGTGCAACATGGGTTACACCCGGGTTAGGAATAGTAGTAGGGATTCCTGGGATATGGGTTGTGGAAATGAGAGGGGGTGTGACCCCTATGTTCGACGTACCCGTAATAGGAGGTGGTCCTATGTTGGGCATCCCTAAAAATGGAGTGCCCCCATATTAGGCATACCCAAGGGGGTGGTTGTTGCCATGGATGGCACCACAGTAGAAGGGTCTGTGGATGTATCACCTATGGTGCTGGTAAAAAGTGGGTCGAATTGTGTCCCAGCCATGAGGTTGGTTGGTAATAACTCGGTAGGGTTTTTGGATTCTGCCTCAAAATCTTATGTGAAGTGAGGCGCGTCAGAATCGGATGACTATCTGTTCGACCGACGATGTGTCGAGTCAAGGGATAAGGCTCGACGTCAGTGACGTGGAGATCCAAGTAGACTGAACTCTGGGAGTTCGCCTTGAAGACGACGAGAGCGTCTAAAATTCTCAATGGTGAGAAATTTTTTTTTTTGTGAAAAAATCTTCTGTGTAAAATGGTAATGTATAAAAAACTCAAAACCCTAATGCAACCAAGGGTGCAAGAAGGGGAGTGAAAATGAAGGCTCTCAGGCCAAAAAATCAACCTAAAAAATGCACTTATTATAGCAACTGTGCTATAATAAGTGGAGGGATACAAAAAATGGTCAAAGTACCAACATGCAAACAACTTCTAGAAAAAAGAGGTGCTACTAGACCAAAGGTGGATTGTATCATGCAAACACCTAACTAAAAGTATTGTGAATCAACAAACGACATTCTCTGCAAGGTGATGAAATCCAAGTCAGACAATATTGAGTGTTGAATCAACGGATAGATATCCCCCTACCGGGAGGGACACCGGGTAATCAATCCTAAAGAATGGCAACTAGGATACTTCGTTCATGACACGTCCAGAAAAGGTAAATCTGCCATTTGGTCCTTTTACCGCAATACCCCCATACAGGGATATCCCGAGAACTGCGAATGGTAGCCTTTGGTTACTTAATGGATTTCGGCATTCCACTCAGACTTCCGGAACCATCCTCGCGACTTCAACCCTCCTAGGGGAGAGGCCTTCCGATAAACTGGTTATGACCGTGCCAACAAATACTAGGAGATTTTGGTTCCCTAATGGAAAACAGCTATGTCTCAAATGTAATAACTGAGGGGTGTTATTGGAACACCTATCCCCTCAATACTACCTAGCTACAAAGTTCTTGTAATGTTCCCCAAGTGGGGTTAAAAGTGGGTTAAAGTTAGGGTATGTTTTAAGGCTTAGTTTAAATTATGTGTTTGAGTGGGTGCACGTGTGGTATTTTAAACTAAAATTGAAAAAGTAAATGCTTTGCAGAAAATATTCAAAAAAAAAAGGATCTTTTGAAATAGTAAAGCAAATAATATGACTTCTTCAATAAATGGAATTTAAATGCTTTGCAAAGACTATTCAAAAAACAAAGGATCTTTTGAAATAGGAAAGCAAATAATATGACTTCTTTAAGAAATAAATGGATTTCTTTTTCAAAAAAAAAATTGCTATGGGAAAAATATCAAAGAAGTAAACAACAAAATTTTAATCTAGATAAAATGCAAATAAATCCTTCTTTCAATTTCTGAAAATTTTTAAAAAGACTTTTTCAAAGGTGCATTCTAAATAGTAAAATTTTCCTATGGCTGTAAACAATGCTGAAATTTTAGTACTGTAAAATGTGCTATGTGGGCAGAAAATACAGTAAAAAATTAATTTTTTAAACGGATTGGCCGAATGGAAAAAATTGGCATCGCGGGTTCTGACAGGACATCCACGATGGACCGCGCGGGTTTCTGTCGCACAATCGCGACGGGTAGCGCGGGTTTCAGCCGTGAAGCCGCGCGGGATTTCATCACACAGTCGCGATGTGCAGCGCGGAAAATGTCCGCGAAGCCGCGATGTGCAGCGCGCTAATTGGCCGTGAAGCCGCGGTGAATCGCGCGGAAAAGAGTCGCGCAGTCGTGATGAGCCGTGCGACTGTCAGGCAAAAATCCGCGAGGCGAAAGGCGTACGATGACGCCGAAAAACGAACCCGAAAATGACAATTTCGGGCTGTTAGTGGAAATGAAATAGGCCAAGATCTAGAACAGCAATGGATCTGCTGTCTAGGGTGGCAGATCTATGAATTAAACTAACTAATACTACCAGAAATTAAGATCTAAAGCAAAAATAAAATTTTGAGATCTAAAGATTCAAGCAGCGGAGTCGCCAAAAACTGTTGGCTTGGTTTTGCAACCAAGCTTAGTGCTATGGGCACCTACTAACTAATAGCAGTAGTCTCAAATATTAAAGCAAAAACAAATGTAAATCTAACACTAAAACTAAACTAGCATGTGAATATCATAATAAACTTTTGAATTGAAAACAAGAACAAGAAATAGAAAAAATAAATTTGTATTGAAAATGGGGGCAAGCAAGTGCTTGCAATAATAATACCTCCAAATGGTGAAGGTTGTTGAGTAGCTCCAAGGGTGAGCATCTCCAAACTCCAAAGGGTCCCTTCTCCAAGGTAGCTACAATGGCCAAAAACTCATGGGAGATTTTGGCAGCATGAGGATAGGATGATGGATGGATGTGAAATGAGGAGCCCCTACCAACTTTTTATAGGTTTTGGTGGTGGGGAATACCATTGTGGTTTTGTGGAAACCAATGGTATTAACCAACATGGTTTAGGTACTTTTCCCTCCTTTTTCCTTTTTTGAATAAAATTAATATTTTTATTCCCTTTTTAATATTTTGGGGAATTTTGGACCCTTTTTGAGGGTTTTTTATGTTTTTTTAGGAAAAATAATCTTTTTGTGTGGGAAAAGGGGTGTATTAAGGTCTTTTGGTGACCTTTTGTTGGCTTTAGAGGCTCGGATGGTGGAAAAAGTGGACAAATGGGTCATGTGAATAAGGAAATGAGCTAGTGAACACTTTTTAGGTGTTAACACCATGGTCTTCCCAACAAACGAAAACGATTGAAAACAGAGACAGCAGGAGTTACCGGAGCTACAGAACTCTGCTGATCTAAGGTAAAAAATGTCACGTAGTTAGACTACTCCCTTTTTTTCTTTTTTTACCTGAAAAACATTGCTTTGCTTTTACTTTTTACTTTCTCCTTTTTTTTTCTTTCTTTACCTGAAAAACATTGCTTTCTTTTCTTTACTGAAAAAGCATTCCCATAAGAACAGTTTACCATACATTCAGTTTAAATGTATTTAAATTTAGAATTTTTATCATTTAAGTTTCATTAAGATGTGCTCCAAATTGTGCATTTATGACAATATTAAAAACTTAACAATATCCGAAGGATCAACATCTACCTTTTCAAAAAATACATTAAATCAAACAACACTTTAGACTATACCAAGTATGCATTTGTCCCTCATTCATATATATAATATAATACTTGCAATTTTTATTTTTTAATGCCTGAGTTTATTTACATTTATTGGATTTGGGGAAATGTTAGCATAACTATCACTCATGGTCCTCGAAGGACTCTTAAACAAGATGCAAGATTACATGATCTATTAAGAATTGATCTATAATTTTAAGAAAACTTCTACCAATTTACAATTGGACTTAGCTCAACCTAAAAACTCGACCATGGATTTATATGGTTCTTGTTAATTTTAATCTTGCTTAAGGAAAAAAAGCCACATATTATTGGCTGTTTAATTTTTTTTTAATAATATGAACATCTTAAAACATGCATAATGGTTTAGTAACACTTAAAAAAGAAGTAGATTTGTTAATGCACCTTTTTATATTAATTATCAATGATAGTGATCATTGATGTAAAGGTGGCATGTCATCAATTTAATCGACAAGGATAAATCTAGTTCATAGTATGTCTGAAGCTGTGTGAGTTTATTGGGAAATACACCATACCATTCACCAATGTAATTAGGTAGGGTATCCATGCAATATATACAACTCCTCGTAGAGGGATTCATGTATATCTTAAGACAATAACATCACAATTCATGAATTCTTCTATAACACCAAAACCTTCTTTAAGATAGATGCATCGATTGCAACTATAGAAAACATGGCAATGTAAAAGGTTTAATGAATATGTTTTCAACTTGCTCTTCAATAGGAAAATACTTTGAACTATGAACAACACCCTAGATGAGTTTTCAAATGAATTGCATGTGAATCTCTATGCATTTTATCCTTATGATGTTCAATTGTTTTGCGAGAAATAGGTATGGAACTCTAATTATCACTCCAAAGAGTAGTGGGGTGATATTTCTTAATTCCAATATCTATCATGAATTTTTGAATCCAAAGGATCTCTTGAACAACAAAGAATTGTAGCAAAATACTCAGGTTATACATAAGATAATGCAATCATTGATTGCGTATTGCAAGACCAAGCAATAGGAGCGAATTCAAGGTGATAGACAAAACCAAATGTGGACATTCGATCATCAAATGAACCAACCCAATCAACATAGTGAAACCCATAAGTTGAGAAGCACCTAAGGTATACCGAATGCCAAAATTGGTAGTACCCTTAATGTACCTCAGAATTTGCTTGGCTACCTTCTAGTGACTCTCATGAGGAAATTGAGAGATTTAAGATAGACACTTACAAATGAGATGGAAGGTCATGTATGGTTCAAATACAATAGAATCCCAATCAATTTCCTATATATCAAAGGATTAACATGTGGTGAATCACAACTCACAAAACGTTGAATGCCTTAACTAAAATGGAGTTGGAGGAGGCTTGCAATCAACCATGCCAAAGCAATGAAGTAAATCAAGGGCATACTTTTACTGAAAAATGGAAATCCCTTATGAAGATTGAAATACCTATAAGCAAAGGACCAAGGTTTGCCATATCAAACTACTTCATTATTGCTCAATGAACACTGTGAATCATGGATGAAGAACTACCAATGAGGATTAGATCATCCATGAACATAACCAAAATCAAGAGATCAACACCCTACCTCTTAGTGTACATTATCATAATGACAATAATTGAAACCTAAAACAATAAGAAACTTATCCATCTTCTCAAACCAAGATCGAGGAGCTTGTTTGAGACCACACAATTAACATTGGAGCTTGCAAACATGTGAAGGATCTTACACAAAACCAAGAGATTTCTCCATGTAAATTTCCTTGTGCAAATATCCATGTAGAAAAAAAACTCTTTGCAACAGGGGAAAAGGTCTTGGAATAATCAATTCCTTCAACCTGTGAAAATCCCTTGTCTACAAGATGTGGCTTATGCTTGTCATTAGAGACGTCTACTACATATTTGGTTTTATAAATCCATTTAAAATGATCAAGATTTTGTTCCTTAGGAAGAGGAACGAGATTCCAAGTGTTATTATTCAACAAGGAAGAATAATCCTTTGTCACAATAACATCCCATTTTGGTATACCAACAACATAAAAAATTGTTGTGGGTTAGTGGAAATGGTGTCACCCAAAAGAGAATTACTAGTTGCACGTGATTAAGTATGGAAAGGTTTGGTGACTAAATAACTAAAATTAGTTTCCTCATAGCCATACATCTTAGCCTTTAGGTCTCTTTCATTCACAAAGGCTCTTTCTTAAAATTTGTCCTTGATCAAGTGGTGTTTATGGAATATTTTCTTCCACTTGATTTGCAACTTCATGCAGATTTTCTACTTGTTGAATTTCATTGCCAATAGTGTGATTTGCAACAACAATATTTCCATTAACTTCTTGTTCTGCAAAAACAAAATGGAAATGCAATCTTCACCAATGTTTTCAAGATAATCTATGGAAGGATTAGGAAAAACGATTAGGTTGAAGTGGTCATCAAAGTGGACTATCCTTCTAACAAGGAATTTATAGATAAAGGATAAAATAACTTGTATGCCTTGATATCCTCATAGAAGCCAACAAAAAACAATTGTTGACTCTTCTTCTCAATATCTTTGTTCTTTTCATATGGAATTAGGGCTCAAGCTTGACTGCAAATTAATACCCTGAAATAAGAAACATCGGGCTTGACATAGGCCCAAGCCTCTCCCTTATGTTGATAAGTGTCGGGAACAAAGTGCTAATGTTGAATGTCAAGTTCTCTACAATAATATTTAAATTCCCGATTAACACACTCCACCCCATTATCTGTGCATATTTTATTTATATAAAGAGAGGATTACGTCTCAACAAAATATTTGAGGGACTTAAAAGTAGCAAAGACCTCAATCTTGGACTTATGAAAGTACACCCAAGAGCAATGTGAGAAGTTATCAAAAGTGCATACTTAGCCTCGGAAAATGAATGAGTTAAAAATGACATTAGATCATTATTTACCAACTCAAGATATTTGGTAGCATACAAGGCATTACCTTTACGAAAAGGATTCTGATGTTGTTTTCCAAGAACACAACCTAGACAAACTCCTTAAGTGCAAGAGACTTTAGGAAGATCAAGAACCAAATTCGGTTTGCTCAATTGTTTCAAATACCTATAGTTTAGATGTCCAAATATTTCATTCCATGGCCTGCTCAAAGAATGAGCATGTTCTATGGAAGAGGAACCTGAAAAATTATCAAAACCATCGAACTTGTACAATTGAAAACTATGATCAATCCTACCAGAATAAACAACTTATGTAGAGTCTCATCCTAAAACATCAAGTTGTGTAGAGTCTGCAATTCCAATCTACAAAATGATACTATTAGATGTATAAGGATGCATCTCATGAGAGTGAATCATATGGTATGAGGTTCCAAAATCAAGGTTTTAGCTATCTCAATATGCATATAAGGCTTGAGTAGACAGTGCATGCAATTTACTAGAAGAAGGTTTGGGTGCTGAAATTGTGTGCTACTACATGCCTTCATTCAATGGTTCTAGTTTGATCCAATCTATGGATTAATCGTGCCCAAGTATGCCATGAAAGATACAACCTACACTTGATTTCGTGTTTTTCTTGGAGGAAGACTCACCAGATACTAAATATGGAGAAGTGGATGATTTTGAATTATGTTTAGGCTTGTAGGTATACTCACCAGCTTAAGCAGGATAAATATTTTGTTTGCACCATGTTTTGTGGTTACCTTTGGGGGTTTGAGCCATAAGAGCTTGATTCTTAGATCCAGAAAGAACATCTAATTGCACAATATTATATTTTTCTCTGGTAACATGCTCATAGAAAATCTCAAACGAGATCATTTTAACCTTTGACCCAAGTGCATCTATAATAGAATAAAAGGTAGAGGAAATTCCCTTAAAAGTAGCATTCAACTTTGACAAAATTAGAGAAATACATTCTTCATATATTTTGGTTTTTCCACAACCTCTCAACTATGACAGCAACAAATTGAATTTGCTAAGAAAATATTCTTGTACAAGGGATGACAATTCAACTTCCAATTTCAATTCTTGGAATTCATTGGCTTTTCCAAATTATGAATTCAACTTGCCACCATTTTTTTTTGGGTGCTTTACATTTAACAATATGAAATGACTAATTATCTAAGACATGCATCCTAATCAAACCCATGTATCCATCAAGTTTGTTCCTATAAGAAAATCTCTCAATTTCCATTGTAAATATTGGTTGTGCTTCATCCAACATTTGACATAGACTTTTTTATTGTAGAATTTGTTTCATTTTGAGTTTATAAGTATGATAATTATGGGGAGATAGGATCTCAACAACCCTAGACTCAACCACTTCAACAAGAATTATAGAGAGAAAAAACAACACTAAAAATGTGTCTTGCAATCTCCAAATAATTGATAGTGAAAAAATGCAATCCCCGTGCACAAAACAAGGGCGTTGAACGACAATTTATGTTGAAAAAACTTATCAAACAATAAATATAGAGAAATTCTACAATTTGTGATACTTGGATGTTTATATCTGAATAAAAATCTACAAATCTAAAGAGATATTATCTTTGTTGATCTAATCTAAAGTACTGCTAATATAAGAGATCAATCAACACTGTAACATGAAACAACAATCTAGATACATAGAGCCATGAACATACATAATCTACAACCTCCCCAAGAACTTGCCAACACATTAAACTCCTCACAAACAATACAACCTTACCAATATCTCTCAGGAAAAAAATGAGAAGGGGTTGGTAGAGGTTAGCTTTTATACCATGTATATGCTAAAATAATATCACGGACCATGAACTCTTCTACAACACTCAAACATTCTATAAGACATAAAGCAAGATTTATTAGATATGTTGTACAAATACAACATAAATCTCTATGTTTATAACAACATGATGAGATACAATGGATATCTATTGCAACTGGGCAGATAAAGACGATCTACATAAGCTTATAGCTTCCAAGAATTGGCTTACAACTATGAAAACTATACAATTGGATAGCTATTTGGGAAAGAATATCAACAACTACTACATAGTCATTTAATCTTGCAGCAAACTTACTTCCTATTGTTGAAATATGACAATATAAGAAGTTAGAGCTCCAATCCACCCAAAATTCTCATTGTATTTCAACTAATTGGGTTGATATGGAATTGAACAAAACCTCTAAAAACATCATGCCAATACATAAAACCTGAATGATCATCGTAAAAAAAAATTCAGAATTTTTTTAAAACTAAATTCTAGATCCTTATTACTTTTCTTAAACCACACACTACTCAACAATATTATTAACAATATCTATCCTTGTCCCAATTCAAACCACGCGCGCGCGCGCGCACGCGCGAACACACACACACACACACACATCCATGTCAATTAATTGCACTAATTTCGACCTAACACATAAATCATGGCCATTGTTCGTTCCTTCTTTCACCAACTTTCTTTTAGAGTAATCATTATGTTCATGGTGAACATTACCCTTTCCCTTTCCTCTCAATTAATAATTTCGCTTCCTTTTCGTAACTTCATGAACCCTCAAGTAAAATCTTCTCTTTATAGCGTCCTTAGTTCTCCAGTATAACATTTATCATTAGCCTGATTTGTTCATTCCTTTTATTGAACTTTTCTATTGTAATCCCTAAAATGGTCTTGAATACGAGAGTGTTCTAATTTGGATCTCGAAGTTCAATTTCTTGGCATTGAAGAGGAGCAACAACAACTATGGAGATTAATATAAAAATTAGCACTAGAAATCATTTTGGAGTGGTAAATAAACATTGAATGGTCATTGAGAGAAAATTTCAAGCGGATGCAGGTCACTTGTGTAAATTATATAATCTTTTGAAAAAGGATCCATTATCGATCAATGAAAATATATTCTCACAATTGGAATTATTCAAAAAACCATATGCTATTAAGCTTTTAAATGTAAAGTGGACATAATTTCATATTTCAAATAAATAATCTATTTTAAATAACTATATTGTGTTTCAAAAAAATAACAATACCTTAAGAATGAGTACAATCACTTATATTTTTTATTTTTTAATATATTTTGGTTTTCCTTTTACCATTTATTATTTTATTTTTTTATACATTTTTATTTTTCATTTTCCCTACCCTTGGGTGGGTGCTTATAGGTATGGGTAGGTGGGCCTAATGGTTAAGAACATGTGTTATCTCCAAGGAGGTCACAGGTTCAAAACTAGTGGGGGCAGGGTTGCTCATTGGCCTGTTGTGACAAGGCTCGAAGGGTAGGCGACCCCTGGGATAGAGGCTCTCCCCTGGGATAAAGGGTCTCGAGACGTCTCGACCCCTGCTGAGTCACAAATTTTTGGTATATCTGACTTGCGGGCTGTTGGATATACCCTTGGGAGGTTGTTCTTCCCATGGTTAACAAAAAAAGAAATGACGAAATGAAAGGCCTATAGGTTAGTAACATTAGAGAACTATAACGGGTTTAAACTTGTGCTTTGATTTTTGGTTCATTTTTACGGATTTAAATTTGTGATTTGATTTTTTGTTTTCATTTTTATGCTTTGCATAAGTATTTTTATGTTTTAATTTTTTTTTTGGGTATTTTTATGTTTTATTATATTTTAGGTATTTATTTTTTTTTTTAAATAATTGTTTTAATATTTTTTTTAGGTATTTTGTTTTGGTATTTTTATGTTTTACTATTTTTTTAGATATCTTATTTTTATTTTTTTTAAATAAAAATTAGTGAGGAAGCTTAACAATCCTAGATTAGTAACTCCAAGTAATTGTACTCAATTTGAAAATATGATTTAAAATCTTCTTGTCCATAATACATTTTAGGAATTTGATCTCAACAAGTTTTTTTTTAATATTTCACGTATATAATGTATTGTCATAAAAGTAAATTTCTTATTTTGGTGGTTTTGGATAAGAAAATAAATTAAATAAAAGTAAAATATGGAGAAAATATTGTTCACATAGAAAGTAATTTGGATTATTATGTATGTGAACTGAAACATTAATAAGTTATTACTAAGGAGAATGAGATTTGCAAGATAAACTAAACAACAATGTGTGATGAACCTGCAATAATTAATTAATGCAAATACACAAGATATCAGAAATAATAGAACTCAAAATCACTTTTATATTGATCACGGGCCACTTCGAGGGGGCAACCTCCTTTGAGCAAGCTCAATACAATTAACTTCACGGTGCCTTCATAGGCCTCAACACACACTTATATACTAAGTATAGGCACCAATACCATGGGTCAATACTATGTGTCAATACAAACCATGGGCTAAGTCTAGGCGCCAATACTATGAGTCAAAACCATGGGACATATAATACTATGGGACGACTTACAAAGCATATGCATCCAATACTATGGGTCAATACTATGGGCTAATATAAACTATGGATCAACAAATACTACGGGATGACTTACAAAGCATATGCGTCCAACAACAACATACTAACAAAGTAAAGACATGGGTTCCTAACATCCCCTCTCCCTTAGAAAAAACTTTGTCCTCAAAGCTTTAGATGTGGAAATTGATGCAGAATATGAAGGAGTGGGTCCCCTGTAGCATCCACGGGTTGCATTCCAAGCCACTGACGCCTTTGGAGTTTCAGGGAGGATTGCATGGAAGGCTGTAGATGAAGAAGAACCATATCAGCGATGTGAAAAGTGCACTCAGAACGGTGTTGATCGGCTTGTTGTTTCATTCGAATTCTTGCCATGTGAAAATTGTCCTGCAAAATGAGAAGAAGCTGATCACGGTTTCGAAGAATTCAGTCAATTGCCTAAACTGGGGAGCTACTGAAGGTGTATGGAAGAAGAACTGGTGGTGCATGTACAAAGACTGCTGCATATGGTGTCCTTTGAGATGTGGTACTATACCACTGGAGCGCTTCTAGGAAACCCATAGAAATAGTTATCCAAATCTGTGGAGGGATGGGTAAGGGTTCAAGCAGTCCTGAAAGGAGGGTCGTTTCACCCTTGTTGACCTAGAAAGTATCACAGTCAACCACCATCCGTTGAATTGTCCTTTTGAGTCCCTGCCAAAAGAAGTTACATTGTTCTTGGTAATACGTTTTGAGGAACCTAGAGTGCCCTACTGATGAAGAAGCATCGAGTTCATAGAAGAGATAGCCCCGTTGAACAGATTGCAACCAATTTGGAACAAGCAGAGAAATAGCTGTAAGAGAAACTGGGTCATCAAATGTGCGAGGAGGAGCATCTTCCACCATATTGTCCTTACCCTTCTGGTAAGTGGTCGCATAGTCATAACCCATGAGTTGGATAACCCATTTCAGGTGTGCTGGGGAGGAGGCCCATTGTTCCAGGAAAGTTTCCAGACTCTGGAGATCAGTCTTGATGGAGAAATAATTCCCCAATAGGGATGGCTGCCACTTCTGGACAGTATGCAAAATAGTCATCATTTCCTGGTGAGAGGTAGATGCGGCTAAATTCTTACCGGAAAGGTCTCTTGAAGGAAACAAGCTCATTGGTTCAGCAAAGACACTGTTTTCAGGGTTTTGAGGAGATGACGACAGCTTCGGTGGCAGCAGTAGATCAACAAGAACAACTGTGAAATAATTTTTATATCTCTGATTTTTTGGGCTTCACTGAGGCAACAACAATGGCAGATTGATGACAACATGACTATGGACAATTGAAGACATGTGTGTGGGGCAGAATGACATGCTTATGAACAGAATAATGACATGGATAGAATTATGATGATGTATTTGTGGACAAGGTGAGGATGTGCCTATGGAAAGAATTATGATGATGTGTTATGTTTGATGACAAGAATTGTTATTGTAATACAAGTTGGGCCTTGTACCATTTTTCTTAGTTGGATCTGAGAAAAAGACCAAGCTGAGTCTTGCAATAGAAGTTGGTGCTTTTGATTCAGTTGTAGCTGATAACACCTCACGGTTGTAGCCGGTTGAATCAAATATAAAAAGATTACAAAGCTTATCTTGTGTCTCTTGTGATGTATTGATGATAATGTGTTTAACTTGATGAATGACATGTTGATGATTGTTGAAGTATAGTTAGAGATTGATGAAAGTGTTAAAGTGAAATTGTAAATGATATTGGTTTAGGTTCAGAAGAAGTTGAAATTGAATTAAGTGCTGGCCCACTGATTCACTCCCCCCTCTCAGTGAGCCATTGTGTCCATCACAAATGTAGTGCATTTAGAATGGACTAACATCAATAGAAAGATGGAGATCCATTAAAACATACTTAAAATCACCTATAGGAAAAAACAATGAAAAAGATCTTGACAGATTGTATCTCAGACACAAAATAAAGTGGCATGCTATTGTAATCTAGGGGATTGTACATCGTAGTTACCGGAAGCAAATATAGTACATCACATATTACAATATATAGCACATGAGGCATACATAAAAAGAGTGAAGATGAGAAGGAAATGGTAGAACCGGGGACAAGTAGTCTTGTATTATATAATAAACTCATCATTGCTCATACATAATATCTTGCATAACCATGCTTATATATATTACATCAAGAGAGAGGGAGTTATAAATTCCATAATTGTAGGTCGATTGACTGATGTGACCGAACCGATCAACTGATCATTTCAGTCCTCTAGTTGGTTAGGTCAACTAGATTCTCCAACATATTTTCCACCCTCAAATCCATCTTCACCCCAAAGAAGATAGACAAAAATAGTTTATACAACAAAATTATTATAAGATACAAATTTGTTTTTGACATATATATTTGATATAGTCGATTTGTATGTTGGTTTGTTGTAATGCTTGCTGGCTTGTTGGTTGTTGACTTGATGTGTTTGGGATGAAGAAGGAAAATTTCAGGCTCAATGGATATGGACTATGTTGTTCTTCATCTTTGTTGTTTTTTTCTATACAAGCCTGATGCATTACTAGAGTGACCTTTTATAACTGTTGTTTGAACTCTTTCCAATATTCAAGCGCATGTTCACATGCAACAACTGTTCTATTCATTTCCATTAAGTATTTTTTTTTTCTAGTGAAGCATTCTAAACCTTGTCCAATTCAGTGCTATACTCTATTTGCATGAATTCTATT
This sequence comes from Larix kaempferi, assembly GCA_027924585.1. Taxonomy (NCBI): domain Eukaryota; kingdom Viridiplantae; phylum Streptophyta; class Pinopsida; order Pinales; family Pinaceae; genus Larix; species Larix kaempferi. Next base: position 16,091,803 of record BSBM01000769.1, read on the forward strand.
TACTTGCCTCAAGGAGTCCCATATTTACTTGCATCCATGTGCTTGTTTTCTCGGTTGTTTTTTCTTGCAACTTTGCTTGTTCTTGTTGTTCCTATTGTTCCGACCGATATTGCTATGATGACTGTTCCTCTGTGGGTGGGTCGGTCTATTGTTCTATTTGTTTTTTTGTTTGTTGCTATGTAGGTTATTATGTTGGTTGTTCAGTTAGTTGTTCTGATGCATGTTTAGTCGGTTCCTGTGTTTCTTTTTAAGCCATTTTTTCTATTTTTTCAAGTGCTTCCCCCATTTGTACGTGTGTTTATTCTATTTGGCTAGCCACTTCCTCCACATGTTCTATCATTCCTTCAACTTGTTGAGTTCCATAGTTGATGTTCCCCTCCTGATTATCTTGTTCTTCTTGATCACTTTGTTCTTTTCTTCTTTTTCAACTGGTGTTGGCTTTTAGGTTGTGGGGAATCTGTTATGTCAATTGAACTCTTTGAAGTACCTCCTCCTTTCTTATTTTTGGTTGGGATTTTGATAATATCCTTAGGCATATCCAAAATTTTCTACTGTTGCTTATGTTGTGCAAGTTCTTTCTGTAACCGATTATAATGGCATACACATTCAATAGTTTGTCACACTAATGTATTGCAAAATATTCAGTAAATGGTAGATATGATATCGTACAAATCTTAAAATTACATAGAAATGGACCTTTACTCATATTTTATATATTTAATTAATTCAACTTAATACTGCTTACATCATTGAATACCAAATAGATTTAACTAAATAAATCATATATAAGATGCTTAATATGACTTCTAAGAAATGAAATTGAAGGCGTGAAAATTAATTATAGTTCAAAACAAGATGACATTTTTCTATGGAAAAAACTCATAATATTCTTATTAACAAAAATATTACATTCTTCATAATTGCATCATGCATGATCAATGCAAACTAAGTCTGGTTACGCCTTTTAGTTTCCACATTCAAGTCTTTCTACTGTAAAATCAAAATAATATACCTAACCTGTTTCCTCAAGAAGAAATTAATAGAACAAGTATTTCATAGTGTTTTTTATGACAATACAATAGCAATAATCAAAACAACTCATACATCGAGTTGTTTTTAGTAATTTATTTGTGCATAACTTGATCATTCAAAATTCAATATATCGAGTAACTCAATATACTATCAACAATCTTGTATCAGTGCATTCCTGTATTAGTACACTCTCAAATTTTTTGATCATATACATTTGTTCAGTTTTCACAAGAAGAAACCAAATCCAATATTTCAAGGAATCTTGGTCATTAACCAGAGCTCTGTGATAAACAAACAACTCATATTTATCAAATCAGTAAGACCCAAGATGGTCAACGATCCAATTTCACAAAATTTTGGGCTTTCCTCCAATCATGACACTCTCAATCACATAACTGAAACCTTAGATACTATCAACATGTTATTTCCTAATATGGTCCGATCTAGTCTCAACAAACTTACCTTATCATGTATTCCTTATAAGGTAGATCCCCGTTGGATCATCTGACTTGAAAATTTTCCAATCTCCATTTCTCATTTTTGCTCCCTCATTTTCTAGCTTATATGTGTCGTGATTCAGTTCTATGAAAACATTTTGATAGTTTACTTCAATGAAATCTTTGCTAATTCTTTTTATCTCTTCTAGTGATGCTTCTAGTTTCAAACTATAATTTTTATAATATCTCGTCATCCGTGTTATAACCAACATTGAGTCTCTAAATATTTTCAATCTTTGGATTCCTTTTTCTAGCACCAAACGAAGAAGAGGCCACAAGTCACTCAACTCCACAATTTTATTTGTACATGTACCCAAGCCAACATTGAAAGAGAAACCTAATGACTCAGTCAGGTGTAGAACTCCTCCCAAGGTCATCCCAGTAGTATGTTTTGTGCATAACAAAAAAGGCATTTAGCTCTAATGCAATTTATCTTGTATGCAAAGATTGCTTGTCGTATAGCAAGGGAAGTAAAGAAATGGATGGAAGCTTTTGAACATGCTATTCAAGAGCTATGTAAGTTTGTAACATGTCCAATTATTGCCTGCTTACAAATGCATTTTTCCATTATGCATTTCATATTTTTGGCTTGCACACATTGATAGGACCATTTTGGGCATTTGTTGTTAGTAGTGAAGGTTGAATTGATCTAGCTTCCTAATGGTTGTCTCCTGTCTTCTGGCATTTTAAAAACCTTCTACAAATGTTTCCCATGTTACCAGAAATCAGAAACTGGAAAATAGGAAATGACAACAGAATTAAAAATGGGGTTAGATTCTAAGTTTCCAGGGTACGCTGGCATGAGGATAGGGATGCCATTTTAATAAACTTAAGACATGAAATGATATGATTTGTGATAGCCATTATGTTTTTCTTAAACCAAAATGGTTACTATGTTGAGATTAAAAGGCCATGGCTTAATCTGCATAATAGTACAATATAGAGCAATTGGACTCTGGAGTCTAGATTCAAATAGTAGTTCCAAGAAACACTTGAGACTGCTGATTGGCATAAAAAACCAAGTCTTTATGCTCAGGATTTGGCACTGACTAGAAATGAGTCCTAGCCATAGAAACCCAAACATAATAAAATAATATAATGGGCATTTAACAACATGGTTGAACACAAATAGTTTTAATGACCTGACATCATGGCTCACTGCATAAAAATTAAAATGGCCTTAATGACCCATCAAATTGACTTACATGTCTCAGCTATCCCTTGGGGACCTCTAGGACCCAGTGAAAGGGTTCTCTTATATGTTATATATAGTGTGTTGTGCTCGGGGAATAACTCTATAGGAAATTTTTGTTTGGCTAACTGGACTTTTATAACACCAACATAGATCCACCTTAAATCCGGATCTATCAAGCACTGAGACTTGCATAGATGTCATCTCTTATGGAATATGTAGAATGAAGACACTGTATGTAATTTATTTCTTATTCCAATGAAATAATGAATCAGTTTTAATTTTTTTTCCAAAGGGTACTTGGAATCTGGACTCTAAACCCTGTTGTCCTTGGGCCATTTTTTACTTTAGCACTTTACACATCTATTTTTTACATAAACGTTGTTGGCATCTACAATCTTTTGTTAGTTTGAGATTTTTTAGTTTGCAAGAAACAAGATGAATTAGTCAATTTAATAGATATGCATATGATTTTTTCCTACTTGATAACTTTTGGTAGTGCCATTCACTTTATGTAAAATGTAATATAGATAATTGTCGAGTGACCTTTTATTCTTGTCTAATGATGATATCGAAGAAGAGAAACAGTCCATGATCCACACCAAGTGTACAGGATGTATGGTGTGTGGACAACTCCAAACCCCAGAAGAATTTAGAGATAAAAACAACCATGATCAAACAGAATTCTAACTATGTTAATTGATTTCAGATACATTCACAGTTGATATAGGGATATATCTTTAGAGCTATTTTATTACTCATTGAAATAGGGAAAGTACATAATAGTAGCATTATCCAGGGTTGGGAGATTGAGAAATCTTGTATGCTAGAGTTCTGCTGAGAACGGTGAGACAAAATCCTATTCACTAGGTGACTAAAATATTGAACTAACAAGTTGTATGTACAAATATCTATAAAATGCATCAAGGATTAGTTACAGAGACAGTTAGCCTTATATAACACTCTTACATGATGGTTGAAAATCTTGGTTACGCACACTCACAAAATGGTAAATGTGTGTGTGCATGGATCATTGTTTGCATTCCTTGTTATAGCCGCATGCATAGAGTGTCAAAGGGTGCACTCATGGGGATGTAACTTAGCATGCGGGCTCTGGGACTACGTGCACATGGTGTTGTCAGTGTGAAATCCTGTAGAGATCTGGTCTCAAAGAACACTATTTTATCTTTGTTTGCTTACAAGTTACAAGAGCATATTGAGAAAGTCTATGAAAATTGGATTTACTGTTGTTGGTTGGATTTTCTCTTAAAAGAGTGTATTGTATATTACATTTATAATTTCAACCTTTCTATCAGATAATACATTTTTATCTAACAAATGTCCATAGTGGCTTCTTTTTCTAGCAAAGGTGAGAAGCCCAACATATCAACATTGGCTTCAAACTCCACAGAATCAATATCAGTCCTTAATGCATCTTGCCTAGCTGTGATTTGAACTGCTAAATCAACTTCAAAAGCCAATATTTTCCCAAGGACATTATTGGGTTTTGCATTTGTCCATTCACAATTATTTATGATGATAGGAATAGCTCCCATTCCTATACTATATCTACTTCAACCTTTAGTACAGAGTAGTGTTTCTCTCATTGTTAGTGTTTACCCTCTTGGACATCCCTTGAATCTTCCTACTCACTACTTTAAGTTTCGTTTGTGTTTATTTTCCTTTGGCTCTTATGATTTTCCTGGGTACCCCCACCTTACCACTGACTATTTTGGTCACTAGTGGACATTAATAAAAATACTTCTCTCCAAAATTGAGCTTGGATTTAAGGACATGGATCTAGTCGAAGCATAAGTAGATTTCCTAGGAATTTCATAAAAGCAGTATTAACTATACTCTTGTCTCTGTATCAAAAGTTACACTTCCTCAAGGAAATCTTTGGTATGAAGGATTTTATGGCTTTCATTAGAAAAAAAGGTCATAGAAAACCCATACATGCAAGAAACATAACTATAAACTGTAGTGTTGTTTCATAGTTTTAAATCCTCCAATGTGTCCATATGTATCTTCTTGATAAAATATAACACCAACCTTCTATGATTTTTTCCTCTGCCCTCAAAATTACTTCCGAGATAAGTTCATGTATTTACTAGATGTGCAATGAAATATATAATTGTTGATAACATACTTCTAAGTGTCCAATGAGATAGATGAACCTCGTGTCACTTCTGTCAAGAATCCTTTTGACTTTTATTTTTGACGTTATAGTAATAAATAGGCATAATAGTTGTATATGATGGAGCAAAGTAACATTGTTTTTGGCAAGAGTATGCAAACAACCCATTCTAAGCATTGGATAATAATTTATAAATCATCCAGCTCAAGTTAGATGCAGCTAAGAACAAGTTTTGACATGGAGATCTTCAATGCATGGATATTTTTTCCCAATAACATAAAATACCAAACATGCCCAGTCAAGCAAGAATCACAAGTGCCAAAGGAAAGAGGGAGAAGAATAGAAACCAAAGAAGTTCAAATTTTGTTATGATGCATTACCTTCCATGAAAAATTTTGGTCCATATAGTTTTGCACGATACTTGAGAAAGCTGGTGTCCCATACACCTCAAGAGCTCTTTTCACTGTTGTTGCAAGGCTCGTGACATCTTTAGGGTCTACTTCTTCGCATTGCAGAATACCGTTAGTCAATTCCTATTGAACGATATGCTTATACTCCCATATATTACTGAAATCATGAAGAAGTTTTTACAACTATTTCAAAGGGATGATCAAAGACTCGTAGATCGTTCTGCGAAGGGAAGATTTTTTTAGCACTTACATTAACATTAAAATCACCCATGTGGAAACCTGTTTATCCCTCGATCACTGTATCCACTAATCCCCCTGTACAGGAAACTATGGGTACCTGTGAATGACAAGTTCAAAGGAGATCATAAAAACAAAGATATCATATATGTTCATATCTATATATCTATAAACATTGTTGGAAAATAAACTCCCATCAGCCCATCCATACAGAACACTCCTTGCCTTTTTGGATCTTTTATTTTGCATCTCTCAGTCAGGATGTGGTTTAGTGGTTGGGACAAGGGGCTACCATCCAAATAGTCCAGTTTCAAACCTAGTGTGTAAGGGAAGGTGTTTGACCTCCATGAGTTGGTTTATGTACCTTTATATGCCAACATTAAAACGTGGTTATCCCATTAATAAATAGACTATAGGATGGGATTATTTGCCACTTAAATGTACTAATAGACTGTAACGTATGATTACTTGCCACCTTAATGTGCTATTAATTTGCAATACTAGATATGTATGTGTGTCTATATATAAATCATAACTGGATAAGACTGTAGCATGGGATTATTTGCATTCTGAATGTACTAACAAACTATAGCATGGGATTATTTGCCACCTGCATGTACTATAGATATATGTGTGTATATACAGTAGATAGATATATGTGTGTATATACAGCAGATAGATATATGTGTGTATATATAAATCATAACTGGATAATGTGTCAGTGTTGATCACTCGACAACAGAGGATTTATGAAAAATGTTATTCCAGTTAGACAAGATTATACGGACCCATGGATTGTACAACAAAACTACAAAGCATAGAGGATAAACATCTTCCACCTGAATGAATACCAAACAGAGGAGAAATTGTGGCTAATCTCCTTGTGCAACGCTTCTTTATCGGTGATGGGTAAACTGATTCTAGAATTTTTTCTGGAGAATATTAGTAGGCTAAAAATTATTACTAGAGAGAAGGTATCCGTTTTTAGGGAACATAATGATGCCCAGTGATCACCTTTACCAAGAAGGATGAGAAAGAAGGACCATCAAGATATTGTCATGATGGATATTAAGTTGACATGGCTAACAGAAATCTGCTGATAGATGCACCAGCAGTAACACCGGTGTATCTAGATTCTAGCGAAAAACCTTTCCATATCAACATTTGTCATTTTCTAAAGCTTATAGGAGAGTTGTTAGTGATAAGATGCTGCCCCTGGTCCCTTTACTCAAAGAAAAATGGTAGAAATCATAATCACAGAAAGATGGAAGCAAGGGATTTATTTTCATACCATGCCATAACGCATGGCGTGTAATTGGATGAGACTGCACGGCTCAAATCTGCTAGGAACCATAATGAAATCAACTCCAGCAGTTATCATATGATCAAGTGGCATGTTGAACTTTGCTACTCCCCTAACTTTGTCTGGATATTTCTCTTCAATTGCTTCAAGTTGCTTCTCCAAGTCTTTTTTACCAATTCCCCGAGACAAAAGAAATAAGAGACAACAAATTTGTAATAATGAGTGGCAAGTGCAACGCAATAAAACTACTTCAAATGCACTACTATATCGACATAAATATTGGGGGTATTGATATCGAGTAAGCCAAGTGTCCAATGGCTAAGAGCATCAACCCATGGCATCATCCTCTATGGGGAATGTGTTAGTATCAACAGTGAACTTGTAGATAAACCCCGACACACATCATATCCAGGGTTTAGTAATTGTTCTTCCGCAATTGACTTGACTATGCAAATATGACACTCTACATCTCTAATTAGTGATAATACAACACATTATAGAATTCCTAACTTACTAGGATAATTAACTGCACGTCTTCATCTGCAATTAGAGGGACAACTTCAGCAAGAATATCTGGGCCTTTCTACTCTTCCAGTCTTCCAATAAATCCTATAATAGGAATATTTGGATCCATGCTTAGCCCAACTTCAACTTGTAGTGCTTCCTTAAGACTAGGCTTTGCATCCAGAACCTGCAGAAGCCCACATTGGTTTAATAGATTTTATATTATATAATAGAGAGGTTGAAATACAACTGTAAACATTCAAAGATCTCTCTTAACCTGTGAAAAAATCATGTTAGAACAAATTTATAAATGAGAAAGGTATTAGATTTAGATTTTTCATGTTTTCTTACAGTCGTTGCATCATAGTTCACTTCAAGATATTTGTCTATTGAAGGGTCCCACTCCTGGACATCCATTCCATGCACAATTCTTGTAATGCCAACTTTACGAACAATAGATTCCAATTCAACTCCCTTGTCTGCTCCATAAATAAGCTCCTTTGCACAATGTGGACTCACTGTAAAAACCCTATCAGATTCTAGTATTCCATCTTTCATCCAATTCATTTTCCTTCCTTTCATGGGTTTGTCATGCCTGCAAAAATAAACAGCCTTCGAGCTATCTAGATTCTGATCATTCAAAACAATTCACCTTTAAATGTGAAAACATTATAGCACAGATGGATGAGCAGGTTTTAATGCAATCTTGGTGTTAATATTGCCCCTTTCCCCAATTCTTAAAGGGTTCTAGCACAATGGTAGAGCGCCTGCTTTACAAGAAGGAGGTTAAAGGTTCGATTCCTTCATGCCCTAATGATATTGCAATATTGATGTTTTAAATAAAATATATTTTATTATGATTTATTATAGCTACAAGGGGGGTTCTAAACTGATTTCATATGTCACTACGAGGGGGGTTCATAACCTCCCACAAAGGTTTGTAAAGCATTTTAGGGGGGATTTCAAACCGCCTCTATAGGTACCTACGAGGGGTGGTTTATAACCGCCCCCAAAGGTTTGTAAAGAGTTTTAGGGGGGGTTTAGAACTGCCACCAAAAGTCACTTTCAGGGGTGGTTTTGGTCTCTTCCAAAACCGCCCCTAAAAGTCAAAACTTTTTGCATCGGTGCTATTAGGGGCGGTTTTGTAAAGACCGCATCCAAAGCCAAAACCGCCTCCAAAAGTAACTTTTGGAGGCGGAAGACAACCGCCCCTTAAAGTCAAAAAATAATTTTTTTGGGGGGGGGGGTTTTGAACCGCCCCCAAAAGTCCAAAAGTCACTTTTGGGGGGGGTTAGAACCACCCCCACAAGTCACTTTTGGGGGGGTTTAGAACCACCCCCACAAGTCACTTTTGGGGGGGGTTTAGAACCACCCCCAAAAGTCACTTTTGGGGGGGTTTAGAACCACCCCCACAAGTCACTTTTGGGGGGGTTTAGAACCACCCCCAAAAGTCACTTTTGGGGGGGTTTAGAACCACCCCCAAATGTAATACCCCCAATTCGACCCTTAGGATATATTGGCCTTTAATGTAAATAATGTGTACATGTGATGTATGTTTTCCTAGCGTGGAGCTCAAGGCCAAGGCCCCGCTAGTGAAAGCCGAATTTTATTTAAAGGGCAAGTATTTGATATTTGATACCATGTGCTCTTAAGCCATGGAAATTGTAATAGGATGTAAATAAACATCAGGCAATATAAAAATCCAAGACTGGCTATGGAGGCAACGAATGAGAAGGGGCCACGTGTATCCACTAGGGAGTGGTGAGGGGGCTATGGGAGTGATCCATAGGTTGCCATATGTCTCTATGAGAACCCATTTGACTCCCTTAGGTGACATTAATGCCAATTGTAAGGAAGTGGTTGAGATTTCAGCCCATGACTTTGATGGGGTATGGGAAGCCCTGAAATTCGTATCGGAAGGTATGGGCTCTTTTGACTTGTCCCACAAGTCACTCTACATCTTGGGGGTTGCTCCATCCTTATCCCCATTCCATTGTGGAAGTATGGGACATCTTCCTCCACCCAAAAACGAGCTCCCAACAGTAAAAAAAACCAGAAATCGCGACTGTGAGAGAACCCACGTTTTTGGAAGCCAAAAACGTCTCGATTTGGTATTGGACAGAAAAATCCAATGGGGGATCCATTGGTAGGAACCTTGGGGCGAATTTGGGAGCAATAGCTACCCCAAAAGCCATGGGAAAACCCAGTTTTAATGGCCCAGAAAATCAGTGACGGATTTGGGATGTTTGTGACAGAGTTGTGAGAAATCCAGTTGTGGATGTATGAGCAGAGGATGGGATTGCTGAGTCTAGCTTGAAGAGTATGTGGCTCTGGGATTGAGCTTAGTGGACTAGCATCCTCCTCCATCTCCTATTTACATGCTTGAGAAACCCAACCGTGTGTTGGCTTAGCATGGCTGTTTGAGTGAAACCCTGACTGTGAGTGAGCCATCTAGTTCCTCCTTAGTGGATACACAGCCCAGCTCGGGGGTGATCTCTCAGCTGAAAGAATACAGGCTGGACAGAGATCTATGGTTGGGTGGAACGTTGCTCTCACGTAGCCAGTCGTTGGACATCATCTTCTCAAGATAAGTGTTCTGTGTATTATAAATTATTCCTTTTTGCATTCTGCAATATGTTAAATTGCCCATGTTTAATGAAATGAATTAATATAGAATCCATGCATGGCATACGAATGAGATTGGGTCTCTGTATGTTGAATCATTCCTTGCTGTGATTGATATGATTGCAATTACTGTCTATTTGAGTGCTTGTTAGCATGTTCATTCCGCTGTGTTTATATTGGAACGAATCTGCATATAGAAGTTTTAAAATGTTAGTCATTTATGTGCAAAAATTATTGGGGCTAAATTTACAAAAGCCCGGTATGTTGTTAATGTCTCCTTCCCTGTTGTTCTAAGGAGAAGGGGACGTTACACCAAAAGTCACTTTTAGAGGTGGAAGAAAACCGCCCCTAAATGTCAAATTTGTTGTAGTGACTGTACTTAGGTTGGCCTAGAGAATCTACAGGTACCAGTAAAGGATCGTTGGGTCTAGTTAGGGGAGGGTTGAAACAAGTGCTAAAATCTTGTGAAGTTAAGTCCTCAACCTCAACAGTATCAAAGACTTGTTGATCTCGAATTCTAGGCTATGGTTCTCCAGGTATTTTAGCTTCACTCGTCAGTTCGTAAGAACCATAGGAATCAGTCCTCCGGCGTCGAGGTGGTGGAGGACGATCCACAGTGAGTGGTGGAAGGTTTTTCAACCTTCATGACCTACGAAGAGGTTGATCCTCCACATCTATTTCAAAAGTAGACTAAGTAAAAAATCTAGTGGCCACTACTCGATGAGGGAGCAAACAACATACCACTTAAAAAATTCCTAAGTGATCAAACTAGGCAAACAAAGCTAATAATCTCAGAAGCAACTCTAGGATGATGAGGGCCCAGAAAAAACTAATAGAGTATCGACAGTCAGTTACACGATGTCCAATGGAGGTCCTCTGGGTGCAAGCATTTGAATCACCAAACCGCCCTCCCGGGATTACTGCCAAAGGGTTACCTTCGACATCTGTCCAAGGTGAAGTGGAAATATCCTTCCACTCTACCTGTGTAGAGCCCTAGGGTTATGATACTAAGGATACCACCAATACGAAAAAACCTGGGGGAACAGTCGTTAGCCTATCCAAGACACATGGGAAGGGTAGCAAAGTCCGAAATCCAAAAGTACTTAAAAGTACTAGTGGACCCTCGTACACGAATCAACTCTGGTTTATGGTTGAGAGGAAAGTGAGGGGGTATCCTCAACAGTTCCAATCGCCCACGGCCTTGTGCTTAACTCTGGTTTGAGTAGAGCGTTCCAAGGATATTTTGATAGAGGTGGGTTTACCTAAGAGATTATCTTACTACGGTTGTTGAGTAATGAAACCAATTTCAGGTAGTTTAAGGTGATTTACCCCGGAACCCTAGCCTAAGCTAGTTGATGATGTGTATACCTAAAAATAAAATTTTTCTAGTTAATTTTATTAAAATTTCTTTTTAGAGGCTACTTTTTACTCAAGAAGGGTAGTGAAGTGTGTGGAATGGTTTTGACAGAAAGAAAATTGCATATAGATAATACATAAAACTTTCACAAAACTCACTTTTTGTTTATGTTCTTTCAAAACAAGAATAGGTAATCCGAAGCAATTTTTTTTTTTAAAAATTTCAAAGCAAAACAATCTATGCTTCTCCAAAAAAAAATGATAAATCTTACCACTAAGTTACGAATTTCAAGTTTGAGTTTTTCTTCTACTTTGCAAAAGAAAATGAATCTGGAAAAGGAACAAGTAAGACCTAACGCAAAGTTTGGGTAAAGAAAAACAACCTAATGGCTTAAAACAAATCAAATAAAAAAGACTTGAGAAAGACTCGACCTACAGGGTTTTTTCAATGAATGAACCCAAGGTTTGGAACAAGATGTAAAAGTAAATGAGGTAACATTGATGCACGAAACATGAAACTAACCAAGAAGCTGCTCCTAAGCACCAAAACCCAAGAAAACACCCACCAAACAAAGGAATAGGTAAGCAAACCAAAAGTAACCCTACTTCCACACAGACTCAAAGTAAAAGCTAACTAGAAAGCTTCAACTCACTCAGACTGATCTGAACAGATGTTCAGAAGGTATCTAGACCCAACAACCCTTCAAAACCACCCTAAAAACTCAAACTGGGATCAAACCCTAAAACAAGGACAAGACTTAGTAAAAGTGTGCAGTTGTTGCCACAGACAACAAGTGTTGAGTACGCAGGTCTATATAACTGCAACAAGCGTCTAGGGCAAAAAGTGCACTACTATGTCTAGCAGAGGGTCGCGCACAGCATCATAAGGTCTAAAAAAGAAGAAAAGACACTTTAAACAAGTGCTAAAGCAAGTAAAGGCAATATACAGGACTTCAAAGAGGAAAACAAGACTCAAGAAAGACAAACCAAACCCTAGTGGAAGGCTTGAACCTACAGGAAAAGTGTGCTACTGTGTGGTATAAGAACCAGCTCCTGCCACAAGAAATGCACTACTAGGTTTTAGGGAAACCAACGCACAAGACAAAAATGCGATATTGTATGTATAGTAAACCAACGCACATGGAGTTAAAGCAATAAAAAATATTTGCTGAAGTAGACTGAAATGAATCAACATAAAAGAACAAGAAATCAACCTATAAGAACCTCTCAGAAAACAAAAGACTGAATAAATTGGAAGAAAACCTAGCAAGGTCTCCTAGAGCATAAAACAACGGGTTACTCCCTAGGAGAGTAGCCAATTTTGTTGTGCAAGAAAATACCTTATAGTGGGGGAGGAGACACTACCAACTTACATTAGGGTGACAGGTAAATACATTCATGTTTTGAATTAATTACTACAAATGGAAAGAGGTTAGGATTCCAAAAGTTGTACCTTTTTAACGATAGTTGGTCCTAGCTTTCGCTTGTTCTTCCACAGTGATGAACCTACAAAACAAGTTAACCTTCCTTAGTGTATCTTAACTATAATAAATATGATGAAATTTAAAGCAACTTAGCATCAACTACAATCAAATATTCAATCAAATAGACATTCAATTGGGACAGGAAGGGTATTTCCACCTTTTATTGTCAAAGAAATGTAGATAACTACAGATATACCTAATCTGTCGAGACACTTCTACAACCGAGTCTTGGGCTCCTACTCCTCACAATGGCTTAAGAATTCCTCTAGCGTAACAATAGTTTCTTCCTTCTTCTAAGTCCCCTCTCTCATGGCTTCCCCTTGTAATAATGGGACAAGGTTGGCAGTTTAATTCAAGAGGTGGTTGAATTGGGAGGTTGAGGGAGTTACAGAACTACCTTCAACTAACCTCAATTCGTAATCTTAATATATTTTTTCATTTTATATTAAGATGTGCGCGGGTTTCATTCAAGTATAGTAGTGCATAGTATGCAACTTTTTCATTTGACAACCAGCATTTGCAACATTTTGGAGTATGTGCGCGAGTTGTCATCAATAAGACCAGTGTTCAGAACACAGGATGACTGTGGCAATAGTAGCACACACATGGTGAAAACTATAGAAAAAATATGTTTTTCAGTTGAAGAATGTGATCTCAGCAATAACTCATCTAGGGTCAATCTAACTCTTCCATCCATAGTGTCCTTTTTTGTGATCAACAGAGGAATGTGATCATGGATGGAGAAGTGCAGATTTGACCTATAACAACCACTTTTTAAGAGGTTTCAGGGCATTAAAAAAATGGTTTAGGGAAACCAATTTTCATCCCCTGAATGATTATGAGGCTGACACGCATCGATGGTGGTTTTCCTTCACAGATTCCTTGAGAGTGTTAAAACCCGAGCTCTTTCATCATTTTGACGTGATCATGACCGTTGATGATTTACCTTTGATTTTTCAAGATGCGACCCAACTTCTACAGTTTTATGGGGTGAGATTGCCTGTCCTGTAGAATTTCTTGCGCAGAGGTGACGATCCTTTTTATAGCACAGTCAAGCTACCTATGGCCGTTCTGCTAATGATATTAGTACTAACATTGGCTCCAACAGAGACAACTTTTTTCTCTGGAAGAGGTCGAGAGCAGTAGACTAGTTCCTTTATGTCCATTGGGTTGTGGAGTCATACCTGTCCTTTAACTTCTTAAAACAAGTAACCAAAAATGATGAGAGGGAAAAATAACAAAAGAGCATAACCCTTGCAGTAGGAAAAGAAAAGAAAACGTGTGTTACATATATGATACAAGGGATCATTTGATCGAGCTGGATGTATATTTTTAATAATAAAAAAAAACGTTTTTGGAATCTCTCGTCTAGGTCCGCCCGTGAATGGTCTAACTTCCTATGGTTGGATATCTTTTCCGAATTTTCCTTTTCAAAGCTGTGATTGACAATCTTCTGATCAGATGTTACTTTAATCTTGTTCCGGTGAACCCTAGTCAAACACTTGATCTTTTGGAAATCAACAGATAACTGCCAACTTTTCAAACTATCAGGGATAGGGGTGCGAGACTGCACTTTTACCTCATACTTTTCCTTTAGTTTCTTGGGAGAGCCGAAACTACTAGGAAATTTATCATGGCTCACTATCAACTCATATTTCCCCAAAACTGCCAACTTAGTGACTGTTGAAGAATTAACAACCTAATGGCCCAAGAGGGGAGCTTCATACTTTTCAACATTGTTTATTTCATCAAAGTCCAATTTAAAAGGAGGATCAGTTTCTCCCCCTGCATGTGAGGATAGTACGACATCATCTCTAGAATTACTTTTAGTTGTAGGTTTATCAAAATGTGTTTTCTCTACTTCATCTCAGCTGTCCTTGACAATACAGTTAGGCTCAGGTGATAGTACCACCTTCTTTGCATATGGGTTTCCTACTGAATACATGTAATAGCTCATGTCCTCGCCGTCTGAATATATAGGGTAATTCATTTGGCTACCGTGCTTACTTATTTCATAGGCCAATATAGTTTCTCGGTACAAATTTTTAGTTTCTGCAGCAACCATTGGTATCGTAGCATATTTCATGTCCATCTGCATGGTTCCCCCCAGCTCTTTCATCCAATTTCTTGATAAGAGCATGTCATACTTTGTCGCGACATCTACCACTACTACGCCCATTCTTACACTTCTAGTTGGTATTTGAGCAAGAGTGATTGTCAAGTCCGTTATCATGCCTATGCATTTCACTTTTCTTGAGTCAAAACTATAGAGGTCATGGTAAGGCCTGGTAATTTCTAGTCCCAATTGTTCCATAATCACTTTGGGAATCAAATTGTGAGATGCTACAGAGTCCAGCATACAGTTGTGAAGTAACTTCTTATGTACATTAAGGGTAACATAAAAGGGAGCAGTGGGATCTTCCTTTCCATCAATGTGAGGGATACATTGAAATGAGGGAGGTTCATCATTTAGATTTATGGAATTATTCTGATCAATGTTTTCATCTTTGTGTAACAACTTATCAATATGTTTTTTATACATCGGGTTCTTCATCAATCGGTCAAGGGGATACCTATTTTTAGTTTTCTCAGTTCATGTTCCAGATCAAAAGGGTTAGACATTTATTTGGGTTCTAGCACTATTCTCTTATGGGGGTTGATGCCTGGCTTGACTAGGCTATCTGGTATATTGGCCTGCATTGTTTCATCCTGTGGTAGGCTATTTCTTCTCAGTGGGGGGTTCTCTTGATGATTTTTAGCTTGATATGACTTCTCAGGAGAGCTCTTGGGAGGAATTCCATTCTGTCTACTTGCCAATTCTGGTCTTGGTCTCAAGTCATACTTCCTTTGCGGCTTATCTGGTTGAGCATTGTCAAAAAAGGCATAATTATTAGGGAGTTGATCACTTTCTTGGGAGTTCAAAAGATCTGGGCCAGTCTATTCATATGAGAGTGAGCTCTGATAATCATCTCTACTGAGGTGGATAAGATGGGAATCTTCTTCCATCCAATTCAACTGTTCTTCGAATTATTCATAAACTTTGTCCACTGGAATTTCAACCAGATTGTTTTCATTGACGTGAATAGGTAGACTAAGTGGTTGTTCATCGTTCCTCCTTTCTCTATATGCCATTTGGGGATTGTGTGAAAATCCTCACAACATATCTAAGAGATGATGTATAACTCACAATGAAAGAATTTAGGGATAAGATTAAGAGTGGTCAATGCAGTAAAATGAGCAACAGAATAATGATACAGTAGAACTCGGATAGAAGCAAAATAACTTCACACACACTAATTCATTAATCACAAATGGACAAATAAATAATACAATGCATGGGGATTCGAATGCCAAGGTGGCAATTCGAATTAGCCTTCATGGAGAGATCAAAAGATCACTGGAGTGTCATCGTAGCAGAACTAGAAGTCTTCATCATGATCAGTGGAGTCATCAATGCACAAGTAACTGTCAATCATCAATCAAATTGAGTCTAACTGAGTGCGGTAGGTGTAACTCACACATGGAGGCACTAACTGAATGAAGGAGGTTCAGTGGAGGGTGCATGAGGAGCTAACTGGAGTCCGAATGGGAAGTCTAGTCTCACTGGAGGTCCATCAGAGTGATACAGTTAGTTGAGAGTAAGTCTTTCCTTAAATCAAGGAGAGAACTAAAGATAACTCAATTAACTGAAGTGCAATTGATTGGTAGGTGAGAGGACAAGTGGCTTCCTTAAATGAAGTAAGAAGGGCACACTAAGCTTTAGGAGGGCTAAAACTAATCCGTGAGAAGATCCCGGGGCTAGCTAGCTGAGGGCTAGGTGCTGGAACTGAAGACTGGGATGCATGCAATTGCATGCATGCATGCAGAAATGCATGCATGACTGAAAATGCTGGTAGGACTAGGATGGAGTATAGGAATATCCTAACACCCCCCCTTAATCCATCCTGGGCCCTGGTAACCGAGACCAAAGGTCACCCAATACAATGAATAATAATAACAGTCAATAAAATGAGGAAATGGGAAAAATATCATGGGAAAAATACCCCCCCTCAAAATAGACTGTAAGGCACACACAAAATCAAATGCTCCAAACTCAAGCAGGTGTGATGCTTGGTCATATGTCTGGAGGTATCTTCTTCTTGGGAAGAAGTGGTTCATGCTCAAAAGGCATGTGCTTGTACTTGCTCTTCAGATCGAATGTGATGAGAACAAATCCAAAAGTATGAGGATGATCCTTGAACTTGTGATTCGAATCTGCTGAGGTAGTATCAAATCTATGAATATTCAGATAGTCTTTTGTTTTCTCCTTTGAACCATTATTGGTGATATTATTCCCAAAAGAACCATCAAATATGATTTCTTGGAATCCAAATCAGATCCAAGACTTGAATCATGGTTGCTTAAGATCTTCTTTAAACCATTAGAGGTGAGATCTAAACCAGTAAATGCATGAGAAATTATCCCAAGCAAATGGCAATGGCCATCATCTTCAATAACCTTCTGAAAGCATGAAATAATGATCTTACAGTAGTAAATAAGAGGTGATTGATCAAGGAGAGAGAATACATTACCTCCAATGGCTGATTTAACCTCCGAAACATTTAATAGATCATGATGCAAACCAACAGATTATGGTGCAAGAGAGGATTTAGGAACCTCTGCAATTTCTAGAGTATGAGTTGGCACAGAATTCGAAATAGAAGAAATTTGGAGCATGAGTGTAGAATCTGCAAGTTCTTCTTCTTTGTGGCTAACTTCAATATGGGATATGTTTGATGCTAAATCATGATCTAAGAGACCATCAAGGGGATCGAATGCATCACTGGGATTTCTCTCGAAATGGTTTGGACCAATCCCTTCATTTTGTCTGCCAAATATTTCATCCAGGTGGGCCCGTAGCTCTTTCGGAGATTCAACATCAAGGGAGTGGAATACCATGCATCGAGACATAGCATACAACATGGCTACAATGGCTCTTTCACCTTCATTTAACCAGTCATTCTCTTCTTCAGAGGATTCGAACTCTATTTCAAAACAATAATCAAAGAGATCATGTCTCTTCAAATATGCTATCATTTTTTGTTTCCATTCAACTTAGTTGAATGGATAAAGAGGAGGGATTTCTTTTGAATACATGGAAGTTGTAGAAGACCTACAAAAAAAATAGAAAATATCTGCAACTGCTATTGCTGCAAAAGTGCAGAAACTGCTACAACTACTGCACTCGAAATCTTGATAATAAGTTGCAAAAAATTCTTAGGAATGGATATAGACAATACTCTCAACATTCTCTGATACCATGTGAAAATCCTCACAATAGATCTAAGAGCTGATGTATACCTCACAATGAAAGAATTTAGGAATAAGATTAAGAGTGGTCAATGTAGTAAAATGAGCAATAGAATAATGATATAGTAGAACTTGGATAGAAGCAAAATAACTTCACACACACTAATTCATTAATCACAAATGGAAAAATAAATAATACAATGCATGAGGATTCGAATGCCAAGGTAGCAATTCGAATTAGCCTTCATTGAAACATCAATAGATCCCTGGAGTGTCATCGGAGCATAACTAGAATTCTTCATCATCATCAGTGGAGTCATCAATGCACAAGTAACTATTATTCATCAGTCAAACTCAGTTTAACTGAGTGTGGTAGGTGTAACTGGAACATGGAGGCACTAATTGAATGAAAGAGGTTTAGTGGAGGGCGCATGAGGAGCTAACTAGAGTTAGAATGGGCAGTTTAGTCTCACTGGAGGTCCATCGGAGTGATACAGTCAGTTGAGAGTCAGTCTTTCCTTAAATCAGGGAAAGAACTAAAGATAATTCAATTACCCGAAGTGCAACTGAGTGGTAGGTGAGAGAGATGAGTGGATTCCTTAAATCAAGGAAGAAGGGCGCACTTAGCTCTAAGAGGGATAAAATTGATCCATGAGAGGCTACCGGGGCTAGGTAGCTGAGGGCTAGGTGTTGGGACTGATGACTGGGATGCATGCAATTGCATGCATACATGCATGACTAAAAATTAAAATAATGAAAATGATGGTAGGACTAGGATGGAGTATATGAATATCCTAACAGATTGTATGGCCTTCTAAACTGAATAGGAGGTCGAGCAGGTGATTGTCTATTAGGACTGCTGCTTTCTAATTCCATCCTGGTAACTTTGTTTGACAAATTCTTTATAATGCGAGTCATCTCATCAATATTTGCGTCTTGAGAGTCTTTAACTCCTGAGGATATGCCTTCTTCTTTGGCATTTCCTTTTTATTTTTGTTCCATATAACTAGGCAGTTTTAGCTTCCCTCTCACTCTCATGTTTCCTTCGACATCAATGGTGTCATCTTGCATTGTGCTAAGTGAGAGTGGTCTTCTTTCTCTCAACGTGATGGTGAAATCCAAGGGGAAGGAAGCTGCATGTGTGACTAGAGTTGCTTCTTCAGTAGGTCAGCTATCTTTGGGGATTCTGAAATATATTTTGTTGAATCTTGTAGTAAATTCCACCACATATTCAGAGTTGCTTTTTCTTAGGGCGGAGAATTCTATTAAATAATAAAGACTATCACACTTAACTCCCCACTTCTTGAGAAAGGTTGTTTCCAAGATTTCCATAGTGCCGATAGAGGCATTAGGTAGTGATCTGAACCACTTTCTGGCTTCCCCTTCCAACGATTGAGCGAAAACTCTCATGAACACATCATCATGTGCGATCATGATATTGTCAATGAAATATTGGAATCGGTCTACATGATCTTAAACAGATGTTCCCTTGCTGCCATCGTACTTTAGTAACAACTTCAGGTAGTGGGTAGGAATATCATTCAAGGGCGTGGGTAATTGCAGAGGTTCATGTTGACTAGCCACCCATCTGGGTTTTTGGGTGGTGGTGGTGGTGGTCCTTCGCCTCCTCCTCCTGACATGAGGTAATTGGCAATAAAATTCTTGGCCTGAAGGGAGATGAAATATTTGAGATGATTTGTATGAACAAGAGGTTCTCTGTTTCTGATGGGAAACATTTGGGATCTAAACAAATCACAAGGAGTGCATGGGTTTTGAGGAGAAGGTTCTTTCTAAGGGGTTTGGACAATGAATTCAGATTGAGGGAATTGAGGGCCAAACAAAGGTGAGGAGAAAATTCGTTGATAACTCAGTGAAGTAGACTAGTATTTACCACGTCTATATCTCCAAGAAAATGAGTCTTCTAATGCCACAAGTTTTGCGTGGATATGGTTTTGGCGGGTTTGTCTTCGTCTAGATGTCATGTTTGCTACTGTGGAGTCGCCAAGTGGATTACAGCCTGCAACCTAGTTTCATCCACTATGAAATTAGGTGCAATAAATTTTTTCGTTGTCCCCAGGGAATATTTATCTTCTCGATTGCGTTCCCCAAAAAGGGCACCAAAAAATATGTTAGTCCCAGAGACGTTTTAAGACTGCTTTTAGAACTGTGTCTGGGCATCAATAAAATATCCTGTGTTCTTTTGCTTGATCAGAATCACATTCATCATAAAATAATACCGACAGCCAAATCTTGGAATAATATGGGTAGTACTTCAATATGCCAATGACAAGAATTTGAATGAATTGATGTTAATGAAATGGCACAATACAAAGGTACTTCAGAGAGAGTAAATATTTGTTTTATGTTTGAGAATTAAAAACTGATCCTAAGGGAGGAATTCAATAGTTCTAACAAAAGTGATCATAAAACTAAACCTGAACAATATGAGGATATTATTTCCAGATAACCCAACATGAATACTTCACACCATGAAAATCTTAAAAGCAAAAATGTAAGCTTGCAGCACTCACATTAAAATCAGAATCAGATTCATAAATCATGAACAATATGACAGAGATAAATAAACAGAAGGAAAAATATTAACTGGACACATCAAAGCTTTGAATCTATGAAATCTCAAGATCGGGCAAAAAGATGTTCTTCTTTATATATTTGATCAGATTGCAAAATATTACAAGTTACACTTCTTACAAAAAGAGTTGACCCTTGGCCATTGCCTATTCTACTATAGATATATCCTTCTTAGGAATTACAAAATAAGTTGTCACAAAGAGTTTGTTACAGCCCAATGGCTTATGCAATTCTGTTTGTGACTTACAACAAAAATCTGTTACAAAAAAATGGTCCCGCTGACTAATGTTGACTAGCTTGTTGTTGAGATTAGGGTCCACTATGCTGAGGTAGAAGAATTACTTGTCACGTAAAAGAGGCCTCTACTTCTCGCTGTGCTGATGAGGTTAAGGCTGTTACTTGTTCTCTGGTGGACTGTTTCAATTGCTGGGCTTCGATGAACCTGGTGATACTTCTTCAATCTTTAGCCATAGGGTACTGGAAGAACTTGAGCTCTCAAAGAGATGAGTCAAGATCAATGTAGCACTCGAAAGAATCCTTTGGAAGACCACTAGAAATAGTTTGGAGGTGGTTGAGAACATCAAAATTTTTATGCAGCTTATCTACAACTGCTTTTCCACTGAGTTCTTGCAAAGTATCCGTCGTGCAAATTTCAGTATTCCTTGCATCTATCATCATGGTGATATACTGCTCCTCTGGATATAAGTCTCCATTTCCATCCCAAAAAGAGGGAAGGCCTAGGGAAAAAAATGTCTTGAACTGCTCATTAAAGGAGAAAACATCCTGCTTTAGTTGGGCTACCATATCAGTGACATTTTGGGCCAAAGCCACCTTTGTGATCATCTTGTTTTCTTCCATGACTACTTTGGTTCAGTCTCGGACAACATATGTTTGTAGCTCCGCAAAGGTCTCTTCATTCAAGAAATCGATCACCATTTTGGCCACCTGGACCTTATTTACACTGCTCATTACAAACTATGCATCTAGTGAGGCAATTTTAGTTATTTCTGATTCTTCTTGGGTTAAGCTGAAATGGCTCCACTAAGATTTTATCAAAGCCGCCATCTGTGACAATCTGTAGGGGGTCTAGAAACTGTAACAAACTCACAATCAAACTCTCAAGAATGTTGCAAAGAAGAAGAGAAGCATGCACTCAATAATCGCTCATGAACACATAAAATGGACAATATCAGTATCATACATCAACTATAAGCTGGCACTATGTCAAACAATGAATGTAAAGAATGTGATACAATAAACTATGATGTAGCATCATATAGGATTTGAATTAGCCAAGTAGGTCATTTGAATCAACCTCAAAGTCTAGCTTGGATAACAATGGAGACATCATCCAGTCAGTAATATCAGTCATAAATGGTAATAGTCAGTCAAGCGTGTCTAACTGAATCTAACAGAACCATCTAGGCATAAATCAGGGAATGGAGACTCTAAGGGGGGCGCATGAGGATGTCATAGGGTCAAGTGGCACTCCAAAACTAGCTAAGTAGGAGCTACAAGTAGTTAGGATAAGTAATCAGTGGAATAACTACTCAATCCATGCATTAACTTAGTCATAACTCCTGGTAGGTGAAGAAGTGCGCTCTAACTGAGTGATAACTAAGGTAGGTGAGAAAAGGTGCACTAACTGAGTGTGGTAGGTGAGAAAAGGTGCACTTAGCATGCATAAAGGTCAAATAGGGTGCATGAGGTAGGTAGGAGTCCAATTGGGGGCTAAATACAGCTTTGGAGAGATAAAAGCAAGCTCTAGGTGCTCAGAGGACCATCAAGATGATGACTAGATGCATGCAATTACATGCAGTTGACTGGATGCATGAAAAACTAAAAAATGATGGGGAGAATATTCCAACACCCCCTCTCAAGCTATACTACGAGGAAATAACTAAAAACAGTAAAATAGGGCCCTAGTGACTAAGACCAAAGGTCACCCCGTACAATCAATCTAAATAAACTAAGTGAGGAAAGAGGGAAAACCCAGTGGGAAGAAATCCCTCCCTCAAAATATACTAAAGGATTCTAATGTAGCATATCATCTCTCACCCCAAGAAGTGATCTAGGGTAAGTGAACCTCTTCACCGTGAAGGTCTTGGTAAATATATCTACAATCTGCTCTTCCGTCGGAAGGTAGAGCAATGAAATGATCTGATCATGCACTAATCCTCTGATGTAATGCATGTGTATCTCAATGTGTTTGGTTCTCTATCTCAGAACCAAATATGTGGAGATCCTAATGGCACTCTGATTGCCACAATGGATGACAGGTGGAGTACTGAATCAAATCCAAAACTCTGATAAAATGCCTCTCAGCCAAATGCACTATGTGGCTGCATTTACTGCACCTCTGTACTCGGCCTTTGATGAAGAAAGAGCTAAAGCAGTCTACTTTTTGCTTGACCAACATATAGGTCCAGATCCAATCATGAAGACAAAACCAAATGTAGACTTCCAATATGAGCTATTTCCATCCCAATCCCAATCAGTATCTCCAACTAGGTTCAAATGACACCTAGATAAATAGTGAAGGCCATGAGTCTTGGTACCTTACACATAGTGCAAAATCCTCTTTGCTGCTTTCTAGTGAAGCTCATGAGGATCCTGCATGTATCTGGAGACAACACTAAATGCATAGGATAGATCACGTCGAGTGTGTGTTAGAAATAAAAGACTACCAATCAACTGTCGATATAAAGTACAATCTACCAAAGATGTAGAAGATCCATCCTCAAGGCTGATCCCTGAAAGAAAAGGGAATGCAATTAGTTTGCATTTTCTCATGTGGAACCTATCAAGAATATCTAAAGCATACTTGGATTGAGCAACTTTGATTCCTGAATCACTCTGAGTGACTTCAAGACCAAGAAATTGCTTCAACAATCCCAAATCTGACATGGAGAAGGAGTTGTGCAAGGCATATTTTATAGATCTAATACATGAAAAACTGTTCCCTGTAATCAACAAATCATCAACATAAAGTAAAATCATAAGTAAGGAGTTACCATCATGTCTCATGTAGACATTCGAATATGATTTGCACCTCTAAAAGTCTTATGAAAGTAAGAAGGAATCCATCTTGGCATACCAAGCTCGGGGAGCTTGCTTAAGCCCATACAAGGACTTCTTCAACCTGCAAACAAGTGACGAATAATCAATATAACCCTCAGGTTGCTTCATGTAGATCTCCTCCTCTAGATCTCCATAAAGGAAAGCACTCTTGACATCCATATGATTCACTTTCCAGTGCTTGGATGTAGCAAGAGCAAGAACAAGATGGATGGAATCCATCTTAGCAATAGGACTGAATGTCTCAGAATAGTCAATCCCATGAACTTGGGAAAAACCTCTTGCAACCAATCTAGCTGTGTACTTGTGGGAGGCTCCATCTGAATCCATCTTAGTTTTGTAGATCCACTTCCATTGAACAAGTTTCCTTCCAGGTGGGAGAGAAACAAGCTCCCGAGTCTCATTTCTTTGAAGAGATTGGTACTCTTATTCCATAGCAACTACCCATCTTGGATCTTGGGAGGATTCAAAGTATGTCTTTGGATCAGACCCTATCATAAGAAAACATCTCTCAGCTAGAAATGGATATGTGGGAGAGAGTGCACTTCTTGTATCATGAAGATCAAATCTATCTTTGACAAGATCAATGGTGGAGATAGGATTTGTGGTGGCCCATGTAGCAATAGGAGATGACACTTTAGGTGTTAGATCTTCAGGTTCTTGTGGATCTGGATCTAGCATTCGCACTTCTTCAAGAGTCTTCTTTTCCTTCATCTTCTTTTGTAAATCTTTGCCCTTTAAGCAACCTTTGCAAGTACCATGAGCAAACTTATCATCTGGAAGTCCTTCAACCACATTTTGAGCTTCCATGTCCTGCAAATGCTTGTAGTTGAGATGTCCAAATCTCTCATGCCACAATATGTTTTCTTCATTGACATGAGTATGGAGAGTAGATGGCTTGGAGAGTGGTAAGAAGTGTGAAAACTCATAGAGTTTTGAAGTGTGATTTGCAACTCCTTTTGCAATGATTTCCCCTGAAATCATGTGTTGTATCTCGACTTCATTTGGAGAAAAGATCACTCTTTTGGGCTCTCCAATATGAGTCATTTGATACAATGAAAATAAATTTGTTGCAAGAGCAGGAACACAAAGCACATCAGAAAAGTAACCATATTCAAGATCGATTCTTCCAATCCCTTGAGAGGAGACTTCTGAATCATTACCCAATCTGATGGAAGGGCCAACTGAGCTTTTGAAACTAGAGAAGAGATCTTTGGAGGAAGACATGTGTCTTGTAGCTCCTGAATATATGATGAAAGAAGAATATATTGATGCACTTGCCATGAGGGCTCTTGCATGACATCTTTCTTTGTCTTCAGATCTAGAAGGTTCAGTATTAGTATCTTTCTTCCTTGCACATCCAAATACAGGAAGATTGTTCTTCTCAAGTAACTGAGCCATCAAATTTATAGTCTTCTTCATGCAGGTACTCTCAGGATGGATCTTTCCTTCTGAGAATGCTTGGTCTTCCTTGAGTTCGAGGCCCCATCTGACTGATATGGACTATATTTAGTCTTTGTATCATTCGATCTCTTATCATAAATCTTTTGCTTTCCCTTACCAATCGCCCTTTTGGCCTTAGCAGCTGTAAGGGCCGAATCCAACTTGGGTTTGATCATTCCCATGGAGATTAACTTATCTTCCTCTTGAGTAAGAGATTGGAAGTAGTCATCAAGTGAGGGAAACTTCCATCTTGGAATGGACATCTTAGCTGGCTAGAAAGTAGAGACAAAAACTGAGAAGTTTGGCCCCAACTTTGAGAGAATGGCAAGAATAAGTTGCTTTTCTTCTTTCACTATCTCATATCTTTTCAACTATGAAATCAAGCTTTTGAACTTGGTGAGGAAGGAATTGATTGATTCGAAGCTATTGGGACTCAAAGAGATTAGTTCATTCTCCAATTTTTGACCTTTCAGATCATCTTTCTGTCCAAAAAGGGATTTGAGCTTGTCCCAAACCTATTTAGGAGATGTAAGATCGATGACATGGAAGTGAAGATCTTCATAAATTGAGAGAAGGAGGAGGCCAACAGCTTTAGCAAGCCTATCCAAGTACTTGGAATTTTCAACTGCACTGAGAGGTTCTACCATCGTTCCATTGAGTATCCTGGTGAAGCTCTTGGATCTCATGAAGAGAGCCATCTTGGATTTCCATTCAACATAGTTGGAATATGTGAGCTTTAGATCGATCTAAACAATGAAGGTCAAATTGTTGAAGAAGAATTCGAATGGGTGAATAAACCTACAAAACAAGAAGAGTTTTTGTTGATGGAGAATGTTACACTTCAACTGAACACTACCTTAAGACACTGAACACATAGACTAAGTCCTTCACACCTGGCTAGAACTCACTGGATTTCTCCAATTAATTCAAGTAATAGCACTAGGATTTGTTGTAGAAACTCAGAGGCTTATGGTGCTCAAGTGAAAGATAGTTGCTCAAACAAATGTTGCAACTAATGCAATGGATGCAATTCGAATAGCTTCTCACTGCTCTGATACCATGTGACAATCTGCATGGGATCTAGCAACTGTAGAAAACTCACAATCAAACTCTCAAGAATGTTGCAAAGAAGAAGAGAAGCATGCACTCAATAATCACTCATGAACACAGAAAATGGACAATATCAGTATCATACATCAGCTGTAAGCGGGCTGCCAAACAATGAATGTAAAGAATGTGATACAATAAACTATGATGTAGCATCATATAGGATTCGAATTATCCAAGTAGGTCATTCAAATCAAGCTCAAAGTCTAGCTTGGATAACAATGGAGACATCATCCAGTCAGTAGTATCAGTCATAAATGGTAATAGCCATTCAAGTGTGTCTAACTGAATCTAACAAAACCATCTAGTTATAAATCATGGAATGGAGACTCAAAGGGGGGTGCATGAGGCTATCATAGGGTCAATTGGCACTCCAAAACTAGTTAACTAGGAGCTACAGGTAGTTAGGATGAGCAATCAGTGGAAGAACTACTTAATCCATGCACTAACTAAGTGATAACTCCTAGTAGGTGAAGAAGGGCGCTCTAACTGAGTGATAACTAAAGGTAGGTGAGCAAAGGTGCACTTGGCATGCAGAAAGGTAAAATAGCGCGCATGAGGTAGGTAGGAGGCCAACTGGGGGCTAAAGACATCTCTGGAGAGCTAGAAGCAAGCTCTAGGTGCTGGGAGGACCACCAAGATGATGATTGGATGCATGCAATTGCATGCACATGACTCGATACATGCAGCCATGCAAAACTGAAAAATTATGGCGATAATATTCCAACACCATATGATCCCATAACATAAATTTAGTGCCTTTGATCAAAGGTTTACCAGTGAGCTTCTTGGATAGCTCTTGAACCTTACCCTTGAGCTCATCAACAGTTTGTTGGAGCTCTGAGATAGCATGATCCCTCCTCATCAGCTTCTCATTTGAATTGAATAACTCATCACATTTCCTCTTTAGCTGAGTCTGCACCTGATTCAACTGGGCGTTCTTGATGCTCATTTCGGCCACTTCCTAGGCCAATTTATTAGTTGGATCTGAAGTCGATGAGGCTTGAAGGATGATGGCATTTTGCTGGAGGAGGTTCTGATTCATCTTCCTAGCCTCTTCCAACTCTCCTTCCAGTAGGACAATCTTTTCCTTGAGCGTTTGACCCTCGCTAATCGATCTCTCCAATTCTGTCTGTATTGTGACTACCTCTGCATTTTGCGAATGCTCTGTCATGGGAATATTTAGCTTCTTTTCTAGGGTTTCCACTTCCTTGTCCTTCTCTTTTAACATGGCTTGTAATGGGGCCATGTCTTCAGGACTCTGCACCATCTTTACTACTTGCTGCTCTAAGTCGGTTATTTTCAACTGCTTAGCTTTATTGGATGATTCTTCATTCTTTAGCCACTTCTCTAGCATATAAACCACAGGCTGTAACCTATTAGTGCTCATAGTGAACTTACGTACATCTATGTACACTCCTTCTCCTATCTGTCGAAGCAACTCCATGATGTCTTTAGACAAGATTTGGTCCAGGTTTATGGTTACCTGGGTGGCTTTAAAATTGGACAATGTCTTCTTTTCTCTTGGCGTTATTTTCTCTAGGATAACCATTTTGAGGGATCCCTGCTTCAAATCTAGCGCGGATAACATCCTGGACTTCCTTTATTTCTCTAGGTCCTTTTTTGGAAACAATGACTTCCCCATATCAATGTTGTCCTCTTTAATTTGAGCATAAAGCCCAAAAAAACCTAACCCGAGGGACGATGTGGTAACTACAGCTTCTTCCGTGGCCTAAGCCTCTTGACCCTGAGGCCACGTTGCATAAGGGAAACTTTCAAGGATGACAGTTGTTGCGAGGGTGGGTGTCAGCTTGATTTTTGAGGTTGTACTAGACATTCCTTCTTCTTTCAACCTCTTGGTCCTTTCCTATACTCCCTGATCCCTCCCTTCCGGTAGCAGACGTGGGCTCTGGCATGTCTCTTTTCCCCAACATATCAATCTTAAGGGGCGTTGGAACAACTGGTGATCCAGAGGCCTTGCTTGGGTTCAAAATAGCTAGACATTGTTCCCAACTATTCAAATTGGCCATTTTGTCCAATAGGGGGTGTGGCTTGTGGAGCTATGCTGCTGAACAGGATGCCTATCTCTTTTGAGAAATGATCCCCATGGGATCGTAATTGTGTGCCATGCTCAAAGGGAAAACATATGAAGCTAGCAGTCCCTCTACCTCCTTTTGAGCAGCTCTGTCTCGCACCTTAAATGGGCCTGCTTCACTGGGGACTTTGAAAGTCCTAGCGTTGTTCCCTTTCATGAAATGCACCTCGTCACAATTAAATATTTGGCAGATGAATTCTAGTGCAAAAAATATAGGAATCAAGAATATGGGGAGTTTGTACGGAATTAAATCTACGCCATATAATCTGATTTTGGTGTGCGTGTCAAAACAAAACCAATCGCCCACAACATCCTTTGGATTGAATTGGAGCAATTGTTTGCACTCTAGAAAAAATCTCGACAGAAGGGCATCAAACAAAAGTGTATAGACTTTTTCTACGACGGTATATACGAATGTGGATAACTTCCTTTATGGGGGAACAAGAATTACTGACCTATCAAGATATTCTTTGTCGAAGTAACTTTTGTTATGATAGATGATCATGTATAGGAGTATAGAGCAAAACTAAAATGACCTTTTGGATGAAAAACTCTTTAACTGGAGGTGGATGGATTAATCAAGGAAAGATGATAGGTCCAAACTGATGGGTGCTTCATGCTGAGAGAGGTTTATGATAAACGACAGACCTAGAACATCATCGTCGATCACTATGTCATTATCATACCCGAGGAACTAGAAAATCATTGACAATACTGGTTAAACCGGACCTCCAAATGTATCTAAGTTGAACATTGATATTGTTAGAGAGGGTACCTTCAGGAGGAAAGAGAATCTGGATGAAGGAATCCCTGTTCTCTAGAGAAAGCTCACGAATCTTAATCGTTAATACCTCTTCATAAAGAACGAGCACATAGGGGTCTTCAATGGATTTTGTCAATTCCATGACGAGTTCCCTACTGATTTGGCATACCACATTTCCTAGCCGGGACATGATGGCCTTTCTCTCTTGTACATAACAATCCACGTACCATTGTATTATCTCTTGAAACGGTCTGTAAGGAGGGAGAATCATCCTGGCTAACCCCAACTTCCATAGGTTGAATAAATCGTTGTCATTCTTTTCTTGCTCCCTAGCTTCTAGAGCCAATTGTTGCAGGTTTGGGAAGGAAGAAAAAGAGTCACGAACATAAAAGAATTCATCACCGAGATGGTCCTTTGGACTATCGGACGTGGATACAGAGGATACCTCAGGAGCAACTATAGAGTCCATGCTAACACAGGTGTGAAACGGGAAGCGCTGACTCTGAACTGCTTAGAGAGCTTGGAGAAACAGGCGAAGAGAGTGGAGACTGAGGAGCTTTGGAGCTGGAGTGAAAATGTCCAATGGCTTCCCCTAGACGGTATTTATAGGGAGACATTGGAATTTGGAAGGCTTAAATGCAGGGCTTACATGGCGCACTGGGATTATCTTGCTGGTTAAGGGGTAGATGGCTTCTAAAATGCTGGGGGACACTTGTTCATAAATGATGGTGGTAATGACCATTTAAGGGAGGTTTAAGGTAAAACGAGGGGGAGGAATGTGCTGTAGCAGAAAGTGGTGAACTGTAAACAGGAGGTGGTTTCAGGGTCCAGATAAAGCGATTTAAGGAAATTGCTTTCTAGGTCCTAACTCAACGAGAAGTTGCCACGTGTAGATGGCGGTCTTCTTTCAAAAGCTATCTTGGGGTGTTAAGGTCCAAGCACCTTGGGTATCTTGAAGCAATAACTATCATTGATCTTATGCCCTGACAACCTTGAGATCCGCGCACTTGCTAGTGCATATTTTTGTGTGAGGCTCGCTTCCTCTATCAATCAACTGTCCAACGACTTATGGTTAGGGAAACCACTGTGGTTGGTTTTTAAGAGGTTTCAGGGCATTGAAAAAATGGTTTAGGGAAACCACTTTTCAGCCCATGAATGATTATGAGGCTGAAACACATCGATGGCGGTTTTCCTTTAGGGATGCATTAAGAGTGTTAAAACCCAGGCTCTTTCAGCATCCTAATGTGATCACGTCCGTTGATGATTTACCTTTGATTTCTCAAGATGTGCACCAGCTTGTGCAGTTTTATGGGGTGATCTCTCCTGTCCTATATACTTTCTTACTCAAAGGCGACGATCCTTTTTACAGCACAACCAAGCTACCCATGGTCGCTTATGCTGATGATATCAATACGAACAGGTTCCTTTCATCGATACCTCTTTGTTTCACCTAATTTGTGGGAACTTCATGTAGGGATTTAGGATATGTTATCTTCAATACTTCGTTTACACACTATTGGAAACTAATGGCTCTGAGGAGTAAGTCCATTCTTACTACACACCCCCTAACTCATACGTGACCAGCTCCTTCATGGTCCACTTCGTACGACTCCACGCGTCCCTAAGTAAGCAGCTAAGGGATTTTGAACTTGGCCGTGGATGTTCGTAGGAAATCGACACCGTCGTCGTTCTTTCATGTGTGATTTATTCATACTCTATGACCCCTTATTTCCTTTGTGAGTCCGTTGGTGAACCGTTTCACCTGTCGCTACACACATGCTCAAAATCACACATTAGTAGCTCTATTCTCATTCATCATAATAACCCACTAGTCGTTAAGCATCATAATTTATTTCTAATAATCCTAATCCAATTCATAAACTGCTAATCGTTACGCAACTATAGTTCACTCATAATATCATATATTTCATCCATTAGTTAGTCATTCATCCAACATGCATTTCTTTTTCTCACATCACATATTTCATCATACAACTAACCGCTAAGCAGAATATTCATGTACACATATCACATTTTTCGTAACGCGGCCAATTATTAAGCAACATGCAATTTCATCAATCTTAGATAAATCATCCACTTCCACAAATGCCATTCAATCCATTATTTTCATTCATTCAATTGTCGTCATGCACATCTTCAGGTTTTCCTCAATCATTAAGACATATCAAGATTCAAGAGACCACTTTATCGAAGTTTGTTAAGTTGGATTACTCGACAGGTTCCCTTAAGGTCCACAATCATTCTAGGGGCATTACATACACCCTCTCTTATATAGAACTTCATCCTGAAGTTAAATTTTGTTCTCGTACTTTTGTTGCTAGGATTTACTTTAATTTACTATTTTCATCTTCTTGTCATTCTTTTCTATTTTTCTCAAACAATCATGCCCAAAAGCACTAGTGGTTCTAATCATTAATTTTCTAGATCTTCTAGTATGGTTCCAATACATCCTCAGAAACTCAATCGTAATTTCGTGTAGTGCAAATCCAATACTACCTTTGATAATTTTTAACCCCAAATCATATTTCTTACACCTCCTAGTCATCCACAATATTCAATTAAGTTAGATCTCATCAATAGCCACACTGTAGGTAACCAATCAAATTTTGTACAACAGGATCTAAGTAAGAATTCAATTCATATTTGGCTATCCTCTTCTCTGAGGTTAACATCAAACACCCTTAAGTAAGATACTGATTAGAAGTTATAGTTACAAATTATTGGTTCAATGGAGACTATCCATCCTTACATATCAATGTATAAATCATTCAATATCCTCATAACACTTCTTCCAATTTCATGATTTTAATAAAGTTGATTCTCAACTCGAAACGAAAGTGTCATAACTTAGCAACTTAGTCGAACATATGAAAATTTTACTCCTAATCCTTTCATCACTAACATCATATCTAGGTCAATGAGCTTATCATGTCCTTATCTCATCTCATTATTTATGTTGTCTTAGGACCACTTTGTGAACTCTTCAAGTCATAGTATGTTTGTTTTCTTAATCCCATCGAGTTCCATATCGAGGGCTAGTCATCTGTTTATCGAGGTTTGACCATGTCCTGAGGTTGGTTGCATTACGTTCAGTTCATTGTGTTGATAACCTCCATACATTGTTTTACTAAAATCGCCTTCATTTGGCCCTTTCGGTGGACCTTCTCAAGTGGGAATTATTTTGTCCCGATCACGTCGCTTTGTACCTTTTTCATTCCATTTAACATCATTATCATGCCAGAAAAATTAGTTTCATTGGGCTCAGCTCCTCATGCTAGTGACATTGATATCTTGGTTTCCAATTTCTAAGTTCGCTTCACCCCATCGACAATCTGTCAAAGTCTCGTCAATGGGAACGTCTCGATGTTTTGTCACTTAGAATTTACCAATTTTCTAGCATTCACCAAATATTTCCATCCACTCGACTTCTTATCATGGTTATGTAGGAAAAGTTTAAAATATTCCTGACCTTGGATATTTTCTCTTAGTGCAATTCCCTTGAAATATAATATATGTTATTGATATAATCTCTATAACTGTTTTAGCCTAGATCTATTATTTCCTTTACTTTTCACCAGGTTCTTCAATCCTATTTAACCGCCCAATACCCGCAATAGACCCTTGGGATATGGGGTGCAATATTTTTTCTTAAAGTTTATTTAGCAACCCAAATATGTTAGCCCCATTATCTACTAAGCTGATATGAACCTAGTTCATTCTCTTTTACGAGTAGTTTATGTAGAAGTTACATCCTTAAATTTTACTTCATGGGATAGTTTAAGACCATTTAGTTAAGTAAAAGGTCTAGTTCACTACTTAACATCCACATAGGGTGATATAACTTTCAAATATATTAATATTATCTCCTATATAAAACTTAGTCATATTAGATGAGGACTATATGATAACTATACTTAGTAATTCAAGGAGCTTGGTTGTCTTTAAAAGATAACAACACCTTATAAAAAAATCCTATTTATGTGTCACATTGATTCTATAGCATGATAAGACTCGTGGCATATGTTAATTTCCTATTAAGGGTCATGATTCTTAATTTTCACATCCACTATTTAACAGTTGAGCTACAGTCAAGCATCAATTTAGTAGAGTATGCAATTAATCTTAACACAATCTTCATTAGGGAATTTCCTTAAGTTTAAACACTAATAGACAACTCAATTGATCAATAAACCTTTAGTGAGTCCAAGAGCATAGGCTCATTATACTTTTCTAGAACACCCCACATAACAATCAATATAAGAGGACCCCTTTTTGAACAACAACCTCCTGATACAGTATCAATAATCTTACAAAAATGAGATGTTTACTAGTAAGTTCATAAAACCATGCTAACATTCTTGGCCATACAAGTTTGTATTAAGAAGCCAAATCATCCCTATTAACTCTTATATTTAATTTATTTGAAACATACTTGTATCACATTATATTCAAGCAATTACGAACTTATTATTGAGAATACACATTCATTTACTCTAGGTAGGATTTCTTTTTCACTTTTCTAAAGACTATTCATTACACTAATCCAAAGAATGAAGTCCATAAAACTAATAAAGGTTAACTTCCTTTCAACATGATTTTAATTGAGTTCAATTCTTTTTCTCATGATAACTAAAATGAACCATATATTCAAAATTATTTACAACTCAATAACATATCGAACCTACATCTCTTGCATAGGTAATTATAATCCAATAGAAGTAATACAAGGGTACTAGAGCTATGCTCTTTTTTTACCCAAACCACACCTAAAGTGTACAAGCCACGGGCCGCACCCTTCTTGGTTTAATCTATGTACCTATATGAATGCAATTCTCTTCAACATACATAGATACTTATTTTCAAATAGTCAGATATATCTTTATTAATACTAATTAAAGAATTGATGTTTCATCATTATGAATTGACTATTTCTTTCAACATCTAAACGTATTTCTATAAATCTATCATTACACATTTACAATAATTTATATGTAATCCCATAATTATTCCATTAGAAACTTTCCTTTCCAACATCCAAATTTAATTGTATAAGTATATTATCATATATAATTACTTTCTTTCGAGTATTAAATATAGTTATAGAATAATAGACATACCCAGCATTTGTTTTCAACCTGAATTAAAAAGAACATATATATATAAGACAATATTATTTTCAATTTCAAATTAAAGAAACATATGTCAGGAAAGTTATTTCAATTGAAGTATATATATCCTACCAATTGATTTTCGAATAGAGTCTACCTGATATACTCCCCATTTCATGTTTCCCAATAGTAATTATATATAAAGGTATTAAATAATTTTCGAAGGATATTCATATGAGATACTGCGAATTTACCGACTTGAAATTTACATTAAAAAAGTAATTAAATTTTGAATTGGAACTACATCGACCCCATATATATATTACCATCCGAATGGTATATACTTTAAATGGAGCTATGTGAAACATAGTATGATCCCAAACGAGACATATATAAAACACTAAGAAAAGCTTAAATGGAAAATTAGTCAAAATGTTGTTCAATTCTAGGTTAACATAAGGATAAAGTATAATATTCAGTTTGTCTTAGTGCAACTTGTAAAACAACAAAGGGACAACATGCAGCAAATTAAAACTAAATGCCCTCGCGCACTCGGAGATGACCTTGTGTAGAAAAAAAAAATCTCTTTTATTTAATGCATGCAATATTCTAAAAGCACTCGGAGGTTAAGACTGAGTTCGATATTTATGAGGTACAGATCATCCTATCATATGAATATGTATATTTCCAATTAGCATTCCGTACCATACGACACAAAGAATACAGTGACATTTATTCTAGGTAAAAGGCTCTTAAGTCATAGATCTACAGTAGTTATACTAAGATAAAACTGGAAACTAGATTGCGTAGTAATGATGTCGATCTGCCCATCGAAACACCTCAGCGACATTCGTAGACAGGAGAAGAGCTTGATACCGAGATCAACACGGTATTCCACAGATGCTAGAACACGAGGCTCATTATAGACATATATCTTAGGCAATGCTTTATTAAACAGTTCCCATCAGAGAAGCAGGAGGCTTGGATGGAAGATGGAAATTATTTTGTTGAGATGAGAACGAGAACTGAGTGATACTTCTGAGAATGGTCCAGCCAACAAGCTTGGGGTTTCAGAACTAGCAAGCTTGGTTGCTTTGGAAGATTGGTTGGGAGGATAGGTGAACTTCATATTGAATTCAGTCTGTTCTTTCAGTCAAGTTCTATTACTGTTTATTAGTATTCTGTATAAGTGTTTCTTTATATGTTCAAATATTTACTGTGTAGAATTTGTAGTAAAGAACGAACTATGTTTTATATTGTTTTAATATTCTACTAATGATTTCATTGTTGATATTTATATGTGTTCATGTTTACTATGTTTTTATTGTCTACCTTCTGTTATCACTGTTATACCCATTATTTTTATTATATTATTGTAGAATAATATTTCTCTTCTGTTATAGATCCTTATCAGAAATATGTCAAAACAGAACTAAGGTTTTTACAATTTATAAGTGTTATTATGTACTCCTCTTACAGAGTTAGTATTATTATTAAATTTATAATATCCATTGATTGTTCAAGGAACACTTAGAATACAGAGTCAATGTTTCTATTATAGTTTATAATACAAAATATATAAATACTCCTATAAATACAGAGTCATTATAATAACACCATGTATTACATTTAAAATACATTCCAAAGAAATAAAAAAAAAATTAATGCTAAGGCTAAAACATGGTTGTCATATAAACAGTATCAAGTTAATAATCAAGCAAAATGAAGCACAAGCCGAGAGGCTCTACATTATTCCATTATTCCATGGACAAATAAATTTTGATATAATACATTCAAAAGATAATGAATATGGTATTCATACAGTTAAAACATAAAGACCAAAACCTCTTTCCCACAGAGTCGAAAGACTCTTAGGGTTAATAGTTCAAAAAGTATTACAAATCCTAGAGGCTCGACAATGGTTATGGATAAGTGATATGATAAATAAGCATTTAAACAAATCAAGTGAACGATTATGTTTCCATCTATGTAGTTATTCATTGGTTGAACAGAGACTCATTTGAATCCGTGAGCTAGGTTAGTACTTGGCAGAACAAAGATACAATTTCACCATCGTTGTTCGGGATTAAGAACAAAGTCGTAAGTAAGTTAGGTTAACAACTATAAACAAGTCGTAAGACCATAATAATATTCAGGTCGAAATACATCTTTCAATCGAGTAGTTGTTTTAAATAACAGAGCATTTATATAGAGTCCAAACGCATTCATTTAGTCCTGTATGGCTTTTGAAGCCATCGTGGTTATTGCACAGGGTTAGTTGGTCGAAAGGTTTCATATATAATGTTGGATCTAATAGCCACAGAACACAATATGCAGCGGAAGCAAATAAAACAAGAAAGAAAATAAATACACACACATGAGATATACGCAGATATTTACGTGGTAAAACCCTCTCTTAGGGAAACATCCACGGAGCAATGGTATCGTCTTATTATTCAGAATCTGAAGATTTACAACAACTCACAACTCTCCAATATCTTCTCTTACGAGAATACAAGAAACATATACATTTCTTACACAGTTACTAATAACTGCATATTTAGTTAGTCAGTTACATAGTTACCGTCATAGCCGGTTGTCACCCGTTTCTAACAATCTCCACCTTGACAACAATTTACCTGATACCATTGCTCATTGCTCTATTGATCACTTTTCATGCAAGCCTAGAGAGGCTAAGCACCACCATAGCTTCTCTGAAGTAATTGGCTTCGTGAACATGTCTGCACTATTCTTTTGAGTGTGGACCTTTTCAAGAACCACTCCACCTTCATCAATAACATGTCTTACAAAATGATATTTTACAGGAATATGTTTTGTCTTGCTGTGATAAGCTGAATTTTTGGCCAAATGAATAGCACTTTGACTATCACAGGAAATCTTTATAGAGTTCTGAACCTTTCCTAACTCACCCAGCAAACCTTTTAACCAGACTGCCTCTTTGCAAGCATGTGAAGCAGCTATATATTCTGCCTCTATAGTAGATAAAGCAACAATATTATGAAGCTTTGACATCCAACTAATAGCTCCACCTGCAAGAGTAAAAACATAATCTGAAGTGGACCTCCTCTTGTCCAAATCACCTGCAAAATCAGAATCAACATAACCACAGACTTTATCACTACAACCATCAAAAGTGATACAATAGTCACTTGTGCCTCTAAGATACCGAAGCACCCATTTCAATGCTGCCCAATGCTCTTTTCCTGGATTTACCATGTATCTACTGACAACACCAACTGCATGTGAAATATCTGGTCTTGTACTTATCATCGCATACATCAAACTTCCTACTGCATTAGCATATGGTACACGAGACATATACTGCTTTTCTTCATCATTTTTAGGACTCAAACCTGAAGAAAGCTTGAAATGAGAAGCTAAAGGGATACTAGAAGGTTTCACCTTATCCATACCGAATTTCTGAAGTATTTTCTCCACATACTTCTTTTGTGATAACCACAGCTTGCCATTTTTCCTGTCTCTGTGTATCTGCATGCCCAAGATCTGATTTGTTGCTCCTAGATCCTTCATATCAAACGTCCTAGCCAACTGAGCCTTTAACCTGTTGATTTCAAACATGCTCTTGCTTGCGACAAGCATATCATCAACATACAATACCAAAATAATGAACATGTCATTTTCCAACTTTTTAAAGTACACACAATGATCATACTCACTCCTAGTAAAATTCTGACTCACCATGAAAGAATCAAACTTCTTGTACCATTGCCTGGGAGACTGCCTCAGGCCATACAATGATTTTTTGAGCTTGCAAACAAACCTCTTGTTGTGATTTTGAACGAACCCTTCTGGTTGTTCCATGAAAATTTCCTCATCCAAATCTCCATGTAAGAAAGCTGTTTTGACATCTAGCTGCTCTAACTCCAAATCATATAAAGCAACTAGTGCTAACAAAATTATGATAGAAACAAGTTTTACAACTGGTGAAAAAATCTCATGAAAGTCAATACCTTCTTTCTGAGAAAATCCTTTTGCAACCAGTCTCGCTTTGTACTTCGGAACAGTTTCATCAGCTCCTTTCTTCATTTTGTACACCCATTTGCAGCCAACCACTTTCCTACTCTCTGGAAGTTCCACAATATCCCATGTTTTGTTCTTTGCCAAAGAATCCATTTCTTCTTTCATTGCATGTTTCCATTTGTCACTGTCAGACACTTCTAATGCTTCCTTATAACTGTCAGGTTCTCCTTCATTAGAAATGAAAACGAAATCATCATACCTCTTTGGAAAAGTTCTGTTCCAGGTAGATCTCCGTAGAGTTTGCTGTGGTATTTCCTCTATTTCTGTCTGCTCATCCTCTTCCTGAGAAGTGTCCTCATGAATATCCTCTTCCTGCACATCCTCATGAGTCACCCTCGCAGATGATTGTGTATCAAACTAAATTTGTTGAAACTGTGGTACATTAGCCTATTTCAAATCATTACTTACATCTAAATTTGTCAAAGAAAGTTCATCAAATTTTACATCTCTGTTTATGATCATTTTGTGGACAGTAGGATTCCACAACCTATATCCCTTAACACCATCACCATATCCAACAAATATCAATTTTCTTGACTTAGGATCTAGTTTGGAACACTGGTTTTTCGGAATAAGTGCATAGGCTTCACAACCAAATACTCTAAGATTAGAATAATCACATGATTGACCTGTCCATACCTCTTCTGGAATTTTGCAGTCAATTGTTGTTGATGGTGATCGATTGAATAGGTAACAAGATGTAAGCAATGCCTCTCCCCACAATTCCTGCTGCAACTTCACATTACTGAGCATACTCCTTTCTCTTTCAAGAAGAGTCCTGTTCATGCGTTCAGCAACGCCGTTCTACTGCGGAGTGTAAACAGTGGTCTTATGCCTCTCAATCCCATCCTGCTTGCAATAATTATCAAACTCCTTCGAAGTAAATTCGGTTCCATTATCTGTTCTAAGACATTTAATGAACCTGCCAGTGCTCTTTTCAACCAAAGCTCTAAACTACTTAAATATATCAAAAACATCAACTTTTCTCTTTAATAAATAGATCCAAACTTTCCTCAAGTAATCATCTATAAAACTGACGAAATATGACGATCCCCCATAAGAAAATTTTGGAGATGGACCCCAAAGATCAGAATGTATGTAGTCTAGGATACCTTTACTAGTGTGTTTTCCAGATTTAAATTTTTGTCTAG
Source organism: Larix kaempferi (assembly GCA_027924585.1). Lineage (NCBI taxonomy): Eukaryota > Viridiplantae > Streptophyta > Pinopsida > Pinales > Pinaceae > Larix > Larix kaempferi. Next base: position 16,131,289 of record BSBM01000769.1, read on the forward strand.
CCTATTTACCATAAATACAGTGCTCACAAAACTTCAAATCTATAGATTTTAAACTAGGAAGCAACTTTCGATCAGCAAGTACCTTCATACCTCTTTCGTTGATATGACCTAATCGCTGATGCCATAGACGAGTGATGTCTGCTGCTGCACCAACCGATGCTACTATTGCGTGATCAACTTCCATCCTCCCTTCTAGTCTATACAGGTTCCCAACTCTGTTTGCTTTCATAACAACCAATATACCTTTCGATATCTTCATAACTCCACCTTGAACTGTAAACTTGTAACCAGCATCATCAAGAACTCCCATTGATATCAAGTTCTTCCTTAATTCAGGTACATGTCTCACATCTGTTAGAGTCCTAACAGTCCCATCATACATTTTAATTCCGATACTCCCTACCCCAACATTTTTACATGTAATATTATCTCCCATATAAACTACCCCGTCATCTATAGATTGGTATGACGAATACCAATTTCTATGAAGACACATGTGGTGAGATGCTCCAGAATCAATTAACCAGTCAGAATGGTATTGTGAAACAGTAGATGCAGATAATACCTCATCGATCATACCTTAATCATTCTCGGCTATGTTCACCTCCTTTGTAGAGTCCTCCTCCTCAGAAGCTCGCTTGCGTTTCCAACAATATTTCTTTAGATGTCCTGCTTTATTGCAGTACCAACACTTCAATTTACTCTTTTTTCCCTTCGACTTTGACCTTGATGTACCCTTTGAATGTTGTCCTCTTTCACTGGTTCTTCCTTTGGCCACCATTACTTCTGATGTCAAGGTTTCAAGACTAGATTTCTTTCGAGTTTCCTCAGAAAGTAAGGCTCCCACAACTTCATCGAAGGTAATAGACTCAGTAGAACTAAAACTGATAGAGGTTACAAAATGTGCCCATGACTCAGGCAGAGAGAACAACAGTAAAATCGCCTTGTCTTCAGATTTAATAATATCTTCCATACTAGTCAACTGACAAATAAGAGTATTGAACGCATTCAAGTGTTCAGAAATCTTTGTACCTTCTTTCATACGCAAGGTAAACAACTATCGCTTCAGGAGGATTTTATTTGTCAAGGATTTAGTCATGTACAAACTTTCCAACTTTGTCTAGAGACCTGCTACTGTAGTTTCAGATACGATGTTAAATAAAACATCATCGGCCAAGCACAGACGAATAGCACTGAGAGCTCTTTCATCCATCTCGCTCCAGTCTCCATCTGAAATATCTGCGGGTTTCTTTATTTTCCCTGCCAGTGCCTTCACCACTCCTTGCTGCACGAGCATATCCCGCATCTTGACCTTCCACAACTCGAAATTATTGCTCCCATTGAACTTCTCAATTTCAAACTTAACACTCTGCGTTTTTGCCATTTTCTCAAGAAAACACCAGGTCAACAAATTTATAAGGGAAACCCTTTTTGAAATAATGGAACAAAGGTTTTATAATTTTAAAATTCCAAAACAATGGAATAAAGGTTTTATTTTTTTTTATTTTCTAAACAATCAAGAAATAATATATTATTAAACCTTAGAACTCCCACCTTTAAACCTTATAGCAAAAAACCTTTTAATAAACCATCCCTTATAACTCCCTTTTTATAATCATGGCTCTAATATATATTCACCTTTTTAAATATATATAAAACTCAAACCATATGTGCGCATCCACTCATTAAATACCTTCATTCAATTTGAAGAATACGATTTACCCATTCACAATTTAACCAAAAAAAAACTTTCACGCTTTACCTCAAACAGAGAACAGTACCACTCTCCCCGATGGTAAGTGTGCCTCAATACTACCGCGCCTCACTAAGAAATGGAACCGCGGTAGTTGAAGATTACCGCCCCTTTTCCTTAGGCTTCAGGCTTCTCTTCTCCGGTAACTTTTGACCCGTAAAACGAATTTAAATTTCTCAAACCAATGATCATTCGGCTTTCTCGTTCTCTGTGGCTTTCTACCAAGCTCTGATACTAATTGTTGGATCTTACAGCCACAGAACACAATATGCAGCGGAAGCAAATAAAACAAGAAAGAAAATAAATACACACACATGAGATATACACAGAGATTTACGTGGTAAAACCCTCTCTTAGGGAAACATCCACGGAGCAATGATATCGGTTTCTTATTAGTCAGAATCTGAAGATTTACAACAACTCACAACTCTCCAATATCTTCTCTTACGAGAATACAAGAAACATATACATTTCTTACACGGTTACTAATAACTGCATATTTAGTTAGTCAATTACATAGTTACCGTCATAGCCGGTTGTCACCCGTTTCTAACATATAATACTTGCTAAGCATCCAGGTATGGCCGTGAGGCTCGAAAACTTCATAAGTTAAATGCATCGAAAGATTACAGAGGATATACAAGACGAAAGGTCACACAACAAGAAATAGCAAGTAATGTTTTAATTCAAAGTAACCTCTTCAAAACCAACTGGTTCAATAGTGCCGAAAGGCTCAATATATGTATATTGTAAACGTATAGCATAATTACAAGAGTAAATACATAGCTGTAAAGGCTTACGAACTTAATCACAGGTATGTAACAAAACCCTAAAACATTCTGGTAACAAAATAACAAATATCTCTGTTACACAAGGATTAATCAAATGCACGTTTGAGCGAACTATGGAAACAAGTTATCATGCTTTTCATTAGCCATTCGTAACAGAGAAAGCAAGCCGACAGGCTCAGTAAATTAATGTGTAAACCTTAAATGTAGTTGTAGTGGCTATCTCAACCGCGAGAAATCTCGAATGAGGAAACAATAACGTACGTAGAAGTAAAGAAATGTCCAGGTAGTTCTACCAGTTCAAACCACCGAAGGGAAGTGGGACCATTTCCGCATACCCAGCATTTGTCCATGAGATCACCTGTAAGTGGATTAAAATGAGTAAGTTAGGGTAACATACTGCATAATCATTTAAACCATAATATAATAACCAAACTATTAACAATAACTTGCTTACCATGTTAGAATGATCGGCATGATCCTGAAATATCGTTGAAGTTGGTACATCCCTACAAAGCATACATAGCAAGTATTATGAGTCTAGATTGCCATTAATGACAAGAAATCTACCTCTCCGAAAATACATAGAGAGTGAGTAGGGTTTCTTATTATTTGATACTTACCCTATAGATTGAACAGAGATTCTAAACCTCCATTCGCTCTCTGCCAACAGCCAACGTTCAAACTTTATAACCCTTAACTCGTCAAGACAGAGCCGTAATAACCAACGCTTAAACCAGCAAAAGAATCATAGAGTTGAACTGTTCACACAAACGACCTTATGGTCTCAAGGGAAATCCTCGTAAGCAATCTTGAGAATGAGATGCTATAACATTCTACCATGATGGAAGCAGGGTTGGACAGAGCCACCCTTCAACGCAGCAGCATAACACTGCACCATCGAAGGAACAATGAACAATACCTTCCCTTGATGCTTGACTAAACCCGAGAGGGAAACCATTTACAATCCCAAGGATCGTGATCAACGATTGTATCTTTTCCATGTACTAAGAGTTAAACCAGTACAAGATACAGTGATCAAGCCATCACATGGCTTCACCATCCGTTAGCGGAGATGGAAGTCACTAGTGGTCCTACGATAACCAAGGGAGGACACGCATTAATAGAGAGTTCATATTACAATTAATAACAATAAGTTCAATTTAATACTAATGCTGTAATATATTTATTGCACAAATATTTTTAATTAATACAAGATCTATTCAATGGTATACGAATCCTAGTTATGCATTACAACTATTAACTTGAAATTCGAAGCCCACAAGCTGGGTAATGAACCCCGTAACCATAGCTTATGCATTGATAGACCAAGTTTTACATAGTCGTATGATTTCGTTACTTAGCATGTAATCGTTTCATATCATGTAATGCTTAATCCGTAACCATGGATTAGCATGGCTCATGAGAGCATGCATAGTATAGCTACTAAGTATCATTTAAATTCTTAATCTCGGATCGCATGGTTCGTAAGAGCATGCATAATAGTTCGCATATATTATAAGCTCTCAACCTTTGGTTGGTAAGCTCGATGGAGCATTGGTAGGTTGGATGTATAATTTTAATAGATTCAATATAGCAATATGTATGTATAGTGTTTAATACATTGGTTTGACAAGAGTCATTACATTGATATTTTATGCATAGTTTATACATTGATTTGATTAGATTTCAATATAGTTTTTATATATGTTATATATATATTGGTATAGGTTATACAACATAGGGATAATTATATATATACTATGGTATATAATAAATGAAGTATGACCAGATCATATAATTATTATGGCGATGGCCACATGAATATTAATGGGTTTATAAATAATTGGCATACATTCACTTGGTTATAATACGGAAGCTCGACGAGCAAACTAGATATAAACCTTGGATGAGTATCATAATAATAGATCTATAAGAATTAAATAGCAATTTGGATGGGTTATGAAAAATAACCAAGTCACTATTAATATCACAAGATATGTATTCGCCAAACTAAGGCTGGCTCATTTCTACAAACATAACTATAACATTTATTTAAGCATGTATAGGACAGAAATATAATTACACTTTATCAATTGAATATGTGGAGTCACAACTGCATCCTCTTGGTATTTTGTATCTGCGACATAAGAAAGTATGTCATCAACATACACATATAAAAATTTTAAAAAATTGAGTAAAATGGGGTTGTGACAAATTGGTATCAGAGCACAGTTACAACACTAGGCCCCAAAATTGGCTCAAACATGCATGATCATCACGAAATAGAATACAAAATTGACTTATGTTTTTCTTATGATATATCTGGAGCAGAAATATAATCATTGTTTTGCAGGAAAATGGAAGGAGTAGAGACATCTATTGAACACGGGTCACATCATAGTGAATGGGAAATTCATGAACAGAATAATCATGAACAAAATTTGAATAATCATAATTTATGGGTTGACCTAAACGATATCAAGAATGATAATCAATCTAGAATTTTACAAACTGTAAAAGAGTTATGAGCAGAAATCTTAAGTGTAAAGGTAGATAACGAACGTATCTTGAAAGCTCATGAAGATTTAAATAACATTCTCCTCACTAAACTACTTGAACAAGAAACAGTAAAGAATAAACTGTTAGATGAAGAAAATGAGAAAACTCCATCATATAAATGTAAGGGACGAAAGTTAACCTTTGTTGATAATGAAAGTGATTCATCTAGTGGTATATCAATAAGAGAACATAAACAAAAATATGATACAAGTGATAGTAGTTCTGATGAACAAATTACTAAAAAGAGTAAACGCTATGAGGAAATTTCTGGAGAGTTTAAAAAGATAAAACCACCTTATGTTCAATGGTGAAGTAGAAACCAGAGAGGAAGTCGAAGCATGGCTTTCCGGAATGCATAAATATTTTCAGATGTGTAACTATTCCACATAACTTAAAGCAAGAATGGCTATCAATAATCTGTCTGGAAAGGAAGATATATGGTGGAAAGATATTAAGAGAGTGAAGAACATTTAAAAATTGTACTACACGTTTTAAGAGAAAAAGAACTGTATGCAAAGTTCAGCAAATGCAATTTATGTAAGGATAAGATTCAGTACTTAGGTCATGTAATAACTAAGGAAGGTATATCGGTTTATTCAGATAAAGTAAAAGCCATAATGGAGTGGCCAATACCTAAGTATGTGTTGGATATAAGATCATTTATGGGAATAACTCGTTAGTACATAAATTTTATTGAAGGGTTTTAAAAAATCGCTTACCCTATAACTTCTTTACAAAAGAAAGGAAATAAATTCGAATGGAATAAAAAATGTGAGGAAAGTTTTAATAAACTAAAACATTTATTAACAACAACTCCTATTCTTAAGATTGCAGATCCTTATAAAGAGTTTACTGTTTTTATGGATGCATGCAAGGAAGGATTAGGAGGGGTACTAATGCAAGATAATTGTGTTGTAGCATATGAGTCTAGAAAATTAAAAGAACACGAAAGAAACTATGCAACTCATGATTGGGAGTTGGATGTGTTGATGTATATGTAACTTCGGAATTTATTTCATCTATGTATTTCATATATATATTTATTGTACCCTTATAAGAGATGTGTTATTCCTCTATAAGGAAGTGGCGTCATGTGGATTGACAAGTGTCGCAAGTGTGTGTACTTGCCGATGGATTATTAGACCACCATGTGTGGGGTCGGCCTTGAAATATATATTATATTGTGGATGTATCTAGATAGATAAGTCGGCCCCATAGTATAATTGGGAAAACAGGTTAGTATAAATAGAGATCGGGAGATCTCTATTTTGATCATTCAGAAAGTCACACTTCTCTCACTCAGAAAGTGGCGCACTAGTGAGGAGGAGGATCATCTGCTACTAGGAGACTATCTCAGTGTATTTTGGTTGTACTTTGGTTGAGCCATTGTTCTCTCTGTCTCTGAGGAAGTTGTGGGGTTTTTCACCTTAGGGTTTTCCCCACGGAAACTCCGTGTCTCTTGTCTCTCATGCTTTTGATTCCTGTGATGCTTGTCATGCTTATTGTGATTTTTATGCATTGATATACAATATATTTTATTCTCTCAGTGAATATCCTAGAGTATTGTGAATTAATGCTCAAAATTTAACATGGTATCAGAGTTAACCTGAGAGGAAGACATTTTGCAGTGACGGAAACTTGCATTTCTTGTTTATTGGGTTTCTCTCCACAGATTTTGGAAAAGTAGTATAGTATATTGACTCTACTCATCAAGGCGAATCCATCTGTCCAATCAGAATTCAATTTTGAGCATTTTCAGATTTGGCCCTAAAAATTAAGGTTTCCACAAAAAAAGGAATTTCTGAAATCTGAAGACATAGCTGGAAGCTCCTTGCAAAAATCAAAGTTTAGAGCTTTAGATCGAGATTTTTGGCTAGGTAGATCTCCGGGAAACTCAAACCCTAATTCAGGGCTCTCCTTAGTGAACCCGAGAGGACAAAAAGTCAAATCTGAAGGGTAAAACTTTGTTGATCTCAAATTCTGAATGCACCAGGCTGATCAGCTCATCAAGGCGCATCTTTCTATCCTTTCAGAAAGTTGAAATTCATATTTTGAATTTTTAGGGTTTTTTCGACAAACCCTAATCCGAGACCAGATCCAGTTTTCAGCATTCCAAGTGGTAAGACCTAAATCTTTTCTATTTCCATTTGAAGTACTCTTTAAAATGTCTCACCACACCAAGCTTGAGGATAAGCTTGAAGGGGCTGATAACTTCCGAGCTTGGAAGTATAGGATTGGGTTAATCTTGGAAGAGAATGAGTTGGACTCATATATAAAAGAAGACATCCCTATCCCACAGGATGAAGAGGCTAAAGTATTGCATAAGAAGAACTTGGTTAAGGAAAAGAGAATCATTGCTGATTCTATCAAATACCATCTCATACCCCATGTGTCTTCTCTAAAGACACCCAAAGAGATGTCTGACTCTTTGACCAATCTATTTGAAGGGAAGAACATAAATCGGAAGATGACCTTGCGGAACCAATTGAAAGGAGTAAAGTTTCAGAATGGAGAAACCATTCAATCTTATTTTTCAAGGGTCTCCCAGATCAAGGAACAACTAGAAGCAGTGGATGAAATGGTGGAGAATGGTGAAGTTGTCATGACCACTCTGAATGGCTTACCTAGGTCATGGGACTCCTTCATTCAAGGAATCTGTGCAAGAAAGAAGTTGATTTCCTTCAGTAGACTACGGGAAGAATGCTCACAAGAAGAAACAAGGCTTGTGGCACGAGAAGAAAAGATGGGGAATGAAGATTAAGCTCTCATAGCTCACACCAAGAAAGGGAAGTCCAAGAGAGAGCCATCTCACTCCAAGAAATCTTCACATCACTTCAAAGAAAGAAGAATATGCTTCACCTGTAATGAGAAAGGACATATTGTCGTAAATTGTCATAAGAACAAGAAGGACAACAACAACTTCAACAAGAAGAAGAAGGGCAGCAAAAGAAGGTTTCATGCTCATGCTGTGGAGGATGATGAACCACCCAAGAAGAAGGCTATGGCAGAAAGTGATGATAGTAATGATGACTCATCAAGTGAAGAAGAGTATGTTCTGATCTCTGCTCTCACAGGCACTATCTCCCATGGTTGTAATGATTGGTTAATTGACAGTGGGGCTTCCAAACACATGACTGGGTTTAAGGAATCTTTTGTGAACCTATATAAACATGAATCACCCCATAAGGTGAAACTTGGGGATGATTATCAATACCCAATCAAAGGAAGTGGTGAAGCCTCCTACAACCTAGATTCTGGAAAATCTTTGAAGATGAAAGAAGTCCTTTATGTACCTGGGCTCAAGAAAAACTTACTCTCCATCTCTGCATTGGATGCAAAAGGTATGAGGGTTGCATTTGTGGATGGCCAAGTCCTAATGTGGCCAAAGGGAAAGACCATAGATGATGCAGCAGTGATTGGAGAGCAAGAGGGAGGTTTGTATAAATTGAAGGGACAACCTGAACATGTCATGGTGCATGAATCCATGGAGCCAAGTGAACCTTGGCATAGAAGACTTGCTCAGATGCACTATAGGGCACTTCCAATTGTAAGCAAGGCTGTAGAGGGTCTTCCTGAAATCAAGACCAAACATGAAGGTGTTTGCAAAGGATGTGCAAAAGGTAAGAACATTAAGAAGGCTTTCCCAAGCAATGAAAGCAAGGCAAAGGATATCCTGGAAATCATCCACTCAGATGTATGTGGTCCTATGTCATCCAGATCTCTAAGTGAGTATGTTTACTATGTCTCATTTATTGATGACTTCTCCAGGAAGACCTGGGTATACTTCTTGAAGAACAAAGATGAGGTGTTTGATAAGTTTAAGGAATTCAAAACCTTGATGGAGAATCAAACTGACAAGAAGATCAAAACATTCAGATCTGACAATGGTGGAGAATTCGCCTCAGGTGACTTCAAGAAGCTTTGCAGTGATTCAGGGATTAAGAGGGAGTTGACTGCTCCTTACAATCCACAACAGAACTCCTTACAATCCACAACAGAATGGAGTTACAGAAAGGAAGAATAGAACAATCATGGAAGCAGCAAGAGCAATGCTACATGACCAGGATCTACCTATGCATCTATGGGCAGAAGCAGCTAGAACAGCTGTATATGTGCATAATAGAACACCCCACAAGATATTGGACAACAAGACACCAGAAGAGGTCTTTTCTAGTAAGAAACCTGAAGTCATCCATCTCAGAATATATTTGGTTGTCCAGTATTCACTCATGTCCCAAAGGAAAAGAGGACCAAACTAGATCCTTCAGGAAAGAAGGGTATCTTTGTGGGTTACAGTGAAAGCTTGAAGGCTTACAGAATATACTTATCAGGGTTCAAGAAGATTGATGTCAGCAGGGATGTGACATTTGATGAAAACTCAGCATTCATCAAATCAAGGAAGGCACCTATCGAAGTTTATGAAGAACCTAAGGAAAATATATTTCAAGACACTACCATGACTGAAGCAATTCCAGAAGTTGTTCGTGAGTTTGAAGATCCGCAAGAACCTGTAGATCCACCCTGTGAGGATAACTCTCACAAGAGGAAACCTGCATGGGCTAGAGAGCTCATTCAATATGTAGAAAGATTTGGCATTCCAGAAGAAGAACACAGAGCAAAGAAGAGAACCAGATCACATACCAGCTATGTTGCTTTACTCTGTGATATTATGAACAAAGAACCTTCCAGTTATGAAGAATCAGCGGAAAAGAAAGAATAGAAGGATGCCATGGTTGAGGAATACCAATCAATAATGAAGAATGATGTTTGGGATGTTGTCCCAAGACCTAAAGAGAAGTATGTTGTGACTTCCAAATGGATCTACAAACTCAAGCATGCTACAGATGGCAGTGTAGAGAAATACAAAGCAAGTTTCGTAGCTCGTGGCTTCACTTAGAAAGAGGGAATAGATTATGAAGAAGCCTTTGCACCTGTAGCAAGGTAAAATTCCATCAGAATAGTACTTGCCCTAGCTGTAGCAATGAAATGGAAAATACACCAGATGGATGTCAAGTCTGCCTTCTTGAATGGTGTAGTTGAAGAAGAAGTATATGTGGAGCAGCCACTCGGTTTCAAAATACATGACAGGGAGTCATATGTGTGCAGATTGAAGAAAGCCTTGTATGGATTGAAACAAGCTCCCAGAACTTAGTATGGTAGAATGGACAGTTTCCTATCTAGTTTGGGCTTTACCAAGAGTAAAACGGATTCCAAACTTTACTACAAGGTTGAAGAAGGGAATCCTGTGATTCTACTCCTGTATGTGGATGACTTATTTGTAATAGGAGATGACAGATTGATTGCAGATACTAAGAGGAAGCTTGCTGCTGAGTTCGATATGAAAGATTTGGGAATGATGCATTATTTCCTAGGTATGGAGGTGTGGCAGAGTGCAGGTGGGATCTTCCTTGGTCAAAGGAAGTACATAGTAGATATCCTGAAGAGATTCAGGATGATGGATTGCAAGGCTATGGCCACACCTATGGCATCGAATATGAAGCTTCTATGTGATGCTTCATCTGAGCTGGTTGATGTCTCTATGTATCGTCAGATGATTGGGTCCTTGATGTACCTGACGAACACGAGACCGAATATTTGCTTTGCTGTGAACACATTGAGCCAGTTCTTGACGGATCCGAGGAGTGTTCACCTGGTTGTAGTAAAGCATGTTCTGAGGTACCTGAAGGGTATAGTGGATTATGGGCTCAAGTATGAAGTGAATCAAAAGTTTAACCTGCAGGGTTATGTTGATTCAGATTGGGCTGGCAGTGCTGCAGATAGGAAGAGCACATCTGGATGTTGTTTCAGTATGGGATTAGGTGTGATCTCTTGGTTTAGTAGGAAGCAGTCTTTTGTAGCACTAAGTACAATTGAGGTAGAGTATGTTGCATCCTGTTCAGCTAGTTGTGAGGCAGTATGGCTACGGAAGCTACTGTCTGAGTTATTTGATCTCCCATTGGATGCTACTGGTATCTTCTGCAATAACCAGAGTTGTGTGAAGCTGTCTGAGAACCCATTGTTTCATGACAAGTCAAAACACATAGAGATCAAATATCACTATATCAGGGATATGGTGTAGAGAGGAGCTGTGAAGCTCCTGTATGTTGCGACGGACGAGCAGATTGCAGATGTGCTGACGAAGCCACTATCCAAGGTGAAGTTCGAGTACTTCAGGGAAAGGCTTGGTGTTCTTCAGATCGAGGATACTTCGAGGAAGAAGTGATGGACACATTTGCTGAAGCCATTCTAAGCATGTTGGAAGGAGGATCCTTCACATGGCCGTGGATGTAAGCGCTGGATGATGAGCATCAGGATGATGTTCTAGTTTCTGCTTTGTATGATCAGTTGGATCATTTGTATGTATATGTATGTACGCATCATGTTGGATGTTGTATATGATCAGTTGGATCATTTATATGTGTATGTATGTACACATCATGTTGGATGTTGGATATGATCAGTTGGATCATTTATATGTATGTATGCATCATGTTGGATGCTGGATATGATCAGTTGGATCATTTATATGTATGTACGCATCATGTTGGATGCTGGATATGATCGGTGGGATCATTTGTATGTATTTTGTATATGCATCATGTTAGATGCTTGGACCATGTATCTGTATATGTATCAGGTGGATGCATTGTATGATCAGGGTGATCGTGGATGACGAGCTTCTCCAGATGACATGCAGCAGGATGTTGCAGTGATGATGATCAGGATGATCATGTGTACATCAGGATGATGTATGGTGAGTATCAGATGATATTTTGTGGCCGTGGATCAGGTTGTGTAGATGAGCATGTCTAGTAGATCCTATAGGTCAGAGTTGTGTACCCATAACAGCCTGGGATGCTCTTTCGAGACATTGCTCTGGGAGGACATGTAATTTGTGCCCTGGGAGATCTGGACAGGATGAAAAAGGCCTCAGATGCTTCAGCCAGGTTTTTCCATGACCACATGTAATTTGCTCCTGGGAGATCTAAACAGGATGAAAAAGGCCTTAGATGCTTTAGCCAGGTTTTGTGGTGGACCACATGTAATTTGCTCCTGGGAGATCTGGACAGGATAAAAAAGGCCTTAGATGCTTCATCCAGGTTTTGTGGTGAGATCACATGTAATGTGCTCCTGGGAGATCCGACAGGTAGAGCTGTGTGCTCGTAACAGCCTGGGATGCTTCAGCCAGGTTTTGTGATGGGTCACATGTAATGTGCTCCTGGGAGATCTGACCGATAGAGCTGTGTGCTCATAATAGCCTGGGATGCTACAACTAGGTTTTGTGATGCACGTAATAAGTCCCGAGGATTCCACAGTATGGCCAATGATGGTGAAGACCTGCAGGTGGTGGGCCTACATCCAGTATGAAAAAGGACTAGCTCTGTAAAACTTCCTATGACGAGTAGAGTCAGATATTGGTTGAGATAGCAGCAACAATGACGATGATGATGACGATGCATCGATGATGATGATCCCGAGAAGAAGACTTGTCTAACAGAACTGTGTCGAGAAATACCTTCCTAGTTAAGAGGGAGTTTTGATGTATATGTAACTTCGGAATGTATTTCATCTATGTATTTCATATATATATTTATTGTACCCTTATAAGAGATGTGTTATTCCTCTATAAGTAAGTGTCATCATGTGGATTGACAAGTGTCACAAGTGTTTGTACTTGCCGATGGATTATTAGACCACCATGTGTGCGGCCGGCCCTAAAATATATATTATATTGTGGATGTATCTAGATAGACAAGTCGGCCCCATAGTGTAACTAGGCAAACAGGTTAGTATAAATAGAGATCGGGAGATCTCTATTTTGATCATTCAGAAAGTCAAACTTCTCTCACTCAAAAAGTGGCGCACTAGTGAGGAGGAGGATCATCTTCTACTAGGAGACTATCTCAGTGTATTTTGGTTGTACTTTGGTTGAGCCATTGCTCTCTATATCTCTGAGGAAGTTGTGGGCTTTTTCACCTTAGGGTGTTCCCCACGGAAACTCTGTGTCTCTTGTCTCTCATGCTTTTGATTCTTGTGATGCTTGTCATGCTTATTGTGATTGTTATGCATTGATATACTGTATATGTTATTCTCTTAGTGAAGATCCTAGAGTATTGTGAATTAATGCTCAAAATTTAATAGGATGCTATAATTCATGCATTAAAAATGTGGCGTCACTATTTGATTGGTATATGCTCCTTACTAAAAATAGATAATGTAAGTTTAAAATATATTTTTGATCAACAGAACTTGAATGCAAGGCAAGCCAGATGGCTATCATTTCTAAGCGAATATGATTTTGAGGTAAAACATATTAAAGGAAAATAAAATAAGGTAGCAGACGCTTTACGTCATCATGCTAACATGTTGTTTTCTACAAGTAGCATTTATGAGACTGATTTAGAAGTTAAACTACAAACAACAGCAAGAAATAATGAAGAATATTAGAAAATAAAGGTAAAAACATCAGAAAATGAAGAACGACAAGTACAAACAGACTTTAAATTGAGCATAAATGCATTATTAATGTATAAAAATAGATTGTATGTACCTAATTCTGCAGAAGTAAAGTTGTTGATTATGAATGAAAGGCATAATACACCTTATTCCTCGATATCAGAAAATGATTGCTATGTTAAAGAAAGAATTTTATTGGCCTAACATGAAAAATGAAATTGCTGATTATAGAGCTAGATGTATGGAATGTCAGCAGATTAAAAATGAACATCAACATCCAACTAGTTTATTGCAACCTCTAGCTATTCCAGAGTGGAAATGGGAAGTCATTAGTATGCATTTCATAACTGGTTTACCTAGAAATAATAAACATAATGATTCTATAATGGTTGTGGTTGACAAGTTAAGTAAAGCAGCACATTGTATTCCTGTTAAATCTACATATAAGGCTATTAATATTGGTGAGATATTTATGAAATAAATTTTCAGATTGCATGGTGTGCCTAAATAATTGTTTCTTATAGAGATTCAAAGTTTACAGGAAATTTTTGGAAAGATTTATTTAAAGGGTTAGATACTAAATTAAATTTTAGAACATCCTTTCACCCTCAAACTGATGGAAAAAATGAAAGAGTTAATCATATTTTAGAGGATATGCTTAGAATGTATGTTATTGATAAACCTGGGAAATAGGAAGACTATTTACATTTGGTTGAGTTTGCTTATAATAACCATTTTCAAGCTCTGCTAAGATGAGTCCATTTGAGATACTTTATGGGAGAAAGTGTAACACTCTAGTTTCTTGGAGTAGTCCATTTGATAGGTTAATGCTAGGTCCTGAATTGTTGAAAGATGTGGAATTAATCGTGAAACAGGTGCAGCAAAATTTGAAAGTAGCTCAAGATAGACAGAAGAGCTACGTTGATTTAAAAAGAATTAAAAAAGAGTTCTAGGTTGGACACCATGTTTATGTAAAGGTAAAGCCAAATAAGAGTTTCCTAAGATTGGGAAGTGTGCTAAACTAGCACCCAGGTATTGTGGTTCTTTTGGAATATTAGACCGGATTGGACTGGTAGCTTATTGGTTGGCATTACCACCTACGGTAAAAGTACATAATGTTTTTCATGTATCTTTGTTAAATAAATATATACATGATGATACTCATGTTGTGGATTGGAATGTGATTCAGGTGGAACCGAAAGGAGAATTCCAGGTGGAACCAGAATGCATCCTCGAAAGGAGGGAGCTTATCCTTCGAAACAACATTATTAAACAAGTAAAAGTACAGTGGATGCATCTTAGCCCATAAGAGACTACTTGGGAATTGGAAAGTAAAATACAGGAAGCATATCCAATTCTGTTTCAATATGAAACAATGGAAGATTGAATAACACCAAGGACAATGTTATCTTTAAGGGGGGGTGTATGTAATACCCCTATACCCTTAATTAAAATTTAAAACTTTTGTAATAATGTTTTTTATTATTGTTGAACAATTATTTGACCAAATGTGGTCAAAGACACATGTTGAGAATATTTGTATTATTTTATTATTTAATAAATAAAACAAGAGAATCCAATCTGAAGTAGTTATTAAAAGAGTGTTTGCTGGCCGACAAGGAGGAATGACATGTGTTGGGAAGAATTCCCATAGTGGTGAAAAACCGTGATTAATAACTCAACAGGTGCAGGAGGCATCATCCCTATTCTTAAGGTCATAACTCCAGATGGAGGTTCTAGAGCAGGCGGCCCATTATAGACCTAATTCCTAGGAAATGCTTTATTAAGCAGTTCCCATCAGACAAGCAGGAGGCTTGGATGGAAGAGGGAAATTATTTTGTTGAGATGAGAATGAGAACTAAGTGATAGTTCTGAGAACTGAGTGATAGTTCTGGGTGCTTCAGTTATCTTTCTCCTTGTGGTCCAGCAAACATGCTCGGGGGTTTTAGAACTAGCAAGTTGGGTTGTTCTCGAAGATTGCTTGGGAGGAATGACGAACCTCAGATTGGATTCGGTCTGTTCTTTCAGTCAAGTTCTATTACTGTTTATTAGTATTATGTATAAGTGTTTCTTTATCTATTCAAGTATTTACTATGTAGAATTTGTAGTAAATAATGAGCTTTGTTTTATATTGTTTTAATATTCTGCTAATGATTTCATTACTGAGATTTATATGTGTTCTTGTTTACTATGTTCTTACTATTTACCTTTTGTTTTCATTGTTATATATATGATTTTTATTATATTATTGTAGAATAATATTTCACTTCTGTTATAGATCCTTATCAGAAATATGTCAAAACAGAACTAAGGTTTTTACAATTTATAAGTGTCATTATACTCCTCTTACAGAGTTAGTATTATTATTAAATTTATAATATCCATTGATTGTTCAAGGAAAACTTAGAATACATAGTCAATGTTTCTGTTATAGTTTATAATACAAACTATATAAATACTCATAAAAATACAAATTCATTATAATAACACCATGTAATACATTTAAAATACATTCCAAAGAAATCAACAACAGATTAATGCTAAGTCTAAAACATGGCTATCATATAAACAGTATCAAGTTAATAATCAAGCAAAATGAAGCACAATCCAAGAGGCTCGACATTATTCCATGGACAAACTATTTAGTTATAATACATTCAAAAGATAATGAATATTGTATTCATACGGTTAAAACATAAAGACCAGAACCTCTTTCGCTCAGAGTCGAAAGACTCTTAGGGTTAATAGTTCAAAACTTATTACAGAGCCTAGAGGCTCAACAATGGTTATGGATACGTGATATGATAAATAAGCATTTAAACAAATCAAGTGAACGATTATGTTTCCACATCTATAGTTATTCATTGGTTGAACAGAGTCATAAGACTCATTTGAATATGTGTGCTAGGTTAATACTTGCCAAAACAGAGATAGGATTTCGCCATCATTGTTCGAGATTAAGAACAAAGCCATAAGCAAGTTAGGTTAACAACTATAAACAAGTCGTAAGACCATAATAATATTCAGGTCGAAACAAATCTTTTAATTGGCCATTTGTTTTAAATAACATAGCATTTATATAGAGTCCAAATGCTTTCATTTAGTCACATATGACTATTCAAGCCATAGTGGTTATCGCACAATGTTAGCTAGCCAAAAGGTTTCATATATAATAATTGCTAAGCATTCCGATATGGCCGTAAGGCTCAAAACCTTCATAAGTTAAATGCATTGAAAGATGACAGAGGATATACAAGCCAAGAGGTCACACAAAAAGAAATAACAAGTAATGTTTTAATTCAAAGTAACCTCTCAAAACCAACTAGTTCAATAGTGCCGAAAGGCTCAATATATGTATATTGTAAACGTATAGCATAAATACAAGAGTAAATACAGAGCCGGAAAGGCTTATGAACTTAATCACAGGTATGTAACAGAACCCTAAAACATTTTGGTAACAAAATAACTAATATCTTTGTTACACAAGGATTAATCAAATGCACGTTTGAGCGTACTATGGAAACAAGTTATCAGGATTTTCATTAGCTGTTCATAACAAACCAAGCAAGACGACAAGCTCAGTAAATTAATGAGTATACCTTAAATGTAGTTGTAGTGGCTATCTCAGCCGCGAGAAATATGGAATGAGGAAACAATAACGTACTTAGAAGTAAAGACACGTCTAGGTAGTGCTACCGGTTCAAACCATCAAAGGGAAGTGGCACCATTTCCACATACCCAGCGCATGTGTCCATGAGATCACCTGTAGGTGGAGTAAAACGAGTAAGTTAGGGTAACATACTGAATAATAATTTAAACCATAATATAAGAACCATACTATTAACTAGAATTTTCTTACCATGTTAGAACGACCGCCGTGCTCCTGAAATATCGGTGACGTTGGTACATCACTACAAAGCATACATAGCAAGTATTATGAGTCTAGATTACCATTAATGACAAGAACTCTACCTCTATGAAAATACATAGAAAGTGAGTAGGGTTTATTATTATTTGATCCTTACCCTGTAGATTGAACAGAGATGTCGAACCTCCATTCTCTCTCTTCCAACAGCCAGCATTCAAACTTTATAACCCTCAACTCGTCAAGACAGAGCCATAATAACTAATGCTTAAACCGACAAAAGAATCATAGAGTTGAACTGTTCACACTAATGACCTTACATTCTGGAGGGAAACCCTCTGAAGCACTCTTGAGAACAAGTTGTTGTAACATTCTACCATGATGGAAGCATGGTTGGACAGAGCCACCCTTCGTCGTAGCAGCATAACGTTGCACTGCCGAAGGAACAATGAACGATACCTTACCTCGATGCTTGACTAAACCTTGGAGGGAATTCCTTTACAATCCCAAGGATCATGATCAACGATCGTATCTTTTCCACGTAATAAGAGTTAAACCAATGTAGGATATGGTGATCAATCCATCACATGGCTTAACCATCCTTCAGTCAAGATGGCAGTCGCCAATGGTCGTGCGATAACCAAGGACGGCCACGCATTAACACAGAGTTCATATCACAATTAAAAACAAGAAGTTCAATTTAATACTAAGCATGTAATATATTTATTACGCGGATATTTTTAATTAATACAAGATCTATCCAATGGTATACGAATCCTAGTTATGCATTACAACTATTAACTCGAAATTCGAAGCACACAATCCGGGTAATGAACCCCGTAACCATAGCTTATGCATTGATATCTACCAGGTTTTACATAGTCGTATTCACATGTGGTTCATAATCAAATGATTTCATTACTTAGCATATACTCGTTTCATATCATGTAACGCTTAAGCCATAACCATGGATTAGCATGGCTCGTGAGAGCATGCGCAGTATAGCTACTAAGTATCGTTTAAATTCTTAATCTTGGGATCGCATGGTTCATAAGAGCATGCATAATAGTTCGCATATATTATAAGCTCTCAACCTTTGGTTGGTAAGCTCGAAGGAGCATAGGTAGGTTGGATGTATACTTTTAATAGATTCAATATAGTAATATATATGTAAATTTTTTAATACATTGGTTTGACTAGAGTCATTACATTGATATTTTATGCATAGTTTATACATTGATTTTATTACATTTCAACATAGTTTTTATATATGTTATATATATATTGGTATAGGTTATACAACGTAGGGATAATTATATATATACTATGGTATATAATAAATGAAGTATGACTAGATCATATAATTATTATGGCGATGGCCACATGAAGATTAATGGGTTCATAAATAATTGGTGTACATTCACTTGGTTATAATATAAAATCTCGACGAGCAAACTAGATATAAACCTTGGATGAGTATCATAATAATAGCTATATAAGAATTAAATAGCAATCTGGATGGGTTACGATAGTAACCAAGTCACTATTAATATTACACAATATGTATTCGCCAAGCTAAGTTTGGATCATTTCCGCAAACAGAACTATAACATTTATTAAGCATGTATAGGAAAAAAATACAATTTCACCTTATCAATTGACGATGCGGAGTCACAACTGCGTCGTCTTGGTATTTTATACCTGCGACATAAGAAAGTATGTCATCAACATGCACATATAAATTTTTTTAAAAATTGAGTAAAATGGGGTTGTGACATGAGCGCTAGATATTCCTTTGGCTACATGAATTTAAGTAACAAAAAATACAATCTCCCCGTGCGCTCATACCTGTTTATCAGAAGAAAAAAAATCCAGAAGAGGACAGATCGCCAGATCTGTGCAATTTCAAAGAAAAAAAATACAAAAGTTTTGTGATTTGGGACAGACACAAACTTTGTTTCTCCGATATGATTTGGTAGAGGTTTCGTAGAATG
Source organism: Larix kaempferi (assembly GCA_027924585.1). NCBI lineage: Eukaryota > Viridiplantae > Streptophyta > Pinopsida > Pinales > Pinaceae > Larix > Larix kaempferi. Next base: position 16,150,708 of record BSBM01000769.1, read on the forward strand.
TCTGATGTAGATGGAGTGAACCCCTTAAAAGTTGATGCCGGATCTAAGGCACTCTACACATTTCTCAGGGTTTTAACAACAAAAAGGTAATTTCATGATTCAATTTCAATAAGGATGTGAAATATGATGAACGTTGACTGAATTCAATTGATAAAATAGCTTCAACATCGGAGCTATTACATTATACTCATTAAACAAGGTTTTAGTCGCAGAAAGGTAGAATTCCACAAAATAATACACATTCCCATCTATCTAATAAAATCAATGATGAACAAGAACATTGTATCCTGGATTTCGATTTTCTTAACTAATTGTCATCAGTAGAAGGAAGATATAAGAACTGACAGAAATATTTGTGGTATGCTCACATCACAAATTTATCATTGCTCAATCGTAGAAGTCTATCTAACAAATAGATTTTTATTATCTTACCTTTTTTCCTACTTATGCTATATATACATATATAAAATGAATCTGATTTGGAATAAAACAACAACAAAAATTAAATAATTCATCTTTTCATGATCGAATTTAAAATTTGCATAAATTACGAGTCTGGTGCCCTCAAGGTTCAACCGGCTCTAATACCAAATGTAGGGACCCCCGTTTATGGGGTCATCCCTAAAACTAAACTGAAACACATCAACATACTATAATACAGATCTGAACATATCAATGGTAGAAAACTAAGATACACAAAAAAAAATTACATTTACCTTAAGCAAATACAAGTGGAATCTTATACTTGTCATTCATCGGTCGATCTCGCCGCCGAAAGAGTGGTCGTCGTCAACCAATCCAACTTACTCTTTTGTTTTTCGCTTCACCCGTTGGATCCCTCCAGCAAAGCGCGTTTAACTGTAGGTGAAGAAATTGTTAGTTTAGCCACCCAACTGTAGGATTATGCTTTCAGTCGCATAGCCACCCTCAAGCTTCGGGGACGTAGAGCTCACACAAAAAAACCTAGAGACCCAGAAGTGGGCTTCCCGTGCACCAAGATCTCTTTCCAAAATCCAATAGTAGCAAATCAATGCCTTACACACATTATGATATCCATCCAGCCATAGGGTCCCGTTCCCTTTCCTCAAGCCTTCCTTAAATAGGAAAATTCATTGCGACACTTGTCGCTTCAAGCAAAAATGCATAATTTTTAATTATTCAAATGCAATTTAACTCACCCATCCATGTGTTAGATTTCTAAGAGACTGCACCTACTTTCCTAAATTTACTCAAGTTTGTCCCCCTTTGATGTTCATTCAAGTTTCTATTTTTGTGGGTGCAAGTGGGGTTAACTAAATGCTCAAGTTTAATATACCATTTGCTCCTATTTAACAATATTCTCTATTATTTTAATTATAAAAATATATTTCATGTGAAAATGACCTAAATGTAATTTATATGTTTAATTCATAATGTTCATCAATTGTTTTCGTCTAGGGTCTAGGTACCACATTGTTGGGTCCATCCGTCCCTTATGTTCTTTCATCGTTATGGTACCACGCCGTCAGGTCCATTTGTCTATCATTTCCATTTATTAACAAGGTACCACATTGTCAGGTCCTTTCGTCCGTCATTTATGTTTATTGACAAGGTACCACATTGTCGAGTCCTTTCGTCGATACCTCTTCATTGCATCTGATTTGCGAGAACTTCATGTAGGGATTTAGGATCCGTTACCGTCAATCCTCCATATACACGCTATTGGAGACTAATAGAGATGAGGATTAAGTTCGTTCTTACTGCATGCCCCCCAACTCGTACGTGACCAACTCCGTCATGGTCCACTTCACACAACTTCATGCATCCTCGAGTAAGCAGCTAAGGGATTTTGAACTCGGTCATGGATTTTCGTAGGAAATCGACATCGTCATCGTTCTTCCGTGTGTGATTTATTCATACTCTACGACCCCTTATTTCCTTTTTGATTCCGTAGGTGAATCGTTTCACTTGTCGCTACACACATGCTCAAAATCACACATTAGTAGCTATGTTCTCATTCATCATAATCTCTTTCATAACCCGCTAGTCGTTAAGCATCATAATTTATTTATAATCATCCTAATTCAATTCATAAACTGCCAATCATTAAGAAACTATAGTTTACTCATAATGTAATATATTTTGTCCATCAGTTAGTCATTCATCCAAAATGCATTTTTTTTCTCACATCACATATTTCATCATACAACTAACTGCTAAGCAGCATATTCATGTACACATATCACATTTTTCATAATGCGACCAGTTATTAAGCAACACGCAATTTCATCAATTTTAGTTAAATTATCCACTTCCACAAATGCCATTCAATCCATTGTTTTCATTCATCCAATTGTCGTCATGTGCATCTTTAGGTTTTCCTCAATTGTTAAGACATATCAAGACTCAAGAGACCACTTTATCGAATTTTGTTAAGACGGATTACTCGACATGTTCCCTTAAGGTCCACAGTCATTCTAGGGGCATTACAGCGTCATACTTATGAAAAGTTAATTGTATTCTTGAATTATGATGCTAAGTATTTCATGCCATAAGAATTTTAGAGTCAATGTTCTTGAATCTTATATGTCCAAATGTAAATCTACTCTGATCATTATAAGTAACCATTTGGACTAACATATTTGGATGTTTGAGTAAAATTTATACTCCATTTTCTAGAATTGGTGATAAGGAAATTGGCTATGTACAGATGACATGGAAACAAAGAAATTGTTGAATATAGATTGTATCAATAACATAAATTTGTCATTCAAGGAAAATGTACCGAGAAAAAGGAATAAAGACAGGAGATATTTTAAACTTTTCCTACATGACCATGAATAGAAAACAAGTGGACGGATATAATTGGTGGATTTAATAAATGATGGAAAATTGATAAATTTTAAATAGTAAGACAACACGATTGCTCTTGACGAGACTTTGGTAGATTGTCGAGGAAGTGAAACATACTTAAAATTCAAAAAGCGAGATATCAATGTTAATTGAATGAGGAGCTAAACGCAATAAAAATAATTTTCTAGCATGACAATGTCAAAAAACAAAAAGGAAATGAAGAAGTACAAACCTAACATGACCGAGACGATAATAAAAGAAGAATTCTCGATTGGGAAAGTCTACCGAAAGGGACAAGTGAAGACGATTTTAGTAAAACAAAGTACAACAATGATCAACATAATTAAATGAACTCAATGAAGCTAATATTAGAACATGGTCAAACCTTGACCAAAATACGACTAGCCGAGATAGAACTTGATGAGGTTGAGAAAACACACATTATACGACTTGATGAGTCTGTCGAAATAACCATGTGACAACATAAAGGATTAAATGGACTAAGGATGTGATAAACTCATTAACCTAGACATGATGGTATTGATGAAAGGACTAAGAGATAAAATTGAAAATGTTTGACTAAGTCACTAAGTTTTGATGCCTCGAATCCTATCAAATTGAGAACCAACATTGTTAAAACATTTAGGGGTTTTGGAAGTAACCTTATGGAATTAGGTTTTTGGACTATTTAAGGGTCTCTCCTGATTTACTAAAACCATGACTATATATTAACTATCTATATTTGAATGAATATTTTATGATGTTTACCTTCTCATCTTGGAGGGAGGATAACCAAATAGATTTGAATCCTTTCTTGGATTTGTTATGTTGAATGATGATTTGATCAACTATTGGGTGGATATTGATGCAATGTAGCTTGTAGATAATTTGGACATTGTAGACCTTCGTAGATGAATAGGAGGTATAGAAAATCTAATTTGGCACTGACAATTATGAGGGTATTATTGGATTTGCATTACGCAAAATTACGATTGAGTTCCTGAGGATGTAGTGGAACCATACTAGATGATCTAGAAAACTAATGTTTAGAACCACTAGAGCTTATGGCCATGATGTTTTGAAAAAAATAGAAGAGAATGAAAAAAATATGAGAATGGGAAATTAAAGGTAAAGCCTGATATCGAAAGTACGAGAACAGAAATTAACTTCAGGATGAAGTTCTATATAAGAGGGGTTGTATGTAATGCCCCTAGAATGACTGTAGGATTTGAGGGAACTTGTCGAGTGACCCTGAATAAACTTCAATAAAGTGGTCCTTTGAGTTTCGATGTGTCTTAATGATTGAGAAAACACATGATGAATTGCTTAATGACCAAAATGATAAACGAAAACAATGAAATGAATGATACTTGTGGGAATGGATACTTTACTTAAATTGATGAATAAATGCATGTTCTTCTTAATGATTAGTTTTTTTATGAAATACATGATGTGTATAAACGAATTTGGATGTGCTTCTTAACGATTGTCTATGTTATGCAATATATGTCGTGAATGAACGAATTGTATGTATTACTTAATGATTAGATGAATTACAAAAAATGATTATGATTATGGACTGATTGACATGATGCATATTGATGAGTTATGATGAGCAGTACTACTGATGGGTACTTTTAGAATATGTGCAGCGGAAGGTAATTATCATAACAAACTGACTCACAAAGGAAATATAAGGTTCGTAGAGTACGAATAAATCATACACGGAAGTACGACGACAGTGTCGACTTCCTACAAATTCCAGGCACGAGTTGAAAATCACCTATCCGCTTACTTGGGGGAGCGTGAAATTCTACGAAGTGGACCATGATGGAATTGGTCACGTACGAGGTTGGGGGTGCACAGTAAGAACAAACTTACTCCTTGGCACTATTAGTATCCAATAGAGTATAGACTGAGGATTGAAGGTAACGAATCCTAAATCCCTACATGAAGTTCCTGCAAATCAGATGAGACGAATACGTATTAACAAAAAGACCCGACGATGTGGTACCTTGTCAATAAAAAAAAAGGATGGAAAATGGACCCGGTAATGTGGTACCATGTTGATAAAAAGAAAATGAGGGACAAATGGACCCGACGATGTGTTACCTAGACCCAAGAGGAAAATAATGGATTAATACAATGCATTAAGCATGTAGGTTTACATTTTGGCTATTTGCACATGAAATGATTATTAGTAATTAAAATAATGAATAATATTTTATTAGGACCAAATGTTAAATTTTCAGAATTTACTTCAATCTAATCTAGGATCTTAACTGAGAGAACAACATGTACAGCAAATCTACAGCATATCAATCATGGACATAATAATGCAAGCACGCAAGTGACACAGAGTTTACTTGGGGAAAACCATAAAGGTGAAAAACCCCAATAACTTCCTCAGAGATAGATAGAGCAATGATACGACCAGAATACAAGACATAGTCTTCTCCTAGCAGCAGAGCCTCCTCCTCCACAAGAGCACCACTCTCCCAAGTGTGAGTGAGAGAATAGAATGTGTAAAATGAGAGAGAAACACTCTCTATTTATACACTAACTTGACTTGACCTTTACTCAACTAGGTCGGCCTCAACTTAACCACTTAACATAATGCTGACTAGGCCGACCCCCACTAGGGTGGTCTAATAACCCTTTGACCCACATGGCCGACCCCCAATAGGGTGGTCTAATAACCCTTTGACCCACATGACTTATACAGGGCTGACCCCAACAAGGTGGTCTAATAACCCATCAAGTATAAGTTACGACACTTACAATATAAATGATGACACTTCCGTATAGAGGAATAATAACATCTCTATAGGAATACAACCACTTCCATATAGAGGAATAATAACATCTCTATAGGAATACAATGAAATACATTCTGAAGTTACATATACATCAACACTCCCTCTTAACTAGGAAGGTATTTCTCGACACAGGTCTCTTAGCACAAGTCATCTTCTCTAGATCATCATCACTAGTTAATCGTCATCGAGTCATCATCATTGTCACTACTGCTGCTATCTCAATCAATCTCTAAATCTACTCGTCATAGGAAGTTCTACAGAGCCAATCCTTTTTCATACTAGATGTAGGCCCACCACCTGCAGGTCTTCATCATCTATGCGAACGGTCTGATAGAGGTGGCCTCTCAGGACTAATTTTATGTGCGGATGCAATACCGAAAAGAGTATCCCAGGAACATTTATGTGCCTAAGTAGGACCGAAAGGATCTCCGAGGACTGATTACATGCATCTCCTCCACAATACCTTTAAAGAGCATCCCAGGAACATTTATGTGCCGTAGCACAACCAGCAAGATCTCTAAAGAGCATCCCAGGACTTATTACGAGCACACAGCTCAACCTCTTGGATCTCCAGGATTGATTACATGTGGATAGACAAAACCTTTAAAGACCATCCCAGGAACATTTATGTGCCGCAGCACGACCGACAAGATCTCTAAAGAGCATCCTAGGACTAATTACGAGCACACAGCTCAACCTCTCGGATCTCCAGGACTGATTACATGTCTCCATAGTAATACCTCATCCCAGGACTGATTACGAGCACACAGCTAAACCTATCGGATATCTAAGGACTGATTACATACTACATAGCAATACCGGAAAGAGTACCCTAGGAACATTTATGTGCCGCAGCACGACCGGCAAGATCTCCCAGGACTGATTACATGCTATTTGCACAACGTGCCACATATCATCTCTAACCTCCAAGTATCAACCTGATACTCATGATCCAACAGATCATCATCGCACGAGGCATCATCCTGATGCCCATGATCATACTGATCATCATCACTGTACCATCCTAATACATATCATCTGGATCAACACCTTGAAGCTCGTCATCATGATCATCCTGATCATACAATGCATCCACCTGATGCACACTAAGTATCTACCTAATACATATCATCATACATGATCCACCTGATCATACAGTGTATCCACTTGATACAAATACAAATACATGATACATATCAACATACATGATCTACCTGATCATACAATATATCCACCTGATACAGATACATGGTCCAAGCATCCAACATGATGCATATACAAATACATACAAATGATCCAACCGATCATATCCAGCATCCAACATGATGCGTACATACATATAAATATAAATGATCCAATTGATCATATCCAGCATCAACACGATGCGTACATACATACAAATATAAATGATCCAACTGATCATATCCAGCATCCAATATGATGCATATACAGATTAGTAACTAAAGCATCATCTTGATACTCATCATCCAGCGCTTACATCCACAGCCATGTGAAGGATCTTCCTTCCAACATGATTGGAATGGCTTTAGCAAATGTGTCCATCACTTCTTCCTCGAAGTGTTGTCGATCTGAAGAACACCAAGCCTCTCCTTGAAGTACTCAAAAGTCACCCTGGCTAGTGGCTTCGTCAGCACATCTGCAATCTGCTCGTCCGTCGCAACATACAGGAGCTTCATGGCTCCTCTCTGCACCATATCCCTGATATAGTGATATTTGATCTCTATGTGTTTCGACCTGTCATGAAACACTAGATTCTTAGACAGCTTCACACAACTCTGGTTATCACAAAAGATACCAATAGCATCCAACGGGAGATCAAATAACTCAGGCAGTAGCTTTCGAAGCCATACTACCTCACAACTAGCTGAACAGGCTACAACATACTCTACCTCAGCTGTACTCAGTGCTACACAGGACTGCTTCCTATTGAACCAAGAGATCACACCTGATCCCATACTGAAGCAACACCTAGATGTGCTCTTCCTATCTGCAGCACTGCCAGCCCAATTTGAATCAACCTAACCTTGGAGGTTAAACTTTTGATTTGCTTCATACTTGAGCCCATAATCAACTGTACCCTTTAGGTACCTCAGAATATGCTTTATAGAAACCAGGTGAGCATCTCTCGGATTCGTCAGGAACTGGCTCAATGTGTTCACCGCAAAGCAAATATCTGGTCTCGTGTTCGTCAGGTACATCAAGGACCCAATCAGTTGACGATACATAGTGACATCAACTAGTTCAAATGAAGCATCACATAGAAGCTTCAGGTTCGATGCCATAGCCTCGCAGTCGATCATCCCGAACCTCTTCAAGATCTCTACTGCATACTTTCCTTGTCTAAGGAAGATTCCATCTGCACTCTGCCACACCTCCATACCAAGAAAGTAGTGGATCATACCCAAGTTCTTCATCTCTAACTCGGCAGCAAGATTCTGCTACATGTCGGCAATCAATCTATCCTCACCTGTAACAAACAAGTCATCCACATACAAAAGTAGTATCACTGGATTGCCTTCCTCAACCTTGTAGTAAAGGTTGGAATCCGCTTTACTCTTGGTAAAGCCTAAACTGGATAGAAAGATGTCTACCATACCAAGTTCTGCACATATATGACTCCCTTTCATGTGTCTCTAAACCAAGTGGCTTCTCCTCATACACTTCTTCTTCAACTACACCATTCAAGAAGGCTATCTTGAAATCCATCTAGTGTATATTCCACTTCATCACTGCAGCCAGAGAAAGTATAGATATAATGGAAGTGTATCTGGCACAGGATCAAAAATCTCTATGCTACCACCTGTAGCATGCTTGATCTTGTAGATCCTCTTGGAAGTCGCTACACACTACCCTTTGTGACTGCATCCCAAACATCTTCATGATCGACTGGTACTTCTCGATCATGGCGTTCTTCCCAGATCCAGAGAACTTCAATATCTTCAATATTTTCAATAGATAACTTTGTTGGTGAACAAATGTTGTAGTCCTTCTTTTGTAGGTGATGGTATACGATCTTTCCTACACTACAAGTTAAATTGCATGATTTAGAAAATATCTCATAGTTTTCAGAACAAATTCTTACACATAAAGAAATATGTCATACAGTCATGCAATTATCTTAGCCAATGCTTCAATACAACATTTATCCATGTTCTGTAACTTTCTAGATGCCTTTCAATCTCTACCAGAACATTGTTAAGAGTGTGCACAACTCCTAACATGTCAACAAAGAGGTTTCATTCTAGATAAGTAGCAATGGAATGTTATACAGTGCCATAGGCCACTTACCCATGTATATTGGTAGTATACTGTTCATCAATGCAACTATTCTAATATGCATAATACACAACCTAATTCTAGGAACATAAGCATATACATCATTGAATAACATTATGTAAGAAATGACAATTCAAATACTTATCTTTGTTTGGTTGCTGGGTGGACTCCCTCTGAATCTTTGCAACTCCATTCTGATGTGGATTGTGAGAAGTGGTCAAATCCCTCTGAATATCTGCATCCTTGCAGAAACTATTGAAGTGTGTTCCTTTGCTTTCTTGCAGGAACAACTGGAGTGTGCTCCCTCTTGATCTTTGCTTCCTGGATTACCTGTCCTTGAACTTACATCCATCCTAATCACTATGCATGCTTATTAGTATCATCATTGTTTTATCCTTGAGGTCTCATACATAATCACACATTTATGAGTATAATCTTAATGCTATCAAAACACATTAGTCTTAAACATGTATAGTCATGATTATTCAGAGATAATAAACATTAGTATTCAAGGTTTCAAAGAAGTCTTCTTTTACTCATGCATATTCTTATTTGATCATAGGACTCTTCTTATTAGTTAAATCATCAATGCATAAACCCGTGATTACTCAAACCTATACCTTCATGATTCTTCTGGTTAGTCATATCATCAATTATGGTAAGAAACATAATATGCATACAGCCATGACTATTCAAACCTATGACTTCATGAATAATCATTATCAACAACACAACAGTATAAGATCCTAACACAAGGTAGGATTCTAGCTTGATATAGGAAAAACATACCTGGATTAGCATGCTATCTAGATATGTCTAACATACCCGCATAATGTCTTCTGGTTCTCTTCAGTGACTTGTGCTAGTAACCTGCATGTCTCGTAAGTTAACCATTGTAGAACCAAGTTATACATACCTCATAAGTAGATCTTCTATGTGGTCCATGACAATGGATGAATCTTTGTCTTCATGTCACCATGATCATATGTTCTTGAAGTAGAACATGATTTGTCTTTCTTGGTGTACCTTTTATGTTAGCAGACAACATAAACCTCATACAACACCATAATGCATTAGTACAATCATAAGTGTCAACACCCTAACCAATGAATATCTTCTATCATGCATTCATAATTTTGTTAAGGTGATACGACAAATCTCAAATCAAGATTGTACTAACCATAATAATCATGAAGACAAACATACCATAAACTTAAACATGAACAAATCTCGAAACATACCTCGATGAGTCATACCTGTCGAGATCGCTTGTAATCTTCTTATGTAAGGCCTTAGCCTCATCTCCCTCTCAGACAGGAACTTCTTCACTTATGCAGGTGACCAATCCATCTTCTTCTAGGATTAACCCAATCCACTTGATTTGCAAGAACTGGACCTAGCGCTCGATTAGGGTTTTTCAAAGAAACCCCAAAAATTCAAACTTTGAATTTCAAACTTCTGAAAGGATAGAAATATGTGCCTGGATGAGCTGATCAAGTTGGTATATTCAGAATTTGAAAACTGCAAAGTTTCACCCCTTGAAATTGCCTTTTAGATTTTTGGATTCACTAGTGAGGACCCTGAATTAGGGTTTGAGTTTCCCGGAGCTTCACCCAACCAAAAGATTTGATTCAAAACTCTAAGCTTCGATTTTTCTGAGGAGCTTCCAGCCGTGGTCACAGATTTCCAAAATTCCAATTTTTGCAGAAGCCCTAATTTTTCATCTTTCCGATCAAAGTCCCGAACTGGGGTTTGATCAAGCCCGACCTTCTTCCTAACCAAAAAATCTGATCTTGGTCTCTAAATTTCGATTTTGATGAGTAGCATCAAGCCATGGTCTTTGATTACAGAATTTCCAACTTTCTCCAAAGCCGTAAATTCCAGAAGTCATGAATGAAGCTACTAAAAAATAATTATGTTTTGATACAAATATGTACCTGATTGTTTCTAGTGTAACTCCAACCTTTTCGATCCACAGGGTCTGAAACATTTTCCTGAGATAGCCTGACCTATTGTCTTTGCATCCCAATAGGTATGACCTCAATTGGATTCTCTGAGAGAGAGTTATGCCAAGTGTCGCAACGTGACCTGTTTATGGGTTAATACACGAGAGCAAACTCGTACGGTGTTCCACGTGTCATTGGTTCAACTTCGGCATCTAAAATTTTTTCCTGAGATAGCCCGACCTGTTTTCTTTCTATCTCGATAGGTCTGACCTCAATTGGATTCTCTGAGAGAGAGTTATGCCAAGTGTAGCAACATGACCTATTTATGGGATAATACAGGAGAGCGAACTTGTACAGCTTGCCACATGTCACTGGTTCAATTTCAGCCTCTGAAAAAGTTTCCTGAGATAGTATAGTCTCTGCACGACCTGTCACTTTTGATGAAATTTTATTTGGAGCTTCCTAGCCCAAGTTATGACCTTTTTCCCAAGGTCACCTGATTTTGACTCAGATCTGGAAGAGGCAGAAACCCTATATTATATAGATCATAAATCACAAAGTACAACGAGTTAGAGGTTTTCCTTTGGACACAAGGTACATGAGGATCTGATATTATACCTGTAAAAGTTTTAGATCCGAAAACTTTGCCAAAATGGATTTATAGCGAAAGTGCTACGATGACGGGTTTTTGCTATATCAAGCCCTAGCATCGTAAGTGCAACAAGTGTCATACATGCCATATCATGCCTTCTTTCAGGCTAGCTCTGATACCATGTTAAATTTTCAGAATTTACTTCAATCTAATCTAGGATCTTAACTGAGAGAACAACATGTAGAACAAATCTTTATCATGTCAATCATGGACACAATAATGCAAGCACACAAGAGACACATAGTTTACTGGGGAAAACCATAAAGGTGAAAAACCCCAATAACTTCCTCAGAGATAGATAGAGCAATGATACACCCAGAATACAAGAGATAGTCTTCTCCTAGCAGCAGAGCCTCCTCCTCCACAAGAGCGCCACTCTCCCAAGTGTGAGTGAGAGAATAGAATGTGTAAAATGAGAGAGACACACTCTCTATTTATACACTAACTTGACTTAACCTTTACTCAACTAGGTCGGCCTCAACTTAACCACTTAACATAATGCTGACTGGGCTGACCCCCACTGGGGTGGTCTAATAACCCTTTGACCCACATGGCCGACCCCCAATAGGGTGGTCTAATAACCCTTTGACCCACATGACTTATACAGGGCCGACCCCAACAAGGTGGTCTAATAACCCATCAAGTATAAGTTACGACACTTCAATATAAATGACGACACTTCCGTATAGAGGAATAAGAACATCTCTATAGGAATACAACCACTTCTATATAGAGGAATAATAACATCTCTATAGGAATACAATGAAATACATTTCGAAGTTACATATACGTCAACATCAAATAGTATAATAAACATAGCATATAGACAAATCCACTGCACCCACAAAAAGAGAAACTAGATAGAAGCATAAGGGGGGACAGACTTGAGTAAATATAGGAATGTAGGTGCAATCTCTTAGAAATTGGACACATGGATGAGTGAGCTAATTATATTTAAATAATTAGAATATTAGGAATTTTTGCATGGAGCGACATGTGTCGCAAAGAATTTTCCTATTTAAGGAAGGAAAAAGGAAGGGGAAAGGGGACCCTATGGTTGGATGGTTACCAGAATGTTTGCAATACATTGATTTGCTTCTATTATGAGTTTGGAAAGGGACCTTGGTGGGGGGGGGATCCCACTTTCGGATCCCTAGTTCATGTGTGTGATATCTACGGCCCCATTGCTCGGGGTTCGGGAAGAAGAAGATTATTCCCGGAATTGGTAGGGTGGTCAACCGAGTGGTCAGTTGGACATTGGATTTAGATAACAATGACTCCTCCTTTGAAAATGGAATCGACCTATAACTGATAGGTATATTATTCCATTTATATTTGCTAAGTTATATTTTTGAGTTAATTTTCAGTTTTCTATCAATGGTAATATAAGATGTAAAATATGGAGGACTTACTACATTGTTTGATGTTGAGTTGCAAGACTTTGGAGCATCAAGACTATTTATGTTTATCATGTTGATTAGATGTTGACTAGAAGGACTCTGTAGCATCAATTTGGTTACAATAAATTGATGTTGACACTAGTACAAAATGAGAGATCAATGACAAAAAAAACGACCAAAATCCTCATATAAATGACCACTTTTGAGTTGGTGACCAGTGGTAGCAAATTAGTAGTCATTTATCACATGACCAAAAATGTGGTCATACTTAGCTTGGTCATTTATAGCTTATCTTGTGGTCATATATTTGGTCATTAATTTTGTGATATATTTGGTCATTAATTGTCACAATTAATGACCAAATTTATGACCACATTTTTTATCACGTGATAAATGACCACTAATTTGCTACCAATGATCGCCAACTCAAAAGTGGTCATTTATATGCATATTTTGGTCATTTGTTTGGTCACTTATCTCTCATGTTGTAGTGGTGGTCATTTATATGCAAATTTTGGTCATTTTTTTAGTCATTTATCTGTTTTTAGTGGTTTCAGAATATACATAGAGCACAGAGGAATCAAACCACCAACCTCCTTCCTATAAGGTTGGTGCTCTACCATTGAGCTAGCACCCTTAATAATATAATGATATAAAATATGCACAGATATTGATAATGATATAATCAAAAGAAGGATACGCAAATAAGAAAACTAAATAAAAGCTATCCTAAAAAAACAATGACATTTCGAACCTCGAGCAATGAAACCCTGCATTATGAACTTTGAAAATGTGAGTTAAAAAATTAGGCTTAATGAATACCCAGGATATGAAGTAATAGAATCATAATAAAGCCTCAGAAAAATGATGACATTTTCAAACATGAGAAGCAAAATTGAACCCTGGGATATGAATTTAAGAAAATGCTTGTGGAAACTTGGCTCAGGTAATAATGCTTTACCAAAGGCCCCCAAGGGTATGGAAATAATTTAAATAAAATCTAGACTGAGAGAAAATGATGACATTTTCAAACATGAAGTAAAAATGAACCCTACAAGTTCAATTTTGAAAATGCTAATGAAAACTCAGCTCAGGTAAATAGTATTCGCTACAATTTTCTAGGGTTATTTCGCCACAACCGTTTGGGTTCCTTTAGGGTAGACAAATTTATAAAGCAGTGGGATCGACCCAAGAAGAAATAAACTCAATCAAAACAAAAAAACCCCAGCTATGATGTATGTACATGGATTGCTAATAGTATTATGCATCAGAACTCTCTTTTTTGCTTACAACTTACACTTCCCACGGTGGTCCTAATAGAAGTGTAATCCTGCATCATGTTCATGATTGAAAATAAAGCAAGTAATTTCAAAAAATAAACTTGATATTTTCCCTTTTATTTTATATGATTTATTTAGTTTATCCATACAACAACTAAATGTAAAAAGTGCAAATGAACAAATAATTTTTTATATTTTCTTCTATAACAAACAAATGAAAAAGATAAAGTATTCACATATAATATTGAACCTTCCTACAAATGTAAACTCCACATCTTAAATCCTCTTCAATATTCAAAACCAAACAAAACATATAACACAACCTAATATAATTACACATAAATATAATTAAGCTAAATAAATATACAAAACCAAACAAAACATTAACACAACCTAAATATAAACTAAATAAATACACAAAACAAACAACACAACTTACATACAATATAAGTAAATATAACTCATTGATCTAACCCTATGTGCACTCAAAAAGTAAGTGATCTTTCCCAATATAATTAAGCTAAATAAATATAGAAAACAAACATTAACACAACCTAAAATAGTAAGCTGAATAAATATACAAAACAAACTACACAACCTACATATAAGATAAGTAATATAACTCGCAATTGTATAACCCTATGTGCTCTCAAAAGATAAGTGATCTTCTGATATCTACCCTTACAAATTACAGTCTCCTAAGTGGTGTAAAGACGATAAGAGAAATATATATTTAATTTGATGATACATAGTATTTTTAACTATTAAAAGAATGTGCATGGATTAGAAGATCTCTGAATTAGGGAAGCGAGTGGACAACATAAGATTTGTATTTATAAAAAAAACCGTGGAATGGAATAGCCTGCATCGATTTTGGTAGAGGTTGATCCTAATTTAAGTTTATGAATCTCTTTGGAATGGAATATCAAGATTATTTTTTATAATAAAAATGATATAAAAATTTAAGATGAAAAAGGGTGAGAGAAAATCTCAATATCACAATATAAATCTTAAAATATAAACATAATATCACAATTCAAAAGAACTAAACAAAGTTCGTGTCTCTTCTAATAATTAAAAATATAATACAAATTCTAGTGAAAATATAATACAAATTCGGATTGCCATTGTGTTTAATACACATAGAAACATATAAATAAAACTAAATCTTGACACATTTTAATAATGCCATGTGCTACATAACCAATAGTTATGAAAATCTTAATATATCAGCCTTACAAAACCTTTGACAAAAGATCAATCGAATATGCAAAATAAATCGCTTCTAAATATTTATCTTGATGCAATGAACGTAGCCCATTGGAGAAAGCCATGAACCTTACCTTAGTCATTATTTTTTGTAGTTGCATGACATTGATGTCATAATTAAGATTCTCAACATTGAAAATGTGACTGTTTTCCCTCATAGGATTTTCCTGGAAAATAAACAGTCACATAATATGAATATAAGCACTATACATAATTAGCATAACTCCACAAGTAATTTTTGTTACCTACAATGATCAACTAAACTATAAACTAGTTCAATAGCATCTTTAATGGGGAGAAAAGTACGTTGTGACTGTCCCCAATATGCAAGTTTAAGTGTCTCCTTGAGTAAGATGCCCTACAATGTCAATTGCACATTTGGTGTGATGATAGTACAAAAGAGATTAGCAAAAGCTATTTGAAGCAGGAAAACAATATCAAGAAGTTTTAGTCCAAAAATCCATAAAAATTAAAATGATATTGTGTAAGAATCTGCAAGAGATCTAGCAACTGTAGCAACTCACAATCAAAATCCCAAGTAGGTTGCAAAGAAGAAGAGAAGGAAACACTCAATGATCACTCATAAACACAGAAGAATAGACATGTTGATGCCTCGAAGATCGCAGCATCAAGCAGAAAGGGATTCTCCGCGGTAAACTATCCCAATTAAATTGTCCACCATTTGGTTTGGAGAATCCGTCCGGTTAACGGTTCCGGCTACCGTAAGATTTAAAGTTTGCTATTCTTTCTACCGATTATGACTTGATCCACTATTTATGTATTTTATTTTAAATATGATATGCAAGTGCCCTAAGCTAATTTAATCTAAATGCAGAACTTGAAACAGATCTATATCTAAAACTGAAATAAATCTAATCTATCCTTGCAAGGAGAAAAATGTAAATATGAGTAATGTGCTGAAAGAAATATCTAAAGGTTGCATGGATAGCCAATTAAATCATAAAGAAACATTTTTAGCAGAAGGTTAAAGATATTAAAGATAGCTTTAATCCACATAAAAGCATTCTATTACTCATTTAGGAGAAACATCATTGCACAGAAAATAACAAGATCATTCATTACATAGAAACAATTCAGAACATCAAAGAAAGATCTCACAGCAGTGTCAGAATGTCACAAGAATAATCCAGCAAGCATCTAATCCACATTTCTAGGCAAAACGAATGTCCTCTCCAGGCTCTTTATTAGGAAAAATCGCTTTCTTGGAGCAAGCTACAAAGTAGTTCGTACAAGCTAAGAAAATTCTTTTCCCTGCAAAAAAGTCCCTTCTAACCTCTTCTTAACTTCTACTTATAACTTTACAAAACGCTCCTTGAGCTGACAGGTGTACCCTAATTCTGCAATTTTCTAATTTGGATTTTGGTGTGTAATTACCTATTTCCCAGATTCATGGGACACCTTTCAGATAAGACAAAATGACAGCCAACTATCCGTTTAAAGCATTTACAAAATAAAGGAAATAAAACAAATCAACTTCTGATTTCAGTTGGCTTCTTTCTGTTGATTTGCTGATCCATCTCCAACAACAAGCTCGCTTGCAGATGCTTGGCCATCTATGCTTTGTATATGGGTGGCCCAAAGATTAATCTCTTTCACTAAAATCTTTCCCCGGAGAGATACTGTCGCCTTTGCCAGGATTTCATGTTTGCGTAAGTCCGATTTGACTTGTGTTGCCCCTAAAGTAGCATCCTGAGCGATTGATTCTAGAAAGTAAATGTGTGCAGCAAGCTGACCAATGAACCGTTGCAAATCATCTTGGGTCATCACCTCTACCTTTCTGATATACTCCAAATCCTGGTCCAACTCACTTTGCAATTCAGTCAGCCTTTGCTCTTGTGTCGGGAATTCATAGATAGTCTCTGGTAGGATCAAGTGGAACTTGCCGAACGATTCTTTGATTTTAGAGTAGAATGAGTGACACTTGTGCATAGTCATTTTAATCTCTAGGATTAGCCTGGCACCACAGTATTTATTGAAATCCAGAAGTCCTGCATCTAGGTCACATTCGTCTTCAGTGGGGACGCGCAAGCTTGAGGGGAATCCTGACTTTCCTTTTCTCCATTCAAATTGTTGCTTTAATTCCTCCACATGTTTGGCAAATTTGTCCCTATTCCTCAAAGCTCCGACTTCGATGACTGACATTTTATTAATCATTTATTTCACACTGCAAACTTCATGTGAGATATGTACCAGCAACTGATGGGATTTTATCCTCATATCACATGCTTGCTTGTGAAAGGTGAGCAGATCATGTTTGTCCTCTACTGCATCTTTGAGTTGACCCAATAATTGCTCCTTCTCTTTAACCATCCCTTCATACTCATGTTTATGGAGGTGAAATTTTTCAGCTCTGCTGGCCTCAAATTCCTCTAATTATGTTAGGCGGGATTTTAAATTCCTTTGCTCATCTTCAGAGATGGCCAACTGCATCTCTAAGGAGTTTTTCTCATTCTCAAGCTAGGGGACTCCCGAATTTAGCGTCAAATGCTCTCCTACCAACTCATTGTATTTCTCTTTCAATTTTTTTGCTTCCAACACCTCCCTCTTCCTATCATCTCTGATCTTAAAGCATTGATCCTTGTAATGGTTTATCTTGACTTTCAAAAAATCAATATTGGCTTTAGTTGCCTTAGCTGATGCTACAGTGCATTGGGCTTGGAATGTGGGGTCAACATTAGTTCCTTGGACCAATGTGGTCTCTGATACCCATAATTCTTATTCGTCAACCCCGCTTTCCATTTTCTTTACCCTCCTATCAATAATGGCTCGTTTTCGCTCATTTAAATATACAGTATCCAGGTCTGCTACTTTGCGCTACTTCTTGGGATTATATGGGTTCAGTGCTAAGCTTCCTGAAGAGGCGCTTCCTTCTTGAGTTGTCCCTGGGGAGTACATCAATGGTGGGTCCAACTCCATGTCTATCAGAGTAGATGGCTCCCGCTCAGGAGACTTCTCTATCTGCTCTTTCTCCTTCTCTCCTGTTAGCTCTTCTTGTTGTGTCTGTAATCTAGCTACTTCTTCTGTTAGGAGCCTTTCTTCTTCCTCATGCTGCTGCTTGTAGCTTGCTCTTGGAGCACCTGATCTTCTTCTTCCTTCTGGATCCTAGCGGTCTCTTCTTGCTATTTCAACTGAGAGGCTTGCTCTTATTGCTCTCTTGTAGCTTCCTCTTGCTGAATCTTGGCAATCATCTCACTTTGAATTCTTGCTTCTTCTTGGTCCCGATGTTGCTTGAGGGATTTCTCTTCGAACACTCTGTCTTGCTCCTCCTGCTCTAATCCTGATGGATCCCCTGATTGCAAGGCCGATGCCTCCCGCTCCCTTTGGATCATACCAACGGGTTTGGGGCTTGGATCCTTCACGATTTTCTTATTGTAACATTTCCCTAACGCAGTTAGGTTGTGAGCGCTTCTGAAGAATTCCTCGTTAGTCCTCCCTGGGCCACTGTTAGCTGCGAGGCCAAACTGTCTAAAATTATGTCAGCCCAGTAAAAGATGGTGCCATTCATGGCTATATGAAACATCACTGGCACCCATCTGATCTTAAACACATTGCCATTAGGCATGCTGAAGAGTCAATTCAACATCAACACGATGAGTCTGTAAGGGGTCTTTAGGAGGCTGCTTTCATACTCATTGTTCTGGCTCTTCCTAATCTGCCTGTCATTTATCGTCATCTTCCAGGCAGATTCTAGGGGTCCATTGGATGTCTTGCTATCCAATCATCATCCAAATAAGCTCTAGTTGAAGTCAATTTGTAGGAAGCAGCGACATGCTCAGGAGTGAAAGATGCCAGGCTCAACCAATTTTTATCATTCATGAGCCTCATGTCAGTCTGGATGTGGGGAATTAGCCAGCCAATAACTTTGGAACAAGGGAACAATTCGGGACGAGTTGTTTCCTTATGCAAACAAGACCTTCGGATGTTGGCATACCCTAGAGAATCCTCTATGGAGGCTGTTGTAATATCCTGATCCATAATGAACATGTACAGATCACCCCATTGAAATTCAGGGGCAGAGCTCCCAGGGGGAACACTAGTGGTAGCTTGCGTGTCAGCAAACATTGTCTCAAGGGAAGTATCTAATAGAATTTCTACATCTGAGTCTAAGGTTATTTTCTGCGCTGCCTTCTTCTTTGCTAACCTTCTATGCATGGTAATCCTGCGGAGAGCAAGGTAATGTCAATAACGAGCATGCATACGTTCAACCAACTATTAAATGCAAAGTGACAACAAAATTGACAGAACTGGCTTTAGTGAGATTATTTTTTAAGCATGTGCAACAGTCATGTCAAGATTCAGAATATCATAACATGGGGGATACTTCAAAGATAATTAAATACATCACAATTTCAGCTATCAATTCGCAGATGAAGAACATGAGAAAATGTCAATAAGCTACACAAGCCACTGTTATTTCATAAATCAGACAAATTGAAACATAGCTTACAACCAATTTGACTTTATGTTTTCAAGGCTTATCGCAATCAGGCCAGTTCATAACAATAAGCAGGATATCAACATGGTGGAGGGGAGAGGCAAGCTAAACTTTTATTTGTGCCACTCGCTCTACAGCGCACAGGTGGCTTCTAAATTTCCACACAAACTCACTGGGAAGAAAGGTATCGGGACACCAATGGGGCAAAGATAATGACAAAGATGTGTGAGCCTAAAGATAATTTATGCGTTGATGCCTAAAATTATTTATGCGCCAAGGCCTAAATCTTTAACATGCACCATCCAAAAATATTTCGTGTGCCAACACTAAAAGAGCTACACGTGCCATCCTAATGTTACTATTGTAGCAGTGCCTAAACATTTTATGCACCAACACTTGATAGTGGAGTTCGCACAAAGTTGGGGAGAACTACATAGCTACTGGCCTCTATGGGTTAAACCTCTGTGCTAGGTTATTAAGGTCCCACGTTGGATTGGTAAGTTGTTTCAACATATCTCAAGTTTGTTTCGGCCGAGCGCGAGTTTTACGCACCTTGGGTGTGAAAGGACAAATATTTTGCTTAGCTTTGGTGTCCAGATTGCGGTATTGGATGAATGACCAAGTGACTTAAGCCATGTTTTTAACATTGGTTCAGACCACAAACTTCATGGCCAGAGAAGGGCAAGCAATTCATACTTTTTAGAAAACAGAACCCTACCCATGGAAGAAAATTTAAACAGAAATAAGCTATCATGCATCCAAAAAATCATAGAAAACCTTTCAAATGCGGCTGTGAGGAGACGCGGGTTTCTCTTGGCAATGAATTTGTCGTTCAGGGGTGCGGGGAAGTTGGGGCTTGAGCTTGGAACGAGAGCTCTACGAGGAAAACCTGGGACGCCGAAAATGCGACAGAGGGAAAAGCCTCATGTGCTTGTGAGATAGGGCCATCCATGCCTTGGTTTGCATGTATCAACCTCGTATCCTCATTGCTTTAGAGTAAGAGGGTGAGAGCCTAGGCCGTGTTCTCAGGAGTCTTTTATAGAGTATGAAAGACAGAAAACGTTTTATTTAACCGAGTAAAAACCTTGGAACAACGAGAGGAATAGGGAGAAGAGCCTACCTGTCAGACTGGCATATTTTCCGAAGACTAGCGTCTGTTCCGAAATAGGTGATGGCTTCCGCAGGTGTTCAGTGAATGGTAGCAACTTTCAAAATGTGAGTCCCGAGCAGCGAGTGCAAATGATATGGTGAGTTCCAAAACCTTTTGGATACGTTAAATAGGGTGGCAATTAATGTCACACACGTCTAAAGTTGGCGGGGTTATGAGCACGGTGCTCATGAACTCTGCCATTAAAGGTGGCACATGCCCTTATTAAAGACCCTACCAACTCCACCGGTGAACAAGGATCGAGAAGATCTTTTCGTGCCTAGCACCAAGTACCGATTTAATGTTTGTGCTAAGGTGGCGAGCGTAATCTTTTGCGCTGTGTGCTAAGTGCACGTTCAAAAAATAAACCTTGCACTCAAGCGGCAATACTGGCATTACGACTGCGCTCATAAAACTGCACCAAACTTGGGCTATCTAGAAAGACAAAGCGCAGATTTGAAAGCGGGAGGGATAAATATAGCTCTTGCACCGATGGAGCTGATTCTATTATCACGATTTGCGCTGAGAGAGATGCGCCAACTCTTAATTCTTCCGAGAAGGTGAAACGCAGCTGCAAGGCGGGGAAGATAAGGATAGTTCTTGCGCCTTCGGCGACCGAGGAATGGTTATCACTTGTGCTAATGATGGCCGGCTTATTGTTAAAAAATGCGCGCCGGATAAAAGACTTGAGACTTGTCAAAAAAGGGGCGGTTGAGTTAGAGCCAAAGTATGCGTCAGGAGGAGGACTTGTGGTCAGAGTTTGCGCTGAGCGGGGAACTTATCTTTTGGAGGCGCACCAAAGTGGTGGAGGACTTAAGGATAGAACTTGCGCTACAGCAGGTGAATTAAGACTAAAATTCGCACTGAGGAGAAAAGACTGCTTTTGCCTCCAAACAATCAATGAGAAAACTCTTTTGAAAGCATGTGATGAAATTCTGCCAGGTTAGAGAAAGAAATAAACTCGAGTGACAAAGGAAAAATCTTGCTACAAAAGTATTGAAAGGAGGGGCCCGAAACATCTTCAAAATTTTGGGGAGGGATGTTGTATCAACAACAAGACAATATCTCAATATCATACTATTATCACTCAGATTTTACCCTTTGGTTGTAGAAGGATAAACCCAAGGAAACTATTTCAAACCAATCTTTAGGAGGGAAATTAGCCTTTTCCCTACTAGAGAGGGCTCTCTCGAAAATATAATAAATGGCTAAGGATATATAAAATGATTGAGTTTTTTAAATGAATGCTTGGTTGAAATGTAAACAAGAAACATAGGGCATGGAGTCAAACTTGGAAGTTCTTGTACCAACAGATAAATAACAATAAGAATTTTCATAGAGGCAAGGTAGCTGTCATATTACTATCTAAGATTTTTGTAGGTGATTCAGAAAGAAAGAAAGACAGTCCATCAATAATGGGCACTAGATTTTAGATGAATCCACTATCAACTTTAGAGAAAGAAATGGATACACAGATGTGATAAATCAAGGCATAAACATATGAATCTCAATTTATTTCAACGTTCATCTGAGCATAGAAGACATAACATAATGGAAGTATTAGAAAGAAGGTAAACATGCACATATGAGAAAGGGAAACACGGACTGTAATAATGATCAACCTAGGAATCTTTGATTCTGTAAAAGATATGGCATTCACTGTATGGCTTCTTTATTCAAACATACATCAACTCGATACAAAAGTTTCCATCTCTCAAAAAGTTTCCAACCCCTTAAAAAATGATTATCATTGTCTTTTATACAAAAATTTCTTGAAGCAAAACCTAATTGCCTCTTTTAACTAAAAACTGAAATAACTTAACTAAACTTTGCCAAATGTCTTTGAATCAAAGTCATGAAAATATTACAAATTTGTTTTAAAATAAAATATTTCTTAAGTCTCCATTTTGAAACAGGATTCAACAGCTACTGTGAAGTACGAAGTGTGTACTTCATTTTCCCGTATCTTTCCATGGTTGTCTACTATTCGGCAGTTGGAAGATCATAGCTCACCATTTATTTCACCATGACTCTCATCTCAATATGATCTGCAAAGTAAATTGGTGGAATTCTTTCGCCAATTGAAACCAACTTGTTTAGGATTTCAAAATCTTTTGCAATTTTCTCCACTAGAATTTTCTCTGTAAGTAGATGATTTAGATGTTGAAACTTCCCATGATCCATTCTTATGTTAAATAACAACTTTTTATATTCATCTGGAGCAATTAACTCCTGATTATTGTCCCAGAATGCAGGTAATCCTTTCTCGATCAATCTTTCAAACTATCCTTTGAACCTTGTCACTTGCTTTCTCATTGCTTCGGCTTTGGCTTCCACATTCTCGACGTGCGCATGTTTTCACAAAACTCTTCTTGCTTCTATAATTGTTGTAATCCTATTCTTAATACTTAAGGACTTTAGATCTTCTTCTGTTAAACTATTCAAAAAAGTAATTGCATTCTGCGTTGTCTCCTAGGGCTTCTTGTTCAGATTTTCTCTTATGGAAGTACAAATTATGAAAGCATCTTTAACTATTTTTTCCTTTACGCTCATAAAATCCAAGTATGGTATAAAATTTTTAACTTCTTTAATGATTAAGTCCCATACCATGTGCTTACACCCCTGCATAGCTGCTTGTCCTATCACTTGATGTGCCAAATTTTTGTTAGTTTCAATCAATTCCTTATATTTGTCTTGTAAGGATTTTGTTTCTTCATCTTTTTTCTCATTTTCTTCTTTCATTCTTTGAGCCTCCTCTTTTAACTCCTTAATTTCGACATCCTTCAAACTAATCTAGGCAATAGCCTGTAAAAGACTATCAGCATCATTTCCATCTCCATTCGAACCTGTACTTGTTTGCTGCACGTTCAAATTTGACAAATTATTCTTCAAATCATCAATATGATTTCTCAAGCTTATCTTTTCTTTTTCCCAACTAACTTCTCTTTCAGCAAATTTTAATAATTTAGCTTTGCTATCATTAACTTCTTTTGACAAAGCCTCTTTTTCTTGCTCTGGCTTGGTTTCTTCTAGATCTTGAATCAATTGAGTATTTGAAATCTTCATCTTTTTCTGTAACTTTTGAATCAAATTATCTTTTTCTATTAACAATTGTTTGCTTGCTTTACCTCCACCATCACTTTCAACTAAGTCAAATTGTATCTTTTTGACTTGTTGTTGGAAAGCTTTATTCTCTAATCTTTCTTGCTTCAATTGACCTTCCATTTTATTTACAGTACTTTCCAATTTAGTGACTTTCACTGTTGCTTCCACAAAATCTTCATATATCACCTCTCCAATTTGTCTATGCAATTGGATCTTGTCTGGTACTGGTATTTTTCTTAAATTGACTTTTATTTCGGTCACTTTGTCTTCTGTAGATACTACCAAGTTTAAAGTGTTTTCTTTTATATCTCTGCTTGTTATCAAATAAGTCTCTGAATTTGATAAATATCTGACTGTAGACATCAAATTAAAAATCCTTTGGGAAGAGGCTTGCTTATTTTGTCCATAATGTTTATATATGTCGATCCTAGATTGGAATTTATTTACATCGCCACTCTCTTTAACTTCTTGAAATTTATATTCATGTATCTGGACTTCAGGAACTGAAAAATTTTCTTCCTCACATTTTCCATTGTCTTCTGAAATAACCAATTCATGTTATGTTTCCACTTTAAGCCTTTTGTCATCATCTCCTCCTTCAATATTTGCATCTATAATTTCCCGCAAATCTCTTTTTCTTCCAATTTCTTGAGTGACTGGTGGTTGACCTGCTTCCAAGGTCAAGTCCATCAAAATAAGATCTCCTACTTGTGAATTTATAACTTCTTCATCATCAGGTTCATAACGAAATAAATTTCATCCTTTTAGCAATCCTTCTATTTCCTAGTGTTCAAAACCCTTTATATTATTTTTCTTCTTCCTATCAGATATGATATGTAAAGGATCATATGCAATTGCTATGTCTTTCTTAAACTCCATATTCTCCAATAATTGTTCCACATCTGAAAAATCCTCTTTGTGTTTTATAATGAACAGGCCTACTTTCCTTGGGTATTTTAAATCTGAACCTTTTTTGAACTTTAAGAACTTCTCATCTTCTAATGTTAATTCCTGTCTGATGAATTCGAGAGAGAAAATTCTCATAGTTAAGAAGGAAGGTAATATATGAGGTTCATGTACAAAGCCATATAATCTAATTACTGTGGAATCTTTTAATAAAATCCAATCACCTACTGCCACTTCATCTTTCAATTTCATCATAGTCTCCATTTCTGGTAAAACCCTTGGTAATTCTTCTCCAAAATTCACTTTATATACCGTGGATAAAATATAATTCATGTAATTGAATACATTATCTTTTAAAATATCAATGTAGAGTACTTGTGAGAACTGTAAATATTCTATGATGCTAAACATGACCATTTTCATTAATTGCGCCTGAAACCTGAAATGTCGTGTATTGGAGAAACTACTCAACTGTGAATGAATTCTTTTTGCTAAAAATTCTTCGAATTTGAGGGATGGAGCTGAATCATTTTCATTTCCTAGTGAACTGATGCTAATTCTGAATAATAAACTCAACTGTAATTCTGTCACCCACATATCTGTATCCAGGCCTAGAAACTGAGCTATTAAAGAAAGAACCAATTGGGTATTATCATTAAAGAAATTTATATCCAAAGGGTATGGGGTATTCTCGACTTCTAAGTCAGGTTTAAGACAGGTGGCTAAAAAGGTTTGTCAATTTTCAGGGGAAAATGTCTATAGGCAGCAATAACAGATTCTTCAGAAAAACTCTCGGACTCAGGTATCTGGGACGTAGAGACTCCAAAAGAACTGCTAATGACTGAGGAATTTACTGTACAAACAATTTTAGACTTTTGGGAATTCATAATGACTCGTTGGGTTTCAAAATATTTGGATTCACACCATGATACGAACTCGGGGAAGGGCATAATTTGGTCAATGCAGAAAAGGATGAAAGACGACTGAAAAAATCTATGCACATCTATACCTTGTTCAAGCAAAACCTTCAATCTTCTCTTAATTTCTGGCACAGGCAGCCGAACTTCTGTATCAAATACATCAAAATCCCTATCTTCCAGGGCAATTTTAACCCTAATATTGCTAGAAACTGGTTCTTCATCAATTCTCTGATTATAGATAGACTTAGATTTGCTAATAGCGGTGGTTATGAGGCCCTACCTGTCACCGAAAAGATCTAAGAATGACCCCTCATGTCGTCTTCTTTGTTCTCCACGCGTCCAAAAGCTTCCGACTCCAACATGTATGAGGAACAAATCTCAACTTTCATATGCGTCTTTATATATATAACCTCATTCTCTTATCCTTCGATCTTTTTCACCAGTTATCCACCTTTTTTGTTCGTTGATATCTCATGCATTAATCCTGGTTTTTCAGATTTGATGTCTTTTTATTGATTGGACATCCTTCTCTATCCTCTATCGGATCATCTTCTATGTTCTGATCTCTGCCATCCATTTATTAACACCATATACCAACAAAGTGGTATCGCAAATCTCTAAACTGGTTTTCATTACCACTCATCTTCCTTGCGACAAGTCCTGGTGTTGACACCTGTTAGGTGGTATATTTTGTCGCAACCACCTATATCTTCTAACTGTCTCGCATCTTCTCGATGTGTCAATCATCATGAACCGTCGATCTATCATGCAATAATCTAGACCATTCTTTTATTCCGCTGCACTTGCACCTTTTCGAATTCTAACTTTTTAACCATACGATCTCCCTTGGCTTATCTTAGCGGTCCACATGGTCAGCTACTCTTTCTGCTTCAGCGGTATCGCATCCTCTCGAGCTATTTTTGTATACCATATTTTATTTTTGTGATGCTATCTGCATACGACATGTAGCATCCGGCTTTCCCTATCGCAACTACTTACGCCCGTTCTTTCCTGTGAATCTTGGCTATGTGATGATCAATGAGAAGCGTTGATCTCTCTCGTGTGCATAATCAATGGTACAACCTTCCCTGGGTTTAACCTTTGCAATTTTATTTTCGGACTATGAACTTTTTCTTCCTTTTGATCATTTTGGTCACATTTTCATATTTTCTTTTGGAATTTCTTCAAGTTTATTATACTTAGCACCTCCAAATCAACTTTTCTTCCCATCTTAGCACCTAGCTATAAAAAGAAAGACATATTCACTCTTTCTTCAGGGAAGTTTTTAGCTCTCCATCCATTACACCTTAGTACTTATGCTGTAAAAACTAGGTTCTAACACATACAATGAATAAGAATGTAAGTGAATGAATACAATGGGCTGCAAAGCAACAATATATAGGATCCGAATTATCCAAGTAGGTCATTCGAATCCATGAACTCAGAGTCTAGCAAGGATAACTATGGAGACATCATCCTGTCAGTAATGTCAGTCATAAATGGTAAGAGTCAGTCAAATGTGTCCAACTGAGTCTAACATAACCATCGAGCCATAAATTAGGGAATGGAGACTCCAAGTGGGGTGCATGAGGCTGTCTAACTCAAATTCTAGCTTTGATAACAATAGATACATCATCCAGTCAGTAGTATCAGTCATAAATGGTAAGAGCCAGTCAAGTGTTTCCAACTGAGTCTAACAGAACCATCTAGGCATAAATCAGGGAATGCAGACTCCAAGGGGGGGGCATGAGGTTGTCAAATAGTCAAGTGGAACTCTAGAACTAGCTAACTAGAAGCTATAAGCAGTCAGCATGAGCAATCAGTTGAAGAACTACTCAATCAATGCACTAACTGAAGGATAACTCCTGGCAGGTGAGATAAGACGCTCTAACTGATAGTGGTAGGTGAGAAAGGCGCACTTTCCAACTAGAAAAGTCAAAGAGTGTGCATTGGGTAGGTAGGAGGCCAAATGGGGGCTAAAGACAGGCTCTGGAGAGCTACAAGCAAGCTCTAGGTGCTGGGGAGACAACCATGATGATGACTAGATGCATGTAGTGGCATGCAAATTCATGCAGCATGAAAAATACAAAAATGATGGTGTGAATATTCCAACACCCCCCGACAAGCTATACTATGAGAAAATAACTAAAGAATAGGGCCCTGGTTACTAAGACCAAAAGTCACCCTGTAAAACAGCAAGATAGGGCCCTGGTGACTGAGACCAAAGGTCACCCTGTACAATCAATCTAAATAAAACTAAGTGAGGAAAGAGGGAAAACCCAGTGGGAAGAAAGCCCTCCCTAAAAAATAGACTGAAGGATGCTAAAGAAGCATATCATCTCTCACCCCTGAAGGAGGTAAGTGTCCTTCTTTTCCAAAGAAGGATCGATCAATCTGAAATGGATTAGCAATGTGAGAAGGATGAAACCTTCCATGCTGAAAATATGATCTGGTAGATATATGATCATGTGGATCACCAACCAAATCACTGGAAGATCGGAGTGTAGTGGCTGCCCATCGAGAAAGAGGAGGAATATCTGGTGATAGATCTTCAAGTTCTTGTGGATCTGGATCTCCCATTCGCTCATCTTCATCACTAGTTTCTAGACCTTTAGGTTCTTGTGGATCTGGATCTAGCATTCCATCATCATCTCCATCTTCAGATTCTGAATCTGAAACCTCATGTGATGATGCATCTCTCTATTGATCATCAATCAAGGAAGGAGGTATCTTCTTTTTGGAAAGAAGTGGATCATGCTACAAAAACATAATATGAAGATCATAATGAAGCAGGTGATTCAAACGAACTGAGGTAGAATCAAAACCATGAATGTATAGATATTTCTTTGATATCTCCTTTGAACCAACATAGGTCTGATTATCCCCAAAGAAAATATGACATGATGATGATTAATCTTCAACAATATCACTGGTGGATGCAACAATGGTGGTGGCCCAAGAACCAATAGGTGCTAGATCTTCTGGTTCTTGTGGATCTGGATCTAGCATTCTATCAAAAAGAGTTATCTTCCTCCTGGGAAGAAATATATCGTGCTGTAAAAACATGTGCTTGATTTCTCCAATAATGGGTGCAAGCAAATCAGATCCAAGACTTGGAAGATGGTTTCTCATGATCTCCTTTGAACCAACAGGGGTGAAATCAAAACCAAACTCTAAAAAGGGTGCATGAGTCATGAACCCAAGTGAATGAAAGAGTATTCCATCATCAGTGAAACTCTGAAAACATGTGCCAATGACCAAATAGGAATCCAAAGAAAGCTTATGATGAGGGAGAGCAAATGCATTGCCTTCCAAATATGATTTTTCCTTCAAAATACCAAGTAGGTCATCATCTTGCACATCAACAGGTGCATCAAATCCATGATAGTGTATGTAGTTCTTTGATATATCCTTTGAACCAACAGGGGTGAGATAAGAACCAAATGAGCCATATAATGGTGATGGATGGAACTTCAAATCAGAGCCAAGATTTTGAGGATGGTTTCTTATGATCTTCTTTGAACCAACAATGGTGAGATCAAAACCAAAATCACAAGGATATGCATGAGACTTGAATCCAAGCAAATGGTACAATCTTCTATCTCCGGTGAACTTCTAAAAGCATGTGCTAATGACCAAATAGGAAATCAAGGAAAGTATATGATGAGGAAGAGCGAATGCATTACCTTCCAAATCTGCTTTTTTCTTCAAAAAACTTAGTAGGTCACCATCTTGCACATCACCAAGCTCACGGGAAGTAGAGATTTCAAAGATCTCTTCAAATTCTAGAGTAGTAGCTGACATCTTTTGTTCAAAAATCAGATAGGAATATGGAACAACTGAAACCATATCTTGTACTTCGACTTCATTTTGAACAACTTCATCATGGGAGATGATAGAGGTCGAATCTTGAATAGAGAGGCACTATAGGAAGTATCACTAAGCTTGTTTTCCACATGGCTAGCATCAACCTCTTCCTCTTGACTTCCAAATAATATGTCCAATATAGTCCATAGATCACTTGGATGTTCATCGAGATCAATGTAGTATTCCATATTGGAAAACATAGTAATAGATATTTTTCCTGAGGCTGCTTCACAAGCATCAAGCCAATCTTCTTTCTCTCCATCGGAAGAAAAATATCTCTTGATACCAGTACAGACATCAAAAAGATCATGTCTCTTCAGATATGATTCCATATTTGGTTTCCACTCATCATAGTTGAATGGAGAGAGATAAGGAACTCCTTCCAAATACATAGAAGATGTTGTTCAATTCGAATCTACTATTGCAGCTGTAAAAACTATTGCAACTACAAAAAACTTTGAAACCTGCAAGACAAGAAGAGTTGTACTGATGGAGAATGCTACACTTCGACTGAACACTACCTTAAGAACACTTGGCACAAGTGAAAGATAGATACTCAAAGAAATGTTGCAACTACTGCAATGGATGCAATTCGAATAGATGCTTCTTGCTATGATACCATGTAAGAATATGCAAGATATCTAGCAACTGTAGCAACTCACAATCAAACTCTCAAGTATGTTGCAAAGAAGAAGAGAAGGAAACACTCAATGATCACTCATAAGCACAAAATAATAGACAATATCTTAGTATCATACAATGAATAAGAATGTAAGTGAATGAATAAAATGGGCTGCTGTTAACACCCAAAAAGTGCTCACTAGCTCATTTCCCTATTCACATGACCCATTTGTCCACTTTTTCACCATCTGAGCCTCCGAAACCAACAAAAGGTCACCAAAAGACCTTAGCACACCCCTTTTTCCATTAAAAAAGATTATTTTTCCAAGAAAATCATAAAAAACCCTAAAAAAGGGTCCAAATTCCCAAAAATATTAAAAAGGGAATTAAAATATTATTTTTATTCAAAAAAAGAAAAAGGAGGGAAAAGTACCTAAACCATGTTGGTCAATACCATTTGGTTTCCACAAAACCACAAATGGTATTCCCCACCACCAAAACCTATAAAAAGGTGGTAGGGGCTCCTCATTTCACATCCATCCATTATCTCATCCTTATGCTGCTGAAATCTCCCTCGAGCATTTTAGCCATTGCAAACCACATTGGAGAAGAGACCATTGGAGATTGGAGTTTCTCATCCTTGGAGCCATTCAACCTCATCATTAGAGGTATTGATTCCGCAAGCACTTGCTTGCCCCATTCTTTCAATACAAATTCATTATTTTACATTATCTTGTTCTTGATTTTAAATTATTTTTGTTATTTGCTTAATATCTTTGCATAGATCCATGGTTAGTCTTGTTTAATTAGTTTATTGTTATTTATTTCCATTGAAACTGCTGCTACTAGTTAGCAGGTGCCCATAGCACTAAGCCTGGTTGCAAAACCGGGCCAACAGTTTTTGGCGAATCCGCTTTGGTTTGAACTATAGATCTCATTTTTTTCTTTCAATCTTTGTTTTTTAGTAGTTTTTAACCTTTAGATCCATAGATCTGCCATCCTAGACAGCAGATCTATTGCTGCTCTAGTTTTTGGCCCCATAAATTGCCATTAACAGCCTGAAATTTTCAATTTTTGGGTTCGTTTCTCGGTTTCCGTGCACGGCTTCCGCCTCGCGGCTTTTTTCCAGACAGTCGCGCAGTCCATCGTGACTTTTCTGCGTTTTTCCGCGCGGTCCATCGCGGATTTTTTCCAGACAATCGTGCGGTCCATCGCGACTTTTCTGCGTTTCTCCGCGCTGCACACCGCGGCTTCGCGGCCAATTTCCGTGCTGCCCATCGCGACTGTGCGGCTAAAACTCGCGCGGTCCATCGCGACTGTGTGGCCAAAACCCGCGCGGTCCATCGCGACTGTGCGACAGAAACCCGCGCGGTCCATCGCGGTTTTTCTGTCAAAACCTGCGCGGCTGAATTTTTCATTCGGCCATCCCGATTTTGAAAAAAAAATTTACTGTACTTTCTGCCCATAGCACATTTTTTACAGTATTAAATTCTGCATATTTGATAGCTTTGAAATTTTTTTTACTATTTTAAAGTGCATATCTAGAAATCTTTTTAAATTTTTTTTAAGAAAGTGAAAGAAAGACTCATTTTGCATTTTCATCTAGATTCAAATTTTTTCCTGTTTACTTCTTTAAAATCTTGCCCTTAGCAATTTTTCTTAAACGAAGAAATCCTTTATTTCTTTTAAAAGAAGTCTATTATTTGCTTTCATAAATCCAAAAAAATCCTTTGTTTTTTGAGTTATTTTTTGAAAAGCATTTAAATTCCTTTTAGTGAAAAAAGTCATAAATATTTGCTTTTTATTTTCGAAAAATCCTTTATTTTTTGAAAATTTCCTGTAAAGCATTTAATTTTTTCAAGTTCAGTTTACAATACCTCACGTGCACTCACTCGATCACTTAATTGAATTAAGCCTTAAAACGTACCCTAATTTCAACACACTTTTAACCCGACTTGGGGAACACTAAAAGAATTCTTGTAGCTAGGTAGTATTGGGGGGATAGGTGTTCCAATAACACCCCTCAATTCTTATATCTGAGACATAGAAGTTGTCCAATTAGGGAGCTAAAATCTCTTAGTACTTTTTGGTGCGGTCACAACCGGTTTGTGGGAAGGCCTCTCCCTTAGGAGGGTTGAAGTCGCGAGGATGGTTCCGGAAGCCTGAGTGGAATACCGAAATCCATTCAGTAACTGAAGGGCTACCATTCGCAGTTCTCGGGATATCCCTGTATTGGGATATTGCGATCAAAGGACCAAACGGCAGATTTACCTTTTCTCGACGCGTCATGAACGGAGTATCCTAGTAGCCTGTCTTTAGGATTGATTACCCGGTGTCCCTCCCGGTAGGGGGATATCTAGCCGTTGTCTCAGCACTCATATTGTCTGACTTGGATTTCATCACCTTGCAGAGGATATCGTTTGTTTGAGTCACAATACTTTTAGTTAGGTGTTTGCATGAATCAACCCACCCTTGGTCTAGTTACACCTATTTTTTATAGAAGCCGTTTGCATGTTGGTATTCTGACCAGTTGTTGCATTCCTCCACTTATTGTAGCACAGCTGCTAGAATAAGTGCCTTTTTTGAGGTTGATTTTTTGGCCTGAGAGCCTTCTTTTTTCACTCCCCTTCTGGCACCCTTGGTTGCATTAGGGTTTTGAGTCTTTTATATATATATCACCACCTGATACTAAAACAAATTTTTTACACAAAAAACATATTCTCACCATTGAGAATTTTAGATGCTCTCGTCGTCTACAGGGCGAACTCCCAGAGTTTAGTCCACTTGGCTCTCCACGTCACGGACGCAGAGCCTTATCCCTTGATTCGGCACATCGTCAATCAACTAGACAGTCATCCGATTCTGACACACCTCACTTCACTTTTGATTTGGAGGTAGAATCCGAAAACCCCACAGAGTTACCACCAACCACCATTATGTCTGGAACACCATTTGATCCACTCTTTACCAGCACCATAGGTGAGACATCTGCAGACCCTTCTGCGGTGGTGCCATCCATGGTGACTACCACCCCCCTGGGTATGCCCAACATGGGTAACACTCCACATTTAGGAATGCCCAACACAGGGCCTCCACCTGCCATGGGTATACCCAACATAGGGGTCACACCCCCTCTGGTTTCCACAAACCCTATCCCAGGAATCCCCACTGCTATTCCTAACCCAAGTGTAACCCATGTCGCACTTGGAGGCGCTGGCCCATACCAGACTACACCTATTGGAGGGCACATACCCTCCATACCTAGCATACCTTTAGGCGCTACTGGACCCCTACACCATACCACAATGGCTAGGCATGTCCCAGTTCCAGTCACCACTTCTGCTAGCCTACCATACATGGCGAGTCTGAACCTGCCAGACTTAGCTAGGCTCACAAATGACCCCATCAGACATGATCCTGCGTGGCCTCACATGCCCACCAAACTCCCCTCTGACATCCCTAAATTTGAGGGCAAGGCAGGTGAAGACCCCCAGAACCATATCATGTCCTTCCATTTATGGTGTTCCTCCAACTCCATAGTGGACGACTCTGTCCGCCTCTGGCTTTTACAACGCACCTTCACTAGCTCTGCAGCCAAGTGGTATATCGAGCAGCCCCATGGGATGCATGCCACATTTACCTCCCTTGCCTCGGCCTTTCTGCAGTTCTTCCAGTTACCTGTCCGCTACGATGCGGGCGTCGAGATCCTACTGTCTTGCAGATAGAATACGGCCACCCACATCACTGACCACATTCATGAGTGGCGTCGCCGCCGAAGCCTATGCAAGATCAAATTAGACGACCGTATCTTCTTAGATTGGTTCCTAAAATCCCTCCTCCCTCTCATTGCGAAGGATGTGGCATCTGAAAGACCCCAGTCTGAAGAAGAGGACATCCTCAAAGCCCAACAGTTTGATCTCATCTACGCCCAGTCAGGTTATTTATACACCATCATACCAGACGCCCCACGATGTGACTCTTCACGCAGTGACACGCCTGGGGCATCTCATGCCGCCGATGGAATTATTGGCCAAATCACACCCCAAGCTAAGCCTTTCAGCATGGTGAGTACCATGCCTTCCACAGACCTCTCTAGGGCTAAATCCAGTTCCGGAGCGACAACTTCTTATGCTCCAACAAACCAGACCCATCACATTCATGGGCCCTCTTGTCCACAACATTGCTATGGGCAAGCGCCATCAGCATATGTACCTCCTACATACTATACTCAACCTACCACACATACCCCCATGCAGTTCCCACAACAGCAGATGCAGTACCCACAACCAGCTGCACCATCTAATCTCGCACCTCCAACATCTCAGGGGTACCAACAACCCCAACAGGCAGCTGGACCACCTCCAGCTCCACCAACATATTATCCACCGCAACCTGCTCCTGCACCTGCAGCTCCCCAGAATCCCCCCAATGCTCAAGGGCATGTGTACGCACAACAACATCAGCCCCAATACCAAAATAACCAACGCAACCAGGGTGGGCAACCAAACTGCGGAAGAGGACGTAACCGTGCAAACAACCAAAACCATAACCAAGCTCCACAACCTACCCATCCTCCGCAAAACAATAACGCGGCGCCTGCTCATCAGAATCCTGATCGGCCACCTAAACAGGCCAAAAATGCTAATTTACGAACAAACCATCCTTGTTCTATTTGCGGTGTCTATGGCCACTATACCCACGCTTGCCCACATCTGGAGCGAGCTCGACAACTATGGACAAATGACGCCCATCGTCAAGGGCAGGCGGCTCCTCAGCCGCCACCCAACCCTCCACCACCTCAACAACAACCTTTGGTGCTACAAAACCCTTTTCCAACACAAGGGGTGGTAAACACTCAGCCGTTAGCCCCCCCACAAGGCAACGTGCAACCACAACAAATCACTTACGCCACTCCTCATCAACCCATGTTTGATTCAGGCACCCACCACTTATTGATGATGTCCACTGCCGACGTCAATATCCAAACCCGTCGGAACCAGTATGGCCCTACCTCCGAAGCCCCCCCCACCGATAAGGATACTAACGCTCATCCCACCAATCAGACGTTACGGATACCACCTCTTCCACTCGATGGCGCATCTAAAGCGCCTCGTTTCCCACTCTGCTGTATCAACAACAACCCCAATGCACAGGCTGCGTCAAATTACAACATCGTAGATGACCTAGCTCAATCTCCCGCAGCCATGTCTGCGTTAGAAGTCTTGAAAAACTGTCCTACTCAGCGCAAGACTTTACTTTCCGCCATTGGGGCGATTGACCCAAATGATTCAAAATTGATGACCTTTGATTTAGACCAGTCTGAACCACGTCTGCCTTCCACCATAGCAGTCCAAGTTTCTGTTTCTATTCGGAATCTTGTCATCCATCGATGTATCATCGACGAGGGTGCCTCCACATGCGTCATGTCCACATTTGTTTGGCAGAAGTTGGGATCCCCTACTCTCCAGCAATCCACCACTGCATTGCGGGCCTACGACGGCCGGTCAGCTCAACCTCAAGGTTTACTACCCAAGGTCCCCATCCAATTAGGTGGGAAAAATGTGCTCATTGACATAGAGGTCATTAATGCCTAGCTTGATTATAACCTTTTACTTGGCCGCAGTTACATGTACGCCATGAAAGCGATTGCCTCATCCATTTT
The DNA here is from genome assembly GCA_027924585.1 of Larix kaempferi. Classification (NCBI taxonomy): domain Eukaryota; kingdom Viridiplantae; phylum Streptophyta; class Pinopsida; order Pinales; family Pinaceae; genus Larix; species Larix kaempferi. Next base: position 16,186,887 of record BSBM01000769.1, read on the forward strand.
TCGCACCATGTTGTTCCCCCACGAGGGACGCGTGGTCAAAATCGACCAACTCACATACTATGATACCAATGCCCCCGCAGCACCCGAAAATGTTCTTCCCATGATTGAACAACCAACTTCTAGTGCAACTACCTCCTTTGTCTCTTCTTTGGGACCCGGACTTTATTCAGATACACCAATGACCTCTACATTCCAGGCCATTCCACCACCGTCACCGGAGACCCACGTCGCAAACCTCTGTACTCTTTCACAAAATACACAAACATCTGGTAGTCAACCACCATTGATCCCCAGTCACATTGGTGTTACACCCATCCACACCATCCCCTTCCTATTTCCTCCTTCGGGTGTAGTAAGCGCCCCGGTTATGGCTACCCTTAGTCTACCCGGGTTAACATTGGGATTACCCGTGTGGTATATTCTGCCTCCCGTTCGACTGCCGACACCAAACGTCATCCTCCAACCGGTACAACCTATTGTTACCACAAATCAACCTCCTCCTGGTGTCGCAATCCCTTCGTCGTCAACGACACCTCCTCCTAGCCTCAATATCCCTTCATCGTCAACGAATCCTCCCCCTCCTATCAAGCCCACTGGGGGCAGAGGTCCACAACCATACACTGCTATACCACCTCCTAAGGCAGTTAAGCCCCCACCGGTGTTTCGAGCTCCCCCTAAATGCTCGTTGTGCGATGAGATAGGCCATCCAACTCATCAATTCCCACAGTTACCAGCACTCCAAGAGCATACGAATATGTTGGACGATGATGCCGGCATCCCAGTCGTTAGACTTGAGCCACCACCTCAACCTCGCGACAAATCACTGCGCACCAACCATCCTTGTGCCATATGCAGTGTTTACGGCCACTACTCTCACCATTGTCCCGATCTCCCTGACTATAGAGCAGCATTATACGAGTTAAACAATGTCGATTTGGAGATATCTCCTACCCGAATCGAGGAGATCTACCCCCCGCCATCATCCTCGTCGGAAGAAGTCAATACAATATATATGATTTCAACAACTTTCAAACCAGAACCCCTTGATTTATGGTCTGACTACTTCAATACTGATGAGAAAATTTTGGAGACACTCACTGCACCCGACTACCCTTGGGATGATATGCATCATCGTCCATACTTCCTCCTGGAAGAGACTTCATCCACCATCGCTACCCAATCCGCGGTTGAGTCCAAGGATTTCCTTCCTACTAAAATCGACTGGTTAACAGATCCCATGGCCGATATTTCTCCCGTCATCCACATTGACATCTCTGACCCACTTGGTGCCCTTCATACCATCACATTAGGAACCTCCCACAGTGAGCATGAGATCGGAGAATACCAACAACTGTTCCAAGAATTCACTGATGTCTTTACTTGGTCAGATACCGAAATGACTGGCCTTGACCCCGCCATTTATACGATCTCCACTGGATACCCCTCTGTCCGGTCGGCCCCTTCCATTGATCCCTTTGACACACAGGTTCAACCCTTTCAAATCGACCAGGAAACCACATGTCCACAACATGGGGGCAGGCCCAAAACCTTGCCTACTCATCATCATCGTGATCCTCGTCGGAGATACTGGGGGCATCCACCCCACAAAGGGAATCCCCCATCATCATATCATCACTTCAGTATGCCACCACGCCCCACAGCCTCATGGTATAACACCCCGCCAGCAGTTTCTCAATGCCCTATTGATCTCTCTCTGAGACAACATCTGCACCACATTGACACCTCTGAGTTAGGGGGCATAATAGATTACCTCGACCCCGGGATACGGGGCATGATGAATCATTTTGAACCTTCCCCATCATCTCTATCTCAACACCTCAATGAGCCCATCGTTCAAACCAACACATATGTGATCCACAATCACAAACCCCATGCACATAGCATGGGGGCAGGTCATTAACCCTGCTCACTTTTTCATATTCGTGATCTCAACCATTTTTTAGGTCACGTGTCACTTGTATATTTCAGTTGATTTGATACACCTAGTATTTTGCCCCCACGGGTCATCATTTCTCCCCACCACTGCATCCTTCGCTTGGTGGGATCACCTTTATTTGTAGCCATTTTTTAACCTAGTTCTTTCCTTTAACCATTCCGGAGTCCTTATGACCTCCGTTTTTCGCACCATTTGCACTGCCGGATTCATATTTCCGTGCCCGTGATGATGCTTGAGATCATTTCTCGCTCTCACCAGGACCAATATCAACATTATGTCCCGACACTTTGTCGCCCCAGTTTGTGTACCACATCGGTCGTTCTCCATTTTCGAAGTGTCTTATATCGCCGGGTTCAGTTTTCCGCGCTTGTGATGATGCTTGAGATCATTTCTCGCTCTCACCTTTAGATTTTTTGGGCATTTTTTCCCGTGCCCCCCTCGTTGCCTCGGTTTGCGTGCCACATCGGCCGTTCTCCGTTTTCGACGTGCCTTATATCGCCGGATTCAGTTTTCCGCGCTCGTGATGACGCTTGAGATCATTTCTCGCTGTCACGTCTCGATTTTCAGGGCATTTTTTCCATGCCCCCTTGTCACCTAGGTTTACGTGCCACATCGGCCGTTCTCAGTTTGGGGCATGCCTTATATCGCCGGATTCAGTTTTCCGCGCTCGTGATGATGCTTGAGATCATTTCTCGCTCTCACCTTTATATTTTTTCGAGCATTTTTTCCATGCCCCCTGGTCACCTCGGTTTGCGTGCCACATCGGCCGCTCTCCATTTCCGGCAACCCTTATGTCGCCAGATCCAGTTTTCTACACTGATGACGATGCTTGAGACCTTTTCTCGCCCTCATCAATCAATTTTTGTTCGGTATAATTTTATCCCTTTTTCGGGCCGAGCAACCCCTTTTACGAAAAAGGCACTTAGGGAGTTTATGTTAAGCTCTTTTCTGACTCCTAAAAACAATGAAAAGATCGCCGAGCAATCTTGCTTCCTTTCATGCTCACTAAACGTATCTGAAAGGGCGTCTACCTGGTATAAGTTTACCCCTTTTCCCGACCTCGTAGACTAATTACGAAAAAGGTATACTCTAGTCACATCGGCTAGAAGAGTTCTCCATCCGCATCATTTTATGCTTTTTCGGGCCTTGGAGACTAAACTTACAAAAAAGAAACACCAATAGAGTCCACTTACCGCTTTCAGACTCTCTAAACATGAAAGCAACCATGAGCATGAGCCGTCCTGGGCTCACAAAATCCACAGGAACGTACCATTTCAGAGCACACTTTTATCCCTTCTTGGAGCTCATTAAAACTACGAAGAAGGAACCAATGGTGCCTCTTGGCGCCACGACAGATCACATCTACTCATTAGGCAGCTTCCCCATTTTGGTCGCCTTTGTTCAAAGTATTCTGCAGTATGTCACCTTGATAATCCCTCGACAACACCTATCAGCTCGTCCTCCCCCCCAGAGTCAATACATACCATTCAGTCAAAGCAATGATCCCCACACCTACAAGTCAGTTCACCACGCTGCCAGGTCAACCATCTCATCATGCTCTGAACAAAGGAAGTTTGAGTCTACCCATTTTTTGACCCATTAATTTCCCATTCCCACAAGTATGTCAGTCCTACCATCAGTACTACAACACTTCAGTTTTACACCTCATGCTCCTATCAAGGAAACATCATTGCCTTGTTAGTTGCTGGTCTCCCTCTGTCGACGACAACCACATTGATTCCAGAGGATAGACCTAGAGGTCCCTGTGTCTTGGACTCATTACCATTTATGATGAGTGCCTACGAATCATTTCGAGAGGAATCCTCAGTGCCTCTCCGAATGGTTGTTTCTCACATGCTCGACTTCAACACCTTGATCGCATCGTTGAGACTCGCACAGGGTATTGGTTCGTTCAGTTATTAGTCGAAGACCCCGGATACCACCTGACTCCTCCACATTTGAGAGTCTACCTATGGATACAACCAGTTACATTTTTTCTATAGATATCCGGGTTGTGTATGGCGACAGTATTCAGATGTACCCCAGTTTTATACTCCCTCGAGTATACAGATACAAATACTTCCCAGAGATGGCTCACAGTCATTAAGTCCATACAGATGATTGAACACCTTTAGTTTCAGCAGTTCAACAGTTATTCCAGTGTATCAGTTATTGAGATCAGCCATGATCATGAGTATATCCCACAATAATGTCCCCTCTGGACCATTATGATGTACCAGTATATTTATTTACGTATTAGATCCCCCTTCTTGGGACTAATTGTTTTGTATATGTCTTGATACGAGCATGGGAATGCCCGCCTCGTCCTTCATCAGAGATTATACCTCATTCATATTGAGGCCATGTAATATTTTTTGTTTTTGAAGCTTCCAAGGGCCGTGGCTCCAGTCTCCAACCGGTCTCTTCTCTCCCCTAAAACCCCAGAAAAAGACAAATGAACTATGATGTCTATCGGCCATACGATGAGCTCCTGCCCTCACACATCAGGGGGCAATCTGTTAACACCCAAAAAGTGCTCACTAGATCATTTCCCTATTCACATGACCCATTTGTCCACTTTTTCACCATATGAGCCTCCGAAACCAACAAAAGGTCACCAAAAGACCTTAGCACACCCCTTTTTCCATTAAAAAAGATTATTTTTCCAAGAAAATCATAAAAAACCCTAAAAAAGGGTCCAAATTCGCAAAAATATTAAAAAGGGAATTAAAATATTATTTTTATTCAAAAAAGGAAAAAGGAGGGAAAAGTACCTAAACCATGTTGGTCAATACCATTTGGTTTCCACAAAACCACAAATGGTATTCCCCACCACCAAAACCTATAAAAAGGTGGTAGGGGCTCCTCATTTCACATCCATCCATTATCTCATCCTTATGCTGCTGAAATCTCCCTCGAGCATTTTAGCCATTGCAAACCACATTGGAGAAGAGACCATTGGAGATTGGCGTTGCTCATCCTTGGAGCCATTCAATCTCATCATTAGAGGTATTGATTCCGCAAGCACTTGCTTGCCCCATTCTTTCAATACAAATTCATTATTTTACATTATCTTGTTCTTGATTTTAAATTATTTTTGTTATTTGCTTAATATCTTTGCATAGATCCATGGTTAGTCTTGTTTAATTAGTTTATTGTTATTTATTTCCATTGAAACTGCTGCTACTAGTTAGCAGGTGCCCATAGCACTAAGCCTGGTTGCAAAACCGGGCCAACAGCTGCAAAGCAACAATATATAGGAGTCGAATTAGCAAAGTAGGTCATTCGAATCCATGAACTCAGAGTCTAGCAAGGATAACTATGGAGACATCGTCTAGTCAGTAGTGTCAGTCATAAATGGTAAGAGTCATTCAAGTGTGTCCAACTAAGTCTAACATAACCATCTAGCCATAAATCAGGGAGTGGAGACTCCAAGTGGGGTGCATGAGGCTGTCTAAATCAAAGTCTAGCCTGGATAACAATGGAGACATCATCCTGTTAGTAGTATCAGTCATAAATGGTAAGAGCCAGTGAAGTGTGTCCAACTGAGTCTAACAGAACCATCTAGGCATAAATAAGGTAAATGGAGACTCCAAGGGGGGCGCATGAGGCTGTCAAATAGTCAAGTGGAACTCCAGAACTAGCTAACTAGAAGCTATAAGCAGTCAACATGAGAAATCAATGGAAGAAATACTCAATCAAGGCACTAACTGAAGGATAACTCCCGGTAGGTGAGATAAGGTGCTCTAACTGACAGTGGTAGGTGAGAAAGGTGCACTTTCCAAGCAGAGGGCGCATTAGGCAGGTAGGAGGCCAAATGGGGGCTAAAGACAGGCTCTGGAGAGCTAGAAGAAATCTCTAGGTGCTGGGGAGACAATCATGATGATGACTAGATGCATGCAGCATGCAGATTTGCATGCAAGCATGCAAAATAAAAAAAATTATGGTGTGAATATTCCAACATATTGTACTGTCATGATGTTTAACAAATTGGAAAAAAATAGTTGATGTTGTTGAAGCAAGCAGGAACCCTTCGTGCACCTTCACTTGGTCCATCAATACTTTGAATAAATCCATCCATCCTTGGACCAATATAGTTAAATGGCCTTAGCACCCTTAGCTATTAGAAGAAATATATTAGTTTAGTTAGTTAAACATTTAATAGACATACATGGTGTAAAGAACTTTGAAGGTTTTAAACCATTTTTTTTGTTATAAATTATTGTTTTGATTAAATCCTTTGCACATGCATATGGCCACCTTTAAAGTATCTCTTTGTTAACCAAGCTTGAATACCATCTGCATTTGAAGGATTTCAATCCAGTATTTACAAAGCTTACAACATTACATCCACAGGTGAAATGAACAAGAAGGAAGTATTTTATAATAAATGGATCTTCAAGCCATTTTTCAATTAAGGATTCTTCAATCAAACCAACAACGCTAAACTAATCAACCCACTACACATATATGTGATGCAAATAGGTATTTCATCATCCATCCTTTGGCAATCAAACCTATTACATAAAAACAAAACTATCAATCCATATATTTAATCTTGTGAGAAATGCATAAAAAAATTGATATGTTAATGAGAAAACTAGAGAATAAAAAATAAAAACCAACCGCAGATCTACACCAAAGAGAAATGAAATGGATAAAATTGTTTTTTCTTTCTATCCAACACCATTTTATGATCAATAAACCCTTGATGCATTGCCAACTCGATCTCTTGCATGAATAAGAAGTATTTTTAAGACATTCAAAGTGGAGATGATATGCAAACTCAATCATCTTCTAATCTAAATCACACATGAGCACATCGCAAGACAATGTCGAGGTGTTAAATTATCTGCCCATGTTGCAAAGGGTTATCTTTTAGTAGAAAACTGTTGATTGTCTTTCCATAGGCCTCACGGGTGGAAAAGTGAATCAAATGCTTATTGTTTTCTGAGCAATAATGAGCCTAAACATATGGAAAGCCAACAAATAAAAACCATTCTCCTAAGAACCCACATCAATAATTCTCTCAACCAAAAATAAAAGCTTTCAATCAATTTTTTTCAATTCGATTTCTGTATATATTACAATGATTCTATCAATATCATATAGCTTAGTAAAAGGGGAAAATGTGTGCATTCACCAATAAAGAATATGAGTAACAATACTTACCACATGGAGAGAATCTATGAAATTATTGTATATGGTGTCAAGAGGTCGAGTGTTGTAGACGGCAAGAGTGCAAATGGAAGCTAGATTGATATCTGCCAATAACAAATCTTAATAAGGTCACAAGAAAATCAATGCAACATTTCAAAACAAATCCCAAACCATTGAAGAGTTAATGATTATAGGAAATCCCAATAACCCCAATCCCATGATTTTTTTTTAATAAAAAAAATTAGATAACAAATTGGGGTCGATTTCCTCATTTTATAAGGTGAAACATTACCAAAAATCGAAAATCAGGGAGGCGAAGGAAGGTTTTAAAGTAAATTTGGTTGGAAACTTGGGCTAATGCAATGGTATCCGTAATTGAAATGAATTATTGAGTGAAAAATAACTACTTAAATCCTCCTTGACTGAAACTCGGGGCGAAGAAATGATTGAAAATGGATTTTACCCTAAATCAACGGTGAAGTGAGGATTTGAGCTAAATTTGATCAGGATAACTCAATTTTTTTTATAAAACTTATTAATAATGGAAGGGCTATTAGTTTTATGATTATTACTTATATTTTTTTTCTAAACCTTATAAATAACGACAGGGCTATTAGTTTTATGATTATTATTGATTTAATAAATATTGGACTAAAGTATTAAATTTTAAAAAAAATATCCACCATTAAATATCTCTAACTCCCTTAATTTTGCCTATCTCTAACCCTCTTAATTTCACCCATGGGTTAAATTTTTCCCCTAAAATTTTCCATGACAAAAAGGAAACCATTTGGTGTCCTTCTATTAGTAGGCAGAAAAGAAACAATTTGAAGAGGTATTCGGATGATCCACGGTTGTCATTTTCGGTGTCGACGTTTCGAATCCCAAGCTGGATTCATCATCAGGACAGAATATGTTGTAAAAAGTTGCTCACCTGCGTATAAGTAGTTTGGGATGCCTTCTCATCTTTTCATCTTTTCGTCTTCCATTTTCAGCATCAATGTTCTAAAAACTCTTCTTTTCATCTTCAACACCAAAGTTCTAAAAATTCCTTCAAAAATTATCCATTCATAAAAATAAACAATCCAACCTTGAGACCCTAATTCTTAATTAATAATAATTATTAATAAAAGATCAAATTAAATGAAAGATAATCAAACAAAATTAATAATGATCATTAAAATAATGATTATAAAATTAATAATGATCATTAAAATAATGATTATAAAAGACCTTCACTAATGAAATAAAACAACTACATAATATAAAGGTCTAAAATACAAATTCATTAATAATTGATCATTAATAAAAGTTATTTAAAATCAACATGTCTCAATAATAATCAACTATTAATAATTGGTTACAATGAATAATTAATGAATGACAAGTGTAAATAATTATCAAATTATCCTTCATAACAAAATTTAAAAATAATCAAGAGAATTTTATTATTAAAATCATTAAAGAGTATAATCCAAGGATAATTTAACCGACCTTTACATTAGGAAAATTAAACTATAAAGTATTTATCTAAAGGTCTCAAAATCTACTTGTCTCATTAATAATTAATTATTAATAATTATTAATGGTCATTATATAAACAATGAATAATTAATGAAAAATAATGATCGACCAATAAGAAAAGACGAGTCGGAGGCTAGTGATACTGACCAAAGAAGTGATAGAAACATACCTGGTGATAGAAACATACCTGGTTTTATCCATTACCTTCCTTGTTTACTAGAGGTAGCCATCTCTCGCTAATTTCAAGTCCCCCGTCTCTATTTAGGTTGTTCGGGTGCTTTATGATTTCCAGGGCCTCTCTTACCCTTCATTTGTAGTAGTGGTCTTCCACTGCGAGCAACTCCGTGTTTTCTAGGCAGACCTGGTGTTTTGTTTTGAGGGAATGCTCTGCGAGTGCGGAGGTGTTTGCCCTCTCTCTTCTTATGTCCGCTCCATGCTCTTTCAGTCTAGTTTGAAAAGATCGACCTGTCTCTCCTATATAGCTCCTTCCACACGAACAGTTTACCTTATACACCCCCTTATACTGGTGCCAATCAACCTTGTCTTTCACCGACCTCATTTTCTGTCTAATGGTTTCCATAGGTTTGAAGGAAGTCCAAACTTCTTTTTTATTCAAAACCCTAGCAATTTTGTCGGTTATTCCTTGGATGTAAGGGAGGAAGGCCTTGCGAGTCTTCTTCTCCTTTGTGTGTTGAGTCCAGTTTTCTGCTTTTTTCATTGCCTTATGGATGTCCTTGTTCTTGTATCCCAGGTTACTGAAGACAGAGGTTAAGTGGTCTTTCTCTTTTTCTAGATGCTCCTTGTCAGATATGCGGAAAGCTCTCATGGCTAAGGTGTTGATTACCCCAATTTTCTGAGAGGGGTGGTGGTGTGAGTGAGCGTGAAGGTAATTTTCTGAGTGGGTTTTCTTTCTGTAGACACCATGGCTTAGGGTTCCATCTTCATTTTTCTTTATTAGTACGTCGAGGAAGGGGATGCTCCCATCCTCTTCGATATCCATAGTGAACTTAATGTCCTCCGAAATTTTGTTAAGATGCTCATGAAATTTGTTCAACTCGTTAATCCCATGGGGCCATCTCACATTGGTATCATCCACATACCTTTTCCACCTAGTGGGTTGTAAAGGGAACGAATGAAGGGCCTTCGTTTCGAAGTGTTCCATAAAGAGATTGGCCACAATTGGTGACAAAGGGGACCCCATTGCTACCCCACTAGTTTGCTCATAGAAATCACCTCTGAAGCTAAAGAAGGTGGATCGGAGGCATACTTCTGCCAGCTTTGTCGTACCTGGATCCGCTACTTCGAATAACACCTGCACTGCTTCATTCAGGGGTATTTTGGTGAATAGACCCACAGCATCAAAGCTTATTAGTAAGTCATGTGCGTCTAATTTTTCCCCCTTGATGATCTTAATGAAATCCTTGGAATATTTGATAAATGAGTCTGTATTCCCCACCAGTGGGCTTAATAAACTGGCTACATATTTGGCGAGGTGGTAGGTTGGGGAACCAATTGTATTAACAATAGGTCTAAGAGGAACCCCTTCCTTGTGAATCTTCGGCAAGCCATATATTCTGGGCGTGATCTCGTTGCCAGGCATGAGGCGTTTTTTAATCCTCTCTTCAATGCTGGATTCTTTAATGGCTTTCCTTACCTCTTTTGTAACCCTAGAAATTGGATTTCCCGGTAACTTTTTATAGCTGCCACTGGTTTCCAGGTGTTCTATCATCTTCTTGTTGTAGTCCTCTCTATTCATCACAATTTACTAAAACTATTATCCGTATTGTTTCGTTTCTTGAAATAGCAGAGCCGTCATGGCTATTAAGTTGGGCCTACTATGCCCTATCTCTTGATAGGTGTTGGATGGTTGGCACTTAAGTAGAGAGGAAGAATCTTTCCAATTCATCATTCTTTTTTTATAGAGCAATATAAACACTGTGTCTTTGTCTTTGCTGATGTCCCTTAGACCTGTTTGCCAAGGGTAAAATTTTAAATTTAGTTTCATTTTATTATTCTAAAACACTTATTATTTATTAACAGACAAAAACTGAGGTCTCTGAGTGGAAATCAATCCAGCAATCGACTTCTAATTTTCTAGCCTTTATCAAACTGTGGAATACCAACAAGTTGACTTGCATCTCTTCGATCCACTTCATTTGCAAACACTCCCACGTGCAGATCACATGTTGGAAATCTCCTCATCCAATATGGGGTGTATCACTTCACATTAGGCATTGTCTGGGAAGCAAATGTTTCTACAAGGCCTAATAGAAAATGGTTCGAGTTCAAAAGTTTGCTTCAAGACCATGCACTGAAATCGATTTTACTAGCAGATAACCAACTCAATTCTCAGAGTTGGGACAAAGTAGTTGAAGCATTCAAACAAGGGTATACTCATGTTTATGCCTAACGAGCTGCATTTTAATAGTTGAAGGTTTTCAACAAGAATCCCAGTGAGTTCATTTGGAGGTACAATTTGAGAATCATAGAGCTTATTTTCTAGCTGAACTATCAAGTCTTAGAAAGGAAAAAGATAGACTAGTTTATGTCAGGAAGTAACCCTAGTATAAGGGCATATATCAAATCCCACATACCAACGAAATACAAAGAAGATGTGGAATAAGATAACAAACTTGAAGCAGAGATAGAATGGACATACCGGGACATTTAAAGAACACACATAGAATTGAAGGAGTAACTCGAAGAGATGAAGAAAACATTGAATACCATGCAACAAGGACAATCCTCTATGCCATCTAAGATCAAGAGACCACCGACCTCTGATGTTGCTGAAGAGAAAGAAGATAATCCTGACCTTCAATGTTGTTGAAGAGGAAGAAGAGAGTAAAGAGCATCAACCCTCTAGCAGGTCCTACAAGGACTATTAGTCTAGAAAATATAATTATTTCAAATCTTATAAAATCTTAGAACAAAGATGATTCAGCTGTCCTAACAATTTGTTAACACACAATCTTCCTCTAGGTAGGAAACCCCAACATATTTGTGGGTTAGAGATAAAGTACAGGAGTAATTGGAAGCTAGATTTATAGTTTATTGTTCACTGCTTTCATTTATTTCAATGAGCTTCTACATAGGTGTCAATATGGAGTTTTCCAACTGTGTGAACTAATTGTGATGAGGACTTACCTTGTGGTCATAAATGTAAAGAAATTTTCCATGGTCATAGACCATATCCAAATCGAGAGTTTGCATTGGAACTAAAGAAATGGAAAAATATTCAAGAAATTGATGGAATTTCTTGCACACCTTGTCGGGAACTGGTTGTGAGGCATATTGTTGATGGACATATGGTAGGAGAATGCATGGTTAGTAATGGTCTGTTCTCAAAGCACATAATTTGGATGTGGCAATTACAGGGTAACCTTCATTTTGGGGAATCAACATTATCAAAATCCTTGCCATAAGATCTCTATCCCAAACGAAATGTGCAAATTCTCCATGAATGAAGCATGAGAATGAAAATTAAATGTTGGGGACAAGATCCCTTTACCTTCAAAATATAATATGTTTGAAGCCTTGCAAACCCTCGATTGTAGTTTCCTGGAAACAAAAGGGGGAACATGTGAATACTCGAATTTACAAAAAGAAAAATGATGCAGTTAATTTTTTACATAACCACTGGGGGTATGCACCATGCACTCGTGCATCATGCTGGCCAGGTTGTAAGGGAGCGAATAGAATGTTGCCTCAACTGGTCACGTAGTCCTCCATCATGGCCGTTAAATGATAAATTTCCTATAGTTACTTTTCCAATCTCAAAATATGAAAAGCAGCAGGAGAGTGATGGCTGGAAAATTGACATCCCTCAGCTTGAGCTATAGAATGAGAGATGGGGAGGCCGCAATGTTGCAAAATGAGTTGTTATATCTACTGATTGAGAGCACTAAACCATGAATTCAAAGATTAAATAAATCCCATAATTACAATGGAACCAAAGTGATAAAGGGTAGGAATTGTTACCTAAAGCATGATTGTGTTGCAGCAGTTGAGCTAGGGTTTAGAACCCACCCCAAATATTGCTGAAAAAATTGATGGTGATTAGATGATCTGAAGAAAAATCAAGAATATTTTCACATAGAGATCCTTGCAACCATATGGAGAACTTTGCTTCCTGTGCTCAATTAGTGGAGATCACATGGAGATCCTTGCAACCATATGGAGAACTTTGCTTTCTCTGAGCAATTCATGGAGATCAGATCTATTATTGGAGGCCGTATTTTCTCTTATTTTCCCTCTCAATATATTTTCTAATTTACCACTCATTTACTTTTCAATTTTCTTTTATTTTCCCTCTCAATCTATTTGCTAATTTACCGCTCATTTACTTTTCACTTTTTTTGAGTTTCCCTCTATCTCTTACATTTGTTTTGTTTATATTCTTATTTTTCTTAATTTGTTAATACTAGTTACATATATTAATTATATAAATACATATAATAACTATACAATATATTATTATTATATATTGGTAAAAATATACACGGAAAAAATGTTTTTGATAATTTAATTATTTTGTATGTGAAAGGAGAGGGTTTAGCTCATATTATGGGGGTATTATTATTATTATTATTATTATTCAAGGAGATGGGAACAAATGGATTTTTACAAAAAGGAAGGAATTATTTTTTCTTCAAAATAGAGTATATTGGCTATTTCTTGTAAGGGAAGGACCCAGGGGGACTTCAAATATTTTCAAACTCAGATGCAACCAGAACCATGGTGAATGAATGCATATGGTGAATTAATGGAGGTTGTGAAATTGATCATTTTTAGCTAACATGACACAAAATACATGAACTTGTCGAAACTTTAACAGACTGTCGAGATGGTCAAACGACGATGGTTTTGTTCAAACAAAATATGAACAAAACCAGTACAACAAGCTAAACGGAGTGACACTAACTTCAGGACATGACAATTGCAAAAGGGAAAGACGACAAATATCTAAGACTTGACTCAACCACATGTAGAAGAACTCATCTACCGCTTGATAAACTATGTGCAAGACATGATGTATTATCTAGATATCAACTCACCACACCCAAGGCCCTAATTAGTAGAGAAACACCTAAATGAGAATCTCAATGATTCTCCTATCATCTAACACAATAGGTATCGGGATGGCCTCAAAGAAATGATCCCTTAGAAGACATGTATTGAAAAATAATCCAAGTTGTGTACTATTCATGTTACAATTTACTAAATTTTAACACGTATAAATTCATTATCAAAATTATAATTTTTCATTGCCGGAATGACACAACTAAAAATGACCAAATAAATGATAAATTGTTATGTGGTCATTTTTAGTTTAGTTCTTATCTCCTGACCAAATCGGTCATTTATCTTGGTCATGTTTAGTTTGGTTCTTATCCCATGAACAAATTGGTCATTTATCTTGGTCATTTTTAGTCAATTCAATTAAAATTTCTCAATTTTGGTCATTTATCCCTTAAAAAAGTTGTGGTGACCAAATTTTTTGGTCACCTGGTCGCTTATCTCTCATTTTGTACTAGTATGAATTGGGGAAAATTCAGAGCATTAGGTATAATTAAGAATGTGATAATTATGTGTTTGGTTTGATGTTGAGCTAGTTCTAGAATATCAAGTACAGTTAGTGATGTGATGATTATGATATTTCATGTTCTTCTGGAACAATATTGATTATATATCTTTGTGGCTGATAGTGTTTTGAAGTAATTGCAGGTAATGGGACATGGTAGATTAAATAAGACCATAATTTAAAGCAAATCTTAAACTTATGAAACTTGCAATAAGAAGAATAAATTTAATACAAGTAAAGACTATTCAAATAGATAATTATGAAACCTTTGAGCTAATCAAGGGGGGCGCACTGGATTATAAGGCTCTTGAACTTTTAAGAAATTTTTTTTACACTAAACAAAAACTCTTTATATTGAGAATTAACAAATTGATGAAAAGGAAGAATAAATTCGATAATAAAAGTATGTGTCTAAGCAAGAGGACCTGAATTTGAATATGATCATTTCCCAAAAAGAAATATTGTAGAGAGTGGACATTAATGGGGGTAATTGTCCCTAGTACACTGGAGGGTTCTGTTGTAGGTCCATGAGTGCTCAGTTTTTCCATGGTAGAGTATATGGATAATCCAATAGAGATTGCATAAGGGGAATAAATTGCAGGACTCTACATAGAGTGGGTAAAAACATTCTCGCTACTCTACATTAGTAATAAACATAGAAAAAACCTTGAACTTTTGACCAAGTCTACAAGAAAAAGGTAAGATTCTTGTTGTATTGGATGATTTGATTAAGTACTTGGTGTTGATGTTTGGTGTTTATATTGTAGTATTTAGAGCACCTAAGATGCATAGACTCATTATGATGTTTGATTTTGGTGTTGAGCTTGTTGTCTCTAGAGCACCTAAACTGCGTAGAGTCATTGTGATGTTTAAATTTGATGTTGGTCTTGTAAGCTCTGGAGCACCTAGATATTCTTAACTTGAATGATGTACTGAAGTACTTGGTGTACTGTGAGTACTTGGTGTACTCTTATCACTTGGTATGTTATTTAATAACAATAGTTGTGTTACCACCCTGAATAGAGCATGTAGGAGATACACCAATGAAGGGTATCATACTCTTGTTGGGTGAGTTATGAATAATACGAACGCTATGTTTTTTTCA
Source organism: Larix kaempferi (assembly GCA_027924585.1). Taxonomy (NCBI): domain Eukaryota; kingdom Viridiplantae; phylum Streptophyta; class Pinopsida; order Pinales; family Pinaceae; genus Larix; species Larix kaempferi. The sequence continues at coordinate 16,202,217 of BSBM01000769.1, forward strand.
AAATTTTCTTATAAGAATGTTATGCACACATTATGCTTATGTTATTCTTACATTATGCTCAGGTGATGAGAATTGAAATGATTTCCTTATAAGGAAAAGCAAGTTGAAATGACTAAGAGTACTTGAGAAGAAGTACTACCATACATGAGGTATGGATGAGGATGATATATTTATGGCAAATTTATGTGCCGTGAAAATAATTTTGTGAATATTTTACCTTAGATCATGAGTTTTATTTGTATGCATGATTAACATATATTGCATGTGTAGGAATATTACAAAGTTAATCTTTGTAAGTAAATTGAACTCAAAAAGAGTTGTTAAGAAAAGGAAACAACAAGATGTTGCAAAGGAAATTATTGTTTGTGTTCCTTTGATTTTGAATAATCATGTGTATGCATATATTTTATGTTGAAATTCTAGAAAAAATAATTATTGCATGTGTAAGATACAGATTATGAAAGGCAAAGAATCTTAAAAATATCCAAGCAGAGTTGTTGAAAATAAACAAGGTTGGAAAAGCAAGTAAAAGAAATTGAAAAATGTATTTCGTAAATACAATTGAAATTTAAAACCAAAGTATTGAAGGGCACACAAGCCAATGAAAATGCTATTTATAAGGCGGGGGGAGCAATATCCTCTCTGCTGCCCCACTTTTTGTGTAGTTGAAATACATATGTAAGTGTATAATGTACTAGTTCTTGATGAGAAGTTCAAGGCCAAGGCATCGTCAGTAAAATCTATAAGTAATTTTCTAAGTTCTTTTCTTTTTTGATTTGTAGACATAGGATATTGAAGGGCTTGATGAAACAAAATGATAGGGGCACTAATCCACTAGGGGGAGAGGTCATGGATGGGAATCCATGAGTGCAACGAGAAGTGTCATATTGGTTCCTCTCGCACTTAAGGAAAAGTGAATCATTGATGTTCACTAATCTAAAATATCTAAGGTGTAATCCTAAATTGAAGTAAGTCTTGAAGTAGACTAAGTTACTTTCTTCCAACTAGAAAATAGTGGGCTTCAATGAGCTTGCTATCGAGTGAAAGGTTAATTATTATTATAATATTAAGATTAGGCGATTATCTAATTTTTATAATAATTACACCTTGGAATCAAGTTCCATATAAGTTATCCGTAGAGCTTTCTAAATAGAATTAAGCTAATCTCTATTATTTTGAGGAACTATATTACAAGCACCTTCATTAAAAGAAAGATAAATTTTATAGATGTATCATCATAAATTATTTAGAAATATATATATATATATATATAACACAAGAGAAAAATATTATACGAAATATAATTTGAATAGTCTTTTATTTGGTTACCCACCAATATTAAATACATATATAAAGGATCTTATACCTTAAAAGAAAAATTATATTTCTATATAATTTATTTGAACTTGTAATAAGAATTCGATTAGGGTTCTTATATCCACGCATTTCAAAGTGAGAAGAGAAATCCATCGTGAGGATTTTTCCTTGATAGGAAACAATTTTGGGGAGCGAGAGTAGTTAGGGTTTTGTCTTTTATGGAGGTAGAGGCCTCATTGGAGAAAGGGGGAAGAAGATATTGGTCCTTCCCTGCTTTTGTGTCTTTGAAGGATGATCTCAAATATTTAAGGAATACTACGTATCAATTATGGGGGTCATCTCTTAGGGTGATAAAAATCCAATACTTTACCTCCTTGTTATATGCGATTACAGAATAAAAGAGGATCGACCTTCGATTGAAAATCTGATCCCAACTGCGGTATGTAGTATCTTATTTGTAAGATTGATGATAGACTACCCTTCACTATAGAGGACCATTCTTTTATTTTCATTCGTTATATAAATTATAATTTGTTGTTGCGTTGTTACTCGACGGCCATCCTCCACAAAGTTATGTTCTTTTTTAATCTCTAACTGTGAGGAAGAGGACCGACCTCCTCATGGAGAGACGAACCCCTTCTATTCTTTTTTTAATCTTTGACTAAGAGTAAGAGGAGAGGCATCCTCATGGACATCCAAGTCCCCTCTTTTCATTTTAATAGAACAATTTTTGTAGGTATCAATGTTATAATCTAATGATGGAAGTGAGCCATATGAAAGGAGAAGAATCCTCGAAGAAGAGGACAAATTGATCAGACTTACCTTATTCCTTTTTATCTATCAATTTGATTGTCACCTTCAAGAAAAGAAGAGTGGCCTCAAAGAGAATACCAACCCTAAATTCCATATGCATCGGAATGAGCGATTCTTAATGAAAATAATTGCTTTCTTTTGTATTAATCCCTACTGTGGGAGGCAGGAAAAATGTTGCGAGGAAATTCAGAACCTTAGGCTAATGCATGAACTACTGAGATATGTATTAATTTTAAAATACATTATAAATTTACTTTTAGAGATAAGGAGGGCACTTCTAGGAAAGGCACAGGCCTAGGATAATGCATGAGCTGTAGATTGATGTATTATTTTAAAATATATTATAATTTTATTTTCAATATTGGAAAGCATTATAATATGTTGATACGGTTAGTTTTCTAGTGAAGCTATGATGGGCATATGCCTGAGTAACTCCTGTTGAATCAGTAATACGGAATTATTAAACTATGATTGGAATGAATCCATGAGGGGTACAACCCTTATCTTGGTTGTTATCAAACTGAAATAACATTCTTTGTGTATAACGAATAAGGAAGGCCAATGCCTCAGCCTCACAATTATTTACTTACAATATTTTTGTGCACTCTGAAGTCTGTAGTTATTTATTAAGGGTTGAGTGGGATAGTTTTCCTTTGAGTTGAACCTTTTAGTTATTAACTAAGTTTAATAATACAAGTTAGAAGTAAAATATACGCTTGGGAAGTTCATTATAATCGAAATTCTTGGAGAGGCCATGGATTAGTCTCCAAGGCTTGAAAAAAGGTAATTTTCAAATATTTCTCTGGTCCCTTCAACTAGTGGATTTGTTTCCCAGCTCGAGGGTAGCCTCTCGGTGGGAAGAACATATGCTGGATAGAGAGCCAAATGGTTGGGTGGAAAGTTGCAATCAATCCTTCAGTCACAAGCCTAAATAATCTAGATAACTCTTTTACATTCCTTTGTAATTATTATTCATCAAGTTTAATAAGTAATGTCATTTAGAATTGACATGGACATCTTGAAATAAATATGTTATTTTAATTCAATGAATAGTATATATATGAAGCCCATATTGCTATATTATAAGCAATAAAATGCTTGAATAAGACAATTACTTGGCTACATTAAATTTATGGAAAGCTAAACTTGTATAAATAAAAGTACTATAGGGTGAAAACACGAAGTTGGGTAACACTTTTTTGAGAATGGAGAGGAAAAAAATAGTGCACACAAATAAACACGCGAAAAAAAAGTCAACTTCAAACTCTAGGCTGAGAATTTGTGAGATTTCAAACTCTCGGTCGAGATTTTAATAAAACTCTAGGACAAGAGTTTGAACCAATCGTAACATTTTATTTGAACAAAATCTCTTGGATGAGAGTTTAAATAAACTCCTGACTAAGAGTTTTGAAGAATTTTTCTCAACCGAGAGTTTGTGGTCAACAAAACCTACAAAAATCCCATGCATCTCTTCAGAACCTACAACTTCAGCAAGGAAAAACCCCTGCAAATTGTTGTGCGGGAAATTACCATATAGAGGGGAGATGACACTACCAACTTACATGGGGTTTATTGGTAAATACATTCATGTTTAGCATCTAGTTATTACAAATGGAAAGAGATTAGGATTCTAAAAGTTGTACCTTTTTACTGACGGTTGGTCCTAGCTTTCTCCTTGTCTTCCACAATGATGAACCTGCAAAACAAGTTAACATTCCTCAGCGTATCTTTACTGTAAACAAATAATGAAATTGGAAACATTTTAACATTAATCACAATCAAATATAAAATCCAACAAACATTCAATCAAGTATACTTCTGCAACCGAGTCTTGGGCTCCTGCTCCTCATAATGACTTGAGAATTCTGCCAACATAACAACAACTTATCATTCCTTATAGTCCCCTCTCTCATGGATTCCCCTTGTATTTATGGGACAATGTAGGAAGTTGAATTCGAGAGGTAGTTGAATTGGGAGGTTGGGAAAGTTGCAGAACCAACTTCAACTAATCCCAATTCGTAATCTTAATATATTTTGTCATTTTATCTTAAGGTGTGCGCGGGTTTCATACAAGTAGACTAGCACGCAGTATGCAACTCTTGCACTTTACAACCAGCATTTGCAACATTTTGAGGATGTGCGCAAGTTTTCTTTAATAAGAGCAGTGTTCATAAAGCTAGATCACTGTGTCAATAGTAGCGCACATGTCATGAAAACTATATAAAAAATAAGATTTCCAGCTGAAGAGTGTAATCTCAACAATAAATCATCCAAGGTCAACCTAGCTCTTCCATCCATAGTGTCCTTTTGTGTGACCGACAGAGCAATGTGATCACGGATGAAGAAGTGCATATTTGACCTATAATAGATGCCAGCTAATGTGTGGGGTTGGAGGGAAACAATGGCCGAAATACATTATAATTCCAAGTCAGAGGAGGAGCAAGAAACCGTAGAACCAAATCACAAAAGTACCTGAAAACAACGATCAAGGTTAGTGATAAATTTCAATCTTGACATCATATAAATGTTCGGTGTGATACAACATGATCTCCAATACATAACTGGGAGATGTATATATAGCATGTCCATTGAAATACAAGTGTGGATCCATGACAAAAATGAGAGATCATAGCCATAACAACAAGCTGGATCTATGTCTCATGAAGAGCCAAAATGAGTACGGCTCAGTCTTGAGCAGCTTGGGTGATAACATAAATAGGGTTATGCTATCAGAGTCCCCAAGGTATTCATCCAAACAACCCAAGGTACAAACCCTAACCATGTGAATAAATGAGATGGATTTGAACATGGGGGGTATCGTTTGATTACTGGTCATTGATGTATCCCATTAACAAATGCGAGGGATTCCATCGATAATGAAAATGGGGCCTAAGGTACCTAGTACGTTCCAACAAGTGTGAATAAATGGAATTGAAGTCGAACACCTGAGGAAGCTGTTGAATAAGAGACATTGATGTATTCCCATTATTCAACAGTAAGGGAAACTGCCATTGATGACTGCAATACCCAAGGTACTAACCGAAACTCTAAACTTCATTTCCATAACATAATGAGTTGAAGTTGATGGGAATAAGTCCACTAGAAGGGAAGCCTTAATGCATCCTCCATCATCCAACATGAGGAACACTCACAAGTTTGAGCTGATTTGGAGTAGGACAAGTAACAAGATGAAACAAACTGACAACAAGATGGCTGACACATGAATTCAAGGTAATTGCAGAATGGCCGACACAAGCTATATCCTTGAACAGTGAGCACAAAGTGACTTAGGCATATTTTAACATGAGGGGAAATTGATATAAGCCTGCAATGTAGGAGACATTAGCAGACTCTCCATATGATTGGAAGAATAACCAACCGGAGGATTAGTAACTCTGAGATCAGGTTCACCCTAAGGTTAAAAGCTAAACCCAACTAAATGATGGACTCAAATAGGTGCTATGTTCAAGGACATGACTGACTTAACTTCCTTCAAAACTGAAAATATGCAATATACCCTTCTCTTCCCTTATTATTTTTGGTAAAAGAATGTCCTTGTTGTTTTAATAAGTCCAAGAAAGCAAACCCAATAAGCCCAACCATGTAAAAGTTTAACAATCCCATGGGAGGAAGACTCAGGACCTTCTTTATTGTTTATAGAGTTTGAAGAAGAGACAGAAGAATACTCTATAATACTGATCTCTGGATTTTAATATCGAGCTGAGATCTATTCTTACTCGTCGGTGTTTTGAATTTTAAGGAGTCTGAAAAACTTAAACAATAACTCCATACACCTACCCATGGATTTTAGTATTGAGCCCCGGTTGGTATGTGCTCGCCGTTGTTTGCCTATTTATAGAGTCTGAAAAACTTAAACAATCCTCTATATACCTTCTCATGGATTTCACATCGAGCCCGAGTAGGTGAATGCTCGTTTGGTGTTTTCATGTTTCGAGAGTTTGAAAACCCTACAGAAGACTCCAAAAGGTCCTTTTTTGTACAGTTAGTCTCGTCACCCTAAAAAAGTGTAAAGCAATGAGAGAAGAACTCTTCTAGCCACGTATGACTAGAGTATACATTTTTGGTAAATGATCCACAGAGGTCCGGAAAAGGGGCAAACTTATACCTAAGTGGATGTCGCTTCAAATCCTTTAATGAGTCTAAAATGACAACTATACTCGGCAATCTTGTCATATTTAAAGAGTCTAACAAGAGCGTGAAAGAAATCTATAAAGATCTTTTTCGTAAATTTTTAATGAGCCCGAAAAACTAAACTCGTGACCTCCTTACTGTTTTTAACGAGCTCAAAGGAGAGATGGAATAATTCTCTTAGCCTCCTAACTATTTTTAATGAGCTCGAAGTGAAGGTGGAAGAATGCTCGTAGCCTCCTTACTATTTTTAATGAGCTTGAAGTGAAGGTAGAAGAATGCTCGTAGGTGGATCAATGTCCAAATGAATGGTAGACTGCACTATAGACTTTAGGAAAACTTCATCAAAGGGAAGTATATTATCCCAGATGGAACACATATCTAAACATTCAAATGGATTAATCATCTGGTCAATTGTCGAGACCCAGTCCCTAGAAGGTAAGCATGAATTCAGAGGCTTCTTCTCAGTAGCAATTGGACTCAAGGAACAATATGCCACATAATTTGATTGTGACATGGTAGTGCCTACTGGCGAGGTATATACTTGGTCTATAGTTGGGTAATAAGAGGGATCAACAAATGTAAGTTGATCGATAGTTACAATGATTTCGTTGTGAGGAAAATGCATCACACGAAAGAGTGTAGGAACCACAGCCTGCATAGCATATATGTAATCACACCCTAGGATCATATCAAAGTCCATAGGGTCCTTTAAAACCATAAAATCAACTAAGACTATTTTTCCACCCAAAGTAATGGGTACTTGAGGGAGGAATCCCAACGGTTCACTAGATCTTTTATTGAAAGTCAACGGCCAATTAACAGTTGGAACGAGGTTGGGAAAACCTAAATCTCTCCAAGAATAAGGGGATAAGATACTAACAGAGGCTCCTTCATCTACAATACATTGATGAACCGCATGGTTGCCAATATCAACCTTTGTCTGAAAAGGTTTAGAAGAAGGAAGGCGAGGCCCAATTAGACTATTCCAATAAAAGGAAATGATACCAGAGCTTGGTAGGGGTTCACTCGGCACAGATGAAGTGCCCCCCATTTCAGAAACATCCAAACTGGTAATGTAGAAGGCTTCAGGGATAGGGGCATCAATATCTGAAGGACTGATGGGATCAATCGAAGATTACATCGATTCGATCACTTGACTCTCTAAAGGAAGAGTGGGGTTGACCAAATATTACATTGGTTCAACCACTTCATCAACCAAAGGTTGATAAGGCTGTTGGGAATCTATAGACAATTCAAGAGCAAAGGATCCTTCCGACATGGACCACACTCTCCGCACCTCTGGAATAGTAGGGCACAAGTGAGTAAGGTGATATCCCTTACAAAGTTTACAAGGGAAATTTGGCTTGCGTCCTATAAACCGAGACTCCTTTACAAAAATAGTACTCTCAGCATGACTAGCATTGGCTGACAGCTTGCCCCCAGCATGACTTGCAGTGACTGGTTGCTTAGAAGCAGAAGACTTTTGAACTACGGACCACACTCTTTGCACTTCTGGAAGTACAGGGCACAAATAGGTCAGGTGGTCTCCCTCGCAAAACTTACAAGGAAACTTAATCTTCTGTTTATTAGGTTTGTCGACAATGTCAACTTTCTCAGCATGACTTGCAGTGGTTGATTCAGTGTCTCTAGTATGACTCACAGTAACTGGTGACTTGTCGTTAATATGACTAGGAGTGATCAATGATGTGTCCTCAACATGAGAAATAGTGGTTGAAGACATGCTTTCAGTATGATTTGTAGTGACTGAAATTTTGATCCCAGCATGACCTCCATAGGCTGGGTAGGTTCCCTTAGCATGACTTCGATAGGCTGGGTGGTTGCCCCCTTGCTTTGCCATATTCTTCCTCTTCTTCCTCTGTCTATTCCTTTTAGACTCCTGGTTACTAGTATTACTAATTTCACCACATGAGGTAGAAGGAGGAAGAGAAGATGTTACTGGCGAAGAAGGCATAGGGTTCTGATGCTCTTGATGTGAGATGCTTACTTGAGAAGCATCAGGAGCATGTAAGGCATTCGGAGTGGAAAACAACCAAACCGGTAGCCCTATAGTAAATCACGGAAGATTCAAGGTAGCCATTAAGGGAGTACCAATGCTCCCAATGAATGGAAAGGCACAAGGATCCCCTTAAACAGGGGTCCCTTGATTGGTGCCCACTGGGATGCTATCCATAGTTTCTGACTCAACGGGCTAGAAATATCTAAGGCTAACTAAAAACAAGCAGCACAAAGAGCACACCACTAAAAATGTCCTACAGTGATCAAAACCAGGCAAACAAAGCTAATACTCTCAGAGGCAAGTCTGGGATGATGAGGGCCCAGAACAAACCAATAGAGTATTAACGGTCAGTTACAGGGTGTCCAATGGAGGTCCTTTGGGTGCAAGCGTTTGAATCACTAAACCGCCCTCCTGGGATTATTGCCAAAGGTTTACCTTCCGCGCTTGTTCGAGGTGAAGTGGAAATATCCTTCCACTCTACCTGTGTAGAGCCCTAGGGTTATGATACTAAGGATACCACCAATACGAAAAGACATGGGGGAACAGTCGTCAACCTAGCCAAGACACATGGGTAGGGTAGCAAAGCCCGAAATCCAAAACCACATAAAAGTACTAGTGGGCCCCCGTACGCAAATCAACTCTGGTTTATGGTTGAGAGGAAAGTGAGGGGGTATCGTCAATAGTTCCCATCTCCCATGGCCTCGTGCTTAACTCTGGTTTGAGTAGATCATTCCTAGGATATTTTGATAGAGGTGGATTTACCTAATAGATAATCTTACTACGATTGTTGAGTAATAAAACCAATTTCAGGTAGTTTAAGGTGATTTAAACTCGAAACCCTAGCCTAAGCTAGTTGATGATGTGTATACCTAAAAAGAAAAAGCTGCTAGTTAATTTTATTAAGATTTCTTTTTAAGGGCTACTTTTTACTCAATAAGGGTAGTGAAGTGTGTGGAATGGTTTCGATAGAAAGCAAAGTGCGTATAGAAATAATGCATGAAACTTCACAAAAGAATCTTTTCTTTTCGTTTATATTTTTCAAAACTGAAACTAGGTAATCCTAAATAATTTTTTTTTCAATTTTCTTTTAAATTTTCAAAGCAAGATAAACTATGCTACTTCGAAAATACTGATAAATCTCACTACTAATCTACCAATTTCAATTTTTTCTTTTCTAATATTTGCAAAAGAAAATGAACTTGAAAGAGGAACAAGTAAGATTTAACACAAAGTGTGGGTAAATAAAAACAACATAATGGCTTAAAACAATCAAATAAAAAAGACTTGAGAAAGACTCTACCTACCGAGTTGTTTCGATGGAAAAAATTCTAGGTTCGGAACAAGGTGTCAAAGAAGAAAGAAAAAGAGATGCCTGCAACAGAAAGACATACCTAATAGGCTGTTCCTAACCACCAAAACCTAAGAAAACACCCACCAAGCAAAAGAGTAGGTAAGCAAAACAAGGGTAACCCTACCAACACACAGACTCAAAGGAAAAGCTAAAAATAAAGCTTCAACTCACTTAGACTGATATGAAAAGATGTTCAGAAGGTATCCGGACCAAACAACCCTAAAAACTCAAACTGGGATCAAACCCTAACAAAAAGGACAAGGCTCAGTAAAAGTGTGCAGTTATTGCTACATACAACAAGCGTTGAGTGTGCAGGTCTGTATAACTGCAACAAGCGTCTAGGGAAAAACATGTGTAGCTATGTCTAGCAGAGAGTAGCACACATCATCAAAAGGTCTAAAAAAGACATGACACCTTACACAAGTGCTAAAGCAGGTAAAGGCAATCTACAGGGCTTCAAAGAGGCAATCAAGACTCAAGAAAGACAAAACATGTCTCAGTGATCAATCAAAGAAGCAAGGCAGAATGCTAGGAGTAGACCCTATAACTTGGAAGAAAACCCTAGCAGAAGGCTTGAACCTTCAGGAAAAGTGCGCTACTCTATGGTATAAGAACTAGTGCTTGTCACAAGAAGTGCACTACTGTATCTCAGGGAAACCAGCACACAAAACAAAAATGAAATACTGTAAGTACAACATACCAGCGCACAGGGACTCAAAGCAAACAAAAACTCTTTACTGAAGCAGATTGAGATCAATCAGGATACAAAGAACAATTAAACAACCTATAAGAACCTCTCTGAAAAAAAAAAGACTGAATAAACTGGAAGAAAACCTAGCAAGGCCTCTTAGAGAAGAAAACAACCGGTTACTCTCTAGGAGAGTCGCCAGTTCTGTTGTGCAGGAAATTACCTTATAGCGAGGAGACGACACTACCAACTTATATGGGGTTGACTGGTAAATACATTCATTTTTTGCATCTAGTTATTACAAATGGAAAGAGATTAGGATTCTGAAAGTTGTACCTTTTTAATGACAGCTGGTCCTAGCTTTCTCTTGGTCTTCCAAAATGATGAACCTGCAAAACAAGTTAACCTTCCTCAGCATATCTTGAATGTAAACAGATAATGAAATTGGAAACAATTTAACATTAATCACAATCAAATATACAATCTAACAAACATTCAATCAAGTAGACGTTTGATTGGGATGGGAAGTGTATTTCCACCTTTTATTGTCAAATAAATGTAGATAAGTACAGATATACCTGATCTATCCAGACACTTCTACATCCGAGTCTTGGACTCCTGCTCCTCACAATGACTTGAGAATTCCTCTAGCGTAACAACGGCTTATCATTCCTTCTATTCCCCTCTCTCATGGCTTCCCCTTGTATTTATGGGACAAGGTAGCCAGTTGAATTCGAGATGTAGTTGAATTCGGAGGTTGGGGAAGTTGCAGAACCAACTTCAAATAATCCCAATTCGTAATTTTAATATATCTTTCCATTTCAACTTAAGATGCTCACAGTTTTCATACAAGTAGACTAGCACACAGTATGCAACTCTTGCACTTTACAACCAGCGTTTGCAACATTTTGAGGATGTGCGCAGGTTGTCTTTAATAAGACTAGCATTCAGAACGTTAGATCACTGTGGAAATAGTAGTGCACATAACATGAAAACTATAGAAAAAATAAGATTTCCAGCTGAGAAGTGCAGATTTGACCTATAACACAAATTTTAAAGATTATTTGTCAAATTTAGTACCAATGGATTCATCTCCGAATCTAGTTTCCAATCATATAAGAGTCGTTTCATTTCATTTCTAATTTATATTTATTAATAATTTTTTTCTAAACCTTATCCCTTAAGAATTTTATTGTTCTAAAAATAGCCAGAAATAAAAATTCAATATCATAACAAAGACAACAACAAAAAAATTGAAATATTCATAGATATCTTCCTTTCCATGTCCTCTTCAAAATGTTACTTTTAGTTTTTTCAATAAGAATCACACTAAAAAGAAAATTGAATCTCACCAACATGTGTCGATAAAGCATCATTTTATGGACATATGCTATTTCGATAAATAATAAAATATAGTTCCCAAGTCTGAAAAACCTCAAAATATAGTCCATTCACAAGTCCAGTGAAGGAGAAATTTCTAAGGGAGATATGGGTTTAAAGGGGTTGAAGTTGAAAAATATAAAATTTTGCAGTTTGTTTGTCAAAAAACAAGGAAAAATGGTTACCCAACTTCATTTTTTCACCCTTTACGATCTTGAAGCAATGATTAGCTCATAGTCAAAAAGTAGCTTAAAAATGTTTTAATAAGTTATATAGATTGTACACAAGCTTGGTAAGAAATATTCTTAATAATAAATTGATATGTCTCGGATAATGGTATGAAGTTATCTAAGAGGTTTAATATTATAATTGCAAGGATATAGGGAACTTATTCTTCTTCAATATCATAGCTACTTTAATAAGTGATTGTATTATACAAAGAAAGTGTTAGTAATTTGATCCCACATAAGAGATACATCAAAATGATACTACTTTATTATTTAGAGTAACTTATAGTGAATTGTTGCATCGATAAGTATATTTATTATAAGTAAATAACATCGTCAGGGAGTAATCACACTCTTAAGTTTGAATAGTTATGGTTAAGTAGCAATTAATCAGCATATTGGTTGACTTTGTCTAATATGGAGGAACTATTATACTCATCATGAAATGATTGGATAAACATAGTTCTTCACATATATTTATGGCAGCTGCTATGTCTGATGAAAGTATGGGAATATAATGATAAGTTAACCTAGTTGTTTTATAAGTACTATGTCATTCTATTATAAGAGACTTACACATTAATAGAGTTGAATTATATGTTTCATAGATTTGAGAATACAACTCATGGAAATGTACTTTTTGTTGAAGAATGTAACTTGAGAGTATATTCTTAGTTGTATCATTTGTTGTACTTCCTTCGGGAATTATTATTGATGTAATTGATCAAGAAAAAGTCAATGTAAACCCTAAATATTAGGTCGTCCTAGAAATATCCAGAAAATATTATTTTATTGTTAACTGAACAAGTCGGCCCTATTAGGAGAGTCAAGTCTGACCTATTTGGGGAAAAAGGTCAAGTCATAATTAGTATAAATGATGAGCTCTCCCTCCTCATTTTGTCACCTCACTCACTCATAAAGTTCACATGAGCAGGAGAGCTAAAGTCAAGTGAATAGTTGCTTTTGGAGTCTTATTGTTTTGGGTCAGTGTATGAAGAATACTATTGTACATTCTGACGAATCTATATAGAATAATTTTATTGGGTTTTTCTGCCCCACGAGGGTTTTCCCAGGATAAATTATTGTGTACTATTGTCTATGTTGTTCTTGTTTATCTTCCATTGATCCCTATTGTTAGTGCATTTAAAATTCTAACATGGTATCAGAGTTGGCATGAAAGAAACCATTATGTTGTTGCTGCAACTGCATGAACTAGGGTTTCTATTTATGGGATCTCTCTCCACAGATTAGTTGGGAAAGAGCATCCAAGCAACTCACCTGACTAAGGTGAATCTTTCTGTCAAATAAAAATTTCAATCTGAGGATTTTCAATTTTGGTCCCACCACTACAACTCGGAGAATTGGGGCATCAATGTTTTGGAGGAACTATCCATAGAATCGAAGAAAAGTATCTTTTCTCAGCTCACCTTGCCTAGGCGCATCTTTCCGTCCTCTAATATTTTCAAGATACATAATTTGAGACCTTGGGGTTTATCTAACAAACCCTAGCACTTTTTGAATCTAGATAATAAAAATCAACTTCTGATTGCAGCATCTCATTTGGTAAGTTATACTTTCTCTATTTCCATTTGAGGTTCTCATTTATCAAATTTATCAAGATGAAAATTCATACCAAGATTGAGGAGAATCTTGAAGGGTAAGAGATAGAGAAATTTCGAACATGGAAGTATAGGGTGATGCTCATCCTAGAAGATCATGAATTGGAAAAATATGTCACAAAAGTAGTTGTGGATCCATAGGGAGATGAGGACAAAGAAAAGCACAAGAAGAACCTGATAAAATCCAATAGGATCATAGTTGACTCCATCAAGGATCAATTGATCCCACACGTCTCATCTCTGAAGACTCCGAAAGAGATGTTTGATGCACTAAAGTGACTATTTGAAGGAACCAACATCAATAAGAAGATGACCTTGAGGACTCAACTCAAGGCTGTGAATATGCAAAGCAATACGAGTATCCAATCTTACTTCACAAGGGTCTCCCACATCAAATATCAATTAAGTGCTATTGGAGACAAGGTTGAAAATGCACAACTAGTGATGACTACCCCAAATGGTCTTCCAATACCTTGGGAGTCATATATTCAAGGAATATGTTCCAAACAGAATCTTATCTTGTTCAGTGCACTCTTGGAATCATTCACCTAGGAGGAAACAACGATTGTAGACAGAGAATAAAATTTACATTAGAGAGATTTTGAGGTCAAAAAAGGGCCTCCTAAGAGATGTACTACAAAAATATGAGATATATTAAAATATTATGAATTGGGGGTTTTATGGGGTAGGTATATATGACAAGTCACCTCCCACACTATTTTCTATGCACAATATAAATAACCATGGTTGAGTTACTTTTCAAAATTCACTAGAAATAAAATTAATAAAATAAGACTACATTGATGTGACTAAGATTCATTGTAAATTCCCAAAAATGTATTGTCCTTTAACATTTATTTGTCTTGAACTTGCAAATGAAATTAAATAATAAAAAACATTTTTAAGAGTTTTTTTTAAATTTTATGTTGACTTTTTATATTTAGTACTTTTCTCATGAATTTAATAATGTAATTTAATTGAAAATTTATTTACATGTAAAATGTCAATAATATTATTATAATCCACATTACATTATTATTATTATTATTATTATTATTTATTAAATCTATTATTATTATTTATTAGTTTGACATTATGTTATTAAATAGAATGGAGTGAATATATAATTTAAAATTAAAAACATAAAAATGATAATATATTATTTTATAAAAAAATGTGAAAGGACTTTCTTTATGAATTAAGAGTACTTCACTTGAAAATGACAATAATATTATTTTATGTGAAAGTGTGAAAAGACATTCATTATGAGTACTTTACTTGAAAATGACAATAATATTATTTTATGAAAAGACTATCATTATGAGTACTTTACTTTATGACTTAAAAGTACTTACACCACTACCTTGGTTAACTATGTGTTTTCATCCACCATAGAAAATTTGACAAATAAGCATTCTTAACTCATGCAATGCCACCTCACCAAGGGGGATGATGTCATCTACTAGAATGTGATTGGTTGTATTTTATAGTACATTTTCTTTGTTTTGAGGCCCTTTTTTGACCTCAAAATTTCTCTAATGAGGTGATGAAGACAATCAAGCTCTGGTAGTTCATTCCAAACAAGGCAAGAAAGAATATCATCATCACAAGAGGTCTCACAACGATAGAATACCTCCTAGAGACTATTCAAGTATTAGATGCTACAATTGTGATGAGATGGAACCCATTGCTAGACATTGTCCCAAGAATAAAAGTAACAATAAGGGAAACAAGAAAAGACATCATGCTCATGTTGTGGAGGATGATGAACCAGTAAGGAAGAAAGAAAAAAAGGATTCTTTAAGTGATGAAGAATATGTTCTGATGTCAACACTCATAGGTACAGTCTCACTTGGAAACAATGATTGGCTTGTTGATAGCGGTGCTTCTAATCACATGACAGGTTCCAAGGATGCTATCAACAAACTAGCAGAAAAGGATTCACCTGACAAGGTGAAACTGGGACATGACTATCAATATCCCATGAAAGGGGTAGGAGAAGATTCCTATAAGATTGAATCTGGGAAGCCTATCAAAATGAAGGATGTTCTATATGTACCTAGATTGAAGAAGAATATAGTTTCCATTTGAGAATTAGATGAGAAAGTATTATGAGTATCATTTGTTGATGGAAATGTACTAATCTGGCACAAAGGTAGAACCTTTGAATCTCGATGATGCAATAGTAGTTAGAGTGCAAGTGTTATACCTCTATATTTCATAGTGTCGCATCCCCATCACAAAACAAGTTGACGACACTTTCCCTACTGTTTTAAACCATCCAGAAGAGACAGATGATGAGTCAACCTTGAAGGTGAATCCACCCTGGCAAGTTTTGACCCACCTTGGACTTTATTTTTACACACTACCGCGCCTTGCTATCATCCCAAAACGCGGTACTAGACACTACCGCGTTCTGCCTTTTCCTCAAAGCGCGGCAGTGCCGCGTTCTGCAGACTTTGCAAAACGCGGTACCCTTTTAATAGCTTTTTGCCCTTGGCTTGTGGGATTTTGGATTTTCGAAGATAATGGAAGATTAGGTTCCTTGATTCGATCTCACCTCATCTCCTTCGATTAGAAACCCTGATCCACTTATCTCTCCTTAGATCCACCCATCTCTCTTGTTGGTTAACCTCACCATTCACTATAAAAGAGAGGCATGCCATTGGGAAAGAGGAGGACTCTTGAGAGCACCAAACTTATGGTCTTGCAGCATTGTGGAGATAGCTAGAGGAGAAGACACTTGGAGTTGGAGGATTGGCTTGGACATCAAGCACCCTTTGTAAGTAATCTTCAAGTTGTAATAGAATAACTTGTCTTGTTTTCCCAAATCATTTGTATTAATCTTGTTTTAATGATATGATTTGTATCTTCCATAGATTTAGATCCTAACTCATGTTTCAGATTGCCAGAGAATAGTGCATACTTGTATTTTGGTTCCTCTTTGACAGGTTCATTGGTGAGGACTTGGAGCTTGGAGCAAATATCAAAAACAAGCGTTTGGATATAAGGTCAGTTAAACTCCTTCTATTCTCTTCAGCACTTTAATACTGAGATGTTTGTTAGATCTAGGGATTCAAGGTTGCATTTGTTTCGTTTTGTTCTTAGCCTAAAGTTAGTCTAAGTCTGCTTTAGTCTAAGGGGATTTTGACTTATCCGTAGGGCAGAATTCCACATAACAAGAATGGCGACTCCGCTGGGTTTGATTACTACTTGATTGGTTCAATTCACAGTCATTTATCTTTGAATTGTGAGTTTTTATTGCATTTCAAACCAGCTTGAATCTTGGTCTTTTTTGACCCGTATTCACCCCTCCTCGCAGTATTTATCTCCCTGTTTAATTACTGAGTCCCCTGGGTTAGCAACAACCCTGAAAACTTTATTTTTTTCTTTTCCAGTTGCGCTTTTTTTCCTCTTGCCACAGTACCGCGCCCTCATAACCACTTCCAGCGCGGTAGTACCGCGTCCTAGGCATTAATACCAGAGCGGCAGTTACACAGTGCCGCGCTTCAGTCAGGCTATAGCCCGCGGTAGTGTCTGCAAGTGTGTAAATTTTTTAATTTTTGCTTGGTTTCCTGAGTTTCTCCCTGCCTCAGATAGTCTTTACTGTTGCCTGTTAGCATCCTGGTTAATTTCCAGTCTGTATGGTCTGCTTATCACCTAGTTTGTGAGTTTGATTGATTGATTGAATTAAGTGGCACTTTTGACATATTGGTCATTTTTCAATTTGATTGCATTTAACTTGACTGTTTCCCCACAACCAACTCAACACCACTGTCTTCTGTTACTGAACACTGTAGTTTTACAGTCATATTGTCATTATCATTTTCAGTAAATTTAAAAGATCATTGGTTGAGAGTAAATTTTGTTGTTTAAATTGAAAAAGTCTAGTGCTATTTTGCATAGAGAAATGAACCATTAATTTTGCCATAGAAATTCTCATTATAGAAGCATTGTAGATTGTAAAATCAGTGCATTGAAAAGAGTATTTACTTCAGTTTGGCTTTGTTTATAAATCGAAAAGAAAACAAAAATCTTTTACTTTGATTGCTCGTGAAAATTGTTATGCATATTTGATCGAAGAACCTCTATCTTTACCTTAGCTAGATTTCATCGAAGACAAAGGCTTGTTTGGGATTCATTCTCATTTGCATGGTTTGAGTCGTCATAACACCATCAAGTTTCACGTCCACTACCCGATTGAGTAAAGACAGCCACTAAAATTAATCACCCTAATTAAACCAACTTTAACCTCACTTGAGGAAATCAAAAGAATTTGGTAGTTAGGTAGGACACCGGGGATAGGCATCAAAATAATTCCCCCTTGTCATTTTCATCTGAGACATAGTCGTTGTCTTTAGGGAACTAAAATCCTCTAGTACTTATTGACACGGTCACAGCTAGTTTGTGGAGGGGCCTCCTGACTGTTTCCAACTTTCAGGGGTTAAACGGCCGCGAGATTGAGAACCGGACAGACTCTGTGGAATACCGCACTCCACTTAGCCCTAAGGCAACATCGATCGTTGTCTTCTTCGGAAGGCTGAAGTGCCCAAAACCTTTTCCGACGTGTCATGAACGAGGTGGCTTAGTATCTATTCTACTAGGGCTCTTTTACCCAGGATCCCTTTCGGTAGAGGGATATCCTTCTTATATCGGTCTCTCATGTTGTATTGTTCGACTTGGATTTCATCACCTTGCGAAGGATACAGCCTGTTGAGGTCTCCAGCTCTTAGTTAGGAGTTTGCTTGGCGTCTCATCTTTGTAGAGGGTCATTTTTTCTTTGTAGGGACTGCTTGTTGGCATTCTGGCCAGTTTTGTTGATTAGCTCGCTTATTGAGACACCGGTCTCAGTATAGATTTTAGAGCTTGCTTTTTTGGCCTGTGAGCCTTGCTTTTTCTAGCTCCTCTTTTGCACACTCGGCTGCATTAGAGTTTTTGAGTTCTTTGTTTACGGTACCGCCCCCGATTTTCATTTTCCTGTCATCATGTCAGATCAACCACGAAGATCACGAAGACAACAGGGCCTAAGCCCTCCACCACCACCACCGCCACGGACTTCTGGTCCGCCTGCATCACGCATTCCTGCTCCTCCTGGCCGCGGTGCTGGTCGAGGCAACATTCCACCGCCGATACGTACAACATCTTCAGTTACGCCCGTAACTACCACACACAGTACAGTCTCAGAATCTATTGCAGCTTTTATAACCACTAGCATGTCTGAGGCTTCCACTGTCACCTCACCCACTGTCATTCCAGATTTATCTGTAACAGTGGACACAGCTATAGCAGCTGAACCTAGCACAACCCAGAGTACTAGACCAGAGGTCATCCTTCTACCAGATGCCAACACTTCCCGTCCATCAGACACTTTTCACGATGATATAGACGGATCTATTGGCACCACGGAAGGGTCCGACCAGGACATACCTGGCTTAATTTCAGTCCCAGGCGGATACGTTGAGATCATTGAAGATACTCGTCTACCTGACACACCTTTTGAACCTGATTATGGCTTCATTACTTCCCAGCCGGAATTTCCGCCTGTTATTACTACGTCACCCAGTGTTCATCCTCAGGAGACAAGTTCTTCTAGCAACGTACCTCGCACTTTACATCTACCCAACATCCCACCGGGACACGAAATCATGGCTTCCATCCAGTCTAGCATGGTTAGCCTAGCGAACTCTCCGTTAGCATCGGCACAATTTAGACGCAACACAGAGCAAATGCTTTCGACAGCGTCTAGATACCCCCCTGTTTCTCGTCCTTCTGACTATAGGGATCCCAACGTCCCGTCTAGCACAGAATTTCATCACTCTTTTGCAGACGGCTCAGGACCTTCAGACTTTACTACACCTAGGTTCCTGCCAGATCCCCAAAATATTTTTCAGGATATGAACTCGGACCCAGTTCTCGTTGGTCCTCCTATCATTGAACACGTGATGGACGATGCTGATACCCCTGGACTAAATTCCCCACATTTGCTGTCATCACCTATGTTTGGTGCACATTCCATGAGGGATAACCCAGTTTTTTCTCCGTCCTCACCTGTCCAATATGGACGACCTCCTCCGCAAATCGGTACTTTTGGTGCCGTTGGCCAATCCATGCTATCATATTTGACTAGCGGCGGAAGAACACCTAGTCATACTGCTCGATCTTCCGTTTCGACCGGAGGATCACCTTCAGCCACCATTTATACTATTTCAGGAGGTGGACAACCGACTGCAATGGTCCCTAACTCCAACATCCAAACCCTCCCTGGTGGGCCATCAACCCAACCAGCTGGGGGACAACCTTTTGTTGGAAACCCCATTGTCAGTCAACAACCTCCAACTGGTGGGCCATCAACCCAACCAGTTGGAGGACAACCTTTTACTGGGAACCCAGTTTCCAGTCTACAGCCTCCTCATATAGGGCCATCCAACCTAACTGCTGGCGGACAACCTATTGGCTCGATCCAACAAGTTTCCCAACTAGCAGTGTCTACTCAGTTTGGTATGTACAATCTACCTGGCAGTGGTCAACCTTATTCCGGTGTTGCAACCGGGCCTCACTCTCAACAACCCCCGTCAGGCATGCTTCCTTCTTGGGATCATCAAATCCCACAGATTGGGGGGTACTCACTTTTTGGAAACTGGAACCAAGCTGGGGGGCAATCTCAGATTCCCCCCAACCTAAATTCCGGCTTCCCTTACCCTTCAGCTGCTACAACTCCATGGAACCCATCACTCCAATTTCCACTCGTTCCTCAAGCAGGAACGAGTCTTCCATGGACACCACCGTCGCAGCCACCCCCCAACCCTGCTATGGGAAATCTGCCACTTACACAATATAGTGGTAACATCCCTGGAACACAACAATTCCAAGGAACTTTTCCCCAACAAGGAACAGCAACCATTCCTGGGTATCAACAACCCCAGGGTACCATACCCACTCAGCAGAACACTTACCAACCGGCTGCTTACAATCAACCGGTTAACCAGATGGCTTATTATCCGCAGAACTTCCAGCAGTATCCCGCGGGAAACACATATGGGTATAACACACAGAAGCATGCTATGCAGGGCCCTCCAGGTTTCTCTACACCGCATGGTTATTACTCATACCCGCAGACCAACCGTCAACTTCCCTTCTTGGCCACACTTGACTTACCAGATTTGTCAAGGCTTATCAACGATCCTATATGGCACGAACCTCACTGGCCGCCTATCCCAGCCAAACTACCATTGGACATTCCCAAGTTCAATGCCAAGCCCGGGGAAGACCCCAAGAACCACGTGATGACCTTCCATCTTTGGTGTTCATCAAACTCCTTGATGGATGATTCCATCCGACTTCGGCTCTTCCAACGTACGCTTACCGGAACGGCAGCAAAATGGTACATCGAGCTGCCACAGCACTCTTTTCGTGATTTCAACACTTTGGCTATGCATTTTCTGACACATTTCCATCTTCCCATCCGGTATGAGACTGGAATAGAACTGCTAACTTCACTACGTCAAACCACTTCCACACACATCTCGGATCACATCCACGAGTGGCGAAGACGCCGTAGGCTAATAAAGGCACCCATTCCAGATCAACTACTTGCTGATTGGTTTACAAAATCCTTTTTTCCTCCCATAGCCAGAGATATTGCTATGCGCGGACCAGTTACGGAAGAACAAGCCATCTCGGCAGCACAATACATGGATTTAGTATATACTCAATCCGGTACTTTACATGAACTTCTTCCACATGCTTCCCGCGTTCACACTGATCCTACAAAGCCTACTACTAAACCACCCATTGATGGTATCGTTGGTTCAGTTAAGGCTCATCCTGCTACCAACTCGACGGGGCAACAAGCTTCTGCTTCCCCCGCTTTTACCCAGGCCGCTTCAAAAGCTTCCACCTCTCCTGCTGTCTCCTCCGAAGTGAATGCAGTCCAATCTACATCACAACCATCCGGAGGAAAGAAGAAAAACAATCGTGGTAAATCCAAGAAGAACCAGCAGGAGAACCCCAAACCACAACCTACCCAGAATGACCAAAAACCACGTCGGAAGGCTAAGTTTCCCTGCTTGATTTGTCAAGATGATCATTATACGCGTGACTGTCCCTACAAGGACGAGGTCCATAAGTTCGTTAAAGGATCCTCTCGACCGGCAGTGCTAACTGACCCTTTCCCCCAACAGCAACAGCAAATGGTTGCCCAAGAATCCCCACAAGGGGGCAACCCAACCAATCCTTCCCGTGGAGAGACGTCCACAAACCGCGAAATCCTAATGACAAGTAATGAGGAGATTAATATGAGATGTACCTGCAATAATTAATTAATGCAAATACACGAGATATCAGAAATAATAGAATAGAATCACTTTTATATTGATCACGGGCCACTTCGAGGGGGCAACCTCCTTTGAGCAAGCTCAATACAATTAACTTCACGGTGCCTTCAATGACCTCAACACACACTTATATACTAAGTCTATGCCCAATACTATGAGTCAAAACCATGGGACATATAATACTACGGGACGACTTACAAAGCATATGCGTCCAATACTATGGGTCAATACTATGGGCTAATATCAACTACGGATCAACAAATACTACGGGACGACTTACAAAGCATATGCATCCAACAACAATATACTAATATAGTAAAGAGAAGGGTTGACATGGGTTCCTAACATCCCCTCTCCCTTAGAAAAAGCTTTGTCCTCAAAGCTTTGGTTGAAGAAATTGCTGCAGAATCTGAAGGAGTGGTTCCCCAGTAGCATCCTCGGTTTGCATTTCGGGTCACTGACGCCTTTCGAGTGTCAAGGAGGATTGCTTGGAAGGCTGTAGATGAAGAAGAACCCTGTCAGCTGCGTGGAAAATGCGCTCAGAACGGTGCTGATCGGCTTGTTGTTTCAGGCGAATTCTGGCCATGTGAAGATTGTCCTGCAGAATGAGAAGAATGTGATCGCGGTTTCGAAGAACCGAGTCAATTTCCTGAACTGGAGAGCTGCTAAGGGTGTATGGAAGAAGAACGGGCGGTGTTTTTCCATAGACTGCTTCATATGGTGTCCTTTGAGATGTGGTATTGTACCACCAGAGCGCTGCTAGGAAATCCATAGAAATAGTTGGCCAAAGCTGTGTAGGGATGGGCACGGGGTTGAGCAATCCCGAGAGGAGTGTCGTTTCCCCCTTATTGACTTGGAAAGTATCATCGTCAGCCACCATCTGTTGAATTGTCATTGTTAGTCCCGACCAGAAGAAGTTACATTGTTCCCGGTCATACATTTTGCAGAACCCAGAGTGCCCTGTTGATGAAGAAGCATGGAGTTCATAGAAGAGAGAGCCCTGTTGAACATATTGCAACCAATTTGGAACAAGCAGAGAAAGAGCTGTAAGAGAAACTGGGTCATCAATTGTGTGAGAAGGAGCATCTTCCACCATATTGTCCTTACCCTTCTTGTAAGTGATCACATAGGGACAACCCATGAGTTGGATAACCCATTGCAGGTGTGTTGGGGAGGAGACCCATTGTTCCAAAAAAAATTCCAGACTCGGGAGATCAGTCTTAATGCAGAAATAATTCCCTAATAGGTATGGCTGCCACTTCTGTACTGCATGCAAAATAGCCATCATTTCCTGCTGAGAGGTAGATGTGGCTACATTCTTACTGGAAAGGTCTCTTGAAGGCAGCAAGCGCATTGGTTCAGCAAAGATACCTGCATATCTATCCAAGGAAGTAGTGGAGACTGTTGATGGGTGCATCTGAATGAAATTGAGCTGAGCGATGACACCATGTGAATTCTTCTTAAGGATTTTTTCCAGGCGATGTGAACTGATGATGCAGAGAGACCCTGGTTGTAAGCCCATAAATTTGTGTTCTGCCCCATTGACTTTGAACTGCATCCAAAGTTCCGCAAAATCCCATAAGAGGGGGCCAAGTGTGCGTAACCATTGAACGCCCAAAACCACATCACATCCGCCTAAGGACAAGGAAAACATGTCAGAGCGTAGGTTATAATCTTCCATAGAGATACGCACATTGTGACACTTCCCCTTGCAAGGTAAGGTACCCCCATTGGCAACCATGACTTCAAAGTTGGAGCAAGGATGGACAAAACAATCAGCCTGTTTGGCAATCCGAGGGTCAATGAAGTTATGAGTGTTACCAGAATCAATGAGGATGGTAAGAGGGAGCTTCTTGAAGTATCCCCTGACTCGCATTGTTTGTGGGGTGGTGACTCCGATTACAGCATAGAGAGAGATCTCGAGTGGGTCGTCCTGAGATGGGGTGTCAACAGGCAGGTGTTGAATGTCGACCTGATCATCTACTGTATCTGTAGCTTCTTCACCAAGTTCTAAGGCAGGCAGAGAATCCACATCCAAGAGATAGAGCTTTTGTTGAACACATCTATGTCCCCGAGTGAATTTCTCATCACAATTATAGCAAAGCCCTTTTTCTCGGCGTGCCGACATTTCTATTTCAGACAAATGCTTGATAGGAGTTGGTTGAGGAGCAGGCGTGATGGGAGGTCGTTGAGAACCCATATTTCTGAAGGGAACAAAGGTGGGTTTGGAGCGTTGTTGAGCTGCGATCTTGTCCTCGGCCAACTTAGCCAACCCTAGGACTTCCATCATTGTGTTGGGACAAAACATTTTGACCTCTGAGCGGATTTCATCCTTGAGACCACTGATAAAACAACTCCTGTAGAATTCATCAGACAATCCTTCTATGTGATTGGCTAGTTTCTCAAATTCCATCTGATACTCTCTCACTGTGCCAGTTTGGTGAAGTTTAGTGAGTGCTCCTGTGAAGTCGTCAAAAGCACTAGGACCAAATCGTGGCAAAATGAGTTGGCAAAAATTTGTCCAGTTTGGCTCGGGATGAGCTTTGATGTACCAACGGTACCATTGAAGGGCTTCCTGTTCCAAATGAAAGGATGCAAGTGGAACTTTCTGAACATCAAAAGTATTATGCAGACTGAAATATTGTTCTGCTCGGTATATCCATCCAGTCGGATCAGTACCATTGAAGCGAGGAAAATCAAGGTTCGGCCCACGAAAAGTGCTAGAAGCAGAGAACCCGGTGGCTGCAAAAGATTCTAGCTGTCTGGTATTGTTCATGGCTGAATGCTGAAGATGGAGGCTGAGAAATTTTTCATCCAGATCTTGGAGTTTGGTTTGGATCGCTGCAAGTGCTTCCTCCATGGTGTGTGCTCCTGCACGGGTGACAACCATAACCAGGTTTTTTTTTTTTTTCCAGACTGGAGCGGCTACGGCTCGGAAGGAATCTGGAACAACGCCGAACGGCTGGATCTGGAACGACGTGCAAAATGGATCTGAAACGGTGCAGCACTGATCGGTAATAGTTCAGCTGAAAGTAGATATGGACCCCAGGTACGTGCGGCTTCCTAACAGTTCAGGGTTTTCACTCGGCCACCAATGCTGTCTGACGGCTTGCGTATTGGGGCAGTACCCCTCACTCCACGGCTCAGGTAAAACTGATAACCGCTTTGCCACAAACGACAGCTCTTGGTTTACCTCACGGGTGGGAACTAGTCAATCAGGTAGGGGTCGTTGCCCTTTTCGCTTGGCAGGTCCTCTCAATGACCAGCTACTTCGGGGTTCCTGTGGTACTCCTCACAATGAGTTTTAGGGCTTATGCCCAAGTACTTCCCACAGTTAAGCGGATAGGGATTATTCCCAGATCCGAACCTGCAACAGAAAAAAAAATTTAGGCAGAAATTCCACCCAATGTTCAAAAACTGGATCTATATTGCTCAGAATCGCTATTATAGCATGTTTCCGGAACTAGAACAACCACTCTGCTTCTACCTATGAAAGCGGAATAGAAATCTGGGCACTCGGTCAAAAGATTTTCTCGCCGCAATTTCCGCGGCCGTCACCGAAATTCTGAAAAATTGCTGATTTTAAATCCGCGATATCTCCACTTTTAGAACTCCAAATGAGATGATTTTTTTTTTTGAAACTGTGTATTTTTGAAAGAGGAATTCAGATATGCAATCAGTTTCTTCTTATTTTGTGCAGAAAGTTTCAGAAATTGATCTGAAAGTCGCCGCCCAAAAGAAAAAGAAAAAAAAAATTCCCACTTGTGCCAAGGAAAGTGCTCTGATACCAGATGAGATGTACCTGCAATAATTAATTAATGCAAATACACGAGATATCAGAAATAATAGAATAGAATCGCTTTTATATTGATCACGGGCCACTTCGAGGGGGAAACCTCCTTTGAGCAAGCTCAATACAATTAACTTCACGGTGCCTTCAATGACCTCAACACACACTTATATACTAAGTCTATGCCCAATACTATGAGTCAAAACCATGGGACATATAATACTACGGGACGACTTACAAAGCATATGCGTCCAATACTATGGGTCAATACTATGGGCTAATATCAACTACGGATCAACAAATACTACGGGACGACTTACAAAGCATATGCATCCAACAACAATATACTAATATAGTAAAGAGAAGGGTTGACATGGGTTCCTAACATAATATCACCACTCGTTCAAAGATGTATGACAATCCTCCAAGTTCAAACAAACAATCGGAGACAGCCAAAGGCAAGTCTCCTGTTGAAGATCCGATTCCTATCCCCCCCCCTAATGGTCATATCCATATCGAGAGACCACTTATGGATACAATGCTACGCCCACCCAAGGGCACCATACGAAAGGCGACATTCAATCCGAATGCGCGAGCTTCCCAAAACTACAACATTGTTGAAGATTTGGCTCAAGCACCTTGCGCTATGTCAACTCTCGAGGTTCTCCAACACTGCCCCACGCAGCGTAGAACCCTACTTTCAGCACTGGGGGCATTGGACCCAGATACTTCAAACTCCATCATGTTTAACTTGGAGCACGCTAAACCTAGGCTTTCTCACCAGTTAGCCTTCCAGGTGCATACGAAAATCCGTGGAAATGTTATCCACCGCACAGTGTTAGATGAGGGTGCTTCCACGTCGATTATGTCTTTGAACTGCTGGAGAGCCCTCGGCTCGCCTGAGGTCACAACTTCTCCCACTACTCTTAGAGCGTTTGACGGACATGGGTTTCAACCATACGGACTCATCCCCTCAATCGGTGTTGAACTGGGGGGAAAACAGTATCCGTACACATCGAAGTCGTAGATGCACCTTTGGATTACAACCTCCTACTTGGTCGGAACTGGTTCTATGCCATGACTGCCATAGCATCTACAGTCTTCCGGATTGTACAATTTCCTCATGAAGGGAAAATTGTCACTATTGATCAATTGGATTACTGTATCCCAGACTCCCATCCGAACTCCGCCAATACCGTTCCGTTATTGGATCAACCTCGGTACCGGTTCCAAGACATAGGTGTTGGTCTCATGAAGGATTCATCCCTCATTGGAGTTTTTCCAGAGCTGGGAACCCATCTTCAACCAGTCAACATGATTTCATCGCATGTCATCCCGTCCGATGATTCATGGGTGATCCCGAGTCCTACTCAGATCCAAGGCTATGGCAATTCCATGCCTTTGAACAGAAACCTTGCAGCATATGACGCGATCCAATCAGCCACAGATTGGGTCGACTGTTCTACTGATCATACAGTGGCACAGCTCTCGACTGAAACTCATACACACCCACCATTGTTTGATCCTCTCAACTTGATTTTTCCCACCGACGAATCAATCATAGAGGTTATGTGCGGTAATGAGCCACCATGGGGAGATTTTCATCATCGATCTTCATTCCCCACCATTCAGTCACTTGAGCCTGACACCAAATCCAGTGCTTCACTTGGGATGGTTCAAACCAAGTTCCCCACTTCCCTCGACGAAGTATTTTCTGAAGGCAACTTGGCCAATCTTATGGCAACCACTCCCATCGACATTTCAGTAAAGCCTGGTATCGTGGAAAATGTACACATTGGCAAAACATGTACTCCTCTCGAGACGGAGTTCTATAATGCCTACTTTAAAACTTTCCGCGATGTTTTCGCTTGGAGTTATGAAGAGATGCCAGGAATCGACCCGTCGATTGTGGTCCACGAAATTCCAACTTTCCCTGGTGCCCGACCTGTTCGGCAAAAGCCTCGACCCGTTCATCCTCGTAATGTAGCCGCCATTAAAACAGAAGTTGAAAAACTTTTGCGTGCTGGTTTTATCTATCCTGTCCCATTGACAGAATGGGTATCCAATATCGTCCCTGTAGCCAAGAAACAAGGAACGATCAGAGTCTGTGTTGATTACCGTGATTTGAACAAAGCTTGTCCCAAGGACAACTACCCAACTCCGTTTATTGACCAGATTATCGATAACTGTGCCGGAAGTGTTATTTTTTCATTTATGGATGGCTTTTCTGGCTATAATCAGATCGATATCCTCCCAACCGACCGTCACAAAACGGCCTTTATCTGCCCTTGGGGGATCTTTGCATATCGGAAGTTACCTTTTGGCCTCAAAAATGCCGGGGCAACTTTCCAACGGGCGATGTCCTACGCATTTCATGACATCAAACATATCGTAGAGCCATATCTCGATGACCTTCCCGCTCATTCTCGAACTCGGGAAGAACATCCAGATCACTTGAGTGCCATTTTCGAAAGGTGCCGACGCTACAATATACGTTTGAATCCGCATAAGTGCATCTTCTGTGTAGAAGCCGGAAAACTCTTGGGCTTCATAGTCTCCAAAAATGGGATACGTCTAGATCCCGCAAAGGTAGCAGCTATCATAGCCCTGCCTTCACCTACCAATATTCCAGAACTTCAATGTTTGCAAGGGCATGCAAACTTTCTACGCCGTTTTATCTGTAATCTGTCTGAGATAACAAAAGGCTACATGCGGCTTCTCAAGAAGAATGTTCCCTTCATATGGGATGATGAAGCCCAACGCTCCTTTGATAATTTAAAGGCAGCCTTAACCAAAGATCCTGTGATTCAACCCCCCAATTACACACAGGACTACATCCTTTATCTCGCAGCCTCGATTTCCACCATTGGTATGGTGTTAGTCCAGGAAGACCATAACGGCATAGAACATGTGGTGTACTATCTCAGCAAGAGTCTTCTCGACTCCGAAACTCGCTACTCACATGTTGAAAAGCTGGCTCTGGCAACAGTATTTGCTGTCCAGAGATTCCGTCACTACATCTTACTCCGTCGGACCACCGTTATCGCCGATTTCAATCCAATGTACTATATCCTCACACGACAAGTGCTTGGGGGCAAGTACTCCCGTTGGATTGTCATCCTTCAAGAGTTTGACTTGGAATTTGTCAAAGCCAAGTCTAAGAAATCTCTGGTCTTCGCTGAGTTAATTTGTCACTTGCCCCGTGCTACCGAGCAATCCGAGCCCATTGATTCTCTACCCGATGAATCATTGTTCCTCATTAGCACGTCTGATCCGTGGTATGGGGATATTCTCTTATATCTCCAAACCCAACGCTTCCGTCCTGATCTCACTCGCGATGAACGACGACGTATCAGACATCACGCAAAATATTACCTTATCGTGAATGATACTTTGTATCGACGTGGTGTCGACACTGTCCTTCGACGTTGTTTGACCTTAGATGAGGCGGAACGCGTTCTCAATGACTGCCACACTGGAGCATGTGGTGGTCATCTTTCTGGGATGGCTACGGCCCAGAAAATACTGCGAGCGGGATACTTCTGGCCCTCAATTTTCAAAGACTGCATTGAAACAGTCAAGAAGTGTCCGCCATGTCAATTCTTTCATAGCAAAACGCGCTCGCAACCTGCTCCACTCCATCCTGTCATTGCCGTCGGCCCCTTCTCCAAATGGGGCATTGATTTTATGCACTGTAAGCCCACTTCAGCCGGGGGGCATAGCTATGTCATAGTAGCTGTGGACTATTTTACAAAATGGGCTGAAGCGATGCCTACATATGCTGAAGACGGAAAAACAGCAGCGCAGTTCATATTCAATCATATCATAGCTAGATTTGGTGTCCCACAGTCTATTGTGACCGATCATGGTTCCCATTTCAGGAACCATATGATCGAAGAACTAAGTGCCAAACTGGGTTTTCGCCACGAAAACTCAACCCCGTATTACCCACAAGCTAATGGCCAAGTTGAAGCCATCAATAAGGTCCTGAAACGAATGATTCAGCGCATTGTGGGTACCCAAAAATCCAATTGGCACTCAGCTCTGTTCTCAGCACTGTGGGCATACCGAACCTCAGTGAAAAGTGCTACTGGGTTTACACCGTTTCAATTGGTGTACGGCCTGGAAGCCATTCTCCCGATTGAATGTGAAATTCCATCACTCAAGATAGCCATAGAGCTACTTCCACACACTACTTCCGAAGAAGAACGGTTTCTATACCTAGCCAAGCTAGATGAAACCCGCCGCGACGCTGCTTTGGCTAATGAAGCTCACAAAAAACGCGTCAAAGCTCAATACGACAAATCCGTTCAACCTCGGATCTTCAATGAGGGTGACCTCGTACTTACATATGATCAGATGCATGATAAGCTTGGTAAAGGTAAACTTGAATCTATGTGGTACGGCCCCTTCATTGTAAAACGTGTCTTAGAAAAAGGAGCCTATGAACTAGTCGATTGTGATGGTACGCCATTGGCACGGCCCCGCAACGGGCTATACCTCAAGCGTTTCTACGCGTGAGGTTACCCCACGCGGGTTACTTCTTGTACATAATGTACTTAGTTTGCTTTTTGTTTTATTTTTAGTGTGCGCGTGGATCTCATGTATCTACTCTTACTTTGACTCGTGCCTTTATGCGCAGATGTCTACCTACTTTGGATTCGCTGACGGTGCAAGCCGACATACCCGGAATCTTGCTTCCGCAGCATGGGTGATCTATTCCCCCACCGGCGAGTTGATTTCTTCAGGAGCCATTTGTTTAGGTCCCGCAACCAATAATATCGTAGAGTACCATGCAGTCATTGGTCTCTTAACATAAGTTGCCTCACTCGGGATTGACTCCTTATCGGTCTTTTTAGACTCCCAACTCGTGGTTTCTCATCTAAACCGTGTTTACACAGTTCGCGATCCTACATTACTTCGTTTATTTCGAAGAGTACGCCTCTTGGAACGGTCATTTGATTTTATCACATATCAACACATACCGAGAGAATTCAATTGTATTGCCGATTCATTGGCTAATTACATTTTGGATTGGCATCTTGCCCATACATAAACACATCATAAAAAATAAAATGCACAAGTCATTGTAAATATTTAGATCATAAGTAGGTCCATATCACTGTATATAAAAGTGTTTTTTTCCAAAATACATAAAGTTTGTGTCAAAGACAAAATTGGGGATTAAATCCCATATACAAAAATTGGCCCTCAAAGCCTACATATCGTGTACATGCCGCAAAAAGATCTAAAGACCATCTATGGAGATCTAGGAGACCTATCATGTCCCTCGTCGGACTCCTCCCGCTGATGGTGGTAACACATCACAGCTCGAACCACCTTGCGAAGAAGTCGACTAATACGTCCAGGTACACCCACAGTATGCCTCTGGAGGTGGTAGGGGACATCATCCATCCGCATAGCAGGGATACCATGAGTCAATCCCTGCAGGTTCCTCTCAATGTCCCGGACACCTCCTGCCTCGTCTTCATCTTCTTCTTCGACAGGATCAGCTTGACGGTCTACACCGCCACGACGTAGTGGAGAGTATCCAGCTGGCCTCTGTGGTCCACGATCTGCAACATGCATACGAATATACATTAGGCGTCTTTTACACATTCTAAAAAAGCAATAAAAATTAAAATATTCAAAAAGAAAAAATATATATCCATGAAGGTCATACCAGAGTTGTCCCAGTCATCATCTTCTGACAAAGCCAAGTCGATATCCTCACGGAAATCTACCCCTGAATAGGGATAGTCGTCAATCATGACTATCTGCTCCTCTAGCCGAGAGAAAAAGTCCTCTCCAAAGGCTAGCCGCTGAGGTCCCCCAAGGCGTCCAGCGTAGTCACTCCATCGATCCATCCATGGCTCAGTAGGTGGACGAGGACGCATAGATATCTGTGGACGCAGTAATGGCACTCTTGCCAGAAAGAAAGTAACCAGGATGCTCCCATACCCAAACTGGGTATTTTTCCCAGTTCTACATTTGTGCACCTGTTCCTTCATGTTGGACAACACTGCATCACACCAGTTGAAAACCGTTCCTCCCATGCACTCTGCTGCGAGATTTACCTGTGTGCGGGTTGCCTGATGTGGACTCACGCTTCCTGCCGCACGTGTAATAGTGAATAGCAAAGTTTTGAAAGGAAGATTTGTGACCTCTTTTATGGCCACTTTCCCACTCTTCTTACTTGAACCCGCCTGACAATATCGAGCAATCAAATCATCCGTGCTTGATTCTGAAGCGCTGTACCCGGTAAAATTCGGTCGGGCCCCTCTTTTCGAGAGGCCCGTGAGGAAGTAGATGTCTTCGAGTTGGATTTCAAGCACATGCTCTCCCACTCGGAAAGCTTCGATATCGGGGTCCCACAATTGAACAAGGTGAGTAAGAAGCTTAGGTTGTTGGCGGATCCCTTTGGTCTTGAAATTTTTTAGCAAACCACATTCTCGCAATGCGGTCACGGTTGGTAGGTCATTTTCGGCTGCAAAATCATCCGCTTCATGCTCCCTCTCTTTCCAACTCACCATTTTGCTCCAAATAAGTTGCAAATCCCTGCAAAAGGGCAAACAAAGTAATTAGTAACTATTTAACAACTTACTTCCAGCAAAAAATTGAGGAAAATTTGATTTTTTGAACTCAAATTTCGCACGTGCCGCGCCTGGAGGACACCCTATCGCGCGGTAGTCCACAGTGCTGCGCCTCATTTTGGGCTTACAGCGCGGCACTGTTCAACAGTGCCGCGTTTTTTGATAGGGGACCCGCGCGGCAGTACGGCGGGCGATTTTTGCCCAAAAGGGCTTCTCAAAAAATTAATTTTCCCCTGGTGAAAGTAAAAATTTCTTGCATGAATTGAAAGAGGGGCTCAAGCACTCTTACCTGGTGCAGACGGCGGTCGAAATGGTGTCCCAGAACTCTCGGTATCGATCCTTGAAATTTTGCTCCAAAATGGGTAAAAATGCCTCCTTTGGGTAAAAAACACAAATGAATAGTAATTTCTATTTTTACCATGCCTTATATAGCATTTTTTCATATTTTTTAATTAATTAATTACTATTTCAAATAAATAAACCCTTGTTCACATTGCTAATGCCCGGTTATTGAGCATTTATTGACAGGATCTGCGGTAGAAATGGGATGCATCCATACTAGTATTTGTTCGTAGTTTGACCTTCATATTGAGCCCACTTTATCTTTTTCGTGCTCTAGATTTAAAACTTGAAAAAGATTCCAAGCGCTTTCACACCTGTCTCGTGCTTGTCAAACGCAAGTAAACGGTGTCGAGTACGGTCAACTTTACTCATGCTCGTTAAACGATGAGGAAAGTATTATCCTGGTTGTATTTTATTCTTTTTTCGGACCAGAGTAATTTAAAATTTACGAAAAAGACCATAGGAGTCCATAGTTAAGCTCTTTTCAGACTCCTTAAAATTGAAAAGATTGCCAAGTGATCTTGGCTCTTTCACACTTGTAAAAGTATTTGAAAGGTCATCTATTGGGTGATAGGTTACCCCTTTTTCGGCCCGTCTAGACTATTTACGAGAAAGGTATACCTCAGTCAATATCGGCTGGGAGAGTTCTCTCGGGAATTGTTTTACACTTTTTCGGGATCGAGGGACTAAATTTTACGAAAAAGTACATCATGGAGCTTCCTTTAAGTTTTTTAGGCTCTCTAAATATGAAAAACTACCGAGTTTTCCTTCCTTGGGCTCGTTAAAATATTAACATCGAAGGACCCACTTTGGGACGAACCCCTCCTTTCTCAGGTTCGTAAAACATGTGAGATTGGACTCATCCACAAGATGAGCTACACCGAGCATCTGTTATCCTCTTCAAGCTCGTAAAACAAGAAAGAGGTACTCGTCCATCATGTCGGGGAAATATGGGGAAACAAGTCAAGTTTATCTATGGCAGCTTGTCAGTCATTACCTTTGAACATGGCATGTGTCCATCTCTTATCTATATTTGGGTATCCGTCTTTCATTGAGTCATAGTCATCATCATGGGTCGTCTCCCTGGCCACGAGTCCACTCATCCGGTGTCTATCCTCTATTTTTCAATAATCCCTGCTGCCAAGTCTTGTTACATGCCGTTATATGTTCAAAGGGTTGCATTGTATCGAGTCATTCATTGTGTCAGGCCTCCGCTGTGTCAGTACATATCCCATTACTTCATCATCCTATCATATGTGCCGATTTCGTGTCGATGATGTGGGAATCATCATGGCCCACCTTCGACGAGTCTATTCCTGTCGACACCAAATCACTATCTGGGAATTAGACTTAGAAATCAACCATTAGTACCTTGGTACCTGCATGCCTCAATGGCAGGTTTCCTCGTGTTTGACAGTAGGTTCACATCAATGACCTCTGATCAAGCGATCTCTCGGATGCTCGACATCAACTCATTCATTCGCATTTCGTTGAGATGTACTATTGATACCTTGGGAATCATTGTCATTATTGATGATCTCCCTCGCATTTGTTAACGGTCCACATCATTGACCGGTAATCAAATGGTTTCTTCCATGTTCGACTTCAACACCCTGTAATCACATGGTTAGATTCGTATCCTTATGCGATCAGGTAGAAGACCCTGGGCGCATCACTGTATCTTGACTGCGTCCAGGCTGCGATGGAGATGTCCCTTGTATTGTCACACAGATCCGCTTATTGTATTGGTCGTGGCTGTGTCGTTATTGTCTCATGGATCTACGATTGTTCATAGTAGCCATGATCTGTCCACAGTTTACATTATCTCAGTACTCATGGATCTGCAATGTATTGGTCGGCAGCCATGCTTTGAGTCATTTGTTTCCGAGCATGGGAATGCCCGCCTCGGTGGTATATCTAACACTTTGTTTCCATTTCAGCTCCGTGTCGCTCTCCTCGATGCTATCTCTGCACATTATATTTGTAAAGTCTTTCGGCCATCAGTCCCTTCTGACCTCACACTTTAGGGGGCATCTGTTATACCTCTATATTTCACAGTGTCGCATCCCCATCACAAAACAAGTTGACGACACTTTCCCTACTGTTTTAAACCATCCAGAAGAGACAGATGATGAGTCAACCTTGAAGGTGAATCCACCCTGGCAAGTTTTGACCCACCTTGGACTTTATTTTTACACACTACCGCGCCTTGCTATCATCCCAAAACGCGGTACTAGACACTACCGCGTTCTGCCTTTTCCTCAAAGCGCGGCAGTGCCGCGTTCTGCAGACTTTGCAAAACGCGGTACCCTTTTAATAGCTTTTTGCCCTTGGCTTGTGGGATTTTGGATTTTCGAAGATAATGGAAGATTAGGTTCCTTGATTCGATCTCACCTCATCTCCTTCGATTAGAAACCCTGATTCACTTATCTCTCCTTAGATCCACCCATCTCTCTTGTTGGTTAACCTCACCATTCACTATAAAAGAGAGGCATGCCATTGGGAAAGAGGAGGACTCTTGAGAGCACCAAACTTATGGTCTTGCAGCATTGTGGAGATAGCTAGAGGAGAAGACACTTGGAGTTGGAGGATTGGCTTGGACATCAAGCACCCTTTGTAAGTAATCTTCAAGTTGTAATAGAATAACTTGTCTTGTTTTCCCAAATCATTTGTATTAATCTTGTTTTAATGATATGATTTGTATCTTCCATAGATTTAGATCCTAACTCATGTTTCAGATTGCCAGAGAATAGTGCATACTTGTATTTTGGTTCCTCTTTGATAGGTTCATTGGTGAGGACTTGGAGCTTGGAGCAAATATAAAAAACAAGCGTTTGGATATAAGGTCAGTTAAACTCCTTCTATTCTCTTCAACACTTTAATACTGAGATGTTTGTTAGATCTAGGGATTCAAGGTTGCATTTGTTTCGTTTTGTTCTTAGCCTAAAGTTAGTCTAAGTCTGCTTTAGTCTAAGGGGATTTTGACTTATCCGTAGGGTAGAATTCCACATAACAGCAAGAGGGAGGATTATACAAGATAAAGCGACAACCAGAACAAGCCTTGTTTCATGAAATTATGGAACCAAGTGAATTATGCCACCTAATATTGGCTCACATCAACTAAAAGGCGTTACCAATCTTAATAAAGATGGTGAATGTGATAGGGCTTCACCTTTCCTGGAAGTTCCCTCCTTGGATTAATTAAAACTTGAAAGTAAAATTATAATATATTTAAAGTTGAATACTTCACTCAATATTTCAGGTGTTAGCCTAGGGTTGCTCCTTTCCTAGAATCTTCCCCCTTGGATCTGAAAGTAAAGTTATAATGTATTTTAAAATGAATATGTGTCTCAGCAGTTCATGCATTAGCATAAGGCTGCGCCTTTCCTGGAAGCACCCTCCTCCGACAGTAGGGA
Organism: Larix kaempferi; assembly: GCA_027924585.1. Lineage (NCBI taxonomy): Eukaryota > Viridiplantae > Streptophyta > Pinopsida > Pinales > Pinaceae > Larix > Larix kaempferi. The sequence goes on from BSBM01000769.1 coordinate 16,238,255, forward strand.
TTAATACAAAAGAAAGAAATTATTTTCATTAACAAGAGCTCATTCCAATGTACAATAAATTTAGGGTTGGTCTTCTATTTAAGGACACTCTTCTTTTCTTAAGGGTAACAATAGAATTGATAGATAAAAAGGAAGAAGAAAAGGTAAGAAATGGATTAGTCATCCTATTAAAGGATGATTATCCTTTCATACGGCTCACTTCCAACATTAGATTTTAACATTAATACCTAAAAAAACATCATTCTATAAAAAGGAACATAAGGGAGTCATCTCTCCATGAGGAGGCCTCTCCTCTTCATAGCAATCAGTGATTAAAAAACAGAACAAAAGGGAGTTGGATCTAAATGATAAGGCTGCTCCTCTTGCTCGCATTTATAGATTAAAAAAGAACATAAATTTGTGGATGATGACCATCGAGTAACAACACTACAACAAATTATAGTTTATATAACGAAGGAAAATAGAAGATTGGTCCTCTATAGTGAAGGGTCATTTATCATCAATATTTCAAATAATATACTACATACCGCAGTTGGGATCAGATTTTCCAATGAAGTTCGATCCTCTTTTATTCTAGAACCACATATAACGAGGTAAAGTACTAGACTTTTTTCACCCTGAGAGATGACCCCCATAATTCATACGCAGTATTCCTTAAATATTTGAGATCACCCTTAAAATGTACAAAAGTAGGGAAGGACAAAGAACTTATTCCCCCTTTCTCCAATGAAGTGGTTGCCTCCATAAAAGACAAAACCCTAACTGCTCTCTCTCCTAAAAATCGTTTCCTATCAAGGAAAGATCCTCGCGATGGATTTCTCTTCTCAGTTTGAAATGTGTGGGTTTGAGAACGAACCCTAATTGAATTCTTATTTTGTGTTCAAATAAATTATATTTACATATAATTTTCGTTTTAAGGTATAATATCCTTTGTATATGTATTTAATATTTGTGGGTAACCAAATAGACTATTAAAATAATTTTTTTTGTAATTTTTTTCTCTTGTAATATGTATTTATTTATATATTTATATTTTCTAAATAATTTATCATGATACATCTACCAAATTTATCTATAAAATTTATCTTTCTTTTAATGAAGGTGCTTGTAATATAGTTCATCAAAATAAGAGAACTTAGCTTAATTCTATTTAAAAATCACTACGGATAACTTCTATGGCACTTGATTCCAAGGTGTAATTATTATAAAAATTAGATAATCGCCTAATATTAAGATAATAATAATAATTAACCTTTCACTCGGTAGCAAGATCATAGAATCCCATTATTTGCTAGTCAGCAGAAAGTAACTTAGTCTACTTCAAGACTTACCTCAATTTAGGATGAAACCTAAGCGCTTTTATATCGATGAACATCAACGGTTCACTTTTTCTTAATTTCTCGAGGCACCAAGATGACACCTGTCGTCGCACTTATGGATTCCAAGCCATAAACTCACCCCCTAGTGGATTTGTGCCCCTATCGTTTAGTTGTGTTAATCCATTCAGTCTCCTAAGTATTTAAATCAAAATAAAAAACAACTTAGTAAATTACTTACAGAGTTTATTGATGGGGCCTTGGCCTTGATCTCCTCGTCAATAACTTGTACATTATACACTTACATTTGTATTTTAGCTACAGAAAAAGTGGGGCAGTAAAGAGGATATTACACTCGACACACATACATTCGAACTAATCATGGAATAAATGGAAAAAAATGAAGCACTTTTCTTGGAGCACTTGACTCCAAACCTTTTTTAAGTCTTAGTTCTTTAAATTTCATAAATTGGATCTTAGTTGTTAGGTTTTTTCAAAATAATACACAAACCTTCAGACATCCAAGAATTTTTTCATATGACATGCCAATATTAGTTATTATAGACTTACATTTGTTCCATGAATGTGGCAATGTAGCTTCAAATGGTATCAATTCATATAGAAAACCTAATAACTCATCAACACTCTCATTATTCCATCTATGCACACCTTGCAAGTTAATAATTATAAGGGTTGTTGATAGAAGACTTAACTTCCAAGAGTTATACATAGATTTTCTAGCAAGATACATTAAATTTTGAATCTTCACAACATTCTCATTTATGAAATTATTCTTCTCAACATCATTTATAATCATTATGTCATATTGTTGGAAAGCCTCATTCAACATTCTACCAATTTCAATTTCTTTATCGATGTCAGGTCTCTCAACTCAATCTCTCATACTTTTTAAATACTAAATCATAAATATACTTTGATTGATTCCTATGGCTAACACTAGTATTCCCATATATATTCTTATAAGATTACGAATCGTTTGTATTTTCTTTATTCTCCCCCAAATATTCGATTGCATGGACATGCACATGACCCAACTCCCCTCCTATCAAATTCGTCTTGATCAAATGCATGGTACTCTTCATTTGCTAATATTTTAAATTGCTCATTCTTCAATAATCCACAATCAATTGAAACAAATAAACCTTTTAATCATAATAATGTAATTATCGTTATTGATGTAAAAATATGTAAGATATTGTATAACCTTATCAACATTTTTTTTACTTTTCGCGAACTGTCCAACTCTTGGAGGAAGAAGTGGCCAGAATTAGAGGCATGGAGGAGAGGAAATCTAAATTGTTGTTGGATAAATAAGTTGACTCCACTCCTAAATGGGATAGAATCTAGAAGAAAGAGTGGGAAGGGACGGGATGGTGCTCCCCTTGTCACATAGCTAATGAATATAGTCAGCATATATTCACTAAATGTACCTTCTCAAAGAAAATGTGGAAATACATTGGATCCTCTCTAGGAATAGACGGATTATGGAACAAACATATAGTGCTAGAAGTTATTTTTCATTGGCTTGATAGTAGGGAATTAAAGTCCTTTAGTAATGTTCCATTTTTAGTCCTATGGATATTATGGCTAGAAATAAATGAAGTAATATTTGAGGAAAATTTTGTCCCTATCTTCCAGGTAGCATCTTAGGATTTATATATTATTCATCACTTCTAGAACATAGAAAAATATTCAAATACCATTGTAAGAAATTCATCACAAATTGATAAATCTAAAGCATGGGGATTCTTTGAAGAAGCAAGCCAATATCTCGGTGTCATTTGTAGTGTTGTTTATGTCATATACTTGAATGAGAATGTTTATTTTGAGGGGAATCCCTTTCCTGGAGAAGGGACCAAAAACTTGGGTGAAATTATAGCTCTTATTTTCCTGTTAAGAGTAGCTCACAACAAAGGAGTGCATTCACTATAGGTTTTTGGTGATTCAAATATTTCAATAAGATGGATGCAAGGAGAAAATAAGATTCATAGATCAAGGATTTATAACTTGGAAATGCATTTGAGAGTACCCTCTAATTCCTTTGACATGATATCCTTTGATCATATTTATAGGAAATTTAATGCACATGTTGACTCTCTTTCAAAATCAAGTTTAATTGATCCCCCTTCTATAGGTGATTGAAGATGAACTCATATTTGGGACTGTGGTATCAACCAAGTCCTTCCCTTTTCGAAGCCCTTAATTATGTTTTAAATGGATTCTCTCTTTGTTTTTTTTTTAAGGTTAAGTTCATTGTTATGTATATGAAGCTCATCCTCTATATGTTAGTGATTGCTCAAAGAGCTAAAATTGGTGATCATGTTCGACACTATGTCAGGTAAAAAATATTGTTGCCCTTGGTGGGCCAATTTTGAGCATTTTTTAAGAATGTATTACATTTATATTTGAAATATAATATGATTTTTTTCTAAGGAAAAAAAAAAGGTATGGACTCACTGAAGCAAATATGGATAAATCATTGGGCTTCTTATCCAGCCAGATTAAGACCCCTGACAAAAAGGAGGCTCAATTAAAGTAGCAGATGGATCAGGTCCTTGGGGAGATGAGGGCATGTAAATACAAGTCTCAATCAAATGTACTTAAGGAAACCACCTCCAATGATTTTTATGAAGAGATAAAAGAATATCTCAAGAAGAACGAGCATAAATTCGAGGAAATGGTGAAGAGGTGGCATGAGGAACAAAAGCAAGTGGTATTCCTAAAATAGGAAAGAAACATGTAATAAAAAGTTACATATGAAGAGTGTATAGCCTGGGCCAGAATGATAAAATACTTGAAGTTTATTAAGGATCAAATAGGGGTTATGTTGTTGAGAATATTCCAAAGATAATAATCAAATATATATTAGTAACTATGTAGTGCTCTGGTTTTTGGCAGAGCACATGACAAGCTTATTTTATGTTGTTCAAATGAAATTTCGTATACATTTCTGATAAATTGATCGCTATTCAAATGAAAATTTCCTAACCTTAGTATAAGCATTTTCTCGTTTCTAGTCATTAACATACTTACAGATGTAAAAATAACGTGACATGTTAGGATTTTATTTCATGTACATATTTCAGCATAAGAGTATAAGAGTATGTTTCAGCATAATAAACTAATAATTGACAAGGAAAATACCTGTTTCCAGAAGTTTGTAGTTTGTAGATTGTCTCATAGCTTGCTGTAGATTTCCTTCCAGATTTTTGTCTTTAAAGCTTAGCAACCGATTGAATGAACCACCCTACCGACCAGCTCTTATCATGCTGGCCCTAGGAAACCGACGGGTTTCCTAGCCCCCGAGCCCACAAACCGATAATCCCGAGAGCATCATTCCTTACTATATTTCCATAGGTGCAGTTTTCCCTATGATTTTTCCACCTCCTCCTTGGAGTTGGAGTTTACCCCTTCCTCAGCTTCACCTCCAAAATCACCGTTCTCTTCCAAAGAAAAACCTCCCTTCTTCTCCCTTCACCCTTCCCTAAATACCTTTCCTTCCTCGAGAAGACTTGAGGCTTACTCCACCACCCCAAATTCCCTCTCTCGAGCCCTTCAATCATTAAATCCCCTGGCTTTAACATTTATACAAGTTTACAATATAATAATATATTTCTTCACTTAATGCACCGACAATTAATGCACTTACAGTAAATTTATTGTACTTTAATTATTCGATGGTAAGTATTTATTATGGTAGGAGGTATTACCTACGGGTTCTCTATTCGAGATCTATTTTAATAATTCTCCACTTATTCACCATATTTGCACTTAATGTTTTTTGAATAAAATAATACAATAATATATGTTCTAGTTTGACTTTTCAGTTTGGGACAAGGCATGTCTTAATGGTTTTACCAATCCGACAAGATAACTTATCATGTAACTTTAAACTTTAAGACTCATACTGAATAAATAAATAATATTTAGTACCTATTCCTTCACATCACATCCATTCAAGAATGATTATCCTATTATGGCTAATTTTTGAAATGGAAATAATCACACAATATTAATTTATAAATCAATATTTTAAATCTTACTTATATTGCAATTGTTACGATAGGGATATAAATGTTGCTGGAATATTATTAATTAAGTAATAATAATTATTAAATCACCATTTATTAATTAATAATAATAATTAAATCACCATTTATTAATTAATAATAATAATTAAATCACCATTTAACAATAATAACAGGTGAATTAATCATAGTATTCTTAATTATTTGTTTATCACATGAGTACCCTATCATCAATATAGCATCCTTGTTCTTATAAACAAAGCACTTGTGAGGGCTTAAACAATTTTACTAATTAATTAGACACTAACATTACCCTATTCACAACAGTTCTCCTATGACAATGTTAACTGACGACACTTGTCTTAATTTATTATTACAATGTTTTCATATAATTACTAATTCACTTATTTACACATTAACAACCTAACCATTCATTACCTAAGTTGATTGATGTATCCTTAATTGAGTTATCTATGACATTTATACTACTATTCAAGCATGACAAGTATGTTATACACCAGTAATATTGTACACGTACAAGGTGTGCATGCATGGCCAGTGTATGCACATGTCGGATGTGTACTATAAACAAACCCCATTCCGCCTATGCATACCTGCTAACCAATAATAGTATTTACCCCCATGCAGAAGAGCAAGCATAATATATCGTATAATTACTTTAACATCCTCGGTTATTTAACAGTTAACCCTTTACGATTTAACATCATTGTCTTTATGTTTACATTAGTTTAATCAATCAAGTACAGGAAGGGTATCTACTCCCACTAACTAAAGATCAAGGAATATCCAACCCTCAACAGTACTAACTAACATATCCTCCCATCATAACCTACGTCCTCCATCCTCCCTATCCTTCCTCTGCTAGTACAAAAGTGGATGTCGGACTCACCGACCTGACCACATAGAACCTGAGAGCGATAGCGTCGGCTGAACAGCGGACCTATCCTCCCCTAGCAGGCATCCGACCATCGTCATCAAAACAACATGGGGAGCGTGTCTCAGCACGGCCCTCCCACGACCTCGGGTATCATGGAAACCTAGGGTGGGAAACACATCCATCCCTCTCAACATACTGGGCCTACGCCCTTATCGACTCATACTTTGCTGCTATCGAGATTATCGGTTTGTGTCATCGTATCATCAATTTTGGTTGCTAAGCTTTTACTGCATGGAAAAGTTCTTATCCCATGTATTAGATCAAGTATCTCGCTATCCCATAGCCCTTGTATCCTGTAGGTTAGTATTTCGCAAAATACACATTTTATAACAAGCATTTCCATTCGATCGCCAATTGATCTATATCATCAACATCGTTTTATTTCACGCCACAATTTTAGCTCATCACAGGTATGCATGACATATAACAATTCAATCAAATTCATCATAGGATGGCATCCACGTATAACATCATATATTTCACATTCCATTAATGAAAACGTTAAAACATACATATCGTCATTATAAAAGAAATGAATCTCATGACAACCATAACCTATTAACTGCGTGAACATAGTAAGATCATAATATCATAACATCATATTCATAGTGACAACATAACATAGTAACGACATACATATGGTAGCAACATATAATCAAGTGTATCGTGTCATAAGTATAGTTTACCCAGTCTAGTTAAGTCCAACAGATAATAAGAAAATAAAGTTCAATATGTGTCACGGATAAACCTATCTAGTCGGAATATGGGGCGTTACAAACTAGGATAAATATATTAATTATTATGGATAATTAAATAATATATTAATAGGCATATTTCCTTAGGGTCACGACTATTCATCACAAGCCATTCATTCAATGTTATTAAAGAAATCATATTCATTCATTACAATCATCACTATTCATATTAACATATTATATTTTGACCTTTGTGGATTATTAATTTAATGATGGTTGCTCATACGTACTGCTAGGTATACCACATATTCCAACTTTGGCGTGACGTTCCTCGAACCCTTATGTGCATATTGTTGTTTATTTTATGAGATTATGGTTTTGAATTCTTATTATAATTGTTATTATTAGTATTTGATGAAGTAGTGTTGATGTGTTTTCATCCTTGATCATCATATTTCAAACCCATTATTATGACTTTTCCTTTAAACAACCTTTTGGTTTCCCCCATGGAAATGAGTAGAGATGATTTTAGAGCTCCATGGTTACCTCCATAGTTTTACTTCCATATAAAATCCAATGCTAAGTGTGTAGCTACATAGCCCTATTAAATTAATGTAACTTCAAAGAATATTCTACTTGTACTTTATTATTGTAACTTCGTTGGAGATGTTTTGCCTCCGCTTGGGGATGTCATTATTACATTTGGTCATGTAAACGTCATGAGGTTAAACCTCCATTGTAAGTCAAGTTGTTAGCACCCAAAAGAATATAATATAAATATTATATTGAGTCTTCCTAGAGAGGTCGGCCCAATTAGGTTATTGGGGCCAACCTAGTTGGATTAAAAGTTAAGTGAAAAGTAAAGTATAAATAGAGAGTGAGTTTCTCTGATTTAGACATTCACTAACTTGTGCAATTCACATTAGAGGAGAAAGAGAGAGATTTGCAAAGGAGAAGGAGGAGTGGCTTGAGTCCAGATTATGGTATTTTTGTCTCTCTTATTTGTGAGACATATTTTTGGGGCATTGTAGTTGATCATCTATATTAAGGAAGTTATTACTGGGTTTTCTTCCCCTTGAGGGTTTCCCAGGATGAATTGTTTTGTGCTTTGTGATTGTGCATCTTTCAGAGATCCTTATTATGCTGCCTGTGAATAATGTATCGAATGCTAATGAATTTGAAATCTAGTCTATGGTAGATATAATATTAACATGGTTTCAGAGCTAGCCTGAAAAGAGAAACTTTCACAAGGAAAAGCTCTCTCTCTCTCTCTCTCTCTGGAAGCGAAAATTTAGGACTTCTCACAAATTTGGAATTTTGGAGTGCAATTGGCATAGGAAGGTACACATCTCCAAGATTGAAATTTTGGTACCAAGATCAAAATTTTTGAGTGGGTAAAACTCCTAGAAATTCAAACCCTCATTTGACTTTGGACTAGAAACTACAGAAAACCAGAAAACTAGAAAAAGCCAAAAACTGCAGTTCAAAAATTTGCAAGTCAATTTTCAAGGGTGAAATTTTGGAATCTTTAGAAACCAAGTGTACCAGCATACTCGCCCCAGTCAAGCGCATATTTTGGTGAGTTCAATTTTTTATTTTGAGAAATTTTTAGTTTTTGTTATTCTCTACTCCCCGGGTTGAGATGGCACCAAGCACCACGCTTGATGACAAGTTGGAGGGCATAGAGAACTTTCGTGCTTGGAATTATAGGATTGGAATCATTCTGGAAGATAATGATATTACCAAGTTTGTTAAAGAATTTGTACATGAACCCGAAGAAGATGAAGCTAAGGAGAAGCAGAAGAAGGATATGATTAGGGCTATGAGGATCATAGAAGACTCCATAAAATATCACTTGATTCCTCAAGTGTCCTCCAAGAAGACTCCAAAGAAAATTTTTGAAACATAAATCGGAAGATGAATTTGAGATCTCAATTCAAAAGGAAAAAGATGAGCCAAGGAGAATCTATCCAGGAATACTCTACAAGTGTTTCCTAATTCAAGGAACAACTAGAATATATTAGAGACACCCTTGATGAAGATGATTTGGTGATGACTGCTCTCAATGGTCTTACTAGACCTTGGGACTACTTTATCCATACAATGTGTGCAATAGAATAAATCTACTATTCGAAGTTGTATGGGAAGAATGTGTCCAAGAAGAGGCTAGAGTGGCAAATCGAGAAGAATTACTCAAAGATGATGATCAAGCTCTAGCCACTCATACTAAGATAAGAAAGGGAAAACGTCATTTCAAGAAGGAATTCCATCCTCCTAATAAGTTTCAAAATAATAAGAAGGGAAACTATAAGCGAAGAGACTACTCTTCTTTTCAATGTCTCCATTGTCATAAGATGGGACATATTGCCAAAGATTGTCCAGAGAGAAAAGAAGAAGTCAAGAAGAAGAGAAACAAAATACATCATGCTCATTTTGTCAAAGATGAAGAAGAAGAAGACGAAGAAGAAGAACCTCCCAGGAAGTCACTAAAGGAAGAAATTGAAGAATATGTCTTGTGATAGTGGTGCTTCAAAGCACATGATAGGTCAGAAGAAGACTCTCTCCAGTTTAGATTAAAAGGACTCCCCTCAGAAAGTTTCTCTAGAAGAATAGGAGAAGCAACATACAAGATTGGTCCAGGAACTTTGATGATGAAATAGAGCTCACCATCAGACAAGAAGACTAGGATCAAAATAGATCCTACCAAACAAACAAATATAAGTACTTGACTTGTACTTTTTTGTTTAAATGATAGTGTCTAGTTGTGTACACATTTATTCAGGATGTGTGTTATGCATGATTAGAATGTTGGAAGTGATATGAATGTCATGGGTAAGTAGCCTATGGTGCTATACAACATTCCATTTCTACTTATCTAGAGTGAAACCTCTTTGCTGACATATTAGGAGTAGTGAATGCTCTTAATAATGTTAGGGTAGAGATGGAAGGCATCTAGAAAGTTACAGTATGAATACGGGATATGGATGAATTTTGTGTTGAAGCATTGGATAATATCGCATTATGACAGTGTGACTTATGCCTTTATGCATATGTTTTGGAAACTATGAAATGTTTCTAACCATGCTATTGAATTTGACTTGTTGGAAGTATCATACACGATCACCTACAAATGAAGAATGATGAGACTTGTTCCATAGAACAAGTGACGATGTTTCAACTATAAATAGGACTTATGGAGGAAGTCGACTATGACGAGATGTTTCTCTAGTAGCCATAGTCATGGTGTAGTAAAATTTGATGAAGATGCAGAAAGTGCCAGCATGAAGAAGTATATGAAGAAGAAATAAATCCCAGAGTTACATAGGTTGCACCCTCTCCCGATGATGAGACTCTGGAATATCATGATATGTCGGATTGCCAAGAACCTCCATCCATGCCTATATCTTGCAAGAGAAAACAAGCTTGGGATCGAGAAATCATTCAAGATGTAGAGAGGTATGGAGCTCCAGAAGGCTCCACAAGAGAAAGCAAGAGGCCAAAGCCATTTTCCAGTTATGTGTCTTTGATGTGTGATCTTGTAGACAAAGGAACTACTTTCTTCGAAGAGGCCATTCAAAAGAAAGAATGGGTAGAAGCTATGATGGAAGAATATTGGTCAATAATGAAGAATGATGTGTGGGACATAGTTCCCAAACTAGAAGTTAAAAGTTTGGTATCTTCCAAATGGATATACAAGATAAAACATGTTGTAGATAGAAGTATTGAGAAATACAAAGTTAGGTTTGTGGCTCGAGGATTCTCTCAAAAGGAAGGAGTCAATTATGAGGAAACATTTGCTATTGTAGCAAGGTACACTTAAATTAGAACCATCATGGAACTTGCATCCATGATGAACTGGAAGTTACACCAGATGGATGTGAAAATAGCATTCCTGAATGGTGTTATTGAGGAGGAAGTGTACATAGAACAACCACAAGGTTTTGAGGTTGAAAACAAAGAGACACATGACTGCAAATTGAAGAAGGCTATGTATGGTTTGAAGCAAGATCCAAGAGCTTGGTATGGAAGAATTGATAGTTTTCTGACGAGCTTGGGATTTACTAAGAGTAAATTTGATCCTAAACTTTACTTCAAGGTTATGGATGATGAACCAGTCATATTATTTCTATATTTGGATGACTTGTTCTTAACAGGTAATGAGAAGAGAATCTTGGAGTGAAAATAGAAGCTCGCTGCAGAATTCGAGATGAAATACCTTGGCTTAATGAATTATTTTCTAGGTCTCGAGATATGGCACATCCTAGAGGGAATCTTCCTTAATCAAGGGAACTATGTTGTAGAAATCTTGAAAAGATTTGATATGTTGGAATGCAAATCCATGGCCACACCCATGGATACCAACTTGAATTTATTATCTGATACTTCATCAGAATTAGTGGATGTGACTCTATACAAGAAGATTATTGGGTCATTGGTGTATCTCACAAATACGAGGCCAGATATATGCTTTGATGTTAACACCTTGATTCAGTATCTCGTTGAGCCCATATGTGTTCACATTGTAGCTGCAAAGCATGTGATGAGGTACCTAAAAGGTACAATAGATTATGGTCTCAATTATACTCAAGATCATGAGTTCATACTGTTTGGATATACAGATTCAGATTGGGCAGGAAGTGTCTTGGACAGGAAGAGCACTTCAGGAGGTTGTTACAGTCTGGGGTTATCCATGATCTCATGGCTAAGTAGGAAGTAGTCTAGTGTGACTCTCAGCACTATAGAGGCAGAGTATATTGCATCATGTTCTATGAGTTGTGAACCTATATGGCTTCGGAATTTTTTATCAGGTCTGTTTGATCTGGAGTTGGATACCACAGTGATTCTATGTGATAACAAGATTTGTATAAAGATTACAGAGAACCCAGTGTTCCATGATAAGTCAAAACACACAGAAATAAGGTATTTCTACATCTGTGATATGGTGCGTAAAGGAGCTATAAAGCTCCAATACGTGAGCAGGGATGAGTAGGTTGCAAATGTGTTGACTAATCCTCTATCTCTAGTGAAGTTTGAGCACTTTCGTGACAAGCTTGGTATAGTCTGAAAGGACTTCCATCGAAAGGGGGAGTAGTGCTGAGGATACTGTGGTGCAATGGGATTGATCATCCCTAGACATAGATAGTCTTAAATGTTGATTTTGAGTTGCGTTGGGATCGATCATCCCTAGATAGAGATGTCTTAAATGATTGTGTTGGGATCGATCATCCCTAGACAAAGATGTCTTAAATAATTTTGTTGGGATCGATTGTCCCCAGACAGAGATGTATTAAATAATTGTGTTGGGATCGATTGTCCCTAGACAGATATGTCTTAAATAATTTTGTTGGGATCGGTTGTCCCTAGACATAGATGTCTTAAATAATTGTGTTGGGATCGATTGTCCCTAGATAGAGATGTCTTAAATGATTTTTTTGGGATCAATTGTCCCTAGACAAAGATGTCTTAAATAATTGTGTTGGGATCGATCATCCCTAGACAAAGATGTCTTAAATGATTGTGTTGGGATCGATTGTCCCTAGATAGAGATGTCTTAAATAATTGTGTTGGGATCGATCGTCCTTAGACATAGATGTCTTAAATGATTGTGTTGGGATCGATTGTCCCTAGACAGAGATGTCTTAAATATTTGTGTTGGGATTGATCGTCCCTTGATAGAGATATCTTAAATGATTGTGTTGGGATCGATCGTCCCTAGACATAGATGTCTAAAATGATTGTGGTAGGATTCATCATCCCTAGACAGATATTCCGAGTTCCTAAAGGAAGGATAGTCTGAAATGTTGATCCTTAGACTGAATCCCGAGTTTTGGAAGGAAGGATTTTCTATGAGTGTTGGACTTAATCCCTGGTTCTAAAAGGAATTATTGTCCATGATCTCAGTTTTATAAGGAAGGATCACTAGTAGTGATGGATTGAATCCATGGTTCCGTAAGGAAGGATTTTCCATGATCCCTAGTTCTGAAAGGAAGGATCATATGTGTGCTGCAGATGTTGATGCTCCTAATGATGTCCAGTATTGTAGATGAGGATGCTCCAGTGCTGCAGATGATGAGTTTCTAGGATTATCTAGTGCTACAGATGATGATGTTCCAGTACTGAAGATGAGGATGCTCCAGTGCTGCAGATGATGATGTTCCAGTACTGAAGATGAGGATGCTTCAGTGCTACATATGATGATGTTCCAGTATTGAAGACGAGGATGCTCCAGTGCTGCATATGATGATGTTCTAGTACTGAAGATGAGGATGATCCAGTGATGCAGATGATGATGCTCCAGTAGTGAAGATGAGGATGATCAATTGTTGTAGATGATGATACTTCAACTTTGTACTGAAGATGATGTTGATGATGTTACAACAGTTGTTCCAGTTGCTAATGATGATGTTGAAGAACTTCCAATGATTTATAGATGTATCAAATGATGTTGTTGTTGATGCCTTCCTCTCTCTGATGACGTTGTGTAGATTTACACATGCATACGTTGTCATTAGTAGAATATCCTTCTTGTTAAGGGAGAGTGTTAAATTAATGTAACTTCAAAGAATATTCTACTTTTACTTTATTATTGTAACTCCGTTAGGGATGTGTTAACTCCACTTGGGGATGCCATTATTACATTTGGTCATGTAAAGTTCAAGAGGTTAAACCTCCATTGTAAGTCAGGCCATTATCACCCAAAAGAATATAATATAAATATTATATTGAGTCTTCCTAGAGAGGTTGGCCCAATTAGGTTATTGGGGCCGACCTAGTTGGATTAAAAGTTAAGTGAAAAGTAAAGTATAAATAGATATTGAGTTTCTCTCATTTATACATTCACTCACTTGTGAAATTCGCATTAGAGGAGAAAGAGAGAGATCTACGAAGAAGAAGGAGGAGTGGCTTGAGTCCAGAGTTTGGTATTTTTGTCTCTCTTATTTCTGAGACATATTTTGGGGGCATTGTACTTGATCATCTATATTGAGGAATTTCTTACTAGGTTTTCTTCCCCTTAAGGGTTTCCCAAGATAAATTGTTTTGTTCTTTGTGATTGTGCATCTTTCAAAGATCCTTATTATGAGGCTATTGTGAATAATGTATTGAATGCTAATGAATTTGCAATATAGTCTATGGTATCATATAATCTTAACAAGTCCATCCCATTTCTTTGTCTCCCACATTATCCATCCTCTATAGTCTACAACCTTAAAAGGTATTTGTGATGTAGAGGGAAGGAGGAAGGATATCACCACCATATATCATCATATCTATGTAGTTCATGCTCTACATGTTACACTCACTCGCTCTCTATATATAAGTGTGATAAAAAAATCCACCTAGGTGGATTGATGATCTTAGGATGGTTGTCAACATTAGTGGACAATACTATATGAAGTAAGGCATTAATGAAATCGTAATTAATAGTATTATCCTACATTGTTCATAGATAGTTAGAAGATTTGGCTTGTGATGTTGCACCATAAGAATTACATTAGGAATTATCTATGTGTTAGGAATAATATGGTTAACTTTGTACAGAGTTATAACAGAGACAGGATCTATCCCAAGAAAAAGAGGAACCCATCAATGGAGACATTATAAACTCCTTGGTTCAATTTGATAGCACTGCCCACTGCTATGCTAGATATAAATTGTGCGCAAAGATATCAATTGAAAGATATATGGAGAATAAGGCTTGGAGATCTATCATGGTGAATGTTGGTTTGTAATTGAGGCCTTCAAATGTCAAGGAGTAGTGCACTAGTGTGTGCAACAATGGGACTCAAAGCATTGAATAGTAAGATTGGATGAAGTAGATAACGGGAAGGTTCCTTTGACAACACTTACCTATAAGAAATTGCTAAAGTTCGCAGATCCTACGTAGGAATTTTGGATTCTAGAAGAAAATGTTTTCCTTGAAGAAAATGTTGGAGGATTTGGCATTCATAACTAATGGCACATAAATTGAAATTGCAGATTCGATAGGTGTACAAGGAAAATACTATTGAATTTATTGGTCGCTACAAAAAGATGACACCATTATTGAGTAGATTTTTTGGATAGAATTCAAAAACTGTAATGATGTTGAGATAATAATCTTAGCTGAAATAGCACAACAACTATTGGAATTCAAATGAACCAACAAATATTCCATGTCTTCATATTTAGTTTTCGCCTTAGTTTACTAGAACACTTTTGGGACAATTACCTCAAATCCTAATGTGAACACTTGCTGAGATTCAATGCGACTATGGTATGTATCGGTATGGAGGCATTAGTTCCAATTTCATTTCTATAAGGTTTAAGATGAATTTGTGGTGAAATTCAAGAATATGTTGAATGTTGAAAACTGAGAGTTCTAAAACCCAAATGCAAGGGATCTATTAAATGGAAAAGGTGAATATATTTATGAAAAACAATACACCAATAGGGTGTATGGTTTTGAAGGTAAACCCTATTAGTTGTGAAGGTTTATTTGTGACAAATTCATTATGACATAGTTCTATAGGTAATCATTGGGATTGTGTAACTTGATCCATGATAAATATTTCTTAAATTTATATTCTACATATGGTGCAGAAACTGTAAAAAGTATTGTCTGTTTCGACAAGTTAGCTAAAGGTAGAGACTCTTTCAATTTAATGGAAACTAAGGCTTTCCATAGGTGTGACACTAAATCTTGTATAAACACCACATGATTCTTATCCAATATGCTATTAGTCTTCCTAAGTATGAGGTGTAACACCCCATTAGATTAATTAGGATTAATTAAGTTATTAGAAGACTAAGTTCACTATTAGGACCATAATTTGGTCACTTCGAATATTTTCTTAAGAAAATTATTTATATAATCCTCACAAAGTGATCTTCTTGTTGCTTAAGATCATATCAAAAGATATAAAATATAAAATTGTAGAAGTTTTCATAAATGGTGTTTTTTCCAGTTTTCCTTCCTTACAACCATTTTTCAATTAATTCCTCTTTTCCTGTTGTCAACCCGTTGGATTCCATATGAACAAATATAAATTGTAGAATATTCCTTCTCATTGCAGGCCCCAATTCAATAAATTTAACATCTATATAGATCCACCAAATGTGGCGATGTCTATTGTAGAAAAGTTGTACTAAAAAGACTAATAGCAACTTTTCCCTTTTTCTAGGCATGACCCAAATGTTGAATTTTCGCTTGTTATTTTTGTCAAATTTAACGTTGCATCATGCATTCTTAATTATATAACATAAACAATACCACTAGCTTAATCAAGCAAGGCCATTTTTATTTCTCACACAGTGGTCAATTCAATTATCAAATATTTAAATATTCTTTTGAAAATTCCACGTATGGCTACCATGCTCCATTGCACCAAGATCAGTAAGGTTCTTTGCAACCAAGGTGGTGAATTAGTTGATGCAAGGCTTCTAGATACATTAAGTTTAGAAAATTTTTGAAAAAATTGATTGACTATATCTTGTTAATTGAGTTTAGCTCAAAACAGTTCATGACTGACCTAATGGAGACCCAGGTTTGGTTCCCTGTGGGGTGGTGGTACTGTAAGTACATAATATTTGGTAAATAGATACAAAAACTCATAATTTTGATGTAGTTAGTTTAAATGAAATTACTAGAATAGTACTGAATACCATAGGATTACTTACCAGTTCTCAAAATAAATTACTATGGAGTTTATTTTATAGGTGAAAATTGATGAAGTGGGTTTTATCTAGTCATGTTTTCCCTAGTGATTTATATGATGTTGTTTAAATGTGCATAATAAATTAGAGTTTTAGTGTGCTAAGTGTTTGATATGACTGATTTTCAAAGTCACTAACTATGTACCAATTAATATACTTAACAGTTATCCACATTATATTAACTTACGAGGAAAAATCTATTAAGAGGTGGTCCTTAGTTTCAAATAGATTCTAGATTTATTTGAGAATTTGACATGAGCCGACATTTGTCCTGATGTCATTTAGATAATTTATTTGGATCCACTATAACAAGATAGTAACATACGTGGCTCGGTACCTGCCAACATGACACCAGTTTTCCTAAAACACAACATAGAGCTTTCCATCAATATAGTTGAGGTTATCACATCAAAGGTGGTGTGACCATATGAATATTATGTACTACAAAAAATATGGAAAAAGAATATACAATAATAACATGATAGCATAATGAAGAAATAATACAGTGTTGAGGAAGGCTTGGTGAACCCGACTTCACAAATTACATGCATATTGGACTTCGAGGCTTTGGCATGAGCTATTGGTTTCCATATTCCAAAAAAAAAGGGTAAGGTTGCTTCTTTTCTTCCTTTGTCATAGTCCTAATTTGAATTTAACAAGGACCATTTCCTAATAAGGTATGCATACATTAACCTTGAATGGTGGTACCCAATTATTAAAACCTTACTATGGACATTTCTCATGGACTGTTAAAATTCATCTTTGTGGCTAATGTGAAAATGCTACCAGTAAGCCTCACTTCTAGCAGGTTGTTATATATATTAGAACATTGAATGTTGTTGTTTTCTACTAGTTGTCCTATAGATATTATGATTAAGAACAATCTCTCCTTGAAGTGAACACTGTGGAATTTTCCTACTGTATAATGAATCAAGGTTATGATTTGTAATCCCATGTGTTACCCCCCCCCCCGATATTGCATGGTTATCCACTTAGGGTTACATCTTGATCATGATCTAGTTCGTAAATTGTGTCTTTTTGTATTAATATGTCTTCATGATTAGAATATAAGCCACTACACATGAATAATTCTCACATGTAGTGGGTTTTTTTTACTTACGTCCTAAAGATGTGAGCATTCTCATTCATGAAACAATAATAAGAAGTTATTTTGGGTAGTTTTGGACAAATTTGGGCTTAGTCTAGCCATGTTTATAGCCTCATACACTAGTAAAGACTAAATATGGGCAAGTAGTGGTAACAGGCACTTCTGAGCATTTTGGTCAATTATAGGCTTGTTGTTGATCTCAAACAATAATCAAATCAGACAATTTCCAATCTAAGTTATTTTTGGGCATGTTATGGGCCTAATCATGCCCTCATACAACAAACAAACTTGGTGCTAACCTCAAAAACCATAATGTACAATAAATACAGGGTGATTTTTAAGCACATACCTGATAAAATTTGTAATGTAACCCTTAAATTAGCAAGTTTGGGTAACTTTCAATGGCCAAGGAGCAATTGTTTTTAGGGTGATTTCAGACCCATACCATTTAATGTGTCCTATAGAAAATACAACATCATTTGGAGACCTTACTGTAGTCCCAAATCTCCATCTTCTAAGGAGTCATGAGAAATATAATAGTAGTAAGAGGTCCTATTTCTGAATCTAGGCAACTTCTAAACATGATTCGATGAGGTTTCCTATAGAAACGACCTTAAATGGCTAGTTCTCTATGCCAAATGGTTAAATAAGGTTACCCGTGTATCATTTTTTCCATAAGAATAAGATCTGGATACTATGAAAGGAGCATTTGTATACTAGAAATGAATGGACCAGAAATAGAAGATCAATACTCCACGACATTGACGTAGCATCAAAAATCACAATCATATTCAATAGGGATAATAGTTAGTGGGAAAGTACATAGCTTCATATTCTGCATAAGAACAACATGAAGAGGAAATTGGAGGAAATTTATGCGCTTAAATCTGTTGAACTTGTGGTTAATGGAGTGCTTGAAATTGACCATATACATGGGTACAAACATACACTATTTTCTAATTGATACTAAAATTAGCTCCTTTTTACATTTAAATATAAGGACAAAAACCATAACTAGATAGTTCAATTTTATAAATAAAGATAGCCATTTTAAAATAAATTCCATGTCTAGAAAACTTGATTTTTCAACAACAAAATTGCTCATTGGCTATATTACTATTTTTCTCAAACACCTGCTTATTAATTAATTTGGTCCTAATAGCTAACTTAGTATTCTAATAGCTTAACCAATCCTAATTAATCTATTGGGTTTTTACATGAGGTATAGAAGAAAGGAGTTGGCAACAATGAAGGGGCTCACATTGTAAATAAACTTGTTGAAAAGGCTCATGTGTATAGTTCTAGTTCTACCATTCTACTTAAGATACATGATACCCAACAACACACTCGATGTGGAATGTGGAAGAAACAATAATAACTAAAAAATGGGAGGTGTTGCAAATAAATCTAACTTGTAGATATCAACAAGAAAAATTCTAATCAAGGAGGCAGAGATAGAGATGGGGATGAAGACACCAAAAAGTAAAAGCAAAGGATAGAGCATACAATTCTAGTTGCACCATAAATAAAGATATTTATCAAAGAAATAAGGAATTGTCAACTAAGTATGCATTGAAGTGGAATTTGATCTTATTATGCATTGAAGTGGAATTTGATCTTATTGGATATTTTTGGGTTAGTGACGATATGATTGAACTCCTAGAATGGATTGTTTCTATCCGTGAGAAATAGAAGTGGATCGAAGTTCAAGATTTACTTGATATACCAAATTTGAAGTCAACTATATAACACTACATCATGGGAGCTACGACAAGCAAAGTAAGAGGTTGCAAATTTATATGTAAATTTGAAAGGGAAAAAACTATTGGATAAAAATACTATTGTCCTTGATTCCAAGGATTAAATTTCATTGATGCATTCCAAATGTACAAACTTTAAGAAAATTTTTGAAACGTACTATTTTAGATACTAAAGATCAAAATGCTATGCCAAAAAGAAAAATTGCCAAAAAGAAGAATTGTCAAGTTAGAAGAAGTCCTCTATTTCCAACCATTGTTTGTGCAAACACTACTGTTCAGGCTCCAAAATATATGGAAGGGGATTTTCTAGATATAGCAAGATATTTTATGAAGTTAAAAAAGTTGTAGCTAACAATGTTCAAGGAAAACCAAGATATTTTATACAATTTGCAGGAAACCAAAACAAACTAAAAGCTGAAAAAAGCTAACTGTCGTTCACCGACGGAAAAACAATTTACTAAAATAGAAGGAAGCGCAGCTAGCCTATACTGTATTCCGTTCAAGGAAGAAAGTTGAAGTGGAAGCAATCTTACACACTTTGAACACCTTTTCCTCATTTGAAGCACTCTGTATCACGTCACCCACAAGAATCGCGTCACAATTTATTTCATGAAAATGTATCACGTCACCCACAAGAATCGCTGAGAATTAGAAGGAAGCTTTCATTGTTAATGCTCCACTTGCCCCTGCGCCATTAGATGATGATGAAGCCAGTTCGCCTTGAATGAGAATCTAACCAGATGGCATTTGATAAATATCAAATCACTTGGGAAAAAGAACCTTGAAATTGATAATGAGATTGATGATCGTTGGTCCAAACACAAACACAATACGGTTGGGGAAAAGCATTTCCAGTTTTTGTCACGGTGCTGAGCATCTTCTTCAGGATTATGGTAATGATATTGATCGTTGGTCCAAACACAAACACAATACCGTCGGGGAAAAGCATTTCCAGTTTTGTAAAATGCAATCACACCATATCATGATTAAAAACATTCTTATTTATGTTTTTATTTTTATATTATTTTATTTTAGTTGAACTCATTTAAAGTAGCTTATGCACGATGGAAATGGAAGGGATATCGCAGAAGATAGAACTGAATGGATGTGTTCACCAGCTCATCGATCAGGAAGAACGCATTTACAGGGATTCCTTGTTGGATCTACAAACAGAGAACTGCGGATTCCTTTGGGATTGGATAGTTCCGGCATGAATCATGGAAAAATCTTTGGAAAAAAACCATGATGGAAAAAAAACATGAATGAAATTAGAAAGAAAAAGCATGAACAAAATTAGAAAGAAAAAGCATGAATCACATTTGAAGAAAATCATGAATCGCAACTGAAAAAAAGCATGAGTAACTTTTTGGATTTACCATCTGACTTATCTGCTGACGGTTCCATCTGCTGAGTCACGTCCTTTTTGCGTTTATACTTCTGCTGACAGAGTGCTTTTTGCGTTTATACTTGCGTTGAAGAGAGAGAACAAATTTTGTTGATATGAAACTTCATTGTAGAAAGAGGAGCAAAGGAGGAAAATCATCTATCCGTTGGAAACAACGATATATAAATCTCAACTCTCACACAATTTCAACATTTACCTCCTCCTTCCACCTCTGGTGCATTTGTATGATTGGGTTTCTGGTTCGAGTGGAATGTGTGGCCGGGTGTCTGAATCTGAGTGTGGTTCCATGCCTGATTTTGAAGGAAATGTGAGGACGAAGCTGAGATCAATGCTCTGGTTCAGTATGTGATAGAGGAAATGGATTTCGGCTCGTTGGACTGGAATGGAGACAAACGAACTTCAGCGGAATCCAGGACACAACTGAGATCAATGCTTTCTCTCTTTAATTGTGGAGCTTCAATTTCAGGTATATTAGCACTTCTCTCAGAAGCAATCTCATTCATTTCTGTTAATGTTTTGGGCACTGCAATGAAGGTTGGGTTCCGTTCTTGAGTCTAAGCAGAGTGGTTTCAGAAGTCGTAGATCTGCTTGTTGTGTTGTATGCTGAGTGTTGTCTGTGTGTCGAGAGTTGTCTTGTCTGTATTTTGTGTAGAGTCTCTGATAACTGAGAGGGAGAGGAGAGTAATTTGTGTAAAGTCTCTGTAATTTCTGTATTTTGTGTAAAGTCTCTGATAAGGATTTGGAACTCTGTTTTGAAATCTGGAATCAATGAGGATGTGGACTTACATAAACTGGCTATGCATAATTATGCACTAGGGTTTGAGCCTTTAGGGGTTTAAACATATATGGGTGCTTCACCAATCCTGGGTAGATATATATCTCAGATTCTGTCCGTCGGCTGTGAGATGGTGGTCGTTCAGAATTATATATGTGAAGCAATCAAATGGGCATTGGATTTTGTTTTGAGGATCATATTCTTGTTCAAACTTCAGAGAATATCTCGTTCGTAATTTTCTGCTCCCTTTAGTTTCTGTCTGTCCGTCTTATTGGTTTCTCCGTAATGGTTTAATGGTTTAGCCACAGGTAATCTCACAATTCTACTTGCCCGCATGCGTGCACCCTCTTTCTCTCAGGAAGTGTAACGCAATGTTTCTGAGGCCGATGACATAATCCTTAGATGTATCTTCAGGTGATGTATTGAATTGTAGTTTAAACGATGTCTTTCAATTTTGTAGGAATTTGCTTTTGGGGGAGTTTCTTTTATTGGCTGTTAGCATCAGATTCTTTGCTAATTTAACTTATGAGTCTGGTTTGATATGATAATAGTTAAGCCGATATTAGAGACTTGTCTCCTTCTTCAAATTTCTATCTAGTACTTGATATGATAATAGTTAAGCCGGTAAGAATTGAGGTACTTGAACCACCTAACAAGGGCATCTGAAACACACAATTCAAAACCCTAGAGAACATGAGACTAATATCGTGAAAAAAAAGAAAAAGACGAGATGTTTCTTATTTTTCAATAGATCTTCTGTATGCCTATGTTTCCTTCTGAGACAAATATCATGGAAAAAAAATATTGCTTTGTCCATAGACCTTCTCTATGGGTACGCTTCCTCCTCGAGACAACCATCCTGAGTAAAAAAAAATTACCATAGCATTTCCCCATTCCTGGACCGAATGCGTCTACTTATATGCCTGTAATTTTCCAAACCTCAATGAACCTCACCCATCCTAGCTGACTTCGGGTGAAAATGACGCTACGGTACTCCTATTTACCACTGCACCGAATCTGTCCCATCTGGTCAATCTCCTCTTACATCCTCTAATTCAACTCTATCACCTAAATATCAAGTGCACGTATACATCGATTACAATGCTTGAAAACGAGAGCCGGTATTAGGTGATTCAAGTACGCTCTGCTTCTTCAAATTTCTATCTGAATTTTTGAAATTACATAACACAATCTACAATTCTTCATAAGATCTGAGTCTTCCACAACAAGCAATTGTTTGTTAATTTGAAATTGTAACAAGTGAAATTAATGTGTTTTAGGTAGTGTGTTTGTATGTATATTGTATGTTTATTTAAAAGTGAAATTACTTATTTACATTATTTGAATGCGTGCAATCAATTATTTATTTATAAAAAATTGTATGATCTATTTATTAGAATTTGTATGATGTGAAAAATTGTGTTTATATTTTATTTTATTTATTTCAAATTTATTAAATTTATTTATTATGCAAAGGGAGAGGGAGGGGCGAGAGGCGAAAGAGGGAGAGGGGGAGAGTGAGAGTGAGGGAGCAACCGAAAGTGAAAGGTAGAGGGAGGGAGATTGCAGAGGGGGGAACGAGAAGTGGGGGTGGGGAAAGAGAGAGAGAACGAGGGTGGGGGATGGGAGGAGAAGGGGGACTGGGGGGGGAGTGAGAGCGAGTGATAGTTAGGATGAGCAGGAGTGGTGGGCAGAGAGAGGGTGGGAGATGGGGGGTGGGAGAGGAGAATGGGGGTTGGGGAAGGGATATTTAGGGAGAGAGGGAGTTAGGGGTAGGGGGAGTGGGGGGAGAGAGAGAGGAGGAGGAGGGGAGGGTGATTGAGAGAGAGAGAGGAGGAGGAGGGGAGGGTGATTGAGAGAGAGAGAGTGGGGGGGATGAGCGGGGAGGGAGAGAAAGGGATGGGAAGAGAGAGAGAGGGGGGGGAGATGGGGTGGGGGGAGAGAGGGAGAGTGGGTGGGAATGGGTAGAGAGAGAGAGAGAGGGGGGGGTGGTTGGGGTGGGTGGGAGAGAAAGAGAGAGAGAGAGAGAGAGAGAGGGGTTGGGGTGGGTGGGAGAGAAAGAGAGAGAAGCGGAGGCTCAGTGGGAGAGGGGGAAGGAAGGAGGGAGGTAGGGAGAGAGGAGGGAGAGGGAGAGGGAGAGGGTGTGTGAGAGTGAGGGGTGGGGCAGAGGGAGGGAGAGAAAGGGGGAGTGATGGGGGGAAGGAGGAGGGCGAGGGGGGGGGGGGATTCAAGAGGATGGAGGGGCAGAGAGAGGGGGGGAGGGGGGTTGGGGTGGGTGGGAGAGAAAGAGAGAGAGAGAGAGAGAGAGAGGGGTTGGGGTGGGTGGGAGAGAAAGAGAGAGAGAGAGAGAGAGAGAGGGGTTGGGGTGGGTGGGAGAGAAAGAGAGAGAAGCGGAGGCTCAGTGGGAGAGGGGGAAGAAAGGAGGGAGGTAGGGAGAGAGGAGGGAGAGGGAGAGGGAGAGGGTGTGTGAGAGTGAGGGGTGGGGGAGAGGGAGGGAGAGAAAGGGGGAGTGATGGGGGGGAAGGAGGAGGGCGAGGGGGGGGGATTCAAGAGGATGGAGGGGCAGAGAAAGAGGGAGGGGGAGAGGGAGTTAAGGAGCGATGGGGAGGAGAAATGGGGAGTAAGGGAGAGGGGGAGGAGGTTGAGGGAAGGGGAGGGGGGTAGAGAGAGAGAGAGAGTTAGAGGGATGTAAAGAGAGAGAAGGGAGAGAGAGAGGGAGACAAAGAGGGGTGGTAGAGAGAGAGGGAGAGAGAAGAAGAGGGGGGTAGGAGAGAGAGAGAAAGAGAGAGAGAGAGAGAGTTGGGGGAGAGAGAGAGAGAGGGGTGGAGAGGGAAATATAGAGGGACAGAGGGAGAGAGCATGGGGAGGGAGAGAGAGACAGGAGGAGGGGGGCAGGGAGAGACAGGAGAGAGAGAGAGAGAGGGAGGGAGGTAGAGAGAGAGAGAGAGAGAACGTTGGCGAGACAGAGTGAGAGAGGAGACTACGAGGTAGGGTAGAAGGGGGAGTGAGTGAGAGGTGGGGGTGGGGGGGAGCAAGTGAGAGGTGGGGGTGGGGGGGGAACGAGTGAGAGGTGGGGGTAGGGGAGAGCGAGGGAGTGAGGGAGGGAGAAAGAGGATGAGTGATGGTGGGGAGGGAGAGAGGGAGATGGGGAGGTTAAGAGAGGGAGAAGGGGATGGAGGGTGAGTGTGGATGGAGGAGGAGGGAGATAGAAAGGGATAGGGAGTGGGATTGAATGGGAGGAGGTGGGGGTTTGGGGGAAGGAGTGTGAGCAAGAGAAAGGGGTTGGGGGAGAGGGAGGGAGAGTGATGGGTTAATTAGAGGGGAGGGAGAAGGAGAGAAAGAGAGGGGGAGGAAGGTGAGGAGAGAGAGATAGGGGGAAAGGAGGGAGAAAGGGAGGTAGGGAGAGAGCAAGGGGGAAGAGAGAGGGAGGTAGAGAGAGAGGGAGGGGAGAGAGAGGGAGGGATATAGAGAGAGAGATAGAGGGGAAGGGTGAGGGGGATATAGAGAGGGGGTAGAGAGAGAGGGGAGATCGAGATAGAGGGAGATAGAGAGAGGGGATAGGAGAAGGTTAGTGGGAGGGAGAGAGGGAGAGAAGGAGGGAGAGAGGGAGGGGGGGGCGATGGAGAGAGGGGGGAGGGATGGGGAGATCGATGGGGAGAAGGAGGAGGAGGGTGGTTAGAGAGGCGGGGAGCGAGTGAGAGGAGCGTTTGGGGGA
This sequence comes from Larix kaempferi, assembly GCA_027924585.1. Classification (NCBI taxonomy): domain Eukaryota; kingdom Viridiplantae; phylum Streptophyta; class Pinopsida; order Pinales; family Pinaceae; genus Larix; species Larix kaempferi. Next base: position 16,263,729 of record BSBM01000769.1, read on the forward strand.
GGGGGAGGGAGAGAGAGGGTGAGTCATAGTGGGGAGGGAGAGGGGGAGGGGGAGGGTGAGAGTGGGGGAGAATGAGTTCAACAATGTGGGGGAGAGGGAGAAGGATAGGTAGAGGGACAAGGATCGAAGTGGAGGGGGTTGGGTGGAGGTGGAGGTAGGTGGAGCGGGGGATTGTGAGCAAGAGAGAAGGGGTAGTGGAGAGGGAGGGAGAGAGAGGGGGGGTGAGGGGGGAATAGGATGCGAGCAAGAGGGAGAGAGAAGGAGGGGAGTGGAGAGGGAGAGCCAAGGAGGGGGGTGGAGAGAGAAAGCGAAGGATGGGGGTGGAGAGAGATAGATAGAGAGGGAGGAGGGGGGAGAGGAGAGGAGAGAGAAAGAGGGGTGCGTGGAGGGAGGGATAGAGAGAGGCACTAGAGGGATAGGGAAAGCCATGGGGGAGATGGGGAGGCCAAGTTAGATCAAGGGGTTCATGGAGAGTGAGGGGGAGAGTGAGGGAGAGAAGTGGGAGTGACATTGTGGAAGGAAGAGGGGCTAGGGGAGGGAAGGGAGGGAGAGAGAGGGGGAGTTCAAGAGGGAGGGGGAGAGGGAGAGGGAGAAGGAGGGAGGGGTGGATGAGGGGAGGAGGGGAAGGGCGTGAGGTGGAAGAGAGAGAGAGAGAGAGAGAGAGAGAGAGAGAGAGAGAGAGAGAGGGATATTGATGGAGATAAAGAGGGAGAGGGAGAAGGAGAGGGAGAGGGAGAGAGGGAGAGGGAGAAGGAGAAAGAGTGGAGAGAGAGAGAGAGAGAGAGAGAGAGAGAGAGGAGGAGAGAGCGAGGGATAGGGAGAGAGAGGGGGGAATAAAGTGAGGGCGAGAGAGTCCCTGTAGCATAAGGATATCCATTTGTATATGGATTTATGAAAGGGTTGGAAGGAACTCGTTCCCCATCATCTGATCCATAGAAGCCATCTATGTAACACTTGACCCATAGGGTTTCTAGACATATACATTTTTATCGCATCCTTGTACAAGCTATCTAATGTAATATTGTCAAAGCCACCAACCTACAACCAATAAAATGCCACTATGAATTTTCAACCGATACAATCAAATGTAGTGACCACTATCATTCTAACTCCTTGATTGTAGTGTAAACCAAATCAACAAAATGATTTCTTTTTAAATATGGATAATAGTTATTATGACTAAGTATTATGTAATTGTACTATCTCAATTAATACTTCTCAAGTCATAATGCATAAATCAACAAGGGATTTTTCAAACATAAATCAAGAAAATACCATGTAAAATATTTTCAAAGTGAAGAAACTAAAGATTATGCCTAACACATTACATAAGTCAATAAGGGATTGTGTCAAACATAGATAAAAAAATCTCATATAAGACCCTTTTGAAAGTGAAGGAACCAAAATTATGCCTCACATTCCAAGGCCATTTGGAAATGCAAATCAAAGAGCCCCATGTATGATCTTTTCAAAAGTGAAAGGATTAAAGATGATGGTTCACAGTCCAAATCCATTTGAGGACACAAATCAAGAAATATTATGTAAGATCATTCTAAAGTAGAATTAAAAAATAAATAAATAATTCTTCACAATCCAAGTCCATTTAGAAATACAAATAAAGAAATCTCTTGTAAGATTTTTCAACATCAAAAAAACTAAAAATGATGTTTCACATTCCAAGCACATTTGGAAAAAGAAGATGTAATAACAAGAACACATTCATATCTAATAACAATAATATTTACTATGTTAATTATTTTGAGAATTGAGACTTAAACTGACCTATTGAGCACATTGGAAAAAAATGAAAGATAAATAAAGCAGACCTTCCATTTTATTGGAAGAGGTGCCCTTTAACTAAAAAAAAATAACGGTTCATATATAATGTTAAAAGCATGCATCAAGGCATAAGATGGTAAGATTTTGCATAAGTTTGTTTGAGTACATGCCCACCTTCTTATTCACTTTTGTCTTGTAGGATCCCTTTAAGAAAAATGAATAGAACTTTAGTAATCAAAGTTGCACATCAGGTATGCCTTTTGCTCTCATTCCCGTGAAACACGAATACCGCTCACTATTAGGATTTAAGAGAACACATTCTAATTTGAACTTGTATTATAAGTTGGCATTATGGAAGTGCCATACCTCATGAAGGATGTGCTCTAGTACTTGGTCATTGAAAACATAAATCCAAGCTTCGCCACTTGAATCAAATGCCCTGACCACCATAATATACCTACAACATGTGAGAATGCGAAAAGAAAAATTGTTGAAACAACATGGAATTTGAGAATCTTTAGAGCATAAAGAAAGGGTTCCTATATAATTTATTAATCCAACATTATAACCACAATTAGACCACTAGAAGAAGTGGCTGTCTATGTTAAAGATCAATTCACCTAAAACAACCCAACAAAATGAAAAACAATTTAACAAAAACAAAAGAACGCAGGGTTAACTATTAGTATGGGATATAAACTTCTTGTCTGATGGAAAAGTCAAGAAATCACTGAAAAACATATTGAGGACCATCCTAATCAAAAAATGTTGGCAAGTATCACCATTATCAATCCCTAAACTAAATGTTAAATTTTATACCTAGAATTGTTTTTTCTCTACACATAAGTGTCATGTGCTAAAAATGTACAAAACTGAGACAACTATAATTTCTCTAAATTCAAGACAATTCATCACCAAATTTCACATTTATGTTTGGATGCTTCCATTTTACAATCAAATGGTTTGAATTTCCATTAAAATCAGAAAAAATGAGCATTAGAGATATACATATTATGTTTGAAGTCTGGCTCTCATATGCTTTGACACTAGTAAAATATATATGGAAATCTGGGTGTAAGGTTACCTTCGGATGCATGCTTCTGACAACCTTGACACTAATAATCTGAGCCAATCTCTTCAATCACTTTACAATCGCAAGTCTTGCAAGCATGGTACCACATTGGTTGATTAGGATTAATAAATATGGTATATACTCTAACATTGAAGTAATTTGCATCGACAAGAGTAAAAGCAAACCAATTCAGCAAAAATGAGCAACATTATATCCAAAAAATACCTAAAATACATCTTGTGGCAATACAATAATACAAACCTTTCCTTCACCTATAGAAGGATCAATGATTTGAGAAGGGAATGCATGTTCAAACTATAAGGATTTGGAACCAGCACTTGGAGTTCCACTGGGAAGGGTGGATCCAATAAATGCCATAAATGAATGATTTGAGAAAGGAATGCACATTCAAAATATAGGGATTTTGAACCAACCCTTGTAGTTCCACTAGGAAGGGTGGATCCAACAGATTCCATAGATGATTTCTTTCCATCTATGTCATACCTATAAAAAAAATATGAAGCATTACATAAAGTGGTTACTAGGTGGATGATAGAAAAATACAAACTTGAAAGAGGTACAAAAAGGTTCAAGTTGGTTATGAATGCTTTACCAAGAATGGAGATTTTGAGCAACTAGGAGATCTAGATTTATCATCAGAGTACTCCAACTTGTAGTAGATAAAGACACTCTTGCAATAGTGTAACATATTGAAAAATTTACCCAAATTACACACATTTTTTTTTGCCAGACAATGTATATGTCTGGATTCATTTATTCACTATGTTTATCTTCATCATACCATTTGCAAGAATGGTTGTACTTATGGATTTGTGCATTTTTCTAAGTATTTAATGAACTAGCTTTTAGTTCCATATTTCTTTTGTCACATGATTTTATAGCCTAATCGTATATTTAATTATGTGTATTTATGGACATTTGTAATTTGGTTATCTCAGCTTCATAATAAAACATTGTTATTATGATTTCAACAACAAACTTGATCAAAATTCTTACACCTTAACTTATAAGGTCTTGGGCCTTAGATAGCTTGACTAGCCTTCAATATCACCCATTATATGGGTTATCATAACAATATTATTTATCTATAGCATGGAATCTTTTCCATCACAATTATGTTTAACGTTTATGTTATTGTGCTCATCACCTAAGCATACGCATTTGTTTGGTTTCCCATTGAATTTCATGCATATCCCATGCATCAATCATATATATATATATATATATATATATATATATATATATATATATATATGAACACTTAACTCTCCCATTATATTTACATAGGTGAGTTCGTATAGGTTACATAGCCATTGTTAGGCTTACACAAATTTAATGTGTTCACTCATGATGCTAACTTAGGAAAATTCAGAAGATTAATGTAGTTATAGTTTGGTATGCTCGATTCATGTTTGTTTGCTGATAATAATAACTTATCCCATGATGGTTGGACAATATACCACATCGATTTTGCATTCAATGCTTGGTATATTATTCATGGCTTTGATATATTTGTTTGAGTCCTACTTTGTTTATGGTGCCAAGTATGGTGGATTGCTTGGCGTTAAGAAAAGGCATAACAACTCATTTTGCAGGTGTTCAATGAATTCAAGAACTACAGGTCGATCCTTAAGGTCATAGAAATTATCTCGCTTAACCCTAATTTATGTTTCCATGTCAATAAGCAACAAGGAAAACACTCACAAGAGAGCGAACGCATCATAGCTTGAGCACACCACGTCACAAGTTTTAGTTGTAGGTAACAATAGGGATGTCCAACATGGAGTTCCTATTTACGATGTTAATTAATGTATCAAACTACCTGGTAGTATCTTGATGCGTATTGAACAAGTTTGGTAGTTCACCGATCTAATTCTTCATTTAAATCCATTGTACTCCGGCCTCGGTCAATGGAAATGAGGGTTTTCTCCTTGGAGAAGACTCTCAACACTTCATTGTTTTTGTTTTGTAGCCTAAGGTTTTTTCTCTACAACTCTTGTAGGATGCAAGCAATGGATTGAGCCTTCTACAGGATGTCTCAGATAAAGATATTTTTAGTTAACATTCCAATAGTTTCAATCTTATTTGTGTTCATAAGGGGATGTTATTGAGGGATTCACCTTGCTACAGGATTTCATGGCATTGTGATATTTTTTATCATCCCTCTCAAGGTAATGTGTAACGTCACTTGCTTGGTTACAGTATTTAGACTATGCATATTCATTTATATATTGTGCATTTACTAATACATTCTTCGTTTATTGTTGTAGGTTATTCCTTCCCATATGTCACTAGTACAAAATGAGAGATAAGTGACCAGCTGACCAAAAAATTTGGTCACCAGATTTTTTTCAAGGGATAAATGACCAAAGTTGAGAAATTTTAAGTGACCTAACTAAAAATGACCAAGATAAATGACCAATTTGGTCACAGGATAAGAACTAAACTAAAAGTGACCAAGATAAATGATCAATTTGTTCATGGGATAAGAACTAAACTAAAAATGACCACATCAAAATTGGTCATTTATTTGGTCATTTTTAGTTGTGTCACTCCGACAATGAAAATTAACTACAATTTTGACAATGAATTTGTACAATTTACTAAATTTTAACACTGCAGATGGATTCAGAGACCCCAGTCCCCCTTTCTACGGAGTCCTTGAATCCATATGCAGTGTTAAAATTTAGTAAATTGTAGACCCCGCCATGTGTCACAACTTAGTAATTTAATTGACACCAAAATATTAATGTTATGACGTCTGATCATGACGATGTACTAGCGAGACATGATCATGACAATGTCCTAGTGAGACACCAAATTTCATGATGATATGTCGACAACTAGCACAATTATAATTATGGACACAAATTATTTGCAGGTCTCTGAATCCACCTGTAGTGTTAAAATTTAGTAAACTATATCACTTTAGATGGATTTAGAGACCCAATTCGTTCATAATGAAGATGATGGCATTGAATCATGAACTTGATGGTGTTGATCGATGTTAGACTCATTATAACAACAAAGTTTCTAGGTAAAATCTAATTTATTGTTATTCTAGCTATTTGCTTGTTCATTTCTATATTTTTCTAACATATATTTAATCAATTATATAAAATGAAACTAGAAAACATAACTACATTAATTAAAGATAATATAAGTGAATTAAATATTATTTAATATATATATATATATATATATTATCTATAATACATATAAATTATAATACGGAATAACTATATAATTTTAGTTTTAGATGTTATTTGTAATTATAATATAATATAATATGTACAAATTTAAAAAAAAAAATCAAAATACCTAACATGCCATCAATGGAGCATTGAATGCCCCTTCCAAAAACCATTTAAATTATCAAGGAGCATTGAACACCCCTTCCAAAAAACCATCTAAATTATTGGTCTTCCTCATTACTTATAATTAATTTATCCCTCTTTAAATCAAATGGAGTAACTGTCTCGCTAGTTTAATCCAAGGATCCAATCCATTCATTGTAGATGCGAAGTTATGCACCCAAACAGTTGCTCCTATTTTCCCGCTTCACACCCAAATAGTTTCTCATGTCTTCCTGCTTCGCGTTTCTTCCATTAATTCCATATTTTATCTTTATATGGAAATCCCCTATTTATTGGTCCCCAGACAAATCTTGAGAAATTATACAATAATCTGTACGAGTCCACATGGGTTTTGATAGCTTAGGTCAACAAACAGAGGGAATGAATAGATACCATGTGCCCTGTTTGTTAGAGGAAGGAATTTTTCCGAATACCTTCGCAATTTTTAATCCATCCAATAAAAAATCCATTACAACCAGAAGAAAAATGAAGATGAAGTTGCTTGTGCTATTGAGTTCAAATGTCAAGTGAATAGGCTCGAGGGATAAGTTATTTATATGGTGGTTGTATTTGTTGTGAATTGGTATTTCAACGATGGTAGTCTTAGATCAACCGATCAAGAAACAAAAGTGTTACAATGTCCCATATCTGCAGGCTGTTGTGGATTCTCCCACTATGGAAGCGAAGGATCAGGAGGCCATGCTCTCAGAGGATGAGAAGGTGCGCAAGAGAAGAAACAAAGAAGAAAATCTACCATCTCTACAATTCTTACAGCATGATTAAGTTCTTCCTCTCTCAGAAAGATTCTCATCTCATGTCGGACCTAGAACAGTCGTATTTAGCTATGCTCAAAGATTCATATGGTATGTATGCTCTTCTTAGCTCTCCAGACATGGTTTGATTTCAAGTTTTTTTATGCATTGGTGGGTTCGAACCCCTGACCCGCCCTGGCACTGTTGGCACCAAGGTTTTACTAAATTTAATACCTCCAATTTATATGGTTCATTAAACATTATTTTCACGTCCATTGATTCAAAACCATACTCAAATTGTGCTAGAGTGTACCATTAATTCTTCGTTCAGGTAAAAAATGTTCAAAATTCTACGTGTTGTTTCTCTTCGTGGTGAAACCCTTGTTTGGAAAATGAAAATCAAACGCTTGCATGCACCTAAGAAAATTATGAGAGGGCCTCTTTTCCAGGGTCTAAATGTGCCCTGAGAGATATTGCATCCAATATGGGACAGATTTTGCTATCCCATAGTGACTTCCCATACAATTCAAACTGTCATGCCATGCTAAACTAAAATAATTTCCCAAAGTGCTGGCCGAAATGAGCACACTAGAGGACAGAGGTTGGTGGGGCTTCCAATCCAATTTTACATCTGGTATTAAGGCTAAGAACAAAGGGGCCAAACTTGCCTCCACTGTGATAATTTCTACCTAACTACAAAGACCCAGAAATCCAACAAGAAGGGTGGTCTGAAACACATAGCTACTTCACCAGAAAAAAATCATGCCCAATTGATAGGGGATACTTGAAATTTCAACTTCCCAATGTGCTCATGCAAGGAATAACAAACAACACAATATTCCCATACAAACCAATTTCCATCTAGGCTACAGAGACCCAATGAACTATAGAGAGGGATTCCAACTTGAAAAATAGTCTCAGAGTTAATTTCAACGAGAAATCACGACCAAGTGACACATAATACTTGGAAGCCCAACAAACACTGGCAATCCTCTTCCACAACCAGAATCCTTGCAACATAAGCTAATTAATTCCTGTGATTTTAAAATGATTTATGGGCAATAATTTCTTTCCCTTGTAAACTTCAATAAAAAAAGGCCAAAATGTTTTAGATGTGGGCATGTAAGGGTTTTCTTGCTTTCTTTCTTCTACTGATGAAATGACTTGGTATATTGGTTATTAAAACGTATTCTTGTTGGGTATAGAGAAAATAAGATAAGAAATCGTGCACCAAAATATACGTTGTCTAAGATTGTGTTGGTGAATTGGATTGGAACCAAATGCTTGATTTCCAAACTTTCAAGAAACAAACATCTATATGACTATATTGAATTCTCAATATTCCCAAGAAAAATATCTATCGAGAAAGATAAATATTACATATAGGTATCTTAGTCATTGAGTAACATCACTTGCCATTATCCAATTTCAACTTGTGATATCGAAAATGAGTTGCAATGAAATTTATTTATATTTCAGTCATGTAATATGATATTGGGTGTGGAGAGGGGATTTGTTTGCTTATAAAAGACCTAAAGGATAATGATTCCTATTATTGTTCTGATTTTTTCAATGGGTAACCTCTAGTGTTATAACTAGTGATGCACCAATATAATTGTTTGATGACTCATACTATAACAAACCGCTTTAGTGGAGTCATGTACTAGGACTCAAGAGCAATGTAATAACAAAATAACAACAAAACTATTGCAAGCATGGAATTGGTAACAAAATTTGTATTCATATATTAGTTTAATAATGATAAATAAGTCTAAATTTATATCATGGATTAGAATCCTTGAAGCATATTTTCAAACAAATCAAAATATCACAGATCCTCAGAAAATCATGATAGTCAAGGTACATGTGAATGACTAGGCACTGACATGGTGGTATTCCCATGTACAGTTATTTATGACTACTAATCAACCAATTATTTAGCAATAAAATAAATGTAAATAAATAGTAAGAAACAATTTATCGCCTTGGCTACAAAGAGGACATGTTGGTGCACTGATTACATTATTGATAATCCGCAAGACAATCCACACAGCAATACTATGACCTGTTAAATAATTTGTTAATCAAGATCATGGTATGAGATCCTAAATAAATTCTCTGAATTAAGAATATCTTTGGCTTGTGTCTTCATCTTCAAATGGAGCTAGAGATTCTTAGTACTTACACTCACATAATTGGAGCAAGATTTTCAATTTGCATTGAATGTGGAAGCCAAAATACAAGGAACTTCTAGATCAAGTCAACAACTGTAACATCAATCATAGAAGGTCTTTGAAACTCGTTCTTCATATTCCGCTCTTTCTAGGAAGAAAAACAACTAATAATTGAATCATTTGAAACTTAATATTCTACAATCATTTGATTTTGCAAACTATTGCCATGTGGTGGCTAATGTACTTCTGACCCCACTTGAGGTGTCCCATTTGTAGATCCTCAATGTCCTTAGCTTTTCTTGATGCCAATCACTTTAACATTTTCTTTTCTTACAACTTCTTTGTTGGATGGGATTTATGTTTGTTATGTTTTCATATAGACGCTTTGCATGTGACATCCTTGTGCCCCTTATATGTTGTTTCATGTAAATTTTTTTCACTTGTAGATGCTTCTAAAAGCTCCAATGTTCTCTTTTTCCAGGTCTACTACTGCGGCCCACCGCCTTCCTGTTTTACAAACTTGCACTTTGGGTCTTCACAATCTGCTTGTATACTTGCAAATTCTCTCTAGAGTATTTTTTATTGTATATTGTTTGTTTTTTGCATAATTTATTGAACTATTTATGTTTGTTGCTCACTTTTCCCGCTGATTACTTTAGCTTACACATTTTAATAAACTGAATTTAATGGCTTCCATCTTTTCTTTGCACTTCATTGGTTGTTATTTCTTTTATAAGGAAAATAGGCTGTGTGAGATGATCTTTGCCGACTTTGCCCGCTGATTACTCTGGCTTACACATTTTACTATGTTGATTTTAATGGCTTTCATCTGTTCTTTGCACTTCATTGGATGGTATTTCTTTTCGATGGAAAATAGGCCATATGAGTTGATATTCTCATGCTCTTTTTCAAACGTTTCTGCATTTTGAATGTGTTTTGCATCGTTGGTTCTGCTAATCATTCCTTCTCCTCGAAACCCACTTGATCTTTCTGTCAGCTGAGTTCTACATAGATTGGCTCATGGTCAAACATCTGATTGGCATTTGTGAATATTAAAATTTTTGTGTTTCTTTAGGTTGCTAGCCATGCACATGATGTAATCCATTACTCTTAACTGGTCATGTGAACTGTTAGTGCTGGAATCTGCTAATGGACTACTTCAAGAGCATGACCAACACATCTTAATCTCAAAGGAAAATGTTGATTGATTTGAATGGGTATTATGACTGCTTGTGTAAAAGGTCAAGACATTGATGCAAATAGAGAAAGCACAAGATTCTATAAATGACATGGATAACTGGATAAACCAAATATTATGTCAACAATGGTCAAGGATCGAAGCTTATTGATACACATGGAACTAAATGTTCACCCACACATAACATTAAACCACCATATCAAGAAAAGCATTCCTGACATAGAATCATGAATATGAATCATGGCATGAGCATTCACAATAAAAACATTATAATGAAGGATTTCATGACCACAATCAATTTAAACAAAGCTGTGAAATATTCAGATTGAAAGACTGCCAGAACCTAGCTCAAAGAAAATACAACATCATGTTCAGATTACAGGTCTCCAAAAGAAATACAGAGCATGGTTGAGCCCTTCTAGATACAATTCTCAACCCTTTACAATCTTCCTCAGCCTCTCGGATGGAACCCTTTTTCATTACAAACTAATGGAATATATAGAAATACAACATAAAGTAGTTACAAACAATCTGGAGAAAATATCTAAAAATTAAAATGATTTGGGATAAGTTGTAAAATATCTGGAATGCTGTGGTCGAATCGTTTAAATCTGGACCTTGTAATTTTGACTACTTATCTTGCTTGGAAAAAATAGACCTAGATTTTGATTCTTATCCATCAAATTTAAAGTTGGTTATTGATGTTGGTTTTATGCCTTAGAATCTAGGTCAAACTTGAAGTTTGTTGAAGATGAGGGACTAATCCTCTGATGCAGATATGAAAATTTGCAACCAATGCCTTCTATTTTAGGAAACTTTACTATTAATTAACATTTGATATTAATTTCCCTAGAATCATGTAACAAAATATGCTCCCTAATCCATGCAAATATACTGTCCCTACTTCTGGATACTCTGCCACATCAAATCAAGATTAGTAATGCCCATATAAATTGTCATTATAAGACAATAGCAACGAGCCATCCTTCATGAAACCGCTTCACAGACAATATCCTTCAACACTATAATCGAGCAAGCCAACAATGTCCAACATCCGCGGATTCCACTAAAAATTTCAATCGAAAATATTGGTCTAAGGAGAGGAAGAAGTCCTTTAGCCATATTCAAAACCTCCAATAATTTGTTTACATTCAGCTTTCTCATATTTGTGGTTGTTGGGTGCTTGAAGGTTGAGCTCAGCAGCCAAATGGTTTATACTTTGTCAAAACGTTATTGGATTGGATGGAGCTCAGGTCTGATGATGACGGACTTAAAGTCAGGGGTTAAGACTTGGGTGAGACATCCAATGCTTTTTATTTGCCAAACTAGAAAAAAGGTATTCTAAGGAAAATAATAATATAAAAAATTTATATTTTAATTTTTTTTTTAATAAAAACTATTAAAAAAAATAATAATATAAACTTAAGTCTAAAATAAAGGTAAATAATAATATAAAAAGTTTATATTTTTATTTTTATTTTTAATAAAAACTATTAAAAACTAAAATCAATATAAAATTTAAATATTCGACTTTAGGTTGACAGACTTAAAGTTTGGAGTTGAGACCTGGGTTAGACACCTAATGATTTTTATTTACCATACTAGAAAAAATCTAGTCTGAAATAAAGGCAAATAATAATATAAAAAGTTTATGGTTTAGGATTATGAAGGTCTAAACTTGCAACCGAATGGTCATGAGAATTTGGATGAGGGTTTGATTTCCGCAGAGGAACCAGGGAGGGTTTGATGGGCCAGCTACGACATTGTTGGTCGTGGCATGTGGGTTGATGGTTTGTACATTACACCTCCTCTCTCACATGGTGGGGATGTCAGCTCAGTTTTCCTCTTGGTCTTATCTACCACCTTTCTGTGACCTGCTTTGGTTTTTATCCGTCAGTAGCGGCTATGTTTAAACCCTGGTCCCGGATACCAGCTTGCCTCACTAGAGGCAAGCCTAGTACAATCCAGGCTAAAAGAAGTGGGAACTAACGCTGTAAATTAGCGGCTGTGTTTAAACCCTGGTCCCGGATTCCAGCTTGCCTCACTGGAGGCAAGCCTAGTACCATCCAGGCTAAAAGAAGTTGGAACTAATGCCGTAAATTCAGGGTTTGCACATGCTTTTGGTTTTTTTATTTCCCTTTGTCTTAGGTTTCTCTCCCTTGGCAGAGTTGGGTTCTTCACGTGACGCTCCTTAGTCGTTTACATGATGGATGCTTTGGTGGGTTCTGTCGATATGACTACAGGTTCCACGGAACCGACGATCACTTTTTGACCAAACCCCTCTATCATGGTGGATTTTGAAGCATGGTCATTTTCGATGGGGTCACGGGATAAACGGGATTTGGCGGGTCCTGCTCCTCGAAATGGCATATCTAGGGTTTCCCCTTCTTTCTTGGAACATGATAATATTAGCAAGCAATGTTCAGTTATGGGATAGTCGGAGATTCATTTTGAAAAGGTTAAAAAGGGAAGGCCTTTGTGCATACTTGGTAAGGATATAACGTTCGACATGGTTACTACTCTCAACAATCGTTCCCTCACTGGGAAATTTGAGTACCTCAAGCTCTCCAGAGCTAAGATTGTTTCATGGGTTCACAGTAAGTGGAAGGCCCATATGATGCTGGCTAATGGATGGGTCTTATTCCTTTTCCTATCAGAAGAGGATCATTTGGAAGTCGAGCAACGTTATTGGGTGCTGGGAAAGGGATCGCTGGTTCTGTCTTGATGGTATCCTACTTTCGACCCTCGAAAGGCTACTCTCAAACATCACCACCTGTGGGTTATTTTACCCGAATTTCCATTACAATGCTGGAACTTCAAGGGTTTTTTGGCAGTCGCTAACACTATCGGTAGTCTTATCCTGATCGAAGATGAAACCCCTGTGGGTGTTGAAAGAAATTATTCCCGGATGCTGGTGGACCATGAATGTGAGGAGGGTTTACCAGAAGACATGGAAATTGTTTGGGATGGTAGTTCATTTGTGCAGAAGTTGGACTACTCGAGAGTCTCATTTTGTTGTTTTCGCTACAAAGGTATTGGTCACTACATATAGAAGTGCACTTTGCACCGGCCTCCGGCACACTGTGGATCAATCTCTCCTTCTCCGGTGGAGGTTGAGAGCCGGGATGACTACTTTCGCTGCTTTTTTCCCCTTGACATTGACTCGGCGTAGGAATGTCTAGGTATGTTCAATAAACTTCTTCCTACCTTAGCTAGGTTTATTCCTACACAGGTTATTATCAATTATCTTTCACTCCTAGTGCACCTACTATTGAACCTACTTTGACTGTTGGTTCCATTCCGGTCCCTTGTTCACCTATGGTTCCTCCCTCCTCCCCATGTAGGGATATTTCTCCTGGGTTGGACTGGAATTCACCTGGGGCTCCTTTCCCTTCTGTTGAACATCCTTTGGGGATAAATATTTCCCTGCCTTTCATTCCAGATCCTGACAATACTCCTTTTGGTGTTTTAGAGTCATATGAATTTGCTCTATGCATTAAGTTACCTCTCTCTATCTATTCCACTAGGGTTTATGGTGATGTCGATACCCTCCCTATCTCCTCTATCAGGAAGGAGAATGTCACTATCTGGAAGCTGCGCAAAAATTTAAAAGGAAAGATTTGGAAGGAGGTATCTTCCCTGGGATGTCTAAACCCAGTTGTGTCTTCTTTGTTTGATAAGGGACTGGATAGGTTCTCCTCTCCTACTGTTCCTCTTACTGCTCATTCTTCGGCCCTTAGAGATAGTGCAGCCTTCAACTCGGTGCCTCCATGTTAATTTCCTCCTTAAATGTTTGTGGGCTTTGTAACGGCCCTAAGAGAGTAGCATTAAATTTTTTTATTGATCGCTTCAATCCTTCCATTCTTCTGTTACAAGAAACTATGTTATCTCTTGCTAATGCGCTTAAGTTTTTCCTTTGTATTATGCCAGGTTGGCGTGCTTATGCAGTTGATGCTTCAAGGTTTTCTAGGGGCACCCTCACTGCATGGAACCTTGAGATCACTGACATGAGAGCCTACCGTACTTGCGTAGGTATAGATATTGAAGGAAATTTTAAAGGTTTTGACAGGTGTATCCGTGTTCTTAAAGTGTATGCTATGTATTCCAACCATCGACCATTTTCAGAGTGGATTTTGGATAATGGCCTACTGCATACTCGTGAACTTATTCTTGGAGGAGATTTCAATTTTACCCTCTTAGCCTCGAAGGTCTTGGGTGCGAGCTGGTCTATGGATCCCCTAGAAGATTTATTTCAACACATTTTTGATGATGCCAACCTGGTGGATGTGGTCCCTCACATGCTCTTACCTACTTGGTCTAATGGTAGAACAGGTAAGGATAGCATTGCCAAAAGACTTTACCGTTTTTTTATGGTGGATTCACTTTGCACATCCTTTGGCCCTTTTCGATTGTGGGCCTATTCGCTTGGTCATTCTGACCATAAAATCGTCTTCCTGCAGATTGATTTTGAGTAGCATTTCGAGAGGTATATGTTCAAATTTAACCCTGTTTGACTCGGTGATACTTCTTTTTGTCAGCTTGTCTGGGACTTTTGGCATACTAGTTCTTTGGAGGTTCATGGAACCCCCATGTTTCGTCTCACTTACCGTCTCTCACTCCTTCAGAGCAAGGTTATTAGCTGGGAGAAGGCTACTAAACTTTCCAACAAACAGAGACTCTTGGATATCGACAGTACTATACAATCACTCCCTTCTATGACAGATGTTGGGATGTTCTCTTCGGTGTATTTGGACAAATTAAAAGTATCAGAAGGGGAAAAACTCCATTTGCTAGGGATTCAAGAGGAGACCTGGCGTCAAAAGATCCGGACCTTATGGATTAAAGTTGGGGACAACAATACTAAGTTTTTTCACAAGTACTCTAACCATAGAAGACTTGTTATTTCTATTTGGGAGATTGAAGCAGACCCTGGTCATGTGATCTTCGACTCTGCTTAGCTGAAAGAGGTTGTTGTCACAAACTTCCGTGGGATTTATAAATCTTCTAATGACACAAATTTGGAAGACCAACTATGAACTATCAAAATATTTCCCTGTGTGTTTGACGAGAAGGCTTGTTCTATCATTAGAAGGTTGGTTATGGATGGGGAGGTCTTAAAGGTTCTTCAATTGTTTGCTAAGGACAAGTCACTGGGACCTAATGCGTGGACAGTCAAAATTTTCGTGCATTTTTTTCCAATGCTCGAAGATGACATTATATAGGCTATTTAAGATTCTTGGTTGAAGGCTCTCATTCCTGATTGCTTAAACGCTACGTTCATTACCCTTATTCCCAAGTTGGATAAGCCAAAGGCTTATGGCAATTTTAGACCTATCTCACTGTGCAATCTACTCTACAAGGTGATCTCCAAAATTATTTCCGATCGTATTAATGCTTACCTAGAGAGGTTTATTTCGACTGAGCAGTTTGGTTTCCTACACCCTAGACAACTGTTGGATGCAGTGGGTATTGCACAGGAATCATTACATTCAATCAAGCTTAAGAGGGTTGATGCTTTCATCTTAAAACTAGATGTTGTCAAAGCTTACAACCGCCTCAACTCGACTTATTTACGCTTTATTCTTATTCAGATAGGTTTGAAGTTGGATATGGTGAATTGGATTATGTCATGTGTTACTTCTACTAATTTTTCGGTGTTGGTGAATGGCTCTCTGACAACCTCCTTCTCTTGTTCGAGGGGCATACGACAGGGTTTCCCGTTCTCGCCCTACCTGTTCATTTTGTCTATTGACGGATTGATTATTCTCATCAACGATGCCAAGACTAAGGGTCTCATTAATGGTATTAGAGTGGCGAATGCCTTAAACATTTCCCACCTTTTGTTTGTTGATGATGTGCTAGTTTTTGGAATGGGTTCTTTGAATGAGCGGTTACATTATAAAAATGTCACCCAATGCTTCTGTAATTCTGTTGAACTGGAGATCAGTGCTGTCAAGTCCTCGTTTCTCTATCAATGTTAGGATGAACTTCTTAGGGCTCAGATTGGAGATTTTTTCTCTTATAACTTTTCAGAGATCAATACTGGTTCAAGTATATTAGTTATTTTCTTAAACCTAGTGGCTATAAATCGACGGATTGGAAGTGGCTCGTCAAAAAATTCCAATACATAATTAATGGTTAGGCCTTCTAGTATCTTTCTTTGGGAGGTAGACTTACCCTGCTTTGCTTTGTACTTCAAAGCTTACCTATCTTTTGGTTTTCTCTATTTTTTTTTCCTGTGTCTGTCATTCATACTCTGTAGAGGATTTTCTCAAATTTCTTATGGTCTAAAGTTGGCAATAACTCTTTGACACATTTCACATCCTGGGTGTCTATCACTAAACGTAAGAGTTTGAATGGTTGGGGTATTAAGGACATTCGAATCTTCAATTTGTCTTTGTATGTGAAGTATTTGTGGAGGAGTCTGTTTGACGATGGACTTTGGGGGAAGGTTGTCCGAGAAAAATACCTTGGCCCATTTCCAATTCCTCTATGGCTTTGGAAAGGTTAGTGTTGTGCTATTGCTTCTTTCCTCTGGTGTAGTTTCATGAAACCCTTTCCAATTATCAACCATTGTATTGTTTGGGAGGTTGGCCGGGGCACCCAGGTTTTCATTGGCATTGATCCTATTGTTGGGTTAGAAGATGATTTCAGACTCCCAGCTTTTGTCATTCATGGTCTTCATAGTTGTAATGTATTTGTTTTGAAACAAGCTTCTTGCTCCTTGGAAAGGGATGACACTCACTGGAAAACGACGTTGGATATTGGTCTGGAACCATGTCTTCATGCTTATTGGGATAGGTATGTTTCGTTGTTGGTTCATGCTGGGATCATTTTGTCCCATGAGGAACATTATTTGCACTGGTGCACCAACAACTCCTCTGGTGTGGTCATGGCTAGGGAAGCTTACAACTATTTGATGCTTCAGGAGCCGTATGGTGGTAGTTGGCTACATTGCAGGAGGATTTGGAAAGTTAAATTTCCACTTAAAGTTCGCTGCTTTACCTGGTTGGTTATTCATAATAAGATCCTGACTTGGAGCAACCTTAACAAATGTGGTTTTTCTGGTCCAAGCCACTGCATCCTTTGCTTTATTTCTAATGAGACTGTTGATCATTTGTTTGTGCATTGCAACTTCTTCAGAACACTGTGGACATGTCTGGAATCTTTACTAAACTTTCAATTCTCCTGGGGGTGTGATATTGTGGTGGATAATTTGAAACTATGGTTTGAGGCTCATATTTTTTATTATGCTCTCCCCTTTATTGTGTTTTGGAAAGTTTCGAAGTGTCATAACCGTTGGATTTTCCAGGATGAGACAGGCTCGGTTCCTTGGCTAGCTATTAAGATTCCGGGCTATTTCTCTTGTAACAGCCATTTGCTCCTTAAGAAGCAGCGATTGATCTTGGCTTTCTCGAAAACCGATTATTGCTTACCTGTTTCTTTCTTCGATGGTGATTCCCAACATGGATGGTGTGGGGCTATTATGCTTCTCAAAGTATCCTCGACTCTTTTCTATAGGTTGCAG
Source organism: Larix kaempferi (assembly GCA_027924585.1). Classification (NCBI taxonomy): domain Eukaryota; kingdom Viridiplantae; phylum Streptophyta; class Pinopsida; order Pinales; family Pinaceae; genus Larix; species Larix kaempferi. The sequence continues at coordinate 16,281,609 of BSBM01000769.1, forward strand.
ATGCATGCTTGACTTGGAACGAATACCCATTCTAAAATTCTTTCCTTATGAGGTATCTTTTACTTCACCAACTATGTTGGACTACATACTCTTACTATTTTTGGTGATTCAAGAGTTGTTATATTATGGGTGAAGGGTGAATAGAGACTGCACTCTTTGGAACTGAGCAGATGGATCAAGCGCACAAGAGAATAATTTTGTCCATATCTACAAGGAGAATAATTTGGAGGCGGATCAGCTATCCAAAATGGCTGTGGGTGAATTGGATGGCTCCATTCACATTGAATAATTCCAAGAGGGAGTTCTGTTTAAGCCAGATTGTGTGCATTTCTCTTAGAATGACATCTCAGTAATATTAGTTTTTTGTTTTATCTTGGGCTATGCTTTGTTATTTTTTGGTTGCCTATGTATGAGATTATGAGCACTAGAAATAGTATTTTACAGTTTTCTATGTACAATTAGGCACCTCACCTTATATGTAACTCATGACACAACTTTTCCTTTAATAAAAGTTGTTTTTTCCATTTGAAAAAATATATAGAAAAAAGTTTATATTTTAATTTCTATTTTTAGCAAAAACTATTAAAAGCAAAATCAATATAAACTTTAAATATTCGACTGTAGGTAGAATCAAAAAGATAATATGGCAAGTAAGAAGACTCCATTTATGAAATTTTGAAATTCCACACTTTACCATATTTAAAAGGTTTTAATTTTTCTAATATAAAGCAATAAATCTTTCGGACTTTTGGGAAAAGGGTTTTTGGGTAGAGTGATGACCAAGTAATCAAGATGGACTTAGACCTATGGGATTTTGAACTTTGAATAGAAAGTACTGATCACAAGATTTAACTCAATTAAAGATTTGAGATGAAGAGAGACTGACTAGGCCAACTGGGACACTCGTTCCTTTTGCAAACATGCTAGTGAACATTCCGGTAGCGGAAGTCAGTGTCCCTCTTTGCATGCGTACTACTGGAATCTAAAAATTTTGATGGGGAAGATGTTGGTACCAACATGAACTTTGAAGCATGTGCACTGCTTCAAACAGACAAATTTAGCCACATGTCTTTTTTGTGGGCATTTGTCTTTCCTATGAAGTGTTTTTTTCTCATATATCCTTTAACAAACATGCAATTCCTTTTTGTACCTTATGGTCCCTTGTGACCTTTTGACACCTAGATCCATAGTGACCACTTCTTATAACCTAGGAAAATATGGATTCTACATGCCATGCTCATGTATTCTAAACTAGGATAACTGATAACCACACATTGCTCTTCAGCTATTGCTCTTAATCCTTTACCTCTCCTCCATGAGTATCTGTGACGGCTCTGCATCACTAGTTTGAGCTTTCCTTGTGTCAATAGGGCTACATTTCTTCCCCTTTGGCCTTCTCATTCCAAGGTATAGCTCATTTTCCTTGCTGCCTCTTTGACCTTCTCCCATTTTTTTAGTGTTTCTCACTATTGTGTTGGTGTTAAATCCTAATCAATAAACTACTTCAATCCCTTCAGTTGCCCCCTTTCCCAGGAATTTGATTTATGTCTTGGGTACTCTGTACGATGAGCTTTAGAGGGAATCCTTTGTTGGCCTATTTAGAATTTTTTTCCCATCCTTGTTGCTGATATAAACAAGCATGGCCATTCATCACTTCTTTGAGAAAGCTTCTCCTGATATCCAGAGGGTTTTAACCTCCACCACCCCCTCCTTTATGCCTTTTATGTTAATGTTGGTTGGTCTTCTATGCCTTTCCTACTCTTTGAGAACTATAGTTTTCACTTCTTTGAACATAATTTTCTTACCCTGCAATCCCTAGCTGAATGCTTACTATGTTTGCCCAATTTTTTGTAGTTATGATCAAATGGAAATCTGGATACATAGGAATCAACATTTTTTTGCAGAAGAAGTAGAAATCTAAGACAGTATGGATGGATACTATAAAAAACTAGTTTCATTATGCTGTTGTATTGTAATAAATTCAAGTAACTTGGAATATGCAGAGATCACTAGTTAACACCTTCTCATAAAGTTTAAATATTTTCTAATAAATCCAATAATGGAAGTTACATTTTGACATGATCTTTGCTTCTGGGTATTTTTACAGGTTTTGAAAAAATTCCTGGAGACGAAATCTAAAAAAAGGAAACCAGCTGATGAGGTTGGGCTCATACAAGATATTTTTCAACTTGCATTCCCTTCTAGTCATTTTTATTTGCTCATCCTTATCTCAACACTTCACCTTAGCAATTTAGTTGAAATGTTGCTTAAAAATTGAATTGCTAGAGTTTTGTGACAGGATGTGGAGATCATTCCCAAAGCTAAAAGATCCAACTTTTTAGTAACTGATGAAGAATCCGACGAGGACTTAGGGGAGGATGGTCTGGATGAATCTAAGGAGGAAGAGGATGATTTGTTTGATTCAGTTTGGCCATTTGTGATAATGGTGGAGAACTTCTATGGTAAGCTCTATTGGAAATTTTAGTTTTGTCACATAAGTATCATAAGGACTATACAACCCCAAATTTCCAAGTATGTTTAGTATGCAAATATGGTTAAGTTGAAAGGTATCCATATCAATAAAGTGTTCATATTCTAGTTTTTTTTTAATAAATTTTATAATTTTTTATATAATAATAATTATTTTGTGGCATTTTTTGTTCTTTTAATTCTTGTATTATGGTTTTTATACAAGTGCTTAAAATATTACACATATATGTGTAGAGAAATGAAATGAAAATATATATTTATGTCCAAAAGTGAACAAAATAGGTCAATAGGACTAGGAATAACAACAATTTACCATATCAATAAGTAGTGTTGTATTAAAATGTTCAATATTCTGATACATCAAAATAGAGCTCATCTCAAAACATACACACTAAATCTTAGCGCAAGGATACAATAGTTGTGACATCCATGTTACTATTTATTCTCAGAGAGACTATCCACAAACAAACATAAATCTTGGGAGTGTGAATATTTTATTTTGTGCACATCCTAATGCAAATTTATTTCTATTTATTCTTTGCACTTTCTTGTCTCAATTGTCTGGCTTCCTGTTATGGGTGTTTAACATTTAAAGCCACATAGCTTAGCAAATGCTAGAATATAATTCACTTATGACTACATTTTGTTGTGCACGGCCTTGATAGTTTCAATTTGAAGTTCATACAAAATCTATGTTTTAACTCTGCATTCTAGTTATCACTTGGTGTTGGGGGCATCATAAGTGCACTTTTAGTTTAGGTTCAAGCATACACGGATCAAAATTGGTAATGCACAAATATTTGTGTTGCGAGTTTTCTTTCATCTAAACTATTTGTGGTGTATGGGAAGTGGGGTTATTGAACTCTACATATGTGAGGAATACCCCATACCAACTGAAATTACCATAAGCACGTCATTAATCGAATGAATAACCACATAAATTCACCAGTGAGCAAATTGAAATGTGAAAGTGTAACAACTTAAATTTTATTATTCCTAACAATAACAGTGGGCTTGCATGCAAACACTGCTCTCTCTCTCTCTCTCTCTCTCTCTCTCTCTCTCTCTCTATATATATATATATATATATATATATATATATATATATTTAATATATATATGTATATATATGTGTGTGTGTGTTCGGCTGAAAAAAAATGTGTGTGTGTGTGTGTGTGTGTGTGTGTGTGTGTGTGTGTGAATAAACTAGTGCTACACCATCCTCTTGCCAACAAATTCAAAATTTGTTGTGGCTAGATGGGAACCCCTCTGTGCATCAACATTTAAACATCATTACAACTATGCTTTCTATTTTTAAAAGGAGAGGGGTTTTTTCTATTTCATTTATTATGCATACATAGCTTCAAATTTGTCTTTCAACTTGTTGAATTTCCAGTATTTAATGTTTTGTACTCATGGACCATGCACTCTTTCATGATTTTCTCATAGTTTATGGTCCTTCCTTTTATTTTTCCAAAGGAGAAATTCATGACTTTATTCTATGGAAATGAAAAACAATGTTACATTCAGCATGTGTCATAGCACTTATTAAAAAAGAGTTCTCCAATTAATAGTATATGTATGTTATGCTTATCGAGCCTACACTTATCTTGAAAAAGAGGTTCAAATATTAGTCATCTTACCTGGAGGAAAACATACATCCAATACTGGACCAATTATTTGAGTGAGATGTCCCACATTTGTTTCTACATGTGGAAACCCCAAGAGCGGGAGGATTGGTTCTCATAAAAAAAGGTGAGGATCATAATAAAGATTGGCTAAAGCCTTATAGTTGATGATTTGCATCTTTATATAGTTCCTTATGTTCTACACAATTCATAGTCAAATCAATTTGAGGCTTGGCCAACTAATTGTGGTTTTAGTTAAGCGTAGGGCAAGCACTATACAAATTCAAATGCAAAAGATGCATTTAATGACAGAGTTAACTCTCCTCGTGGATGTTAAAAGCAAGAAACCCACCCCTATGTAACATGAAATTTGGGATATGTTTATATATATATATTGATCCAGTATTTTAATTAAATTTATTTAATTGGTTTAAAATATGTTAAATTTAAAAATATATAGTTATTAACTAAATTTACCGAAAAAAGTATTAAAAAAATTTATATAATCAATATATATATATATATATATATATATATGATGGATACTTGGCCTTTTTATGAAAAACACAATATATATATATATATGATTGATCCATTATAATTATAGAGTATTTTAAATTTAAATATATATATATAATTATTAACTAAATTTAAGTGAAAGGTATTAAAAAATATTTATATAATCAATTAATATATGTATGTTAAAATCACTGGTAAATTTAGGATACTTTTCAAATGCAATCACCTTAGAAAATTCATGAAGGAAAACATTTTCAATTTGGCTAGATTTGGCATTGGATTGAACTATATTTGGTAAGTCTATCAACAATAACCAAGATGACATCTTTTCATTTGGATTTATAAAATCTTATAATATGAGATAATAAGATAAGATAAGATTATGCTACTAATATCTAAGGAATGGATCACAAATAGTTTAATAATCAATTATACTTCAAGGGTACTAGCTCAATGGAAGAGCACCTCCTTATAGGCAAGGGATTGGTGGTTCGATTCCTCTATACCCTATCTACAAAAAATAGTGAATATTCACATATAAAATGACTAAAAAAGACTAAAATAGTGACCAAAATGAGAGATAAGTGACCCAAAAATGAGAGATGAGCGACCAAAAAAAGACCAAATTTGCATACAAACAACCAAATCGCAGTTTTGGTGGTTAATTTCTGGTCTCTTATCACATGACCAAAATATGGTCATATTTAGTTTGGTCATTTATAGCTTGCCTTGTGGTCATTAATTTGGTCATATTTTTTGTCACTCTTTGGTCGTATAGTTGGTCATTAATTGTGACAATTAATGACAAAATATATGACCAAATTAATGCCCAAATATATGACCAAATATAAAACCAAATTAGTGACCACAAGACAAGCTATAAATGACAAAATTAAATATGACTGCATTTTTGGTCGCGTGATAAGAGACCAGAATCAACCACCAGTGATCGTCAAATTAAAAGTGGTCATTTATATGTGGGTTTTGGTTTTTTTTTGTCACTTATCTCTCATTTTGTACTAGTGAGTTGAGGGTATTGTAGTCCTGAGGAAGTTTGAGGGATGAAGCTATGGTAAGCCTCCCTTCCTCGGTCCATTAACACAAAGGATGATTATCAAAGTTTGAAACCATTGTTTGACCTGCACATTCCATCATGCTTGACATTTCTTGCAAGTCTTAGCTCGGACTCTCGTCCTGGAAGCTTGTTATCATGAAATACGAATGCTTGTGGTTTGTTTATAAATGATCAACACCAAGCTATGGCTCCCCAAGCCTTGTAACTTTGTTCTTATGATTAATAAAAGCATGAGAAGGGATAATGTATCCTTGTTTTGGAGTCCTCTGTAATATGTATTAATATTGTTGTTTATTTGTTTAACAATAGGGTTCAATACATAATGTTTTGCTCTTTCAGTTCTGAATAGAGCCTTAGAGCTCCATTATTTCAATTAGATCTGTTGTTTAAGATTTATACATTGCTTATGATTTTTGCTTGGATTAAGCTTGTTGCTAATTCTATTTATAATGAGTGATTGAATATTTTGTTTACACTGTAAATGTTGGTGGATTCAAACCCTATAACTCGCTAATGGATGAAGCACGATTTCACTGTGCCCTTATTTTATTTGCACACTTATGTTTTAATAACGAGTCTGTATAAATTTTTATATTCAATGGCCCTATCGCCTGTGGGATTTTCTATGGCCCTCTTTATTTTCTGTTGAAATCGTTTGAATTTTTTTATTATATTTAATTCTAGGTTATTAGTTAACAAGCCCAAGCTATGAGCTATGAGATCATAGTTTTTTAATAGCTTGATCCTCAAGCTCCTAAGGACATACATAATGTTTTCTATGAACTATGTTATGAAAGATCATGCTCAGTCTTTTGTATAAGTGACGATATGACAACTCGTGGCCTTCTTGGGTTCTTGGATAACCCTTTGTTTACTTCGAATTTTAATACATAAGCTCTTGTTTTCTATTTAATTAGTTTTGATGGCCTTTATGTAGCAAATCACTTCCATGTAGAAGTATTTTTTTGTTTCTTATTTTATCATGCATACAAGATACTTGGGAGAGGATTCGTCCTCTTCCCATATGGTCGTTATGTTACTTGTATTGACTATGGTCATAATGTAATACTTGCTTTGTTTTGTTTCAATTGATACCATTGTATTATGGTATTGTTTTATGGATATTCTCTCCCATAGGGAACTACAATGTTTCTTACTATTATACAAATTATTTGTATTATTGTTATATATTTTGTTTATATATTATTATACATAATCCCACCATGAACATAGGGTACTATAATCTTGCAAAGGGTTTATTCATTATCCCAATCGTTGTTGGGATTGTTGTTGGGATTGTTATAAGATCTTTCTCCATATTACTATTTTTATAATAATTTATAATAATACAACTTATAAACACAATAAATATATTATTTATATAAAAAAACAACTATGTTATATGTTTGAAGCATAAAAGAAGGTCTTCTATTGTTTAATTTGTGCAGTAGCTCTACTCTAGTTTTTAATAAGAATGAAATTTATATCCCTACTATTTAAACTGTAGAAATAATTATGCTATTTATTTTAATACATAAAAGTCAAAACATTCATAAAAATCCAATAGAAACATAGTTATATAGAACATAAATATTCTACCTATTGCTAGTTTAATTGTTTAGCATTAATATTAAGCATTTATGAGCATATTTAAGAAGATTTTACTATTGTATTAACATAAGAACATAAAGTAATTACTTTCTTGAAAATATAAAGCCATAAAAAGTCCCTAGTAAGCCATTAAATCATACATAAAAATAATATTAGATGTGTGTACTAAACCCTTGGCTCAACCAACCATTTATTAAAAGATACAAAATTAAATAAATCAAGAACAAAAATGTCAAATAACTTATTTGAACTATGTTTCTTCCAACTTTCTATGGAACAGTCGTATTCCACCCTACCATAGACTACTACTGCAGTTCATAAACTCTCAAATTGAGCAGATAATCACCCCCGAGCCAGACCAAGCTTACTAAGAAACTAGAACCTAAATATATTTATGTGTGAAATTATTCCTTAAGTAGACTTGCCAATAGGATATATTTAATCAGTTCTCTTGTTCCTGCAAATATTTCCTTCTTTTTCAAGGAGTGCACACTCCAAAACTCTTATGCTTGGACCAAAAATCACTGAGCACTCAATAGGAAACCAGGTTGGACCTGTACTATAGAAATGGGAAGACTTACCTATGCAGTCTCCCTTGTCTACTGTTCATTTTCCATCTTCTCAGTCCATTTTCCAAGAATGGATTTCTTCTCTCTTTTTGGCTTCAAGAAAATGTTGGTAGCTGAGAAAAATACTCAAGGGAAAAGAAGTAAAGAGCATCCTCTCCCTTTCTTTCTTTCCCTTTTTATATTTTCATGCTTTCAAGAAAGGGTAGTTATGGTTCATTTTATTTCCTCACCATTCTTGAAAACAATAATTATTATTTCTCTCATCTAATTTATCTTTTCTCTTTTTAAAATTTAATTACTCACTCAAGTCCTAATTCTCTAGTAAGCTTGGTCTCTCTTTCAACAATTTGTCCCATAGCAAGTAGATAGAGAACATTTAAAAAGAGTAAACCACTTTAATCTCATAAAGTGTTATTTGTCCATGATGCCTTGTATCATTCATAGGTCCAAGTCTTAAAACATATTTACATGCAAGTTTATTTATTTATTTACATAGGGGTAAAACTCTTGGGATGCTACATCCCACCCCCCTTAAAGAAACACCATCCCAGTGTTATTATCTACAAATAGGAAAGGATAGACTTCTCTCATAGCCTCCTGCCTTTCCCAAGTAGCTTATTTATGTCCATAGTGCTTCCATAGCACTTTCACCTGGGTGATAGTTATGTTCCTAAGCCATGTGTCCGTCCGGTCCAGTATACATTATGGTTCTGGAATGAATTCCCCCTCTAGTTCTACCTACAATAAGTTCCACTCAATAACATGTTTAGGATCATAAACATATTTATTTACAAGAGATACATGGAACACACTATGGACTTTAATATGGGATGGTAATGATAACTGATAAGCAACAAGGCCTATCCTTGCTAGCATTTCAAATGGTCCATAGTATTTTGGCGCAAATTTATTGTACTTCCCCAATTTGAGAGTAATTCTCTTTGCTTTAAATTTCAGGTATACATGATATCCCACCTGATACTCTTTTTCTTTCCGAAACTTATCTGCATAATGTTTTTGCTGATCATGCGCTTCTTTCAAGTTATGTTTGACCTTCTCTACTAATTTTTCCAAATCCTTTAGTAGATCTAGTCCTAACATCAATCTATCCACTGGGTCATCCCATGTGACCGATGTTTTGCATTTTCTGCCATATAAAACCTCAAAAGGTGACATTTTAGTGGAAGCTTGGTATCCATTATTATATGAAAACTTAGCCAAATGTAGGTAGTCTTCCCATTGTGAGGGATTTTGCATAACATATATCCTCAACATGTCTTCGAGGATCTAATTAGTATGTTCTATTTCTCCATAATTTTGTAGATGGTAAGAAGTACTAAAATCCAGTTGAGTGTTTAAACCAGAAAACAAATCTCTCAAAACATTACCTGAAAATTCGGAATCCTGTCAGATATAATTTCCTTTAGAATTCCATGCAATCTGAAAATATCTCACAAGAAGATTTCAACAATATTACCATCGTTGCAAGTTGACTTTACTAGAATCAAATGTGCATATTTTGATTATTTATCCACAACTATATTTATAGAGTCATTTTGATTTTTACTCTTAGGTATACCTATAATGAAATCCATATTGATTACCTCCAATTTCCATTCAGGTATAGGTAGGAGCTGAAGTAAAACAACTAGATGTTGGTGATTAGTTTTAATTTGCTGACACTCTAAACACCTTTCTATGTAATCTATTATGCCTACCTTCATTTTAGGAAAAAAATAATGCTTTTTAATGGCTATTATCATTTTCTGATAACCGGGGTGCCCAGATAAAGGTTTCTTATGAAATTTTGACATGATTTGATGTCTAAATTTGTTCTTTTAGGAATATACATCCTTCCTTTTGACCAAAGGAAACCTTTCTCATCATTGTTGTAACCTTTGTTTGCTGCCGTAAGCCATTTTTCTACAATTTTTCTCTTGTTTCAGCATAAAATGTGCCATTTTTCAAGGCTGTTTGGATATCCTCTTTCAAATTTTCTTTTGTTTTACTCAAGGAAATTTCAAAAAGTACATGTACCATCCTAGTCAAGGAATCTGATACTTTATATTATTTACCTTTAATATGCTTTAACTCAAATTCATAATGAAATCAAACCAGTGTGCTTGCCTAGAATTAAAGTTAGGATGTTCAAAAATATATTTCAGGCTCATATTATCAGTTTGTAGCAAAAATTTCTTCCCCATAAGGTAATTCCTCTAGCGTCTTAAGGAATGTATGATTTCATCTAGTTCAAGGTTATGTGTGGCATAGTTTCATTCACAATCTTTGATTTTATGTGTTTCATAAGCAATCACATGGACATCTTATATCAAAACACCTCCTAGACCTTCTTTGCACGCATCTGTGCAAACTACAAAATATTTGTCTGAATCTGCAATTTTCAACACCGATGCTTTTGTTAACATTTATTTAAGCTTCTGAAAGATTTCCTCACGTTGATCACTCCAAATAAATTTGACTTCTTTATTTTGTAAGGAAATTATAGGGTAGGCTATCTTAGAAAAATTTTCTATTAATTTTCTGTAATATCCTACTAGTCCCATAAAGGACTGTACATCAGAAACATTTTGTGGAGTAGGAAAATCCATGATTTTCTTAATCTTCTCCAGGTATACTTCTTCAAAAATAATATGCCCAAGGTATTGTATTTCCTTTTTGAAAAAGTCAAACTTAGAGAATTTGGCATATAGCTTGCGTTCCTGTAATGTGTGCAATACTATCCTTCAATGCTCTTCATGTTCTGGTTCACTCTTTGAATAAATAAAAATATCATCGATGAACACAAGAACAAACTTATCTAAATATTGGTTGAATACATTGTTCATCATGCACATAAAAGTTGCAGGTGTGTTTGTTAATCCTAAAGGTATCACAACAAACTCATAATGACCATTTCTAGTTCTAAAGGCAGTTTTGCAAATTTCTTCCTCTTGAATACTCACCTGGTGATATCCAGATCCACTAGTACAAAATGAGAGATAAGTGACTAACAAATTTAGTCACCACTATTTTTTCAAGGGATAAATGACTAAAATTGGGCAATTTTAAGTAAGCCAAATAAAAACAACTAAGATAAATGACTAATTTAGTCATGGGATAAAATATATGACTAGATAACAAGTGACTAAACTAAAAATGATTAACATAAATGACTAATTTAGTCACGGGAATATAAATATGACTAGCTAACAATGATTAATGTGAATTAGTCGTTTATGTTAGTCATTTTTAGTTGTGTCACACTAACAATGGAAAATTGCAATTTTGATAATGAATTTGTACAATATTTTACTAACTTTTAGCAATGCAGATGGATTTATAGATCTTACTATGGGGGTCATGGTCCATGTGTGTGGTCCCAAACCACCATATTATCCCTCCACATGGGATATTTGGCTTGGAAGTGGGATGTGGTGCTCATTTTGAAGTTTAAAACAATACTAGATATGGTTTCTAACACCACATAAACCTATGGCCCTAACTGAATCTTCTAGCCATCCAAGGCTAAGAAAATCACCTCAATCAACCATACATGGCCTCTTGAGGGTATCATTGGGAAATGATTGAGGATATTCATACTCTTATGTAGTTTTGAGAAGTATGTAGGTGTATTAGGGCCTTAGGAATGATGCTATAGAGAAGAAGACCATGCCTTTGGCTCTAAAAGGCCCATTGAGCCATATAGAACCATGAACAATGCCTCAAAGAACCACACATGAGTTTTCAAAGGTATCCATGGAGCTTTGTATATAGGTATCGCAGCCTTGAGGTTTTGGACATGGAAAATAGAAGAGACATGAACCTTGGGCCTTGCAATATTTTATCCATCCAAGGATAATAGGGTTTCCTTCACCAACCACACATGGACTCCCGAGGGCATATCATCATCCTATAATTAAATATGGTTATTCCATTACGTAGGTTTGAGAAATATGTATGTGTATCAATGCCTTGTGAATGACATTCTAAGGGAAATACCATGCCATTGGCCCTAAAGAAACCACCGAGGAATCCAAAACCATGAACAATTCCTAATTAAGATACCACATGTGACTATGCAAGGGTATCCATGACACTATATATCTAGGTCTTGGGGACTTTGGGGCTTCAACATGGTCATGGGAGGAGGATCATGATGAAGATGTTGATGATTATGAAGAAGATGAAGATGATGATGATGATGATGATGAGGAGGAGGAGGAGGAGGATGAGGATGATGATGAATATGATGAAGATGATGATGATGATGATGATGTTGATGAGGAAGAGGGTGACGACGCTGATGATGAGGATCATGACGAAGATGTTGATGATTATGAGGCATTTATTAGTTTGCGAGCTTCATTAATGCCAAAAGTAGTGCTAAATATTAGTTGGTTGGTTCCTTTTACCTCATCATCACACATGCTTGGTATTTTCTAGTAGTTAGTGCTTTTTCTTTCATAGTTAGTAGAATGCATCTCAATACCATATTTTTTCCATGAAAAACTTCCTTAGGGAAACTCTTCAGGCACTCTCTCACATTTCATGAATGGTTCCCAGAGTGAATGTTGTTGATATACAACATGTATGCCTAACCTTGAGGGACTGAGGTGGATTTGACATTGTGACCTCTTTGGCTAATATGACTTCAGCATGCCAAGTCAAACCACTTGAGCCAACCCTAGGGGATTTTTGCATTCCACTAACAAATGTATGGACAGGTGAAAATAACTTAACACACATTTAGTGTATCTATGTTGATCTCTACTGTAATCGACTAATATTGGAAAAATCCCTATTTCATTTTCTTAAGACACACATATTTGTTCTTACCAAGCCAGCCAATGAGTAGGGATCATGACATACACCCAAAAATAAATTGTTTATTCACTATCTTGTTCAAATTAAATATTAGTGAACCCACACAACAAATAATATATTCATTCACACAAACATTAGCATGTCTATATTAGAAATGAATCAACTACAAATTCCCATTAAGTTTATAAAAATGTATGGCAATGTATGGAAAACTTGAAGTTGACAAAATATTCAAGCAACCGACTATTCAAGTATTAACAATCTCATGATATGGCATTTATCATCTAGTTAAGGGATACAAATGTTTTGTCTTCTAGTCTATTCATATTGTCTATATTGAACAAAGTACAAAAATTCCCAAAGTGGAAGAGACAAACAAGGAAGATGATAATTCATCTTGAATATTGGCCTTCCATGCACAAAATATTGAGCTCCTCAACTACATCAATATGTCATGTCTACAAAAAGAATCATTGCACTATGTTATGAAATGCATATCACATGATTGAAACACTAGTACAAAATGAGAGATAAATGACCAAGTGACCAAAAAATTTGGTCACCACCATTTTTTCAAGAGATAAATGACCAAACTTGAGTGAGCTCACTAAAAACGACCAAGATAAATGACCAATTTGGTCATGGGCTAAAATATATGACCATATAACAAGTAACTAAACTAAAATTGACCACATAACAATAACATTAAGAATATGAATTGGCCATTTATTTGGTCAGTTTTAGTTTTGTCACTCGAACAATGGAAAACCACGATTTTGACAATGAATTTGTACAATTTACTAAATTTTAACACTGCAGATGGATTCAGAGGGGCCTCCGAATCCATCTGCAGTGTTAAAATTTAGTAAATTGTAGATTGGTTGATAGTCTAGTTAGTGTCGTGTCTTGGAGATTGGTCGATAGTCCAATTAGTGTTGTGTCTCAGAGATTGGTCGATAGAATAGTTAGTGTCGTGTCTCGGAGATTGGTCGTTTCTCATTAAAAGCATCATTATGTCTTGAATTTGATGTCGTTGAGTTCAACTTACCGCACTTATCATGCTCATATTTCATTTGGCTAAAATCATCATCATTTGACCCTTTCGGCACTCAGTTGAAGTTTCAATGAGTAAGAATATTCTCTTGCAATATCTCATCAATTGAAATTTGACACCAACTATTTTGTGCTTTCAGTTAATTTGTCAATCTTTTCTATGGATGCCAACTGATCATCATGCATATGTCTAGAATGTTAGAAATACTTCCTTGGTGTTCTTGTGGATAACAAAGGCCTATATCCTCCATTTAACAAAAAATAAAAACCCTCCTTTAAGCCATATGGAACAGTGTACTTTTAACATATACTAATTATGACCAATCTCTCTCTCTCTCTCTCTCTCTCACACACACACACACACACACACACACACACACACATATATGTTATATTGCACCTATTGTGGGTGCAAAGTTTCGATGGAGATGTATTTAAAAGGACCCCAACAATAGGGTGGTAGATCTCAGTTCAAGCATTGCTATCGTATGATAATTAAAGTGCCTCTATTGAAGCATTATTATCGTATGATAATATTCAATCTGAGAGGCATAATGAGTAATTAGTATGACCAATATGCAAGGGAATCATGTGCCATTCCATCTTCTCTGATTAATGCATCTTTTTGTCAATTATATGGGAGCTCCAAAGACTAAATTGTCTCTTAGCTATAAATATACATTTCCTATCATATTATAGTTTATATAGAACTTTGTTTGTAACATTTCCATTTGAACTATATAAATATAATTAGAAGTTTTGTTGTGGTTATAGTTAGACATATTTAACCATATAATATTGGATATCTTAATGCCTCTTTCTAAAGGAGAGTTATTATTATTGCTATTTTGATTTTGAAGAAGAGAGGGATATTGAATATGAAAAACTAAATCCCATATCGATACATATGCCATTGTAGTAATGTATTTCTTGTGGTTATATTAATTATTAGTTGATCCATATGCCATTGTAGTAATGTATTTCTTTTGTTTTATATTAATTATTAGTTGAAACCATGCAAGGCATTCAAATTAGAGACCTGAAGAAAAACAAGGAAAACCCAATCACCTGTCTTCACCTATGTAGATGAATAGTGAAAATGGATAGATAAAGTAGGATTTCCTCTCAAATGTTTATGTGTTCTATTATTAAAAATCCTGGACTTATCTTCTAGATAAGAATATACTCCAATAACTAAAGTTACTCTAATAATAAGTACTATGGTTGTATAACACTCTCCATGATTGGTTCTTCACCTTGTCAACATTGCACATCACACATATATAATAAAAAATCAAAGTATATGTTTATATTAAACATGTTTATTATATTGTATGGTAGAATTTGGTTAGAAACCCGCATTATATGGTCGCTCGGTACCACTGGGTCATGACCAGAGAAAATTGCGATACACGATAACTATTTATGCCCAGATAAAAATGTGACCACAGGGCAATGATTTATGACCGGAAATAAAACCCATATGATGGCTTGATCAATGAGTTTTGGTAATTCTTCCACTACATAGAGGTAAATGCCTCTGACTCTATTGATCTACCAGAATGATATACTAATTTTGACTGGCCACATTCAACATTCAATGGAGTTTATCCTCCTTATACCTGTGCCATAAAACCTCGATTTGGCTCCAAATTTTTGGCTTTGGCGGGAGAGGAGGGGGTTTCTTTGGGTTGGAGAGGCCATTGCGTTTGAAAGGGGCATGAAATCTAGGTTTAGGGGATTTAACAACTTACACTGATTGGAAATTTCATTAACGCCTATTAAAATTTTTGTGGATTTAGAAAATTCACTATATATTTGCACTTGTTGCAATGGAGAAAGGAATTGTATTGGATAGAAGTTGGAGGCTCTTGAAGAGGTGGGTGAGGGAGAAGGATTTTGCAGCAGTGGAGTTCAAATCCAGTTCCACTTCTAAGGTTAGTAAATTCCATGTTTCCTCTCCCCTTTTTGTTCTCATTGTGTGCCTTGGAAGTATTATCTCTCAATGAACTCTAATGTGATTTTGTCCAAGAATGTGATTCAATTGATCAAGTTTCTTTTTCAATTGCCCCAAAGAAATTGTAGTGCTAGGTGTTGTAGGATATATGGGCCTTCCTATGGCACCTTTTGTGCTGGTAGATATTTCCTCTATCCAACAACAGTCCGTGGGGTAGATCTTGAAAGACATCTGCAAATTCATCAATAGTTGTTTCATCTCTTTTTGTATTGCTAGGTTTTGAGTCTTAACCTTACCATGTAATCCTTTCAAGGATTTACATTGGGAAATGAAACATGGTTCATTCTTAGTAATCGATAGGCATCATCACTGTATATATTAATCCACTTCAATTTTCCTGTAATGAGTGTTGGTTCAATTTATGTGCCCATTATTATTTAGAACAATCCTCTATTTCTTAGAAAAATTAGCATTTTGGATTTCTAGTCATAGTGGTTGAAAGTTCTGAAAAGGGGAACCGTACTTTGATCCATTTATGTTGGAGTAATTTGTACTAAATAATAGAGATTTATGTGTCCCAACTCTATTCCAGAGGACTCCAAAATGTTGCTAAGAGAAGAATTGCAAAAATGAAGAATAAGATGGAAAATAGGAAATGGTAATCTAAGATGGGGATTTCAAATGGGTGGAAATTTCACTCTTAAGGAAGCCTATAGTCATGCATCAAGACATCACAATCTTCCCACACACCAAATCTAGAAGCAAATATAGACATATGGTGTATGGATAAAATTTTCCACCTTTCTATGTCTTATAACCCAAGTTAAACTCCTTACATGGGATCATCTTAGAAAATGGGGATGCAATCCTAGACCATGAAGGCTTGTGGAACCCATGGATGGATCTACATGGCCATTCATATCTTGAGTTAGGGTTTTTCTCATTTTCATTTTCAAGGTGATAATCATTGTCATGAAGTGATATATTTTGCTCCCTAGTTTTGTTGAAACACTTTGTTTGATTTTGTGGAATAGCATGATGATTTATCCACCGAAACAACTTACAAATTTTATTATCCTATCTAGGTGGAATTCCCAAGGAATATTTTATAGTTTTATCTTCATATGTCATTCTTAATGCATGCCCTTAGAAGAGGGATTGTGTTAGGGTCGATATTACTTAATATGTAGAAAGAGTTTGTGTACATTCGAGGGAGGGGGCAGGGGGATTAGTGTCAATACAAGATTTAGGCACCAAACTCACCACCATAGATAAAGGTTTGTCCCATGTTGGCAAAATCTGAGACAACTTTGTTATTTTTTCCAATCGATGATAGCAAATATGCACTCAAAGAGTTACCTATAATGGAAATTGGAAATGTTAAGAAACAATAATGAAATTTCATATTTTCAAAAACTAAAATCATATCAATATAGATTAGGATCAAAGAAATGACATATCATAATTTCAGATCAATTCAAGAAGTGAAAAAGTGTAGATCTAAGAAATACTAAATCTACAAAACAAAACCAACAAGCTAGAAATTTGCAGTAGCAATCACATAATTTCTCATTAACAATGAAAAAAATTATAAATGACTACTTGTTTGATTATGGTCCCTCAATATCTTTCATAGAATAAGAGAGAGATCCATGGATGCAAAAATGTCTAATAATAGAAAATTGTAGATTCCCAAGTAATGCACCCCACATGTGCCAAAAATAGGTAGATGCATGCAAACACACTCCAAGCATACTGCACCATGTGGTGGCCACATGCCGAGCACACTCCTCTATCTAAATCCTCAAGTAATGTGCCCCACATGTGCCAAGAATAGGTAGACATGCCAACACATGCCAATAACATTCCTTTATGTGGCAAACACACACCAGCACATGTCAAGAGCTCAAATTTTATTTAAATGCAAAAAAATCACTGAAAACTAATCACTAGTAAACATTATTCTATATAAAATAGAAGTGCTAAAAATAGAAATCCCTAAAAACAGGAAATGATTGAAACTAACAAATGGAAAATGGATTTGGAGTAATAGAAAATACTAACACCCCCTCTTTGTAAGGAACATGTTCTCCACTGGGCAAATCAAACGTTCTCTTTGCTAGGGGTTTCATTCAAATGTAGGCCACCTATGAATATAAAGGAGTGTAATCTAAGGCCACCATTTTCTTTTGAACTCTATCTCTTAGGAGATGATAGAAGATATCAATGTGCTTGGAACAAAAAAAAAAGACTATATTTTCAAAGATCCTAATGCAACTTAAATTATCACAACAAATATCAATGGGCTTCAACTTCTCAGTGGTCATTTCATCTACCAACTTGTAATGTCACAACTAGATGAAGAAATTGGCATTTACTCTTCTTTCACTAAATTGAGTGCAACTATCGCTTGCTTCTTGCTAAAAGAACAAATAATTCATGTGCCCAAACTCAAAAAATAGTTGAAAGTGCTCATATGTTTTCTTGCATTACTTTCCCAATTTGAATAAACAAATCCATGGTCTAACAACTTACCATCTATTGCATACAACATGACATAATGAATTGTTCCCTTCAGGTATTTGAGCACATGCTTACATACTTTCCAATGAGTCTGTTGAGGTTCAACTAGGTACTGATTTAGTGTATTAATTTCATATATCTAGCTTGGTATTCACAAGGTTCATTAGAGACCTAATTAACTTCCTGCATAGATTAGGATCAACCAAATTTGAATACTCACCACAAGTTAATTTAAATTTCGAACCATAAAGCTAAATTTGGGTTTTTTTCCAACCACAACATCTGAAAGATCTTCAATATCTAGTGATGATACTTCCCATGTCCAAGGAATACTTCACCTGCACCATATGAAACTTTTCTCCCTAAAATAGTGCAACAAACCAATGTATTTCATGTCAAACTCACTGGACAATTTCTTCTTGGCCCACAAAATGAGCTGGTCAAAATTTCTTGTAATGATAAGGTCATCTATATTCAAGACTAAGGAAAGAAAATTAGTTTTATAAAATGAACTATAAATATTAGAGTTTGCACAAGTCTTGGAAAAACTCAAAAGATTATATTGAGTCAACATTTACACTTGTTATAGGTCAAACCTACACCTCTCCGTCCGTGATCACCTTGAGTTGTTGATCACACAAAAGGACAACTTGGATGGAGGAGCATGTTGATCCTAGATGAGACTTTGACTTACTCCACTTCCTGACAACACTGGAAAAACCCTAAAAAATGTCATTCTGAGATATGAGCGCTACTCTACTTCAATAGAATAGCGCCTGTACCCTACTTTCGTGTGTAATAGTAGTGCTCAAGCCTTATGAGCGCTACTCCTCTTCAGCAGAGTAGCGCTCAACATCTGAAAAGTGATGAGCGCTAGTTCACAAGCACTATAGTAGTGCCCTGAATGCTACTTCACTGAACAATAGTAGCGTATATCTCAAAAGATGATTAAAAAATAATTAATTTTACGAAGAGGATTAGTTGCAGTTGGTTTCCCAACTTCCCCAACTTCCTCCATAACCATCTCTCGACTTGAACTACTTCTCTGGTCCTATAAATACAGGGAAGAATAAAGAGAGGGGTTAGAGATATGAATATTATTAAGAGACTTTTAAAGAGAAGCTTGCATTGGAGGAGTTTATGCTGGAAGATATCCAAGCCAAAGAAGAGCAAGATCCCAGAATCAAGTTGCAGGAGCATGTCACAAAGTCAGGTATATTTTGTAACATCAATTTGCATTTGACAATAAAAGGTTGAAGCATCTTTCTTGTTCCAAATTAAGTGTTCATTGAAGTTATATACTAGTTTGGATCTGTTTTGGTTAATATTGAATGTTTAAATTGCTTTCTATTTTTCATCATTATATATATTATCCAAGATATGCTGAGAAAGGTACTTGCATTGTAGGTTTAATGAATGGGAAGTGGACTTGAGGATCGAGCGCGAGATCAAATAAGAGCTAGGATTGAACGTCATTCGAAAGGTATGTTCTCAAGGCCTATAACCTATTTCCTTTCATAAACATCTCTATAACGCATTTAATACACTTACCTGTCATCCCCTTTCAGTTGATAGTATCAGTTTCCTTACTATAGGGTAGTTTTTGCCGCCAACAACACCTTCCATAGAGAAAGAGTTCCAAAAAAATGATGGTAGATCAACGCAAGGAAACACATGTCCTTGATCCTATGGATCCAAGGGTTTCCAGTAACCCAAAATAAATACAACCAAGAAGTGACCCTCTCCCTTAGCACCAACAAACTATCTAAGAAAGCTAGCAAGTCTTGATACATATAGATGCCAAATAAGAAAATACTCCTAAGAAAGTATTTCATCACAAAACAACATTTAAATGGTAAATTATTCTACGAGTTCCTAGCTAAGGTAAATGAATGTTTCAATGCCATTCAATTTCACCTCTACGAGTCTATAGTGTACCATTGGAGAATGCATTCATATGTTCTTAATTTTCTACTTATGGTTGTAGGGTGGAAGAAATAGTGTTGGTTGTGGAGTTTCTTGACCACATTAATTTCCAAGGAAGATAAATTACACTCATTACTGTCACACATTGTTCCCAATTCAATTCACACCCACAACTTGTCAAATGTCATGATAGGTTGGAAATTATTGTGAGAGGGATCCATTGAGTGAGGGAGCAAAGAAGTTGCTTCAACTATTCATTTCACTTGTAAGCAATCGATATAAAATGCACAGACAGTGATAAAGTCATGATGGCCTTCCTTGTCCTGCTAGTAGCATTTCCCTCTATCGTTCACATCCTTCTACCTTTCAATAATGTTTACCATTTTTTGGGGGGAAACCCTTCCAAATTAGCTAATCTTAGGAAATTAAAAAAAGTACAACTTTATAGTCATTTATTGTTTCTACTTTTTTCATTAGCTCTCCATGAACATACAAGTAGAAAGTAGATATTGTATGAACAACAAACAAGCTCTTTTGGATGTATTTTAGAACACATAAATTTTCTTGTGGACCTATACATCTTCCATGTTATCAAAATACTTTTTCCCCAACATTTCTAGAAGAAACTAAAATTCCTGTCTGTTACTAAAACCTTGGTTGAAAATTGAAATATTTTTGTTTTATACAATCCAAGGTTACTTGTGTTTCCTTTGCCATTTCATTGTGCCTTAATTCTATGATTTTTATGGTGGTTTATTTCATTAAAGTTGATTTTAGATGATTTCTTTGCTGTATTATACAATAGGGAAAGCCCTTCAGAGCTTGTCATTCCTCTGTCTAAGTACAACAACACAATCTATGGTACCTAGGTTTCACTTGGCATGCAGTTCAGGATGATGTTTGAAACCGAGGAATTGGGTGTGCACAGGTAATTTAAGTTGTTTTGTTTGTTATTTTTTGACATTATGACGACAATATTGAAAAAATGTATGATGCCAAGGATAATAGTATAATAAGGGGAAAATTAAAAAAATCAAATCCAGACCAGAAAGTGAGTTATAACCTTTCCCAAGCAGAGATATGGTAGGACTAGGACCAACTAAGAAAAACTGTGTTGGGACTCAGATCTTACTGTCCTCTCAAAGGACTAGCCCAACCTGGTAACACTGGCACAAGACCTTGCCTGACTGCTCCAGGGTTGATATAGCCAGGACTGACCCAAAAAGATGGTGATTGGACAAGTTGCAGGACCTTATCTGGTTGCTCCAGGATTGATCCGGCACTAATCTAGTTAAATCTAGCGCAAGACCTCATAGAAATTTTCAAAACCAGATAATATTTTTCAGGACCTTGGTTTTAAAGGGACAACCTTGAAAGGCCATCCTTTCATTAGATAAGGTTAATAGGGATCTAATCATCATAACAAATCTTCTACCTCCATGCGCTTCCCCTTCATGGGATTGTGCCAAATACATAAAAGAATTATCTCAACGATCATACCTCAGATCACATGGAAACTCCATAAGACTGACATCTAACCCTTTTAATAAAATACGATGGAACCTTAGCAAATACACACGTCCAAAAATTAAGCAACAAAGCCAATGAAATACTTTGTTTTGTGGTTTAAGTCTATATCAGTAGAACCTTCATTCTGCACAAGTCAGCTGTGATAGCTATAATTTTGTAATGTTTGTTCTTTTGGCCCTGCAGAAATAAAATCAGTGATTTTTATTCTGCAATGGTTTCCTAAATTCATAAGGTTACATACTGTTAAATAATGCCAGAAAATTCAAATAATGGTACTGGTACTATCTGTAATAAATCTGAAACCATTCTACCAACTAATTGCTGAAACAGGGAGGAATGATGTCAACATGATCTCTTCCACAATATCCAATGCTACAAAGGCAAACACTTCAATCCAACCGATTTCCAAAGGTGCATATCATTGCCATAGTAGTTTGAAATTTGAGCATGGTGAGATGATTCCTCAAATAATAACCAAGTGCCTTGCAGATGGAAGTCAACATTCATAAAGTATTGAGACACTATAAATGAAATAAGAGTAAAGTTACTGACATCCACTTACTTGAAAGCAGGTGCACATATCCATTTTCTGTACATATTAAAGTTAAATATCATAATGAAGATTTAAAAGGTTGAACACACATGATCATCAAGGCCATAGCTCTTTCTTCAATTTCTTCTTGCTCTCCTCTTGGTTATGGTTCAAAACATTCTCCAACATTGATTGTTTACTTGACCTCATCAATTCATCACCATGAAGAGCCAGGGCTTCCTTTCTTACGGTTCTCACTTTTCTCCTTGTGCTTGTGCCATATCAACTAGTCATTTTGATATGTTCATTACCTTCTTCCTCTTGCATATATTCCATGCGATCTATAACTAAATTATCTTGTCTTAGTTTAAGCTAACCTCTTTCTATTAAACAAGGACCCATTCTCCTTAATTTATGGGTGATTGTATCCTTTTTTCTCACCTTCATGTCCTACCCCATCTACCTTCCTCTCTTGCAAAGAGGGAGCTGATTACATAACATTTCCTCCTTTCTCTTTCCTTTTCCCAACATGCCATTGTTGAGCATTCTCATCTATCTTCCTCTCTTGCAAAGAGGGATTTGATCAAATAGCATATCCTCCTTTCTCTTTACTTTTCTCAACATGATATTGTTGTGCACCCTCCTTTACTTTGTCCACTTTCTCACATGGGAAGTTTCAGAGTAGGTTTCCATCTTCATAATAACTTCTACATCTAAACAATTGATATTTCTTGATTCCAAATTTCTAATAGTAGGGTTGGAATTCTCACCCACTTCAGAAAATATGCAGGGACCTCTTCCACGGAGAGACAAATCCTCTTTCTCTATTTCTTTATGGGTGATTGGGCTCATAATGCCCTCACAACGTTGAATTACATGTGCCCTATCTTTAGTTGGTTCCTGAACTACAAGTACCATTTTCTACAACACAATCAAGATATGCAATGTTTTAGTATTGCATGACAGGAACAAAAAATGTGATTAAAAGGTCATGTTCTGCAAAGTTAGAGCTAATTGAACTATGTTCCTCAAAACTGGAGGGAATGATACTTATAGCACATGCAATAGGTACAAAGGAAGGAAGTGAATTTAATAAATGTGAATAAAGATCATACTCTTCAGGTAGAAGAAAATGAAACAACATACTACTAACAAAAATGAACCTTGTTATTCATGACCTAATAGGTATATTGCAGAGTAGAATATGAGTTTATTTGGAATTAACTCCTGTCAAGGTTTAGGTAGGAATACATTGTGTTTGAAAAATTAAAATCAATTAAAATTTGATATCACCTCTAGCAAATTGGTTGTTGTAATAGTTGTAGCAATGTTTTCTTTTCAAATTCTTCACCCACTTTGATACAAAATGCATTTTTTGTATCAAAGTGGGTGAAATCCCAGTTCCTATGTCAAGCCTTCACTATGCATTTCACGTTTATCCTCATCCTCAAGATATCCCTCTTAAACTATATCAGCAAGGATTTCTCTCTCTAAAGTATCTATATGTACGAGATAGAGAAATCTTCTTGAGTCCAGGCAGAGCAACCAGAGTTGACATTATACTTTTACCCATTCAATAGAGAGAGAGGAGACCCATCCCTCAATGATCTTTGATTTCGAACCATCCCTACAATGATCTTCGAGATCTGATGCAGCACCTTATCTCATATTCAATAGCTATATGCAGGCAAGTATCAGCATGAGTCAGCACCCCGAGAGCAGGTTGTCGAGCTAGAAAGAAGAACATAGTTTCCAGTACCAGAGCGATCACAGAGTGCCCAAAACAATATTTGAGTTGAATTTCCATACATATTTTATGACTTCCAGCAACTCTTCCTTATTGGTATGCCAAAAGTATCTGTAAAGGTTTATTTGAATTATTTTCAGGCCAATTGCATTGTCTACATGAAACTCATCATGAATTATGAGCTCTCCTTCCAATCACAATGGCCTACACAATAATGAATTATCATGTTCCTGAAGGATTTTCAGAATGAAATTCAACATTTCCTGTTTGGTTTTGGAGTTTGACCCAATCCTATGTAATTTTCTGAGTAAATATTCTGATAAAATCATAAAATGAATTAGCTACTTTCTTGATCTTCTTCATATCCTTGATTCTAATTTCATCTTCCACGCAATCTCTAGTGTATTGTTTTGCATTCCATCCACTTATTTCCCTACTCAACATCCAAAATACTTAGATCTCTAAGATATTTGATGCCCCTTGAATGAAGCCATTACATTGCTGAGCATCAAATCTCTTTCCATAGTAAAAGGCTCTAAAGTCTAATCCATTAATAGGTGATTTAATATAGTTGCAAGTCCTATCCATTAATAGGTGATTTAAGCTTCTTATTTTCTCTTTGTTATGTTGTTTAGATTGCTTGGGAATATATTTTGAAGCTAGTTATTCTCATTTTGATGAAATGGAGGATCAACTGGCTTTTAAGTGTATTTTAAAGGACAAACATAAATAATTTTTCTCACCTTCCTCTTCTTCTCCCCTCCTTCCACTACTTCTTTTCTCCCAAATACTCCTTCCTCTTGCTATTTTCCCCAAATCCTCCTTTCTCCTTCCACTTTGTCTTCTACTCCTTTTTCTTCCTCTTCTTGTTTTTCAACTCCTACTTCATGAAGTATCAATTGGTAGTTAACTTTGTTTTACAAGACCTATTACTACACAAACTAGCACCCCTAAAGTGCAAGTACTTCACAAGGATATAACCGAGGGAATCTATTAGAAATGTTGCCACTGTCACCTTGACAGCAGCTTCTCTTCACTTCAGGCCTAGCACTAGGGGGATTCCCTAAGGGAAACCAAGTTTCAATCAATGATATATAAAGTTGATTAATTATGAAACTAAGTTGGATTAATTTCAAATTTGGATTACGGATTGGATTATGTTGAGCTAGGGTTTTAATATTCAATCCTTAGTTATAGATTGTTAGCCCAATTTCCAGATTGATTATGATATTAAATTTTTGTTATAAAATGTAGAAATAAACCAGCGAAGAGATATCACCAACATCAGTAGATTCCAGCCTTCAAAATGTATAAAAGAGTATGCAAACTAGGCTAGAAAAGACAAGTGATCATGAGTTTTAAATCTGAGTTTTTTTAGGATCCATTAGTTACTTGTTTAACCATCAATAATGGGATATTCTATGATGCCAATTAGGTATTCATAAGGACACAACATGTTGCCATAGAGGAGGCCATAGGTCACAAGTTCAAATCTGGTGATGAACTCATGCAAAGAAGTAAGGTATTTTTCTTAATAAATAAGTATTAAGAGTGTGCCATTGTTCAAACTATTATAAATCTTGGTTTCCCTCGATCATATTTTTATTCATTTTTTTATTGTTAATAGAAATATTTCGTTTTGTCTTCCATTACTCACAGAGGTTCAAAGGCTTTGACTAGTTGTTTTGCATTTTTGTAATATTGAATCATAACAAGATTTCTAGCAGTGCATGAATCATGTGATTAAATTTCCCATAAAAGAGTGCAGGCATCATCGAAAATATGTGTTCTCATAAGTATTAATGTGTTAAATATTTCATATTTGTTTCTATATATGTAGATTGTTATCATTTGCTAAAAAATTGGCTAGCTTTGATCTTGTATTTTTAATATTGAATATGCACTATAATATATTATGATTGTATAATTTCTAATGAATTGCATTGAAAAAGAAAATCTATGGTATGCTGGAGAATACCCATTGTCATGATTTTTGGTGTTTTTAATACTTCAGTCTTCATTATTATCGGATCATGTTCTATGAGTTTTGTGGGGTAGTTATGAAGATGCCAATGTCTAATGTTTGTGGTTGTGTGATTAGGGAAATCTGCTTCAAAATCGTTGACTTCACATTCCCACCATTTAATTTGGCCCTTAGAGATTGACTTGTCATTGAAATCTTTCAACATTCTCTTCTTGGTTTGGATTTTAATACAATGGAATTAATCGTTGTCCAGGGTCAGATTGCTCCTTTCATTGTGGAATTGTGGATAATACATACCATGAAACATACATGATTCAAGTAGGTATCCACAAGAAAAGAAAAATAGTGACAAATTTAGGACATTGAAGCTACCATGAAATAATTACTCTCATCCTGTTTTTTTTATCAGAACTTTGGAAGGAGCTTCTTGCTTCTCTGCTGGAGAATTATATTTTGGCAAACCTTGCCAGAAATTAATTGAATTTTTGTGAGGAAATTGTTTTTCAAAGTTCTGGGTCTAGAATGCATTTCTTTGTTTCTCACCCTAGAAAAAATGAAACATGATGCAAATGTCATGTTTGAGGAAAAATAATGCATTTGCAACATTTTATATCTTTATTCATGGTTCCTTGTCTGATTAAGTTAAACATTGGACTGAAGAGTACAAAATCTATTGAATGGTGGTGAGGATAAACTATGTCTAGGGTTTGTTGGTTAGTTTGTTAAACTGGCTGTACTTAGTTTACTAGAATAAACATGTTATTCAAGCGAAGCCCCATATGTTGTCCTCAGTGGAGTCTCTATTGGCTTCATCCTCTGATTGGCAAAGTCTTCAACTTCAACAAGCTTTATCTTTGCTTCAAAATGCTAAAGAATTGTCTGGAAAACGCAGATACCGAAAAACTGTGTCATGGCAATTTCCTGAATCTACAAAAGTGGTGTTTGAAGCACTCTTCCACAAGTTGTGTACTATGTACTTTCTTGGGAAGGGCATTGTTAAGCCTGCTTCTGGAAGGATCAATCAAAGTTTAATTTTCTGGGATGTATTTAGGTATTCCTTGCTATCAGCAGAGTTAGCCGCTCGCTCATCAAAATCAGATGCAATTGCAAGAAGATCTGGGGCAGGTTTGGAAGCACTGTATAAAGCAGTCAATTGCTTAGAAGATTCTTTGTTGTCATTACTTATGTAGGCTGCTGAAGCAACTCAAAGTCAAAATCGTCTGACAGTGTTACTAATGTTAGAAAAACAGGATCATAGAGCAATAACAATAAACAGAACTGCAAATATAATCACACACACATTACAAGAGAGACACAGATATATCGTGGTTCACCCCAACTTGGGATACATCCACACTGAATTTCCAGTCCTTATTATTATTACCGTCCAGCAAGGTGAAGGGATACAACCTGCAGCACAGTCGTTGCACTTCCTCTTCATTGTCTCACAGTCTCTCTCCTGATTTTAGAGATCTTTACATTGCATAAAACCTAATACATCTTACCCTAGCTGTATTACAATGTCTTTCTTTTATAGGGGAAATACAATGGGAAAATACCACGGGTCACCCAAAACCATGGGCCCGCAAAACAGCTAGCGAAAACAACCCCAAATAATTTTCTCGGGGGTGTTTCCCCAAACCCCTAAAAATGCAGAATGGGTGTACAGTCCTTCAGGGTGCAAGGCTAAGACAATATCATCTATGACACTAGAAGATATGGCTCCACAACCAACAATCTCTTACTTGGAGACTGATCGCAGCAACTCCACCGCTGTTGCACTTGTTGGACTTGGACTTGGAAAATTTCTCCTCTTCACCTTCATGCTAGAAGGCCAACTAAAACCGAGCAAAAACTCAATTTCTCTCTGGTCATTACCTTTGTGAACATGTTTGTAGGATTCTGCCTAGTATGTATCTTTTCCAGCTTCAATAGTTCATCTTCCAGAACAGAGCATATGAAATGGTACTTGAGCTGCATATGTTTAGTCCAGGAATGGAATGCTGAGTTCTTTGCAAGATGAATGGCACTCTGGCTGTCACTATACAACTTGCTATCCTTCTGCTTCTTACCCACTTCCTCCATAAACCTATGCAACCAAATCATCTCTTTACTAGCCTCTGTAATAGCAACATACTCTGCTTCCATTGTTGAAAGTGCAACAACCTTCTGCAGTTTCAAAATCCAGCTTACTGTTGTTCCACCTACAGTAAACACATACCCTGTGGTGCTCCTCCTGCTATCCTTATCACTTGCCATATCTGCATCAACATATCCCTGTAGAATAGTGTCTGAACCTCCAAAACATAATGCCTGAGTTGTTGAATATTGTAACTTCAAAGAATATTATATTTGTACTTTATTATTCCGGAGATGTTTCATCCCTCCGAGGTAACCCTATTATGTATCCGGAGATGTTTATTCCTCCGAGGGTTAGTATTAACTAGGGTTATTAGACCCACCATGTGTGGGTCGGCCCTGTAGTTATATTTTAGGGGTTATTAGACTTCTCCAGGTGAGGTCGGCCCCAACAGGTCTTTTAGTCAGTTGAGAGTCAAGTATAAATAGAGGAGGTGAACTCCTCATTAGATCACTCACTCACTTGTGGAAGAGTGCGCACTTGTCTGGGAGATCTGCTAAGGAGTCTTAGAAGGAAGGAGCACATCTTGTATTTTGGTTGATCATCTTATTGAGGAAAGCTTTACTGGGTTTTCTACCCCATGAGGGTTTCCCAGGATATATTGTGTGTCTATCTTGTGATTGTGTTTCTATCAGAGATCTTGCTTGTCTATTTGGTTTAAAACTTAACATGGTATCAGAGCTAGACTGAATAGGACATCTTTCACAAGGTAAGATCATCTCTCTCTCTCTTTGGTGAAGTTAGGGTTTCAGCCCAAAGTTGGTATTATTGATTTTTGTTTACATGGATGGATAGCCCTCATCAATACCTTTCTTTTAAGCCCTAGATCGAACTTTTTGGTTGGGTAGAACTCCGGGAATTGCAAACCCTAATTCTACCAAAAGTGCGATACGTCAGATTTTGGTTTCAGAAAAAAAGTTGGAATTTTTTATTTCTGTTTACATGGTTGGATAGCCCTTATCAAGAGAATTCTTTTAATCTATAGTTCGAACTTTTTGGTTGGGTAGAACTCCGGGAATTGCAAACCCTAATTCTACCAAAAGTGCGATAAAATTCTGTTTCAGTTTCCGGAAAAGTGAAAAGTAACTTTCCAAGTTAGTCTACTCTGTCTCTTGGACTCCCCCAAGAGAAGATGGCTCCAAATACTAAGCTTGAAGACAAGCTAGAAGGCATATAAAATTTCCGGGCATGGAAATACAGAATTGGTCTCATTCTTGAAGAGAATGATCTTGCTCATTATATCAAGGAGGAAGTTGCAGAACCAGAAGAAGATGAAGCCAAAGAAAAACACAGGAAGGATTTGATTAGGGCAAAGAGAATCATAGCAGATTCTATTAAAGACCACTTGATTCCCCAAGTGGCTTCCAAGAAGACTCCAAAAGAAATGTATGATGCTCTAGGAAGAATGTATGAAGGGAAGAACATCAATAGGAAGATGAATCTAAGGACTCAGTTGAAGAGTACCAAGATGCACAAAGGAGAATCCATTCAAGACTACTTCTCAAGAGTCTCTCTAATCAAAGAGCAACTAGATGCCATTGGTGATACTCTTGATGAGGATGAACTTGTGATGACAACTCTAAATGGTCTCACTAGACCTTGGGAGTCATTCATTCAAACTATGTGTGCCAGAAAAGAAAGTATGAAGTTTGATGTAGTTTGGGAGGATTGTGTGCAAGAGGAGGCTAGGGTTGCAAATAGAGAAGCCCTACTCAAAGAAGATGACCAAGCCTTGGCCACACACACCAAAAGAAGAAGGAGTCAATCCTACTCCAAGAAGGGTAGTCACAAGGAGTCTCATCCTCCTCACAGATTTCAGAAGAAAAGAGGATCTACTCAAAGAAGGGATTACTCTTCCTTCCAGTGCTATTCTTGCCACAAATTAGGACACATTGCTAAAGATTGTCCTCTACAAAAGAAGAAGGGTTCTTACTACAAAAGACACCAAGCACATCTTGCAGAAGATGACAGTGAAGAAGAAGAAGTTGAGGAAGAAAGGTCTCACAATAAAAGGCCTAGAGATGAAGGGGAGGAAGAAGAAAGGACCTTCTCCAAAAGAAGGACAAGGATAAATACAGAAGAAGATGCAGAAGAATATGTTCTCTTCTCCGCACTCTCTGGATCCATAACCCCTGAAGAAGGTACATGGCTTATTGACAGTGGTGCTTCAAAGCACATGACAGGACAGAAAAGGACTCTCTCAAAACTTGAAGAAAAGACTTCTCCCCAAAAGGTATCTCTAGGAGATGACTATCAATATCCCATTAAGGGAATTGGTGAAGCAAACTACAAACTCGATTCTAGAACTCCCATGAAGATGAAGGAAGTTCTATATGTTCCAGGATTGAAGAAGAATTTGCTTTCAATCTCAGCTTTGGACAAGAAAGGCTACAGAGTTGCTTTCATTGATGGACAAGTGTTAATGTGGTCCAAAGGAAAAACCATTAAGGATGCAATTGTTATTGGTGAAGAGGAAGGAGGTTTATATAAACTCAAGGGTTATCCGGAAGCTGCTCTTGTTCATGAAACCTCCATCCCCAGTGAGCTATGGCATAGAAGACTAGCTCACATCAATTACAAAGCCTTACCTTATGTAAGCAAGGTGGTCATATGACTACCAGATTTAAAGGTTGATCATGATGGCTCATGTAAAGGATGTAAGAAAGGCAAGAATGTCAAGAACCCCTTTCCGAAGAGTGAAACAAAGACTAAGGGTATCTTGGAGTTAATACACTCAGATGTATGTGGTCCAATGCCCACCACCTCTCTAAGTGGTTTTGAATACTATCTTTCATTCATTGATGATCATTCAAGGAAAACTTGGATTTACTTTCTAAAAGGTAAGAATGAAGTCTTTGGAAAGTTCAAAGAATTCAAGGCCTTAATAGAGAATCTCTCAGATAAGAAAATCAAGATTCTCAGGACAAACAATGGTGGAGAATATACTTCAAAAGAGTTTGAAGATTTTTGTAAAGAAGCTGGAATCAAGAGAGAGCTAACCACTCCCTACAATCCCCAACAAAATGGAGTTGCAGAAAGGAAAAATAGAACCATCATGGAAGCTGTGAAGACTATGATACATGACCAGGATCTTCCCATGTATCTATGGGCTGAAGCAGCCAAGACAGCAGTTTATGTGCAAAATAGATTATCTCACAGTGCTCTTGAATTCAAAACTCCAGAAGAAGTGTTTACAGGTAAGAAGCCTGAAGTAAGCCATCTTAAAATATTTGGGTGTCCTGTGTACATCCACATTCCAAAAGAAAAGAGAACCAAGTTGGATCCCTCAGGTAAGAAGGGAATGTTTGTTGGTTATTGTGAAACTTCCAAAGCCTTCAGAATCTACATACCAGGTTTCCATCATATAGAAATAAGTAGAGATGTAACCTTTGATGAGGAAGCAGCTCTCAAGAAATCCAGAAAGTGTCAACTTGAAGAAGTTTATGAAGAAGATACATCTCCCAAAATCTCAGAGACTGTTCATGTCCCTAAAGAAGATACACCAGAGGATCATGACATGCTGGAACCACAAGAACCTCCTGTAGC
The DNA here is from genome assembly GCA_027924585.1 of Larix kaempferi. Lineage (NCBI taxonomy): Eukaryota > Viridiplantae > Streptophyta > Pinopsida > Pinales > Pinaceae > Larix > Larix kaempferi. The sequence goes on from BSBM01000769.1 coordinate 16,313,263, forward strand.
AGAATTATCTAGGAAAATAAGACCAGCATGGGCTAGAGATATTATTCAAGGAGCTGAAAGATATGGTGCCCCTGAAGGCTCCACTAGAGAAAGGAAGAAACCAAAACTAGTGTCCAACTATATGGCCTTGATGTGTGATCTTGTGGATCAACTACCTACCAGCTATGAAGAGGCAGCTCAGAAGAAAGAATGGGTAGAAGCAATGACAGAAGAATATCAGTCAATAATAAAAAATGATGTTTGGGATATAGTCCCCAAACCCAAAGATAAAAGTGTGGTTTCTTCCAAATGGATTTTCAAGATAAAACATGCTGCAGATGGTAGCATTGAGAAATACAAGGCAAGATTTGTTGCCAGAGGATTCTCTCAGAAGGAAGGAATTGACTATGAAGAAACATTTGCACCTGTCGCTAGGTATACTTCAATTAGAACTATCATGGCACTTGCATCCATGATGAAATGGAAATTGCATCAAATGGATGTTAAGACAGCCTTCCTGAATGGTGTAATTGAAGAAGAAGTATACATAGAACAACCTCAAGGTTTTGAGGTCAAAGACGGAAGGACCCATGTATGCAAACTGAAGAAGGCATTATATGGTTTGAAGCAAGCTCCCAGAGCTTGGTATGGAAGAATTGACAGTTTCTTATTAAGCATGGGATTTACCAAAAGTAAAGCTGACCCCAATCTCTATCTTAAAGTAATGAATGATGAACCTGTTATATTGCTATTATATGTAGATGATCTATTTCTAACAGGAAATGAGAAACAAATCATTGAAAGCAAGAAGAAGCTTTCTTCAGAATTCGAAATGAAAGATCTCGGATTAATGCACTACTTCTTAGGCCTAGAAGTGTGGCAAGAGCCAAAAGGGATCTTTCTAAATCAAGGTAAGTATACTGTGGAGATCCTCAAGAGATTTGATATGTTGGAGTGTAAAGCTATGGCCACTCCCATGGACTCCAACCTAAAACTGCTAGCTAATGATTCATCAGAACTAGTGGACATAACCCTATATAGACAAATCATTGGATCATTGATGTACTTGACAAATACTAGGCCTAATATATGCTTTGTTGTAAATACCCTAAGTCAGTTTCAAGTAGAACCTAGAAAGGTTCACCTTATAGCTGCAAAGCATATCATGAGGTACCTAAAAGGTACAGTGGACTTTGGCCTTTACTATCTTGGAGACAATGAACTCAAGTTGCATGGTTTCTCAGATTCTGATTGGGCAGGTAGTGTCTCAGACAGAAAAAGTACTTCAGGTGGATGTTATGGTCTTGGATCTGCCATGATCTCCTGGTTCAGCAAGAAACAATCTAGTGTGGCCCTCAGTACCGCTGAAGCAGAATATATAGCTGCTTGCTCTGCCAGCTGTGAAGCGGTGTGGCTTCGGAAACTCTTATCTGGAATCTTTGACTTAGAAATGGATCCCACTGTGATTATGTGTGATAATCAAAGCTGCATTAAGATGACTGAAAATCCTGTGTTCCATGATAAGTCAAAACACATTGAGATTCGTTACTTCTATATACGAGACATGGTGCAGATAGGAGCCATCAAGCTCGAGTATATAAGCACTGAGGATCAGGTTGCTGATATCTTGACTAAACCTCTGTCTCGAGTGAAGTTTGAGTACTTCCGAGACAAGCTTGGTATAGTCCAGAAGGACCCTCCTCGAAAGGGGGAGTAGTATAGTATTTCTGTCGCTTATTTTCTGTTTTGTTAGCTACTTACAATTATTTAGATTTAGAACTCTTACATTTCGTTTATGCTAGATGTATACATGATTTGATATGATGTATTAGTGAGAATACATGTCTGATGCATACATGTTTTGTTTTGATATACATGCTAGTGATGTATACATGTTTTGATGTGATGTGTACATGTTTTGATTAGTGATGTATACATGTTTTGATGTACACATGTTTTGATTTGATGTGTACATGTTTTGATTAGTGATGTATACATGTTTTGATGTACACATGTTTTGATGTGATGTGTACATGTTTTGATTAGTGATGTATACATGTTTTGATGTACACATGTTTTTGATGTGATGTATACATGTTTTGATGTGATGTATACATGTTTTGATGTGATACATGATTGTACCTGTATGGATGAGAATACAGTTGAGGGGATTGGATCATCCCTGGACTTTCAGTCCTAAAGAGAGCCGTAGACGTAAGGTCTCCGAGAATGAAGTCCTTAGTGGACAGTTGAGGGGATTGGATCATCCCTGGACTTTCAGTCCTAAAGAGAGCCGTAGACGAGAGGTCTCCGAGAATGAAGTCCTTGGTGGACTTGAGGGTATTGGATCATCCCTGGACTTTCAGTCCTAAAGAGAGCCGTAGACGAGAGGTCTCCGAGAATGAAGTCCTTAGTGGACAGTTGAGGGGATTGGATCATCCCTGGACTTTCAGTCCTAAAGAGATCCGTAGACGAGAGGTCTCCGAGAATGAAGTCCTTGGTGGACTTGAGGGGATTGGATCATCCCTGGACTTTCAGTCCTAAAGAGAGTTGTAGACGAGAGGTCTCTGAGAATGAAGTCCTTGGTGGACTTGAGGGGATTGGATCATCCCTGGACTTTCAGTCCTAAAGAGAGCCGTAGACGTGAGGTCTCCGAGAATAGAGGATAGGACTGCATCGTTTCTGGACCTTATTTCAAAATGTACGTGATAGGGGATTGCATCATCCCGGAACTAATAGTTCAAAATGTACGTGATGGGGATTGCAACATCCCGGAACTGATAGTTCAAAATGTACATGATGGGGATTGCATCATCCCAGAACTGATAGTTCAAAATGTACGTGACGGGGATTGCATCATCCCGGAACTGATAGTTCGAAATGTACGTGATGGGGATTGCATCATCCCAGAACTGATAGTTCGAAATGTACGTGATGGGGATTGCATCATCCCGAAACTGATAGTTCAAAATGTACGTGATGGGGATTGCATCATCCCAGAACTGATAGTTCAAAATGTACGTGATGGGGATTGCATCATCCCGGAACTGATAGTTCAAAATGTACGTGATGGGGATTGCATCATCCCGGAACTGATAGTTCAAAATGTACGTGATGGGGATTGCATCATCCTAGAACTAATAGTTCAAAATGTACGTGATGGGGATTGCATCATCCCGGAACTGATAGTTCAAAATGTACGTGATGGGGATTGCATCATCCCGGAACTGATAGTTCAAAATGTACGTGATGGGGATTGTATCATCCCCGGACTTCTGTCCCTGAATTGATCCGTAGACGAGTGGTCTCCGAGAAAGTGATTGCATTGATGATGTATCGGTAGGATACTTGTGATGACGATGCTGCTAATCGTGTGATGACGATGCTGCTGATCGTGTGATGACGATGCTGCTGATCGTGTGATGACGATGCTGCTGATCGTGTGATGACGATGCTGTTGATCGTGTGATGACGATGCTGTTGATCCTGTGATGACGATGCTGCTGATCGTGTGATGACGATGTTGCTGATCGTGTGATGACGATGCTGCTGATCATGTGATGACGATGCTGCTGATCGTGATGTTGATGTTGATGTTGACAGTGATGTACCAGTAACTATTTGAGTTACTGATGAAGACAAATTGAAGAAAGCTTCCGATGATTTATAGATGTATCATATGTAGTGACTCCTTGCTCCTGCAGATGCTGTTATAATATCCTTCTCGTTAAGGGGGAGTGTTGAATATTGTAACTTCAAAGAATATTATATTTGTACTTTATTATTCTGGAGATGTTTCATCCCTCCGAGGTAACCCTATTATGTATCCGGAGATGTTTATTCCTCCGAGGGTTAGTATTAACTAGGGTTATTAGACCCACCATGTGTGGGTCGGCCCTGTAGTTATATTTTAGGGGTTATTAGACTTCTCCAGGTGAGGTCGGCCCCAACAGGTCTTTTAGTCAGTTGAGAGTCAAGTATAAATAGAGGAGGTGAACTCCTCATTAGATCACTCACTCACTTGTGGAAGAGTGCGCACTTGTCTGGGAGATCTGCTAAGGAGTCTTAGAAGGAAGGAGCACATCTTGTATTTTGGTTGATCATCTTATTGAGGAAAGCTTTACTGGGTTTTCTACCCCATGAGGGTTTCCCAGGATATATTGTGTGTCTATCTTGTGATTGTGTTTCTATCAGAGATCTTGCTTGTCTATTTGGTTTAAAACTTAACATGAGTGGTGGTACCTCTCAAATACCTGAGAATCCACTGTACTGCCCTCCAATGTTCTTTACCTGGATTGTTCATATATCTGCTCACAACTCCCACTGCATGTGCAATATCTGGTCTTGTGCACACCATGGCATACATCAAGCTTCCAACTATTGATTGATAGGGAATCTTGGACATGTAATCTGTCTCTTCTTGTGTCTTGGGACACATTTCCTTACTTAGATTGAAATGGATGGCCAAAGGTGTACTAACTGGTTTTGCATTCTACATTCTGAACCTCTCCAACACCTTTTGTATGTACTCACCCTGAGATAATGTCAATTTGCGAATTTTCTTGTCTTTTGTTATTCTCATACCAAGGATTTGCTTTGCAGCACCCAAATCCTTCATCGCAAATGAATTAGATAGCTTCCTTTTGAGTACATTTATATCCTGCATGTTAGACCGTGCAACAAGCATGTCATCCACATACAATAACAAGATAATATATCTTTCATTGTCTAGCTTCTTGAAATAAACACAGTGGTCAGAATGAAATCTACTATAACCTTGTTCTATCATAAACCTGTCAAATTTTAAATACCACTGCCTTGGAGCTTGCTTCAAACCATACAAACTCTTTTTCAACTTGCATACCAAGTTCTCCTTACCTTTGACCTCATACCCTTGTGGCTACTGCATTTATATCTCTTCCTCCAAATCCCCATGGAGAAAGGTTGTTTTTACATCTAACTGTTCAAGATGCAAATATTCTACCGCCACTAGACTTAAGATAGTCCTAATTGAAGTCATATTAACAACAAGAGAAAATATTTCATCAAAATCAATACCTTTCTTCTGTGCAAACCCCTTTACAACAAGTCTATCCTTGTACCGCTTCTTACCTCCTTCTTCTTCCTTCAACCTGTAAATCCATTTTTTCTGCAATGCTCTTTTACCAGCAGGCAACTGAACCAGATCCCAAGTCTGGTTTCCTACCAATGAGTCCATCTCCTCATTCATGTCTTGCTCCCACTTCTTTCTAGTTTCCACCTGCATTACTTCTTCATAACATTCTAGTTCACCAGCATTAGTCATCAACAAATAATACATTAAAGGAGAGTATCGTTCAAGGAGTCTACTTAACCTAGTAGATCTTCTTGTAGTTGCATGAGTTTCAAGTACTTGTTGTTGTTCTTGATTTTCTGTCACCTTTGGAACTTCATTTTCTTGAATTTCATCAAGTACTGTGTACTATGTGGTTTCCTTTTCCCGTTTCTTTCCCTGCAACTGATCTTTATACATGACCTTTTCATTGAATATCACATCTCTACTCTGATGATTTTGTTATTTTCATAATCCCATAAGCGATAACCAAATTCATCAACCCCATATCCAATAAAGGTATATTTCTTGGATTTAGTTCTATTTTCTTTATCAATATGGACAAATGCTTCACAACCAAACGTTCCTAGAAATGAGTAGTTTACCTTTTTATCTGTCCATGCCTCCTCTAGAATACCACCATCCAAAGCACTTGAAGGTCCTCTTTTTATTAAATAAACAACAATATTTACAGCATCTGCCCAAAACCGTAAGGGCAACCCTACATGCAGTCTCATCCACCTTGCACACTCCATGATCGTTCTGTTCATCCTTTCTGACACACCATTTTCTTTTGGTGTTCCTAGGACTGTCTTCTCTCTATGAATCCTATGGTATGAACAGTAACTATCAAACTCCTTGCCGCAGTACTCACCTCCATTATCAGATCTGAGACACTTCAACCTTTTCCCTGTCTCATTCTCAACTAAAGCTTTCCACTTCTTAAAAGTAGCAAACACATGAGATTTCTATCTAATGCAATAAACCCAAGTTTTCCTAGTTACATCATCAATAAATGTAACATAATAATGAGAGCCACCAAGATATTGTACCTGAGCCGGTCCCCATACATCTGTATGCACTAGCTTTAACTTTTTATTCTTCTTCTGTTTCCCAACCCTAAGAAATCTGACTCTCTTCTATTTTCCATAAACATAGTTTTCACAGAATTCCAAATTTACCTGCTTCAAATCTGGCAAGAACTTCCTTGAGTGGAGAATATACATCCCCTTCTCACTCATGTGGCCAAGCCTATGATGCCATAATGCTGTATCTGTTCCTGTGGAAGCTAAAGAGATAGAATGGTCAGTATTATGAGGACATAAATACAACGTACCTATCCTGTCTCCTTTTGCTATCACCATTGATCGTTTAGTGATCTTCCACCACTTTTCTCCAAATGTAGATAGACAACCGCCATCTCCCAACTGCCCTGTTGAGATTAGATTTCTTTTTCATAGCAGGAATATGCCTAACATCTTTCAACAACCAGTCAGTTCCATTCTTAACTTTTATCCATACCTTACCCATTCCAACAATTTTACATGGCTCATCATCACCCAATAAAACATGTCCAAAATCGCTAGGAACATACTCATGAAAGTATTTCCTATGGGGTGTACCATGACATGAAGCTCCTAAATCTACTACCCAATAATCACTTGTATTATCTAATGCAAGAATCAAAGCATCTTGTAACACATCACTTGCTACATTTGCTTCCTGGGTAGTTTCCTTCTGTGCATCTCCTTTCTTCTTTAGAGATCTGCAATCTTTCTTCAGATGTCCTTTATTTCCACAGTTCCAACACTCTATCTTTCCCGGTCTGGACTTGGATCTGCCCGTTTTAGACTTTCCATGATTACCTTGGCTCTTTCCTCTCTCCTTTTGTCTTCCCCTAGTCTCCATGGTCAACGCATTACCTGATGTCTCACCTATGCTTTTTCTTCGCATTTCCTCGCTAAGAATAACACCAATAACATCATCAAATTTCAAAGTGTTTGAACCAGAGACAGAGTTACTTACAGCAATGACCAATCTATTCCAACTTTATGGCAATGAACACAAGATTAGAAGAGCCCTAACCTCATCATCAAAGTTCACACTTACAGAACTTAGCTGATTTGTAACTGTTAAGATTTAATATGCTAAGACAGAAAATAGCAGCATTACATTCCATTTCACAATAATAGCATATACAGGATCACTGAAGAAACAACAAGCATAGCATAAACACAAGAGACACAGATTTATCCTGGGAAACCCTCATGGGGTAGAAAACCCAGTAAAGCTTCCTCAATATAGATGACCAGCAATATACAAAGATGCAAACCCTGAGCATAAGCTCCTTCTTCTCCATAGCAGACCTCTCCTCCACAAGTGCGCCATTCTCAAGTGAGTGAGTTTGTATAATGAGGAACACACCTCTTCTATTTATACACTACTCTGATATGTATTTTACACAAGTACATGTAGGCTCGTATTTAACCATTAGGTTAAATACCCCATTATAATTGACTGGGCCGACCCCCACATGGTGGGTCTAATAACCCTTTGACCCATATAACACATACAGGGCCGACCCCCACTAGGGAAGTCTAATAACCCAAGTTACCACATTCCGACGGAGGAATAAACATCTGCGGATATACAATAAGATCTTCACGGAGGAATGAAACATCTCCGGAATAATAAAGTACAAATATAATATTCTTTGAAGTTACAATATCTCAACACTCCCCCTTAACGAGAAGGATATTATAACAGCATCTGCATGAGCAAGGAGTCATCAACATCATACATGATACATCTATAAATCATTGGAAGCTTTCTCAACATCATCAGTAACTCAAGCAGTTACTGGAACATCTTCAATACTGGAACATCAACATCTTCAGTACTGAGTCTTTATCTTCTGCAGCACTCGAACAACTACAACAACATCAACATCTGGATCCTCACGATCATCAGCATCATCATCTCACAATCATCAACATCGTCATCACACAATCATCAGCATCGTCATCACACGATCATCAGCATCGTCATCACACGATCATCAGCAACGTCATCACACGATCATCAGCATCGTCATCACACGATCACCAGCATCGTCATCACATGATCATCAGCATCGTCATCACACAATCACCAGCATCGTCATCACATGATCAGCAGCATCATCATCTAGATCATCACGATCAGCAGCATCATCATCTAGATCATCACGATCAGCAGCATCGTCATCTAGATCATCACGATCAACATCATCGTCATCTAGATCATCACGATCAACAACATCGTCATCTAGATCATCACGATCAACAACATCATCAATACAAGTATAAATATCATTAATACAAGTATCCTCATCAATACAAGTATACACATCATCAATACAAGTATCCTCATCAATACAAGTATACACATCAGCAATACAAGTATCCTCATCAATACAACTATACACATCAGCAATACAAGTATCCTCATCAATACAAGTATACATATCATCAATACAAGTATCCTCATCAATACAAGTATACACAATAGCAGCATACCCTGCAACACACAAGATCCAATTACGGGATGATCAATCCCTCTCACTTTAGGACATAGGTCCAAGGATGATACAATCCTGATCCGCTTACGGGATGATCAGTCCCTCTCAGTTTAAGACAACTCTCATGTCTATGGATGATGCAATCCAGATCAACTTACAGGATGATCAATCCTTATCACTTTAAGACACCTCACCATGTCTAGGGACGAGGCAATCCCAATCTATTTACAGGATTATTAGCCCTTATCACTTTAAGACATCTCACCATGTCTAGGGATGAGGCAATCCCAATCTATTTACAGGATGATTAGTCCTTATCACTTTAAGACATCTCACCATGTCTAGGGATGAGGCAATCCCAATCTATTTACAGGATGATTAGTCCTTATCACTTTAAGACATCTCACCATGTCTAGGGATGAGGCAATCCCAATCTATTTACAGGATGATTAGTCCTTATCACTTTAAGACATCTCACCATGTCTAGGGACGAGGCAATCCCAATCTATTTACAGGATGATTAGTCCACTCAATCTCATTTAGGACTATCCTTCCTTTCGAAATTACTGGATTTACTGTCCAAGGATGATTTAATCCATTCAATTCATTTAGGACTATCCTTCCTTTCGGAATTACTAGATTTACTGTCCAAGGATGATTTAATCCACTCAATTCATTTAGGACTATCCTTCCTTTTGGAATTACTGGATTTACTGTCCAAGGATGATTTAATCCACTCAATTCATTTAGGACTATCCTTCCTTTCGAAATTACTGGATTTACTGTCCAAGGATGATTTAATCCACTCAATTCATTTAGGACTATCCTTCCTTTCGAAATTACTGGATTTACTGTCCAAGGATGATTTAATCCACTCAATTCATTTAGGACTATCCTTCCTTTCGGAATTACTGGATTTACTGTCCAAGGATGATTTAATCCACTCAATTCATTTAGGACTATCCTTCCTTTCGGAATTACTGGATTTACTGTCCAAGGATGATTTAATCCACAACCGTACATTTAGGACCAACGTCCAAGGATGACTTAATCCTCAACCGTACATTTAGGACCTACGTCCAAGGATGACTTAATCCTCAACCTTACATTTAGGACCTACGTCCAAGGATGACTTAATCCTCAACCGTACATTTAGGACCTACGTCCAAGGATGACTTAATCCTCAACCGTACATTTAGGACCACGTCCAAGGATGACTTAATCCTCAACCGTACATTTAGGAGCTACGTCCAAGGATGACTTAATCCTCAACCGTACATTTAGGAGCTACGTCCAAGGATGACTTAATCCTCAACCATACATTTAGGACCTACGTCCAAGGATGACTTAATCCTCAACCGTACATTTAGGACTACGTCCAAGGATGACTTAATCCTCAATCGTCCACCAAGGACTTCATTCTCGAAGACATACGTCTACGACTCTTCTTTAGGACTGAAGTCCAGGGATGATCCAATCCCCTCACATGTTCACCAAAAACTTCATTCTCGAAGACATACGTCTACGGCTCTTCTTTACGACTGAAGTCCAAGGATGATCCAATCCCCTCACATGTTCACCAAGAACTTCATTCTCGAAGACATACATCTACGGCTCTCTTAAGGATTATGCAATCCTATCATGTCCACCAAGGAATTCATTCTCGAAGACATACGTCTACGGCTCTTCTTTAGGACTGAAGTCTAGGGATGATCCAATCCCCTCACATGTTCACCAAGAACTTCATTCTCGAAGACATACGTCTACGACTCTCTTGAGGATGATGCAATCCTATCATGTCCACCAAGGACTTCATTCTCGAAGACATACGTCTACGACTCTTCTTTAGGACTGAAGTCCAGGGATGATCCAATCCCCTCACATGTTCACCAAGAACTTCATTCTCGAAGACATATGTCTACGGCTCTCTTTAAAACATATGTTCAAGGATGATGCAATCCCTTGTCACCTTTGACCCTGTCTAAGGACCATCCACCAACCTCTCTGTCGGCATCACTAATATAGGTATCCTCATCATCAACCTCACTGTCGATGAAGGCAATCTCATCATGAGTTATCACATCACTCCCCCTTTCGAGGAGGGTCCTTCTGAACTATATTAAGTTTGTCTCAGAAAACTTTACTTGAGGTAGAGGTTTGGTTAGTCCATTGGATCGGTAGAGGTTTGGTTAGTACATTGTTACAAATTCAAACTTTTGGTTCCTTTCTGCACCATATCGTCTGTGTATAGAAACAATATTCAACCTTGTAGCAAAGGTTGAGATCCTCATCACCCATGGTGATCATTAAGCTCATCAATTGATTATCAATCCTGGGTACCCATACAGAACCTGATTCACACTTCTTCTTTAATTACACCATTAAGAGAATGGTGTTATCTAGCCACTTGGAGCAAACATCTTATCATGATTCTCTTCCTCTTTCTAAGATAATTTTCTAGCCACAAGCCTTCTATAGTATGTTTGATTTGTAAATCCTTTTGTTTGAACATCCATCGCTTGTTCAGTGTTCATCATTCATCATGATCTTTCCTACAAATCAAAATTAAGTACATGATTAGTAATACATCATAATCATCAAATCATATTGACATGATAACCTATTATGCATACAGATATCATTTACATAGTTATGTAACTATTTTGACCAATACTTTGGCACAACACTTTCCCATATCCTGTATGCATACAGTGGCTATCTAGATGCCTTCCATCTCTACCAGAACATACTATTGAGAGTGTGCACAGCTCTCAGCATGTCAGCAAAGAGGTTTCATTCTAGATAAGCAACAATGGAATGTTTGTCCAACTTACCAATCATATGCATATTAGTAGTATACTGTTCAATGCTCTATGAATGTTTAAACTCAGCATGATACAAATATGCATACAAGCAATATCATTTACTATTTCAAATAACAACTCAAATACTTATCTTTTATGTTTGTGTGGTTGCCTCCCGCTTGATCTTCTATATGTCTTTTGAACTTGTATTCATTTTGTACCACTGTGCATGCTCAAGTGTGCACTAGTGTCATCCTCATGATCTCATACACATACATTCATTATTATATTATAAACATTATCAAAACATCTAAATAGTCTTGAATATGTATAGTCACGATCATAAATAATAAACATTAGTATTCAAGATTTCAGGGAAGACTTCTTGTACTCATGCATATCATCAATCAAGATAAAAGACATAATATGCATAATCCCTTGATTACTAACTTTATGAATAAGAATATCTAATCATGCCAAGTATACTTATATAAGGGATCCCATTACAAGGTAAGATTCTAACTTGTCATAGGAAAACATACCTGGAGTAGTATACCTGCTTAGCTATGTACAACATACCTAAACAATCTCTTCAATGATTTAGAGATCCTGAGCTAGAACCTGCATGTCTCATAGGTTAAGCATAATATAACAAAGTCATACATACCTCATAAGTAGAACAAAGATTATGGATGAGTCTTTGTCTTCATGATGTCATGGTCATGGAACTTGATTTGTCTTTTGTGATGTACTTGTATCTTGTTAGCAGACAACATCAACCTCACACAACACCATAATGCATTAGTACAATCATATAGCCCTAATCAATGAATGTATTCGATCATTCACATGCATTCATACTGTTACTAGGGTGATAAGACAATTCTAACATTAATCAAGATTGTACTAATAAATAACATGAAGACAAAACACATTATGAACTTAATCAAGAATCAGAGTTCAAGACATACCTGAACCTCCTTAAGTCATACATGTCGAGACTTCTTCTTAGCCTCAACTCCCCCTGAAACTTGATCTGGAGCTTGATTAGAGTTTGCTGGAGAAACCCTAAAAATTCAATCTTTGACTTTCACACTTCCGAATGAATGGAAGGATGTGTCTTGCTGGGCTGATCAAACTAGCATACTTCAATTTTGAAATCTCCAAAATTTGACCCCTCAAAATTGCCTTTGAAACTTCTGGATCTTTTGGACAGGATCCCGAACTAGGGTTTGATGAAGCCCGCCCTTCTGCTCATTGAGAAGGTTTGATCCAAGGCTCTAAACTCTTATTTTTCTGAGGAGCTTCTAGCCGTGGTTACAGACTTCAAAAATTCCAACTTTTGTTGAAGCCCTAATTTTCCATCTTTCCGATCAAAATCCCGAGCTAGGGTTTAATCAAGCCCGGTCTTCTACCCAACCAAAAAATTCGATCTTGGTCTCTAAATTTCAATTTTTCTGAGTAGCATTCAGCCGTGGATTCCGATTCCAAGAATTCTAACTTTCTCCGAAACCCTAAATTCCGGAAGCCATGAATAAAGGTGCTCTAAAAATAATTCTGTTTTGACAGAAATATGTACCTGATTGTTTCTACTATAACTCCGAAATTTTTGCTCCAAAGGGTCTGAAAACATTTTCTGTAGTAGCTTGACCTGTCATCTTTCCATCCTGATAGGTCTGACCTGAATTGGATTTTCTGAGAGAGAGTTATGCCAAATGTCGCAATGTGACCTGTTTTGGGATAATACAGGAGAGCGAACTTGTACGGTGTGCCACGTGTCACTGTTTGAACTTCGGCCTCTGAAAACGTTTTTTGATATAGCTAGCCCTGTTTTCTTTCCATCCTAACAGGTCTGACCTCAATTGGACTCTCTGAGAGAGAGTTATGCCAAGTGTCGTAACATGACCTGTTTATGGGATAAAACAGGAGAGCTAACTTGTACGGAGTTCCACGTGTCACTGGTTGAGCTTCGGCCTCTAAAAACGTTTCCTGAGATAGTACAGTCTGTGTACTACCTGTCACTTTTTATGAAATTTCATTTGGAGCTTCCTATCCCAAGTTATGACCTTTTTTCCTAGGTCACCTGATTTTGACTGAGATCTGGAAGAGGCAGAAATCCTAACTTGTACTGATCATAACTTACAAAGTACAATGAATCTGAGGGTGCCCTTTGGACACAAGGTACCTGGGTATGTTATATTCGACCTGTAAACTTTTCAGACCCTGAATCTTCGCCAAAGTGGATTTATAGCGAAAGTTCCACGATGACCGGGTTTTGCTATGTAAAACCCTAACCTTCAAATTGTCGTAAGTAAAGCAAGTGTCGTAAGTGCCATACCTTGTCTTCCTTCAGGTTAGCTCTGATACCATGTTAAGATTTAATATGCTAAGACAGAAAATAGCAGCATTACATTCCATTTCACAATAATAGCATATACAGGATCACTGAAGAAACAACAAGCATAGCATAAACACAAGAGGCACAGATTTATCATGGGAAACCCTCATGGGGTAGAAAACCCAGTAAAGCTTCCTCAATATAGATGACCAACAATATACAAAGATGAAAACCCTGAGCATAAGCTCCTTCTTCTCCATAGCAAACCTCTCCTCCACAAGTGCGCCATTCTCAAGTGAGTGAGTGTGTATAATGAGGAACACACCTCCTCTATTTATACACTACTCTGATATGTATTTTACACAAGTACATGTAGGCTCGTATTTAACCATTAGGTTAAATACCCCATTATAATTGACTGGGCCGACCCCCACATGGTGGGTCTAATAACCCTTTGACCCATATAACACATACAGGGCCGACCCCCACTAGGGAAGTCTAATAACCCAAGTTACCACATTCCGACGGAGGAATAAACATCTCCGGATATACAATAAGATCTTCACGGAGGAATGAAACATCTCTGGAATAATAAAGTACAAATATAATATTCTTTGAAGTTACAATATCTCAACAGTAACCATATTAAACTCATTTAAATGATCAGTAATAGATTCACCTTCAAACATCTTCATATTAAATAAATACTTCATTAGAAATACTTTGTTGGAGGCCGAGGGTTTTTCATATAGCTTACCCAATGCACTCATCAAACCCTCCGTTGTCGTTTATTTTGAGATATTGAAAGCCACCAATGAAGCCAGGATCAACCGTATTGTTCCCAGATCCTTTCTGTCAAGAACCTCCCATTCTTCGTCCTTCATAGTCGTCAGCTACTTTGCTCTTCCTCCCAATGGTAGGAATAGATCCTTCTGGTACAGATAGTCCTCCATTTGCATCTTCCATAACTAAAAGTTTTGGCCATTAAACTTCTTGACCTTAAACTTTCCTTCTTCCACCATTGCTCCCACTCAAACCAGAAACCCTAGCTTGCTGCGGGTTTATCTGCCAAATAGACCTTTGGCTCTGATACCAATTGTTAGAAAAATAGGATCGCAGAGCAATAAAAATAAACAAAAATGCAAATATAATCACACACACCTTACAAGAGAGACACATATATATCATGGTTCACCCCAACTTGGGCTACGTCCACACTGAATTTGCCAGTCCTTATTATTATTACCGTCCAGCAAGGTGAAGGGATACAACCTGCAGCACAGCCGCTGCACTTCCTCTTCACTATTTCACAGTCTCTCTCCTGATCTTAGATATCTTTACAATGCATAAAACCTAATACATCTGACCCTAGCTGTATTACAATGTCTTTCGTTTATAGGAGAAATACAATGGGAAAATATCACGAGTTACCCAAAACCATGGGCCCACAAAACAGTTGACAAAAACAACCCCAAAATTTTTTCTCGAGGGCGTTGCCCCGAACCCCTAAAAATGCAGAATGGGTGTACAGTCCTCTGGGGTGCACGGCTAAGACAATATCATCTATGAGACTGGAAGATCTGGCTCCACAACCAACAACTAAGTGCAAGAGGAATGCAACTTTTGGTTGGGTCAATTAGTTGATGTGCTTCAAGAGACACATTCTCTGAAAATTCTTTGATAGATATGGATTAGAACTTAAAAGTATGCCTCAATTCAATAATCTTCTTATGATAAGGTCCTCAAGCATCATTTATGTGTTTCTAGTTTTAAATTACTTAAAACACCTGTATGACTGTAGTTGCGTCTTAGTATTCCTTAGGTGTAACATCCCACTATTTTCATAAAAATTTAAAATTTCTAAATCATCATTAAATACTAATAAATGTAAAATGTGGAAATAAAAAATGTTTAACAAAACAGTAGTTAATAATTACATCATTCTGTAGCAACAATTTAACTACTATGTTTTTTTGTTTTTTGATGGTGTATTATGTCGACGACACGTCATGAATCCAAATAATGATTACAACATTTATTTAGATGCTTGAATGGTTGAATTTTCGATACAATTGGAAAACATAATTCTCCTCGACAAGTACTGACAGTTTAAATTTTTCTGGATGATGATGAAAGGGGTCCCACGAGGTGCCCCGAGGCTTACTTAGCTACTCAGCTAAAGCATTGTACTCGTCGTTCATGCACAGATTCGCAGGTAAGAGATAGCGATAATTTTCAGAGTGTTTAATAATCGTTTTCAAAAATGATAACTATCAAGCACTCTATATGCAGATAAATTGTTACCAATACACACAGAGCATATGAAATTTATTGTCAACCCGAGAAAGTCTTTTTATTGGAAAGGATAAGTGCACAGTATATGCTTAAAAACCAAACCATTAGAAGTGAATACTTTTATCTTCTATCATCCATGTTCAGCCCCAAAAATCTATGCAATCCCACTTGCCTTCTAACTGCTATACTTCAATTCCTCTCTATCATGCATCAATGAGAAATAGCATCAGATCTAATCAACAATTGCAGAAAAGAAATCTCTTCGTATTCTAGAACAATCACTTGTTTGATCTAATCAATCTGGAAATCATAAAGCATAAGTTGAACATTAATCTAGAAATCCAATTGCAAAAGATTGAATCAACTGTTCTAAGAAATTGAATTGCAGAATGGAAATCAATCAACACACAACAGGAAAGATAAATTGTAAGGGCTCATGGGATCACAACTTAGCTGTAAGATGAACACGGCTGTGTATGACAACAATTGAAATGCATAAAGCAAACCTTTACTCAGTCGACTGTTACTCCACACCATTCACCAATCTCAGAAAAATAATCTTTTACTGAAAATCCACAAAATAAATATTGTTGCTGCGTACAAAGGGAAAGAACAAAGCATCACACAATAATAAATTCAAATCCTATTTTAACTCAGCAATCTCTGTGGAAGACAGGCCCAGCCTTCACACAAAGACGCTGGCTGAACAACACAACTCTTTAGCTCAGAAGTAACCCCTTATATTAGCAGAAGAATAAGTACATAGTTTTGCTCAGCTGCTAATACCACAAATTAATTGTCTGCTGTTCAACCCCTGGGTCGAGGCAAATCCCCATATTTATACATACAAATCATAACATCTAATCCTATGATTGGGCAGCCATGAAGATCTCTGATCTTCAGGCGCCCTAAATAACTAGCTGTTACAATACGTGGCAGAACAGAAACATCCAAATATGAGAAAGTTATTAATTGACCCAAGAGTGGCAGTCCTTCCAGCTCGCAGCTAGACTCGAGCAGCAACATACTTAAGATAGTGAATTCTGTTACAGCTACCCTGTCACAGTTGTGCTTTGATTGATGATTCGAGCCCCCAAGGATCCTTCTACAAGCAACGAACATCCCTTCCTTCATGACTTGTTTAGCCCCGATCTTCCTGTAGTCCATTTGTCTCAACTACCTTCATAAATCGCAACATGTTAGCACAATTTGAGAGATGCGCATCTTTTATTATCACAATCATAAGCATTAATAAAATAAAACAATGATCAGCTATACCTTGGTAATTTGGGGAATAAGGTAAGGCCAATAGGTCTGATTTCCATGATAAGTGGTGTAGGACAAGGGTAGGAAAGATGATTAATGATGACTAAAAAGGGCCAATTCTGGGCTCAACATCTCCCCCCAACTACCCTGTTGCATGTCCTCATGCAACAACCTGCATTATTTACAATATGAATCCTGTACTGAGCTCTATCCATGAGAGAAAGAATTGTAGGAAACCTAGGTACCTTATCTGTCTTTTGAACAGACTCCGTGAGTCACTGTTCCCCTTCCTCTGCTAATTGCTGGTATCTGGAAATGCAGTTAATGTAGCTGTGCCTGAGAGCTTAGAGGTCCATCCTTAATCTGAATCTACATCAATAACATTCTTAGGAGGGAGAAGCACTGGTTCTTGTGGGGCAGTGGCTTCTAGCACGTCTAAGTTTAATAAGAGAGTTGCTGGTTCTTGTGTAGCAGCAACATACCTTAGGCTTTCTTCAGCAGCCACCATCATTGCTTTTAGAGACACTAGTTCTTATGTAGCAGTGTCTTCCTTGTCCTTCTGCTGCTGAGATTGAATTTCTTCCTCATTATGCAGCTCCTCCTCCAAGATTTCGGTGTCACCTGAGCACGGTGTCTGTACCTGTTCCTCTTCCCCCAACTGTGTATCGGGAATGAAATCCACTCCAGGTTTATCTTTTAAATGAAATTCAGGAGCTCCTATTGTAGCTTCCAAGGATGTTGGTTCTTGTGTAACAACATCCTGGCTTGCCTCTTCATCCTCCTGTTGTGGCAATTCTTCTCCTAGGAGTTCTGTGTCATGGGATTCTTCTGGGGTTACAACCCAGAGTTCATCATTAAACTCCAGAGTCTTCTCTGTTCCAGGTTCTTCTCCCACCTGTTTGGCTGATTGGACAAGTAAATTCAGGTTTGCTGGTTCTTATGTTATAGCATCCTGTTCCATTTTATCACTGTCCTGCCTTTGAGCCTCTTCTTCCAAAATTTCTGTGTCCTGGGAGCATTCTGGGGTCACAATATGGGATTCTTCATTGGCCTCCAGAGTGACCTCCATTCCAAGTTCTTCTCCCATCTGATCTATGATCTCTATATCGTGGGAACACTCTGGGGTTTTACTATATTCCTTTATAAGCTCCAGAGCATCCCCCATCCCATGTTCTTCTCCTACCCGTTCCATACTTTCTGCATCGTGGGAAGTGGCAGCTTCAGCAAGGATGTTTAAAAGTGCTGGTTCTTGTGTGGCAGCACCTTCTTTTTTCACTGCTTCCCCCACTGTGGCCACAGGCTGTTGTGCTGAATAAGTGTTAAGTAGGATTTTATGGCCTACTTCCTTAAAGATCTCTCCATAGGTGGGGCAGAGTATTCGTTCATCCTCCTCCCTAGCTCCAGCAGAATCTGATTCCTCCACTTGGTCTGCAGCCTCTATCAATGTATACATTTTTATTTCACCCTGTTTTCTGCAGGTTTCCTTCCAAGTTTCCAACTCCCTTCTAAGTACTTGGAGGTCCTCTTTCAGCATTGCATTCTCATACAGAAGTCCTTCAATTCCAGGTTCTTCCTCCACTGGCCTTTGTGGAGCATCCATCGGTCTTGGTAGAAGGATTGGGGGCTCAACCTGTGTCTCTACAGTTGCCAATCTTTTCCTAGCTGCCTCTGCTGCTGTGGCAGATCGAGTTCGTTTCTTTCTGATTGGTTCCATTAGATCAAATTCATTGGTGGCTCTCTTTCTCTTCTTCTGTGGCGTTTTCTTTTGTGATTTCTACTTTTGTGGTGTTTCCTCTTGTGGAGCTGGGATATAGGGAGCCAAAACTGAGGTCAAAGGAATATTTCTTTGCCCCTCATGATGTTCTTCTTCAATCACAACTCCTCCTCCTATCCACTCAGGTGAAGACTCAATTGTTACCAGTTCAATGTCTTCTTCCATTGCCCTAGCTCTGTCATCTTCAGGTTCCATTGTTGCAGCATTTGATGTTGCTCCAATTTCACCTTATGCTGTCGGAGCTGTCCTATTATCTAGGTTTTCCACAAAGGTTTCATCTACACTGTCACCTAATGGCTATGTTTGTGCTTCCCCTTGCTCTCCTTCAAATGCAGTGTCATCCCCCACTGGTTCTGCTTGTGCTGGAGATTCATCTCCCCCGAATGGCTCTGATTGTGCCCCTGGTTGTTGTTCTTCTACTGTGGTTTCACCCACCCCAGATGGTCCTGCCTATGCCCTCGATTGCTGTTCTTCTCCCATTTCATCCCTCCCCCCAACTTCACTGGAGGAACTCCGGTCCTCCTGTTGTGGTGGAACCTGTAATTGTTGTAATGGGATGACCCTCAAAGGAACAGGTTGATGTGGTCGGGTTATAAATTGTTCCCAAGTTATATTATGTTGGGCAAGGGTTCTTACAATAATTAATTTGATAAGGCCATGGTGGGTGAGAGAAGTAAGTGGGTGCTTCGCAGACTGAACAAATGTCGCCATATGATGCAAGTCGTGCAGTAAATAAAATGGAATGTTCAATAAAATGCCATGGCAGAGATGGGAAAGCAAAAGAAGTTCAGAGTTATACACAGTTTGATATCTACCTTCATAAGTAATATATTTCTTGAGGAAGACAGCAACTTGGTCCCATGGCCGTGGCAGTGAGTTCAGTGCAATCCCTCTCCTGGATGCTTCAACTTGCTCCCCTGGAAGTAAAAATTCTTCTCGTGCAACCGTTGCAGGGACTCATCGGTTAAACCATGGTTTTCCCACCATTGGGATGGCTGTAACCTCGGATATAATGATCTCGGAGACATCTATACACAACCCCCACACCGTGGAGTGAGTTTTGGTAAGATTCAAGGCAAATTGCAGGGCCGCGTCCCGATCGAATCCGTCCAATCGCTCAAAGAATTCGAGCCAGCCAGCAGCTTGAAAAATGGCAAGAACTTGAAGATTTCACCTAAGTTCCCGGGTATTGAAAGGTTCATGGTGAACTGGAATCCCCATGGTCCTGGCTGCAAGCTAAAAGTGCTATTCTATAGATTACAGGATCCCAGAATGGAAGTTGCAGCATAGAGGATGCACGAATCGTTGAGCGGAGACGTTGAGGGAATGAGAAAACTTGGAAAGTTGAGCACAAAAAAGCGTTTGAAATTTCCATGCCGAATTGGGGAAGGTGGCATTTATTAGTGTTACGTCGTACGAGGGAAAGGTTTAATCAGGTATAAATGGTGGTATGAGTGAAGGTACGACTAATATCATTTAAATGATATCAATGCTTAATCACGTGATAAATGAAAGCCATACCTCATAAAATTGTGCGTCGGAAAGCTGCGAAAAATGATGGAGCATGCAGTTGGTGACGTCACGGAGCCGAACTCGTGCACAGTCGGACGTGTGAGCATGATGACTCGGATAAGACAATAATTTCTTCCGCCGATGAAACACAAACCATCGCGTCCTCGGGGTCGGAATGATGAGTTTGCCGGCACGACTGAGATGAATCAGCACCATGATTAGCAGGTTTGGAACAATTCTTCTGTTAACATGGGAGTTACCACTGCAAGTTGCCAAAAAGTGATAGCACGGCCAATGAAAAAGATGTTGCAGTTGCCAAAAAAAATATGTTGCAGCCGCCGGGAAAGAAGTTACAGCCACCGGAAAAAGAATTCACGGCAGCCGAAAAAAGGATTTACGGTATCGGGGAAGATTACGGCTGTCACAGAAAAGTTTTACGGCGGCGGGAAAGAAAAAAAAAATTATTACAGCTGGCGGGAAAAATTTTATGACTTTGGGAAATATGTTGCAGCCGCTGTGACATGATGCTGCAGCTACTGGAAAGAAATGGCAGCTGCCGGGAATGATTCACAGCCGCCGGAAAAAGGATTAACGGTTGCCGGGAAGAATGATTTACGGTCAACGAAAAACAATAACGTAGATGTTGGGAAGTGATGTGGCAGTGGCTGGTAAATGAGGTGGCAGCCGCTGGGAAATAAGGTGGCAGCTGCAGAAAAAGATGTTGCAGTTGCTGATGTTGCAGCCACCGATGTTGCAGTTACCAATGTTGCAGCCGTTGATGTTGCAGCTGCCGGAAAAGATTGACGGCAGGTGAGAAAAAGGATTTTACAGCTGCTAGGAAATGAGGTGGCAGCCGCAGGGGAATGAGGTGGTAGCTGTGGAAAAAGATGTTGCAGCTGCCGATGTTGTAGCCGCCGATGTTGCAGCTGCCGGAAAAGATTGACGGCAGGCGGGAAAAAGGATTTGCAGCCACGGGAAGAAGGATTTTTACGACTGCTGGGAAATGAGGTGGCAACCGCAGGGAAATAAGGTGGCAGCTGCGGAAAATGATGTTGCAGCTGCCGATGTTGCAGCCGTCGATGTTGCAGCTGCCGGAAAAGATTGACGGCAGGCGAGAAAAAGGATTTTTACGGTTGATGGGAATATGATAACATGGTTTCCGGAAAAGATATACAGCTACCGGAAAAGATGTTGCAGTTGCCAAAAAAGATGTCACAGCTGCCGGAGGTTTTTTTTTTTTCAGCAAGGACAGCAGAGGGAGATTTTTGCTTGACGGGCCGAAACTGGTCGTTCTCCTGGCGCTTCCCTGAAAATTCTTGGAAAATGACAGCAAACAAAAAGATCAAATGCAAAGAGGAAAAGAAACAAAAATTATATGCTACAGCAGGAAATTATTTATGTACAGCAAATACGATTTTCAGTTTAAGGATTGGCAAAGGCAGAGAAAAATTCTTGCTCTGGTGCCAACTGGTAATCTGGATCGGCAGCAATTTGTGAAATGAATGCATCTTTCGAGATGGGCTTACGATATAGTCGCATTCTGTGGCCATTAGCAGGTAATGGTATACGGTTTTCATCAATGGTTACCAGGCGAACAGTGCCATTGTCAAATACCCTATCGACCAAATATGGACCCAACCATCTTGTACGTAATTTTCCTTTAAAATCCTTCTTGAATCTAGAGTCGTATAATAGTGCCCAGTCTCCTTCACGGAAGATTTTATTTTTGATGAATTGGTCATGCCAGTTGGATCTCTGTTGCTGGAGCAGCATAGTCTGGTCTACTGCAGCTAACCGTTTCTCATCCAGTTCATTTAATTGATTCAATCTTCTCCTCTGGGCTTCTGTTACATCTAGATTCATTTCGGTGGTTGTTTTCAGGGTCTTGATCTCAAATTCAATTGGAAAGATGGCACTCTTTCCATACACTGGATCATAAGGAGAAAACCCTGTGGTGTTGCGCCAAGTTGTGCTATATGCCCACAGTGCTTCTGGAAGCCTGTCAGCCCAATCCTTTCGATGGCTTTTAACTGTTTTAGTAAGGATTGCTTCAATAACTTTATTAGTACTTTCCACCTGACCATTGGCCTGGGGGTGGTAAGGTGAAGCTATCCTATGCTGCACATGATACTTCCGGAGCAAGGACTCAAATTGGTGTGAGATTAATTGCGGTCCCCCCATCAGTGACTACTTCCTTTGGTACCCCAAAGCGGGTAAAGATCTCACTGTAGAGAAAATCAATCACCGCCTGGTCATTAGCCTTAGCCAAAGCTACAGCTTCTACCCACTTGGTCATGTAATCTGTACACACCAGAATGTAAACCTTCTGTTTGGAAGGAGGGCTGATAGGGCCAACAAAATCCAATGCCCATCTATCAAACAGTTCTAGTACCACTTGGGGGTGTAAATGCATTTGATCTGTTTTATTAGGTTGGCCCATCCTTTCGCAGCTCTCACAAGACTGAACATTTCTTTTAGCGTCCCTGAACAGTGTTGGCCAATAGTAGCCCATCCGTAGTGCTTTATGCCCTGTTCTTTTGTCTGCAAAGTGTCCTCCACAAGGTTCATCATGACAGGCCTTCAGTATATGAAAGATCTCATCTTCCCTTACACATCTTCTAATCTCAAGATCGGGTCCTGTGTAAAAGAGATGACCATTGAGCCAACAATACCTGGCACTTTGCTGGATGATTTTTTTCTTCTCTCGTTTAGACATATGTGGCGGGAGCTTCCCTGCAACCAAATAATTAGCAACGTCTGCATACCAGGGTGAATGAGCTGAGAGTGCGAATAAATGCTCATCTGGGAAAGAATCCTCAACAGGCGAACTGTCATCACTGTTAGTAAATCGTGATAAAAAATCACCAACAACATTTTCTTTTCCAGGTTTATCTATAATGGTAATATCAAATTCCTGTAATAATAAAAGCCACCTGGTTACTCTGGCATTGGTGACAGGTTTGTTCATCAAATACTAAATGGTAGAGTGGTCAGTGTGCACAAATGTAGGATACCCAGTAATGTAATGTCGAAACTTATTAATAGAATAAACAATAGCAAGGAATTCTTTTTCAGTAACAGTATAATTAAGTTCAGCAGGGGCTAAGTTTTTACTAACATAATAGATGGCATAACGTACTTGACCATCCTACTGTCCTAATACTGCTCCAATGGCAGTATCAGAAGCATTTGAAGAAATGTGAAAAGGTATGGTCCAATTAGGTCCCCTTAGAATAGGAGCTGTGGACAGCTTCTCCTTAAGCTTATCAAATGCTGTCTGGCATGCTTCATTCCACACAAACTGTGCATCCTTCATTAATAATGAAAACAAAGGGGAAGCAAGTTTGGAGAATTTTTCTATAAACCTCCTGTAATATCCAGCGTGTCCCAGAAAACTTCGCACTTCCTTCTGCGTTGAAGGAGTAGGTATATTTTTTATCACCTTAATTTTTGAAGGATCCACCTGAATGCCATCGGTGGAGATGGAATGTCCTAATACCACCCCCTCACTCATCATCATATGGCATTTTTCAGTGCTTAATGAAAGGCAAGCTTGTTCACAACGAATTAAAACCTTCTTTAAATTTTCCAGTGCTTCCTCAAAATCCTTGCCATAGGGAGTAAAATCATCCATAAAGACTTCCATACTATCATTAACCAATTCAGAGAAGATGTCGATTACATCTCTTTGGAACGTTGTTGGTGCATTACATAAGCCAAAGGGAAGCACCCTGTAAGCAAACGTTCCCCAGGGGCAAGTGAAGGTGGTCTTATCCTGGTCCTCAGGAGCAATCTGAATTTGGTTGTACCCGCTGAACCCATCCAAGAAGGAGAAGAACTTCTTCCCTGATAGATTATCGAGTACTTGGTCAATAAAGGGTAGAGGGAAATGATCCTTTTGTGTAGCTTTTTTCAGCTCCCTATAATCAACACAGACTCTCCATTTACCATTTTTCTTGGGCACAATTACAAGTGGGGAAACCCACTCACTATCTGAAATAGGGTAGATAAACCCTGCTTCCAAGAGTTTCTGGATTTCCTCCTTCACTATATCCCTCAGATTGGGGTTCATGCATCGTTGGGGTTGACACACAGGCCGGGAGTCATTTTTAATGTAAATATGGTGAGTGCACAGATTAGAAGGGATACCCTTCATGTCTGTATACTCCCAGGCGAATGGCCCTTACGTTCCTTCAAGAGACTGATTAGGCACATCTGTTCTTCTGAGGAGAGATCAGGGTTGATATTCAAAGTTTTTCTAGGCTCTACCTCAATAGGAATGCTCTTTGAATTTTTCAAAACTGGGATTATGTTTGTATCACCAACCAATGTTTCGTCCGTAAGATTTTCTTGTTCTTCCTTACCAAGGGTAATGTTCAGGATTTGATAGACTTCTTTATCCACTGAAGCAGGTTCGCTAATGAAATTACTGATGGCATCATCTTCTGTTTCGTTTTTAAAAGTTAAGTCCTTCCCTATTGTTAATAGTGGCTGAACATCCTCTTCCTCTTCCTATTCTATCCAAATGGAAGTTTCAGCTTCTAGACTCGGCCGTGCTGGAGGATACAAGGTGAGGTTTTTGGTTTCCATACCATCAGATATAGTCATGGACCCCGATCGACAGCTGATGCAAGCATCAGCTGTGGCCAACCAAGGCCTCCCCAAGATCAATGGATGTCCTCCCAGCTGTGATTTTGGTTGTAATATCAAAAAGTCAGCAGGGTATTCCCATAAATATACTGAGATGACAAGGTCATCCAGAATCCCTTCGGGTCTAATGGTGGATCTGTCTACCAATTCTAAAAGAGTAGGGGTTGGCCTAAAATTAGTGAGTCCCAGCTTCTTCACAGTCTCAATTGTTATAACATTGATCGCTGCTCCTAAGTTGACTAGCACATTGGGTATCTACGTTTGTCCTATATGTACAGTGACAGTAGGATTTCCAGGGTCATCATACTTGGTCACGAGGGTTTTTCCTGTTATTAAAGCAGATAAATTCCCTATGACATGAACAGTGGGAGGATCTCTAGGTTTTCTCCCTGGTTTCTTAGTGCACAGGTCCCGAACTGTTTTAGCATAAATAGGCACATCTTGAAGGGCTTGCAGAAGGGGAATTTTAACATAAAGATTCTTCAACTCTCCTAGGAGGTTGAACTGAGGTTTCCCCCCTATTTTTGGTAGCATTAGTCTCTCAGGGTATGGTGGTTGCCTTACCAGTTGGGTAGGCTGTGTATTATCTGATTTCTCAATTAATGTTTCATCCGTCCCACCTAAGGGATGCTCAGCACCTTCAATGATAGAAACCGGATCAGATGAATGCTGTGAACTCTCTCCTTTTTTATGCACAGAAGGTGGAATATCTTCTGTAATTACAGGTTCTATTATCTTCCCAGATCGTAAACGAATATCATTACAAGGTACAGGGGAGAGAGAGTAGGCCAGCATATTGACAGTCTCCAATTGATGGACTGTTTTATTATTTGGGTTAGGATTGGGTTGGGCAGGCAGCTGAGGCCGTATTGGTATATTAGGAACAAGATTATTCTGCAGCTGCAGCTGCGACTGCTGAGGTGGGTATTGAGGATATTGAGGAAATTGAGGAAATTGAGGGTATGGTGGAGGTGGTTGAGGAAACTGGTTCCCAAGATGGAAGTTCCTCCATCTAGGAGACCATGATGTAGGTTGATGTGGTGGCTATGTCGAAGGACTCCATGAGTTATAATTTTGCATTGCAGGTTGAGAAGGATTCCACTGAGCATAATTTGAAGGGAATTGTGTATTCACATTTTGCATATTATTACTCCAATTGTTCATATTATTTAAAAATGGAAACGAGTCTGGAGGCATACCTTGATTTCGAGGCTGCCAAGGTTTCTTCTGCGCAATGAAATAGGCTGGTTCTACTTCTGGAGTTGATTCCTAGAGGATAGCCTTCACTTGAGGAAGTGTGGGACATTCCTTCATGTCATGGTTCAGCTCACACAACTGACATACTTGTATTTTATCAAGAGGTCATTCTTTCAGTGGATGATTTTTTCTACATCGAGGACAGAGCACACCCAGTGTGAGATCCTCCACTGCCTGTTTCTGTTTGGCCTTCAAAACATCAATCTCCGAAGAGATGGAGCTCATCATTTCTATTTTAAAATTTTCAAGGAGATTCCCTATCTCTGCACGTGTAGCTCTTCCATTAGATGACTTCTGAGTTCTGTCGAAGACATCACGTTCCAGCTTATCTCATTTATCTCGCTTATTATTCTTGGAAGATCCCCTGGAGTATCTCTTACATAGTTCCACAATCGTCTCAAAAGGTTCCTTGGAGATATCTCCCTTCCCTAACAAATTTAACATGTCTAAGCAATCATCCCTGATCCCTCGAAGCAGAATGATCTTGAGCATGTCCAGCCCCATGTTCGTCTGCCCGACCCTTTGCACATTGTACAGCAACCTTTCTACAAAATCCTCCTGACTTTCATCCTCCTTCTACACCATCTTGAATAATTCCTCTCTTTTATCCCTAGTGTTGCAATACTCTTGATATTTTTCCAAGAACACTTGCTTCATCTTATTCCAACTAGCAACAGTTCCTCCCCGAAGGCTCATGAACCATCGTAATGCATTGTCCTTCAGGGTGGCAGGAAAAAGTTTCAACGTTTGAGCATCTGTGACATAATCATAGCTGCGACAGAGGATATCAAATTCAAAAAGGAATTCGTCTGGATCTTTTGCTGCCTTGCCATGGAAGCGAGGCAATACTGATGGTGAGATGTTTTTCATAGTAGCTGTCCCTTCTAGCTGCTGAATTGGAAATTGTAATGTGGCCGTAGTTCCTCCTGGCAGGGAGTGATTTTCATGATGGTATTCTACCATTGCCTCTTCCTCCTCGTTCTCATGTCTGTTATCCATCTTTTCCTCTGTATCCTTTTCTTCGTTCGTTTCTGCATTCTTTTCCTCAGTTGTAACAACTGCGTATCCTTCAGTTGTAGTAGCTGCGTATTCTTCAATTGTAGCAGCTGCGTATTCTTTAGTTGTAGCAGCTGCGTCAGCTGCTCCTTCCTTAGCAGGGGTGTATGAGGGAGTCACAGCTGCTCCTGTATTCTCCACCGTGGACGTTGGCATTCCAGAACCGACAGGGTTTTGTCTGATAGGAGTTTCTTGATGACGAGCCTTGGTGGATGGATCAGTTCTATCAACAAGATCGTCGATGAATGTTCTTCTGCCCAATTGTTGTCCTCGACCACGACCCGAACCACCTGTGCTGTTAGTAATTTGTGGGGTTTTGGGAGTTGGGAGGTGATCGCGTTTTACCCTCCTTGTATTCATGCGAACCAAATCATTTCAGAAAAGAATTAATTATCAGATGCAACTAATGATCAATGTTTAATTTTTATCTTTCCCCGGCAATGGCGCCAAAATGTCAAGCACTCTATATGTAGATAAATTGTTACCAATACACACAGAGCATATGAAATTTATTGTCAACCCGAGAAAGTCTTTTTATTGCAAAGGATAAGTGCATAGTATATGCTTAAACACCAAACCATTAGAAGTGAATACTTTTATCTTCTATCATCCATGTTCATCCCCAAAAATCTATGCAATCCCAATTGCCTTCTAACTTCTATACTTCAATTCCTCTCTATCATGCATCAATGAGAAATAGCATCAGATCTAATAAAAAATTGCAGAAAAGAAATCTCTTTCGTATTCTAGAACAATCACTTGTCTGATCTAATCAATCTGGAAATCATAAAGCATAAGCTGAACATTAATCTACAAATCCAATTGCAAAAGATTGAATCAACTGTTCTAAGAAATTGAATTGCAGAATGGAAATCAATCAACACACAACAGGAAAGATAAATTGTAAGGGCTCATGGGATCACAACTTAGCTGTAAGATGAACACGGCTATGTATGACAGCAATTGAAATGCATAAAGCAAACCTTTACTCAGTCGACTGTTACTCCACACCATTCACCAATCTCACAGAAATATAATCTTTTACTGAAAATCCACAAAATAAATATTGCTGCTGCATACAAAAGGAAAGAACAAAGCATCACACAATAATAAATTCAAATCCTATTTTAACTCAGCAATCTCTGTGGAAGACGGGCCCAGCCTTCACACAGAGACGCTGGCTGAACAACACAACTCTTTAGCTCAGAAGTAACCACTTATATTAACAGAAGAATAAGTACATAGTTTTGCTCAGCTGCTAATACCACAAATTAATTGTCTGTTGTTCAACCCCTAGGTTGAGGCAACTCCCCATATTTATACATACAAATCATAACATCTAATCCTATGATTGGGAAGCCATGAAGATCTCTGATCTTCAGGCGCCCTAAATAACTAGCTGTTACAATGCGTGGCAGAACAGAAACATCCAAATATGAGAAAGTTATTAATTGACCCAAGAGTGGCGGTCCTTCCAGCTCGCAGCTAGACTCGAGAAGAAACATACTTAAGATAGCGAATTCTATTACAGCTGCCCCGTCACAGCTGTGATTTGATTGATGATTCGAGCCCCCAAGGATCCTTCTACAAGCAACGAACATCCCTTCCTTCATGACTTGTTCAGCCCCGATCTTCCTGTAGTCCATTTGTTTCAACAACCTTCATAAATCGCAACATGTTAGCACAATTTGAGAGATGCACAACTTTTATTATCACAATCATAAGCATTAATAAAATAAAACAATGATCAGCCATACCTTGGTAATTTGGGGAATAAGGTAAGGCCAATAGGTCTGATGGCCATGATAAGTGGTGTAGGACAGGGGCAGGAAAGATGATTAATGATGACTAAAAAGGGCCAATTCTGGGCTCAACAATAACTACTAGTACTTGACGTCACAGGTATGGTTTCTTCTCAATTTTTGTAAGAAGTAACTGGGCTAGCTCAAACTTCAGAAGTCATCAATTCCAGAGTGTGGTTGTTATTAGTTTTATGTAATAAGAGTTTATGGCTTCTCTTATTATCATTCCATAATTAACTTGCAGCTTTTTAAAACAATCTTTGTATAAATTTCGACTTATGACAATTCTAAGGCAATGGAACACGGTCCTATGCACACCATAGTGAGAGTAGCAAGGTGATTCTAAGTTCTGTATTACCCTAGCAATTACAATAATAATGCTAATACATTAATATCCTACCATGCAATTTATATGATAGTTCTTGGGTAGCAACTATACCGTGAAGGGTGTATCCATATAAATTTATGACATTAGCAAAGCTTGAAGATCTCTATAATGAACTTTATGATGAACTTTATATTAGATTGGGGCGGAATCTATCCATACCTTAGGATCGAATGCTACCTAGGTGGTTTTTTTATGCTATGAGTACACTTATATCGATGTAAATGGAACATACGAAGTCTTTTATACATGCTACTGAATATATGTTTTAACCTTGGTATAATGTATAAATTTGATGCAATAAACGTTGATCCTTATGGTTGGCAAGTGGAATGATGGCATTGTAAAAAGCCTGCGTACAAATTCAAGGTATCATAAATGATTGGGTTTGTAATCAATTCTCCTGGCCACATCGTTAATGGTAATATTACGTGCACGTTGTAATGGATTTCCAACATGTGAGAAGTTTTCCAGTGTTGAGTTGTAACGGCCTCCTGCCTCGATGTCAACAGAGTTGGCAACTTCGTGGCTTAGGAGGTGGATGGGTGATTTATTACCGCAACTACCACCCTCCATCGTGGCTTATGGAAAATAGATCTTCGTAGTTGATTGTTGTGTGTTGGGATTGTAGTGAACCCTAACGTAACTTACAGGATATTGTAACATTTTCTTGGTCATTGTTTTGGTTGTAGGGTTTGAGGTGAGGCCAACCGGCTGAGAGGCACTTAGGTTTTGTTGTTTTTAGTCTCCCTCAAGCTCCAACCTAATACCGGAAATAACCTTCAATCTGTGAGTGATTGTTATCCATGGAGGCCGAGTCTCGAAATGAATAGTGCATCAATCCACAGGTTGGATGAGTGCATCCAAGGGAGGCATTGTAGTGACTTGAAGGTTTGGGGTTTCAAATTGGGTTGCAAGTTTTGACAAGTGCCAACACAGTGTGTCCTACGAGTTGGGTATTTCTCCTTTGAAGTGGATGGATGGCTTCGTCATTCTTCTGTCAACGATGCAGGTATAGTGATGTTGCAAAAGTTTAAAGTTTTCTTTGTTGCATGCATCAACATTTCATGAATGTTATCTAACTCTGAGCATAATTGATTGACAGGTAGCTCTCGGTGAACAACAGCGTGCTGGGAAAGTTGACGGGGAAAAAGGAATTCAACGAACCCACTGGTAAGCTTCGGTAGTACCCCTACCTCATGGTTCTTCTGGATTCGGACTTGGTGAGCAAGGTGTTGGAAATGCTTCTTCTCGGCAATGGCCTTTGCCTCGCCTGCAACTTTGGGAAAACGTTACTGTTTATGGTTTTGTTGTTAGTGTAGATGATGTAAATATTTTTTAAATGTATGGCCAGCCTTCCCTCGGATCGGCGAGCTTGATAGGGTTTGAACCCTCGTTGTTGCAAGGGATTTCACAACACTAAATGTTTTATGTTTATCGTTTTGCAGTTCTAAATCGATGGAAGAAACAAGTGCGGAACAGTGTTGACTATGGTTTTGTTTCGGCAGTAGCTGTGTAGTGTAACAAAAATGGGATTTGAATGGAACCCTCAGTAAACAATGAGGTGATATATAGGATGCTGCGATCATATTTTTAAATGGAAATATTCCTTGCTAGGGTTTTAATGTTTACATATGGTGTTTTGAACTCTCATCTTCGAATTGGTTTTAAAAGAATGAAAGGCATGTTTTTAAGTGTTTATTCAATGGATGGCTGTAAGCCGATAATGGAATACCTAGCTTACAAAATGTCTGTGCATACTTGGGTTAAACTATTAATAAAAGGGTATTAGTTTCAGTTTGAATACAATAGTGTTGATGTTAAACGCTATCCTGTCGATGATAATGAAATGTACTGGGCTGTAATTATGTTTGAATGCAAGAATAGTAGTTCTTGTTTCCACAGTTAGAATATCTACGATAATGGAAACATTTGATTTTGCAGCAGTTAAATGTTTGTAAATATTAGTATGATGAGAATAGATCAACCCTAGTTTGGGGGTAGAGTGTTGATGTATATGTAACTTTGGAATGTATTTCACATATATGTATATTGTATTCCTATAGAGATGTTATTATTCCTCTATACGGAAGTGTCGTCATTTATATTGTAAGTGTCGTAACGTATACTTGATGGGTTAATAGACCACCTTGTTGGGGTCGGCCCTATATAGGCCATGTGGGTCAAAGGGTTATTAGACCACCCTAGTGGGGGTTGGCCGAGTCAGCATTATCTTAAGTGGTTAAGTTGAGGCCGACTTAGTTGAGTAAAGCTCAAGTTAAGTTAGTGTATAAATAGAGAGTGTCTCTCTCTCATTTTACACATTCTAGTCTCTCACTCACACTTGGGAGAGTGGCGCACTTGTGGAGGAGGAGGATCTACTGCTAGGAGAAGACTATCTCTTGTATTTTGGTTGTATCATTGCTCTATCTATCTCTGAGGAAGTTATTGGGGTTTTTCACCTTTATGGTTTTCCCCAAGTAAACTCTGTGTCTCTTGTGTGCTTGCATTATTGTGTCCATGATTGATATGCTATAGATTTGTTGTACATGTTGTTCTCTCAGTTAATATCCTAGATAATATTGAAGTAAATTCTGAAAATTTAACATGGTATCAGAGCTAGCCTGAAAGAAGGCATGATATGGCATGTATGACACTTGTTGCATTTACGATGCTAGGGCTTGATATAGCAAAAACCAGTCATCGTAGCACTTTCGCTATAAATCCGTTTTGGAAAATTTTTCGGATCTAAAAATTTTACAGGTCGAAGATAAGATCCCCATGTACCTTGTATCCAAAGGACAACCTCTAATTCGTTGTACTTTGTGATTTATGATCTGTACAATATAGGGTTGCTGCCTCTTCTAGATCTGATTCAAAATCATGTGACCTTGGGAAAAATGTCATAACTTGGGCTAGGAAGCTCCAAATGAAATTTCGTAAAAAGTGACAGGTAGTAAACAGACTATAATATCTCAAGAAACATTTTTAGAGTCCGAAGTTGAACCAGTGACACTTGGAACTATGTACAAATTCACTCTCCTGTATTATCCCATAAACAGGTCACGTTGCGACACATGGCATAACTCTCTCTCAGAGAATCCAATTGAGGTTAGACCTGTCAGGATGGAAAGATAACAGGTTGGGATATCACAGGAAAATTTTTCAAACCCTGTGGATCGAAAAGTTTACAGTTACACCAGAAACAATTAGGTACATATTTCTATCAAAACTGAATTATTTTTTAGTACCTTCATTCATGGCTTCTGGAATTTAGGGCTTCGGAGAAAGTTGGAATTTTTGTAATCAGAGACCACGGATGGATGCTACTCATCAAAATCGAAATTTAGAGACCAATATCAGATTTTTTGGTTGGGCAGAAGGCCGGGCTTGATCAAACCCCAATTCAGGACTTTGATCGGAAAGATGGAAAATTAGGGCTTCTACAAAAATTGGAATTTTGGAAATCTGTGACCACGGCTGGAAGATCCTTAGAAAATTCAAAGATTAGAGTTTTGAATCAAATATTTTTGTAGGGTGAAGCTCCAGGAAACTAAAACCCTAATTCAGGGTCCTCCCTAGTGAATCCGGAAATCTAAAAAGCAATTTCCAGGGGTGAAACTTTGCATTTTTCAAATTCTGAATATACCAGCTTGATTAGCTCATCAAGGCGCATATTTCTATCCTTTCGGAAGTTTGAAATTCAAAGTTTGAATTTTTGGGGTTTCTTTGACAAACCCTATTACAACTCCAGATCCAGTTCCTGCAAATCAAGTGGATTGGGTTAATCCTAGAAGAGGATGGATTGGTCACCTACATAAGTGAAGAAGTTCCTATTTCAGAGGGAGATGAGGCTAAGGCCTTCCATAAGAAGATTACAAGCAATCTTGACAGGTATGTCTTATAGGTATGTTTTGAATTCTATTCATGGTTAAGTTTATGATATGTTTGTATTCATATCATTAGAGTACAATCTTGATTAATTACTAGACTTGTCGTATTACCTTAATAGAAGATATTCATTGATTAAGGTTTTGACACTTATGATTGTACTAATGCATTGTGATGTTGTATGAGGTTTATGTTGTTTGCTAACATAAAAGGTACACCAAGAAAGAAAAATCATGTTCTACTTCAAGAACATATGATCATGGTGACATGAAGACAAAGATTCATCCATTGTCATGGATCACATAGAAGAATTACTTACGAGGTATGTATAACTTGGTTCTACAATGGTTAACTTATGAGACATGCAGGTTACTAGCACAAGTCACTGAAGAGAACCAGAAGACATTATGCAGGTATGTTAGACATAACTAGCTAGCATGCTAATCCAGGTATGTTTTCCTATATCAAGCTAGAATCCTACCTTGTGTTAGGATCTTATACTGTTGTGTTGATAATGATTATTCATGAAGTCAGAGGTTTGGATAGTCATGGTTGTATGCATATTATGTTTCTTACCATAATTGATGATATGACTAACTAGAAGAATCATTGAGGTATAGGTTTGAGTAATCACGGGTTTATGCATTGATGATTTAACTAATCAAAAGAGACCTATGATCAAATAAGAATATGCATGAGTAAAAGAAGACTTCCCTGAAACCTTGAATACTAATGTTTATTATCTGTGAATGATCATGACTATACATGTTTAATATTATTGTGTTTTGATAGTATTAATATTATACTAATAAATGTGTGATTATGTATGAGTCCTCAAGGATAACACAATGATGATACTAATAAGCATGCATAGTGATTAAGGATGGATCTAAGTTCAAGGACAGGTAATCCAGGATGCAAATATCAAGAGGGAGCACACTCCAGTTGTTCCTGCAAGAAAGCAAAGGAGCACACTTCAGTAGTTTCTGCAAGGATGCGGATATTCAGAGGGAGTTGACCACTTCTCACAATCCACATCAGAATGGAGTTGCAAAGATTCAGAGGGAGTCCACCCAGCAACCAAAAAAAGATAAGTATTTGAATTGTCATTTATTACATAATGTTATTCAATGATGTATATGCTTATGTTCCTTGAATTAGGTTGTGTATTATGCATATTAGAATAGTTGCATTGATGAACAGTATACTACTAATATACATGGGTAAGTGGCCTATGGCACTGTACAACATTCCATTGCTACTTATCTAGAATGAAACCTCTTTCCTGACATGTTAGGAGTTGTGCACACTCTTAAAAATGTTCTGGTAGAGATTGGAAGGCATCTAGAAAGTTATGGAATATGGATAAATGTTGTATTGAAGCATCGGCTAAGATAATTGCATGACTGTATGACATATTTCTTTATGTGTAAGAATTTGTTCTGAAAACTATGAGATGTTTTCTAATCATGCAATTTAACTTGATGTGTAGGAAAGATCGTATACCATCACCTACAAAAGAAGGACTACAACATTTGTTCAGCAACAAAGTTATCTATTGAAAATATTGAAGATATTGAAGTTCCCAGGATTTGGGAAGAATTCCATGATCGAGGAGTACCAGTCGATCATGAAGATGTTTGGGATGCAGTCCCAAGACCTGAAGGGGAGTCTGTAGTGACTTCCAAGAGGATCTACAAAATCAAGCATGCTACAGGTGGTAGCATAGAGACTTTTTCTCCTGTATCCAGATACACTTCCATTAAATCAGTACTTGCTATGGCTGCAGTAATGAAGAGGAAGATACACTTTCTTGAATGGTGTACTTGAAGAAGAAGTGTGTGTGGTGTAGTTACTTGGTTCTGAAACACATGACAGGGACTCATATATGTGCAGAACTTGGTATGGTAGGATAGATAGCTTTCTATCCAGTTTGGGCTTTACCAAGAGTAAAGCGGATTCCAACCTTTACTACAAGGTTGAGGAAGGCAATCCAATGATACTACTTTTGTATATGGATGACCTGTTTGTAACAGGTGAGGATAGATTGATTGCTGACATGCAGCAGAATCTTGCTACCGAGTTCGAGTTGAAGAACTTGGGGATGATGCACTACTTGTTTTTGGCATGGAGGTGTGCAGAGTGCATATGGAATCTTCCTTGGAGAAGGGAAGTATGCAGTAGAGATCCTCAAGAGGTTCAGGATGATGGATTGCAAGGCCATAGCCACACCTATGGCATCGAATCTGAAGCTTCAATGTGATGCTTCATCTGAGCCAGCTGATGTCTCTATGTATCGTTAGATGATTGGGTCCTTGATGTACCTGACGAACACGAGACCAGATATTTTCTTTGCTGTGAACACATTGAGTCAGTTCCTAACAGATCCGAGGAGTGTTCACCTGGTTGTTGTAAAGCATGTTCTGAGGTACCTGAATGGTATAGTCGATTATGGGCTCAAGTATGAAGCAAATCAAAAGTTTAACCTGCAGGGTTATGTTGATTCAGATTGGGCTGGCAGTGTTGCAGATAGGAAGAGCACATCTGGATGTTGCTTTAGTATGGGATCAGGTGTGATCTCTTGGTTTAGCAGGAAGCAGTACTGCGTAGTACTGAGTACAGCTGAGGTAGAGTATGTTGCAGCCTGTTCAGCTAGTTGTGAGGCAGTATGGCTACGGAAGCTACTGTCTGAGTTATTTGATCTCCCGCTAGAGGCTACTGGTATCTTTTGTGACAACCAAAGTTGTGTGAAGCTATCCGAGAACCTGGTGTTCCACGATAGGTCGAAACACATAGAGATCAAATATCACTATATCAGGGATATGGTGCAGAGAGGAGCTGTGAAGCTCCTGTACATTGCAACGGACGAGCAGATTGCATATGTGTTGATGAAGCCACTAGCTAGGGTGGAGTTCGAGTACTTCAGGGAGAGGCATGGTGTTCTTCAGATTGATGACACTTTGAGGAAGAAGTGATGGACACATTTGCAGAAGCCATTCCAAGCATGTTGGAAGGAGGATCCTTCACATGGCTGTGGATATAAGCACTGGATGATGAGCATCAGGATGATGCTCCAGTTACTGCTTTGTGTATGCATCATGTTGGATGCTGGATATGATCAGTTGGATCATTTATATGTATATGTATGTACACATCATGTTGGATGCTAGATATGATCAGTTGGATCATTTATATGTATGCACGCATCATGTTGGATGCTGGATATGATTAGTTGGATCACTTGTATGTATTTTTGTGTATGCATCATGTTGGATGCTTGGACCATGTATCTGTATATGTATCAGGTGGATACATAGTATGATCAGTTGGATCATGTATGGTGATATGTATCATGTATTTGTATTTGCATCAGGTGGATACACTGTATGATCAGGTGGATCATGTATGATGATATGTATCAGGTAGATACTTGGTATGCATCAGGTAGATGCATTGTATGATCAGGATGATCATGGATGACGAGCTTCAGGATGTTGCTCCAGATGACATGAAGTAGGATGTTGCAGTGATGATGATCAGGATGATCATGTGTACATCAGGATGATGTATGGTGAGTATCAGGTTGATACTCTGTGGCCGTGGAATAGGTTGTGTAGATAAGCATGTAATTTGTGCCCTGAGATATTTGCAGATAGTCTTTCGAGGTTTTGCCTATGGCATGTAATTTGTACCCTGGGATATCTGGCAAATGCTCTTTCAAGGTTTTGCTTGGGAGGACATATAATTTGTGCCCTGGGAGATCTGCAGATAGTCTTTCGAGGTTTTTCCTATGGCAGGTAATTTGTGCCCTGGGATATCTGGCAGATGTTCTTTCGAGGTTTTGTCCTATGGCATGTAATTTGTGCCCTAGGAGATCCGATAGGTTGAGCCATGTGCTTGTAATCAATCTTGGGAAGCTCTTTCGAGGTTTTTCCATGACCACATGTAATTTGTGCCTTGGGAGATCCGATAGGTTGAACCTTGTGCTTGTAATCAGTCTTGGGATGCTCTTTTGAGGTTTTTTGGTGACCACATGTAATTTGTGCCCTAGGAGATCCGATAGGTTGAGCCTTGTGCTCGTAATCAGTCCTGGGATTCTCTTTCGAGGTTTTGTGGTGGGGTCACATGTAATAAGTCCTGTAGATCTGGATAGGATGAAAAAGGCCTCATATGCTCTTTAGAGTTCTTGCTAGTCAAGAGACTCTTTTAAGGTTTTGTGACACACGTAATAAGTCCTGATATTTCCATAGTATGGCCAGTGATGACGAAGACCTGCAGGTGGTGGGCCTACATCCAGTATGAAAAAGGACTGGCTCTGTAGAACTTCCTATGACGAATAGATTCAGAGATTGATTGAGATAGCAGCAGCAGTGACGATGATGATGACTTGATGACGATTATTCAGTGATGATGATCCAGAGAAGATGACTTGTGCTAGAAGACCTGTGTTGAGAAATACCTTCCTAGTTAAGAGGGAGTGTTGATGTATATGTAACTTTGGAATGTATTTCACATATATGTATATTGTATTCCTATAGAGATGTTATTATTCCTATATAAGGAAGTGTCGTCATTTATATTGTAAGTGTCGTAATTTATACTTGATGGGTTATTAGACCACCTTGTTGGGGCCGGCCCTGTATAAGTCATGTGGGTCAAAGGGTTATTAGACCACCCTAGTGGGGGTCGGCCTAGTCAGCATTATGTTAAGTGGTTAAGTTGAGGCCGACCTAGTTGAGTAAAGGTCAAGTCAAGTTAGTGTATAAATAGAGAGTCTCTCTCTCTCATTTTACACATTCTATTCTCTCACTCACACTTGGGAGAGTGGCTCACTTGTGGAGGAGGAGGCTCTGCTGCTAGGAGAAGACTATCTCTTGTATTCTGGTTGTATCATTGCTCTATCTATCTCTGAGGAAGTTATTGGGGTTTTTCACCTTTATGGTTTTCCCCAAGTAAACTCTGTGTCTCTTGTGTGCTTGCATTATTGTGTCCATGATTGATATGCTGTAGATTTGTTGTACATGTTGTTCTCTCAGTTAAGATCCTAGATCATATTGAAGTAAATTCTGAAAATTTAACACAGAGATGCTGTATTTTACTCTATCAGTTAAATAATGCTATCCTTTTCTTTGCTTTCAAGAACATGCTATTTTGCGATGTAAATTCTACCACATACAGTTGATAATACAGAATCAAAGAAAATTATAGTGTATTCGTCAGTTAGTTCAATTTGCCTATTAGTATAACAATTTGTCTACTTTATTTCTATCTCCCTGTATTTGTCCAATTTGGACCTCTGGAGAAATGAAAGAACAATACAGTACCTCTTTTTTTGCACAAAAATAATACAGTGATGACAATAATTTCTATAAAGACTGATCAGATTCAAATAACAATAAAAAAATAAAAGAATGGGCACATGGTTAACAGAATGTATGACATTGGTTTCTTTTTGAATAAATAATTGATGATCAATAAACCCTAGATGCTAACACCATGTCTACCTTCAGAAGTCAGAAAGGAAAATACTGTCATAACTAGTTGCTGGTAGGTTGTTTCAACATTTAGAGTTTGAACAGTATAATCAATGCATGCAGAGATCTAATCTGCAACTACTAAAATATGAGATGCATGGGGAACATAAGTCTATGCATGGGGGTCTCTTTGGGATTATGAATTTAGATGCATGTTAGGTTTCACTTTTAAATCAACAAATTTAGTGCTACCTCTCTGTACTGGAGTACGATGCAGCTTCACGCATGGGGAAAAATGCAGAGGAGTCATTTTATTAGTTTAGAAATTTAAAATCAATTAGGATCTAACATTTTACTGCTACTGGTCATTAATAACAATTCTAAGCCACTTTTTGAGAGCATTCCTATGATTGGAAACATAAAAAAAAACAAAAGAATAGAACCTGAGTGTGATAGGAGGAACAAATCACTCAAGAAGCCTGTTCCACCCAACCTACTCCTAAGCAGCCAAGATGTCTGCCTTAGGACCCCCGAGCCTGTCCACTGATCCACCAGGAGGAAGGAAGTTCAGAAGCTTAGGGTCTCTACTTGCAGCAGCAAGAAAATTTATCCAACCTTATAGGCTTAGTAGTCAATGGGACCTGCACCAGCACCTCTGGTCTATCCTTCTCATAACATTTGTAGACTTATACTTGCAATCACCACAGCCTCCCTATTGAAATCTCTCAGCCATCACCTGATGCACATGAGGAATGCTTCTATAGAAAACATTATAAGGCCCCCCTGCTCAATTCGAATTTCCCTTTATAGGCTGCCTAGGTCTTTTCGTAATTAACTGGTAATTAGTGAGCTACCTGCTCACCTCCCTCCACCTGGAGGGGGAAATGCCACAAAATTAGGGGGATTTGTCCCATACCAACAGCTAATGGTAGAGTGCAAATGTTGCCATCTGT
Organism: Larix kaempferi; assembly: GCA_027924585.1. Classification (NCBI taxonomy): domain Eukaryota; kingdom Viridiplantae; phylum Streptophyta; class Pinopsida; order Pinales; family Pinaceae; genus Larix; species Larix kaempferi. The sequence goes on from BSBM01000769.1 coordinate 16,353,350, forward strand.
CCCAATCCTTCCAGCAGCTTCCATTCCTCCTAGTGGGCCAGTGAACACTCTTGTAACAGTTTTCTTGAGTGTTTGTCTCCCATTTTTATTTATTAAATAATAATAATGAGTCATTACATTCATCTTTGACCTAATTGGTCATAATTACAAAACTTGCAATTAAAATTTAACACAAAGTATTTTGCAAAAAGGATAATAGTAGAAAATAATTATTCTAAAAAATTGGGTAGGTTACATTAGGGCACGTATCCTAAATATGTATTTGTGTAACAGAGAATATTTCCTCACTCTTTGAACATGTTGACCAAGGCAAGGATTTTCCTGATATTCAGTTTTGGAAGCGCACAACAGATCCTGTGCTTGTTGATGATCCTTTCTCATCATTTATTTGGCTATTATTTTGTCTCCCTTGCTCCTTTCCCAAGGCAACTGAGCCATTTATTTGTCTTGTGTATCTATTTTACTTGGTTTGTTTGGTCCAGGTAAGTCACATTTCTGATTTTTGAGATTTGTGTGGTCAGAGTTTCAGAAGTTCTCGTTGCTCACAAGAGTTTGTAGTGCATGTTGTGATATACTGGTTCTTATTCATTGTAGGTGCCTGCATATGTTGGGAGATCTATTTCACCTAAGTCTGATTTCAGTTCTGGTTCTTGTTCTTTCATCAAGAGTGTACTTACAGCTGTGTCAGGGATAGTACTGAACCAATCATCTCTAGATATTGATGACACAGACTTATTGTAATGTCCAATAGCAGTGGTCCTTCTCCCTTTGACTCTACCCTATCTACGACGTTGTGCTTTGTTATATAAGTTACTGAATCCTTCATCTTCTCATTTGCAAGAGGCTGGTTCTCAGGAGATTTCAACAGTGCAAATGGTTGTTGATTATGCGCAAAGTGGAGATGAGATTTTAGTAGAACTAGAAGAACTTCAACATTTGGAAAAGCTATTTTAGATTCCATGTCTAGAAACAATTCTTGAAGATAAAAATGTCCATGGTCTTTCCTTGAGATGGTGTCAACACCTTTCCAAGGAAACAGGATCTCGGTCATACAGGTATGTACTACGATGTCTCCCTACTCGTCCATTTGAACTAATGCTTTTGCCTCATATTTACCAAGATCTTCTACAATAGTTAGTAATTATAAAAACATTTATCAATCCCCCATTATCTATTGTTTCCTCTTTTCTTGGATGTTGAAAATTGAACTATTGTTGATATCAATTTTGTTACCTACCAGCTATATAAAAGAATGTTGTTCAGTATGCAAAACGGTACCTGATCAACCAGCGCTGTGCCTACTTTGTGGTATGCTTTGTTGTGATCCAAGTCGATGTGCATGCTGCAGGTTAGTTAAGTTTTTTGTTTTCAAAGTATGTTGCTTTGAGGTGCAAGTGAAAGTTGACATTGTTCTTGTGACTGCACAACTTTATATGTTGCTTTGAGGTGCAAGTGAAAGTTGATATTGTTCTTGTGACTGCACAACTTTGAAGCTTCATATATGTGCGCTTCTAATTGCATAGCTTAATTTGCATTTTATAATGATCTTTTATGGGTGTTGAGAACTATTTCTATGTTCAGTCAAAATGAATGTTACCGACATGCAATGACTAGTGGAGCTGGTGTTGGAGTTTTCTTGATGATAAGAGTATGCATTCAAACCCAAAGCTCTATAGATTTGTTCTGTAATAGGATTGATCGTATATTCGAGAATTTCCTTTTCTATTTCTTCAAGCATTTCTTTGATTAATATGTTTCTTTCACTAGAAAACCAATATTTTGCTTCAATATTTTGCTTCAAAGGTCTACACGTCATGCACCTTGGCCTTCTCCATACTTGGATGCATTCAGAGAGGAGGTAGTGTATCTTTAAATCTTCATCAATTATGAGTTAGAGCATAGTAACTTGCTCCTTTTGTCTAATGGTTATCTTGTATTGAGTATGCCTTTTGATATCTTGTCAGTTATTCAGGATTTATTTATTGTAACCATTATATTGCAATAAATTATGGGCTTAGTTATAGTTGAAATGTTTGGGATGAGAATTTTCATTTGAAATGTCTTGGTCATTGGTCTCTGTTAGTCCCACTGGGTTGCTATTATATTTTGTCTTCTTGTCTTGTTTGTAGTGGATAACAAGTATGACAGAACTTTTACTATTTTTGATGATGTGCTTTATGAGTGGGATGCAAGATAAATCATAAGGTCAACATTTTAAGACCATTAGAAAATTGATTAGTTGGATGAATGGTTGTTTTCCCAAATGTTACGAATGTAGCACCAGGGAAAACTTAAAGAATGAAATATCATATCTAAGTATAGAATTCTAGGAGAATACTTTGGTTTGAAAAAATCATACATGTATATAATGTATGTCAATATTCAGTAAAAAGCATAAATTTTACTATTAATCGATGTAAATTTTGGCAAAATATTTTTATTATATTTAATAACTAAAATGGTTATGCTTTGTATTCAGAAAATGTTGCAGCTGAACTGGACAGTATGAAAATACAGAAGTGCTGAGATATGGTTTGGCATGTGTCCTCAAACCAGAACTTCATAAAGTAGTTGAGATTGTTTCTATTATCCTTCCTAGAGGATATTTTTATAATATTACTTAAGTAGATGCAACAGAATTCTCCTGAGTCCTAAAAGAAAACAATTTACAAAACATATATGGATAGGCTATGAATGGACTTGTTTGTTGTTGATTTCTTCATGATTGAGTGAATTGTACACTTCCATGTTGTCTTCCTTTGAGATTTCTTGGTGTTGCATCCAATGTAGGGAAAGGAATTAAAGTTGTAGAGTGAGAACCTTTACTTAGATTGCAGACGATGTTATGGAGCATTGCAATTTGATCCTCAAGAACCTGAATTTGCTACTGCAGGAGAGTTAGTGCTTCAACCAAAGAGGCATTCATAACACTTGAATTTCCTTGCACAAATTTGCTTGACATCCTTGACAGTTCATCCCTCCAGTCTTGCTGCTGAATTTGTTGATCCTGTGAGTATCAACCTGAAGAAGACCTGACCAAATTATCAAGCCTAATGGCCTTGGAAGCATTGGGAGGCGAATAGGAATAAAGACCAGCCCCAATGTGACTATTAACCCTTACTATTCTATGCAATAAATAAGGCAAAAAACCACACTGGAGGGGGTGCGCATCTGGAAAGAAAAGAAACTGCATTTGTGATAATAAAACCAGCTAACTATATGGATAAAGTCACACCATAAGCCAAAGATTGTAGGAAGACTCCAGGCCGAACCTCGAGAAAAATACTAAAGACATAGAGCCGAGATATTTCGGAGGAGATTGTGTAACAATAAACTTCTTCCCATATCGGATACTGGGCCTAAGGGTCTCTGTTTCAAATACCAAAGTGCTATTACTCTCATCCTTGAGAGTATAGCCTGCATTTACGAAATTGTCGGAGGAGGTGGTACTTATAGAACTTTGGTTATGATTGTCATGACACATAGTTGCATCATGCAAATGGTTATGGACCTTAGGGGATGTTGCCGGTTGAAAAACCCCCATTTTAATTTTTTTTTGGAACTTGATATTATTTGTTTCAAGGATCAGTGTTGATTTCCAACTTACCATGATGGGTTCAGCTATTGTTGATGAAAAGTGGAGGGCGAGTCATTTTATTTGGTCCACTAGGCCGGAATTCTCACCAGGTTATTGAATACTTTAAGGTAAAGACTCAGCAGAGTCTTGCAGTGATTAGAGAAGGAAGAGTTTTGAACAGAGAACCACTAATCTAATTCCTAAATCTGAGTTAATTTTTTATTTTAGTCATGGCAACTATAGGATGTTCCTAGGGTACCAAAGATCAAAGGCAAATAGAACCTAGCCACATGGATGTTAGAAGTTAGCTCTACTATTGCTGAACATGGTTTGGGGATAGACTTTGTAGAGCATTACAAGAAATATTCCCTCTACAAGTAAGCATTAAACTTATCAATATTTTCTCACCAAAATCCTTATGCTTATAATAGCTAGCTATTATGTAACTGTTTCACCTGGCTGTGTATTATCAACAAGGCTCTATAACTGGTTAAATTTAGCCTAGCCAATTCGATCGACTCTGAATTCATCATGAGCCAAGTTGTAATGGACTTAGAATATGGATGATTGTTGCAAACATAAAAAATTTCTGTTATTTTGATTTTCAATGTCATGATCAACCTTCTTGATTTGCTTGACTTTCCCTTTGCAACACATTTGGTCATTGGGCCTGTTTGTAGAAGAATATAGTAAGATGCTAAATTTTAAAGAAGCATGCCATGTTGTCTTGTTAACTTTGACAGATTTCCAACCATGACTAGATCTTGCAGATAGAAGCAATAGTTTGATATCATGGACCTATTTGTTATTAGATTTCACTGTGATCAAGATCTCATTTCTGTAGCGAGGGAGGTGGCTTGGCCCACATTGGAGGAAGATGAGTTTGGGAGACCATTTGCTCATCCTTTGCTTCTATATAAACTAAAATTCTCCATTCCATGGAATCATCTACCATTATCTTCAAGTTACTTATGAATTTTCAGTCAAATTCAGATATCTTGGCATGACTCTAGATGACTCGGTAGATAGTTTAACAATGGATGCATGCTTGTCATTCCTATAAATTTCTGGGATTTTTTCATTTTGCATCATTCAAGCATACAAAATCATGATTACCAAGTTACTATAGATCCATAATGGATTACCTTGTACTATTCCTTCAAGTTTTTCAACTATTTTTATTAAGTGCACAAATATATTTGCACTTAATAAATGTAGTTGAAAGACTTGAAAGACTAGTACAAGGTAAGCCATTATGTATCTATAGTAACTTGGTAATCATTATTTTGTATGCTTGAATGATGCAAAAATTGTTTGAATATCATCATTGTTCCTCTGTACCCTATCATAAATTAGTGACTAAGAAAACGACAAAATTCGCATATATACGACTATTAGTAGCTAATTTCCAGTATCTTATAGCGCGACTAACATTTAGACGTATTTAGCTTAGCCATTAATATGTTATCATCTAGTAGTTTATTTAGTCGTATATTTGGTCATTAATCATGGCAATCAATGACTAAATCAGTGAGTATCAATGACTAAATCAATCAGTATCAATGACTAAATTAATGACTTAATCAATGACTAAATCAATGACTAATAAGTCAACCAATTAATGACTAGTGAAATACGACTAGAGATAAGATAGTGGAAATCGGATACTATTAGTCACCGACTCAAAAATAGTCGTTTATAGTCGAATTTTAGTCATTTTTTTAGTCATTAATTTCTCTTTTTGTACTAGTGTTAAGTCAATTTTGGAGAAGACTTTGGCTCCCTTGAGTTGATCAAACAAGTCATCAATTCTTGGCAATGGATATTTGTTCTTAACAATCAATTTATTAAGTTGATGGTATTCAATGCACATCCACATAGTTCCATCTTTCTTTTACACAAAAAGAATAGGTGCTCCCCAAGGTGATGCACTTGGCCTAATGTATCCCTTTTCAAGCAAATCATGTACCTTAATTTTGAGCTCTACTAATTATGGGGTACTCATTCGATAAGGTGCCTTGGATATAGGTATTGCTCCCGGAACTAAGTTTATAAAGAAGGCTAAGTCTCTTTTAGGTAGAAGCCCTAGTATTTCATCCAAAAATACATATTGAAACTCCATCAAAATAGGAAAGTCCTTTATTTTATGTTTTGTCTCATATTTACAATTTTGAATGCTTACTGCATACAATTTACAACCTTTTCAAACATTCATTTTAAGTTGTAATGTGGAAATTTGTCACAAAAAATTCTTTTTACGCTTCCCTCTTACTAAGAAGGGATTTCCTACATCATCATTACACATGAGAGTATTCTCTAGAAATTTTAGGATTGCATGAAACCTCTCTATCCAATCCATCCCAATCAAAACATCATAGGATCCAAGAGGCAAAGTGTTCAAATATGTAGTAGCTTTTAGACCATTTAAATTCAACAAACAATATTTAGCTAGTTCAGAAAATATTCTTTTAGTGCCAATAACTAATTGTACCATGCATGGTTTAGTATGTCTTTTTTTTCTATAACCCACATTTTCCACTATTTTTGGGGATATGTAACGACAACATGCACCCAAATCAACCAAAATAGAAACATAATGCATAGAGATTTTACCTTCTATATCTATCATAGATGGTTGAAACTCGACTTGACGATCATCTAATGTTGCACATATTCGAGGAGTCCTTGTCATATCACTAACAGTATCTTCTTCTTGCAAATTGTTCAAAATGGTGCCCTTCCAATTAGTACAATATCTAAGGAAATGAGGTCCTTGACATTCCCAACACTGCACCATTCTAAGTATTGTTTTGTTTCTTGAATAAGGAGTTGGTTTAGTACCGCTTTGGGCTGGAATATTTGAATGATACTCACTCTTAGTAGCAGTTTTTGTACTCTAAAAATTTTTACTCATTGGAAATCTACTACTATTATTTCGATAAGTTGTTGGTTTATATCCTTTTTTTCTTCGTTTAGAAAATGTCTTATTAATATTTCGATTTCTTTCCTTATGTTCTGCTCTATTTTGACTATGGTCATAACACAATCTAGCCTTGTATAATGATTCATCTAGTCTTTGGGGCATCAAACTCTATTATGTTTGCAAAATAAGTTGGCAAGCAACTTAAGAATCTCTAAATTTTATTTTTCTCTTCAATGCAGGGAACATAGTGCAATAGTTCCATAAATTTGGTGATTAATCAATCCATGGTCATAGAACCCATTTTCAACTCATGAAATTAATTAATATTTTTATCATAAAATATTTTTGAGAGGTACTTTTCCTTGAACAATTTTTTTAAATTCAGACCAATTAATTTTAGCTTCCTTTATTCCTTTGGTGAGTTTCAAATCCCTCCACCAATGAGCAGCCTTTCCATTAAGATTATAAATTTCCAATCAGGATCTTAGTTCACTTGGATAGGCATAAACATGGAAGTATTTAGACATTCCAAGCAACCATTATTCTAGTTTCTCACCTGAATCTTGTTCTCCATCAAAGATAGGTGCCTTAATATTTTTTAATTCACTCTTCAGTTCTGAGTGATGTGAGTGTTTAGACCTTTTATGATATCGTGGTGGAGATAATGACTCAGAGAAGCTAGTACTGTAACAACTTTTCTCATATTTGTAGGAGGAACTGGATTCATATTTTTCTTTCCCCTTTTCTTTTTCCTGTTTAGGAAATCCTTCCATCGTGTTACTAGACGTATGGGATGTGTTATGCTTCATTTCAGTTAAATTTTGCACTAAGGTTGCATTTAATTACTATTGTGCTTGTTTGTCTTTAATATTATTTGCTTTAAAACTCTATATTTCATATTTTAAACTTTCCATAGTTTTCAACAGTTCCAAGGGTGTCAAATTCTACTGCTCACCATCTAAACTGACCCAAATTCCCCTCCTATTGGGGTGGGTTTAGTTGTCCTTGTTGAATAGACTTCCTTTCTACACTCATAGTTGTTAATGATTTTATTATTGTTGTTGTCTTTGATTTTGAATCTTGTCTTCCAAGTCTTCTTTCCTTGCCACGACTTCTGAATCCCTCTCTAATTCATCTCTATTCCTAGTTGTTCTCAATATTAAATTATATAACTGTCCCAATATTGAATTTTTATTTCCTAGTTGAACTGGAAGATTTGGTTGTGTTGCTTCAGGCACTGTCATCAACTACCTTATGTGCATAAAATAAAATTTTATTAGTTTACATAAATGTACAGAAATATTTTTGAAAATATGTGGACAAGCCCATAGGTCGCACAATGTTGCAACCTAGGCTCTGATACCAATTGTAACATATCGAAAAATTTACCCAAATTACGCGCAGTTTGTTTTTTGTAAGACAATGTATATGGCTGCATTCATTTATTCACTCTGTTTATATTCATCATACCATTTGTGGGAATAGATGTGCTTATGGGTTTGTGCACTTCGCTAAGTATTTAATGAACTAGCTTGTAGTTCCATATTGCTTTCGACACATGATTTGCTAGCATAATATTATATTCAATTCTGCGTATTTATGGTAATATGTTTATCTCGGCTTCATGATAAAGACATTGCTATTATGATTTGAACCACAGACTTGATCAAAATACTTACACCTTAACTTATAAGGTCTTTGGCCTTAGCTGTCTTGACTAGCCTTCACTATCGCCCATTATATGTGTTATCATAAAAATATTATTTATCTATACATCATGGACTCTTTGTCATCACATTTATGTTTAACGTTTACGTTATTGTGCTCATCACCTAAGCATACTCATTTGTTTGGTTGCCCATTTAATTCCATGCATATCCTATGCATAAGTCATATAAATTTATATATAAATTAGAACCCTTAACTCTCCCATTATATTTACATAGGTGACTTTGTATAGTTTACATAGCCATTGTTAGGCTTACACAACTTTAACTTGTTCACTCATGATGCTACCTTAGGCGAATTCATAAGATTAACATATATAGTTTGGTATGCTTGATTCATGGTTGTTTTGTTATAATATTAACTTATCCCATGATGGTGGGAAAATCTACTAGATCGATCTCTCTTTTAATGTTTGGTATATTATTCATGGCTTTGATATATTCGTTTGAGTCCACCTTTGTTTATGGTTCCACATAGGGTGTCTTTCTTAGTGTTAAGCTAATGCATAACAACTCGCTTTGCAATTGTTGAACGAATTCAAGAACTAAGGGTCAATCCTTAATATTATAGACATGATCTCGCTTAACCATAAGTTATGTTTCCACGTTAACAAGCAACAAGGAAAGCACTCACAGTAGAACGAATGCATCATAGTTTGAGCACACCAAGTCACAAGTTTTAGTTGTAGGTAACAATGGTGTTGGCCAATGTGGAGTTCTTATTTACAATGGTAATTAATGTATCCAGATACCTAGAAATAGCTTGACTCATATTGAATAATTGTGGTAGTTCACCAGTCTCATTCTTCATTTAAATCCATTGTACTTCATCCTCGTTGAACGCAATGAGGGTTTAATCCTTGGAGAAGCCTTTCGAGACTTCATTGTTTTCATTTTTTTCCCTGAGGTTTTCGCTCTATAACTCCTGGAGGTTGCGAGCAATCGACTAAGCCTTCTATAGGTTGTATCATGCAGGGAGATTTGTAGTTAATATTCCAATACCATGTTTCAATCTTATTCGTGTTCATAAGAGGATGCTATCAAGGGATCCATCGTGTCATGATGCTTTCTGCCATCCCTCTCAAGGTAATGTGTAATGTTCCTTGCTTTCTTATGGTCTTTCGACTCTGCATATTGATTTATATATTGTGCATTTACTAATACATTCCTTGTTTATTGTTGTAGGTTTTTCCTTCCCATGCGTTGAGGGTATTACAAGGCTGAGGAAGTTTGAGGGATGAAGCTATGGTAAGCATCCCTTCCTTAGTCCATTAACACAAAGGATGATTATCAGGGTTCGAATCTCCTATTTGACCTTTGCATTCCATCATGCTTGAATTTTCTTGCAAACTGTTTTAGCTCGAACTCTCATCTTGGAATCTTGTTATCACAAAATACGAATGGTTGGGGTTTGTTTATGAATCGTCAGCACCGAGCTTTGCCTCCCTAGCCTTGTAAATGTTTTCTTATGATTATTAAAATCATGAGAAGGGATAACGTATCCTGTTTTTTTCTTCATGTATAATATGTATTGATATCGTTGTTTAGTTGTTTAACAATAGGGTTCAATACATAATGTTTTCCCCTTTTAGTTCTGAATAGAGCCTTCGTGCTCCATTATTTCAATTAAATCTGTTGTTTAAGATTTATAATTAGCTTATGATTAGCTTGTTGCTCATTCTGTTTATAACGAGTGATTGAATATTGCGTTTACAATGTAAATGTTGAGGGATTCAAATCATGTAACTCACTAATGGATGAAGCGTGATTCATTGTGCTCTTATTTTATTTGCACACTTATGTTTTAATAACGAGTCTATATAAATGTTTATATTCAATGGACCTATCCCCTATCGAATTTGTTGCGGCCCTCTTTATTTTCCTATAGAAATCATTTGAATTTTTTTATATTTAATTCTAGGTTATTAGTTAACGAGCCCAAGCTACGAGCTATGAGGTCATAGCCCGGTAATAACTCGATACTCAAGCTCCTAAGCACATACACAATATTTTATGTGAACTATGTTATGAAATATCATGTTCAGCCTTTTGTATAAGTGATGATATGAAAAATCGTGGCCCTCTTGGGTTCTTGGATAACCATGTGTTTACTTCGAATGTTAATGCATAAGATCTTGTTTTCTATTTAATTAGTTAAGATTGCCTATTGTAGCAAAACGATGCCATGTAGAATTATTGCTTCTTTTTCTTATTTTATCATGCATACAGGATACCTGGGAGAGGATTCGACCTCTTCCCATATGGTTGTTATGTTACTTGTATTGACTATGGTCATAATCTAAGACTTGCTTTATTTTTTTAGTTGATACCATTATATTATGGTATTATTTTATGGATATTCGCTCCCATCGTGGAGATTTAATGTTTCTTACTATTATATAAATTATTTTTATTATTGTTATATATTTTGTTTATATATTAAATTATATATCACCCCACCGTGACCATAGGGTACAGTGACCCTACAAAGGGTTTACTTCTTTTCCCTATCGTATATCGTAGTTGGGAGTGTTATAGGACCTTTCTCCATATTACTATTTTTATAATAATTTATAATAATACAACTTATAAACATAATAACTCGATTATTTATATAGAAAAAACAAATCTGGTTTTTGTTTGAAGCATAACATATTCAAGGATGTTTGAGTGAACTTTATACTCTATTTTCTCGAATTGGTGAAAGGAAATTGGGTATGTATAGATGACATGGAACAAAGGAACAAAGACCGAAGATATTTTAAACGTTTCCTACATGACCATGAAGAGAAAACAAGTGGATGGATGTAATTGGTGGATTTACTAATGATGAAAAATTGATAAATTTTAAATAGTAAGACACCAAGGTTGCTCAAATTGACGAGACTTTGGCGGATTGTCGAGGAAGTGAAACAAACCTAAAATTCAAAAAGTGAGATATCAATGTTAATTGCATGAGGACCTAATCCCAATAAAACTAATTTTCTAGCATGAAATGTTGTTAAAAAAAAGGAAACAAAAAAGTTCAAACTGGACATGACCGAGACGACACTAAAAGAAGAATTCTCAATTGAGAAAGTCTACCGAAAGGGCCAAGTGAAGACAATTTTAGTAGAAAATAGTAAGTAGATGATTAACATAATTACATGAACTCAATGAGGCTAATCTCAGGACATGGTCAAACCTTGACGAAAATATGACTAACCGAGATAGAACTTGATGAGGTTGAGAAAACACACATTATACGACTTGATGAGTCTGTCGAAGTAACCCTGTGACAACATAAAGGATGAAATGGACAAAGGATGTGATAAAATCATTAACCTAGAAATGATGATACTGCTGAAAGGACTAAGATAAAATTTAAAACGTTCGACTAAGTCACTAAGTTTTGATGCCTCGAATCCTATCAAATTGAGAACCAACATTGTTAAAACATTTTGGGGTTTTTGAAGTAACCTTATGGAATTTGGTTTTTGGACTATTTGAGGGTATCTCTTGATTTGCTAAAACCATGATTATATCTTACATATCTATATTTGACTGAATATTTTATTATGTTTACATTCTCTTGTTGGAGGCAAGATAAGCAAATAGATTTGAATCCTTGCTTGTATTTATTATGCTGAATGATTATTTGATCAACTATTGGGTGGATATTGACGCAATGCAGCTTGTAGACAAGGATAATTTTAGGGGCGAAATTTAGCCCATGGGGTATTTTTCCATGATTTTTTCCAAAAAACGATTCACCAATTTGCATTTTTTGAAGCCCCGTTTCGCCTAATTTTGATGGGGTAAACTTTTTTCACTCTAAAAATCGCCAAATTATTATATAAACTATATAAAATCCTTAGAAATTGAAATAATTTTAGAGAAATATCGCCAAATATTTTATAGTTGACATTTTAGGAATTGGTAAAATTCGCTAAGGTTTATACACTTTTAAATAATTATGGGTCCTTAAAATTATCCCTGCTTGTAGATAATTTGGACATCATAGACCTTCTTAGATGAATAGGAGGTATAGAAAATATAAGTTGGAACTAACAATTCTGAGGGTATTATTTGAGTTGCATTACTTAAAATTACGATTGAGTTCCTGAGGATGTAGTGGAACCATACTAGATGACCTAGAAAAATAATGTTTACAACCACTAGAACTTATGGCCATGTTTGTTTGAGAAAAATAGAAGAGGATTAAAAAAATATGAGAGTGTTAAATTAAAGGTAAAGCCTAATATCGAAAGTTTGAGAACAAAAATTAACTTCGGGACGAATTTCTAAATAAGAGGGGGTGTATGTAATGCCCCGAGAATGACCGTAGGATTTGAGGGCACTTGTCGAGTGACCCTACTGAATAAACTTCAATAAAGTGGTCCTTTGAGTTTGGATGTGTCTTAACAATTGAGAAAACACATGATGAATTGCTTAATGACCAAAATGATAAACGAAAACAATGAAATGAATGATACTCGTGGGAATGGATACTTTACTTAAATTGATGAATAAATGCATGGTCTGCTTAATGATTAATTTTTTTATGAAATACATGATGTGTATAAATGAATTTGCATGTGCTAGTTAACAATTATCTATGTTATGAAATATATGTCGTGAATAAATGAATTACATGTATTACTTAATGATTAGCTGATTACGAAACATGATTATGATTATGGACTGATTGACATGATGTATATTGATGAGTTATGAAGAGCAGTACTATTGATGAGTACTTGAGAATATGTGCAAAAGCAGGTAAATATCATAACCAACTGACTCACAAAGGAAATATAAGGGCCATAGAGTATGAATAAATAACACACGGAATGACGATGACGGTGTTGACTTCCTACGAATTCCATGCACAAGTTGAAAAGCACCTATCTGCTTCCTCGGTGAAGCGTGAAGTCGTGCGAAATGGACCATGAAGGAATTGGTCGCGTACAAAGTTGGGGGGTGCATAGTAAGAACGTACTTACTCCTCAGCGCCATTAGTATCCAATAGAGTGTAGACGGAGGATTGAAGGTAACGAATCCTAAATCCCTACATGAAGCTCCCACAAATCATATGAGATGAAGAATTATTAACGAAAGGACCTGACGATGTGGTACCATGTTGATGTTAAAATATTGTAACTTCTAAGAATATTCTATTTGTACATTATTAAATACAGAGATGTTTATTCCTCCGTCGGAATGTTGTAACTTGAGTTATTAGACTTCCCTAGTGGGGTCGGCCTAGTCAGCATTAGATTATATTTGTTGGGTCCAACCTAGTTAGGTATTTTGTCTAGTGAGAGATAAATTATAAATAGAAGTGGTGTGTCTCTCATTTAGACACACACACTCACTTGTGAAACTCGCATAGGAGAGAGAGAGATCTGCAAAGGAGGATAAGGATCTCTTTTTCGGGGATTACATCTTTGTATTTGTTGGTCATCTATATTGAGGAAGCTTTGTTGGGTTTTCTACCCCATCAGGGTTTCCCAGGATAAATTGTGTCTCTTGTGTTTATGTTGTGCTCGTTGTTCTTTCATTAATCCTGTATATGGTATTATTGTGAAATAGAATGGAATACTGATGTTGTCTATCTGATCATATTGAATCTTAACATGGTATCAAAGCTATCCTGAAGGAAGGCAATGTATGCCACTTACAACACTTGTTTCACTTGCGACAATTTGAAAGTTAGGGTTTTGTATATCAAAACCTAGTCATCATGGAACTTTCGCTATAAATCCATTTTGGTGAAGGTTCGGGATCAGAAACTTGGACAGACTGAATATGAAATTTTCGTGTACCTTGTGTCTGAGTTTCAGCCTCATATTTGTTGTACTTGCTGAGCTATTATCCATACAAGTTATTGTTTCTACCTCTTCCACAATGAAGTCCTAAACAAATGACCTAGGGTAAAAGGTCATATCTCGGGGTTGGAAGCTCCAAATGGAATTCCATAAAAATTTACAATTAGAGCACAAACTTTAGTTTCACAGGTTTGCGTTTCAGAGGCTGAAGTTGAAACAGTGACCCGTGGAAGTCCGTACAAGTTCACTATGTTGTTTCATCCCTTAAATAGGTCATGTTGGGAAACTGAGCACATCTCTCTGATGGAGAATCCAATGAATCTCAAACCTATGGGGTTGGAAAGATGACAGGTCAGGTTACCATAGGAATATTTCAGACCCTAAAGATCCAAAATTTCAGAGATACACCAGAAACAATACGACACATCTGAAATGGATCAACGGAGGAAATCTATGAAGAGGAGGAAGAAGCTCTCACTTAGGGTTTTCAGTTTTTAGGTATGGGAGGACCTGATACAAGTTGAAGATAGCTGATGCAACATTGGAAACATTGATAATGGATTTGGAATCCATTCATCATAGATATTAATACCCCATCAAAATGTTGTGGGAGGAAGGAGATTGAAAATTAGGGTTTCCAAGTAAGAAGAAACCCTAGAAAGGTTGGGAGACTGATAGGGAAGCAATGAAGAAGGTTTAAATGGTACTTATATTTTATCATCCTAGCACCATGAACCTATATAATATGTTTACAAGTGATCTACCTTGTATGGTTAGGGTTTTACCCTTATAAAGAAGACTACAAGCAATCTTGACAAGTATGACTTGAGGAGATACAGGTATGTTTTGAAATATGTTCGCCTTCATCTTATTGAGGTTAGTACAATTATGATTAATTTTAGATTTTCTGATAACCTTAGTAAATGTATGAATGCATGTGAATAATAGAAGACATTCATTGATTAGGGTTATGACACTTATGACTGTACTAATGCACTTATGGTGTTGTATGAGGATGATGTTGTCCGCTAACATGAAAGGTACATCAAGAAAGACAAATCCACATGATTATGATGACATGAAGACAAAGACTCATCCATAGTCATTGATCACATATAAGCTCTACTTACAAGGTATGTATAATTTGGTTATACAATGATGAACTTATGAGATATGCAGGTTACTAGCACAAGGTCTTTAAATCATTGAAGAGAACAAAGAATACATTGTTTGGGTATGTTAGACATAACTAGCAAGCATGATAATCCAGGTATGTTTTCCTATATCAAGTTAGAATCCTACCTTGTGTTAGGATCTTAGATAAGTATACCTCTGTATGAAATGATCATGACCATACATGCTTAAGATTATTTAGAATCATAATCTTTTGATAGTATTAATATTATACTAATGAATGTATGATTATGTATGATATATTGAGGAAATACATAATGACGAAACTAGTACACACTTAAACATGCATAGTGGTACATAATGGATAGAAGTTCAAAGACATATAATCTTGATGCTATCATAAAGGGAAAATAGATATCAAGTGGGAGGAAACCACACAAACATAAAATATAAGTAGTTGAGTTGTTATTTGAATCTCTGAATAGTTAATGATATTGCTCGTAATAGTTGTATGCATATTTGTATTCCTAGAATATATCATGCATAGTGTAAGCATTCATATAGCATTCAACAATATACTACTAATATGCATATGATGGGTAAGTTGGACAAACATTCCATTGTTGCTTGTCTATAATGAAACCTCTTTGCTGACATGCTAAGAGCTGTGCACGCTCTTGATAGTATGTTATGGTAGAGATGGGAAGCATCTAGATAGCCACGTGTGGATACAGGATATGGAAAAGTGTTTTGCCAAAGTATTGGTCAATATAGTTGCATAACTATGTGAATAATATCAGTATGCATAATAGGTTATCATGTCAACATGATTTGATGATTATGAAGTATTACTAATCATGTAATTAACTTTGATTTGTAGGAAAGATCATGTGCTATAATCTACAAAAGAAGGATGATGAACACCTATTCCAAAGAACAAGTGATGGATGTTCAACAAGAAGACTTACAAATCAAACATACTATAGAAGGTTCGTCGCTAGAGGATTCTCTTAGAAATAGGGAGAGGATCATGACAAGATGTTTTCTCCAGTGATTTGACACACTTCCAGAGATAGATTACGCCCATGGATGACAAGACCGCTCTCTTGAATGGTGTAATTGAAGAAGAAGTGCATATTTAGCAAACTCCCAGGATTCGATAGAGAATCAAACGATTGAAGAAAGCTCTGCACTGTCGATGTATTTCTAACTTTGGAATGTATTTCATATATGTATATCGTATCCCTACATAGATGTTATTATTCCTCTATATGGAAGTGTTGTCATTTGTATTTACAAGTGTTGTAAGTGTTGCAACTTGTATGTGATAAGTTATTAGACCACCAAGTGTGGGGACAGCCCTGAGTTGATTTACCATGGGTTATTAGACTCTCTTAGAGAGGTCGGCCCAGTTAGGTTATTAGGAAAGTCAAGTTAGTGTATAAATAGAGTGAGGATGTCACTCTATTTGATCATTCACTCACTCATCTATTCTCTCATGTGAGTGTTGCGCACAAGTGGAGGAGGAGAAGCTTCTAGGACATTATCTCTTGTATTTGGGAATTGTATCATTGCTCTTTCTATCTCTGAGGAAGTTGCGGGGTTTTTCAACTTCTTGGTTTTCTGTTACAACGTAATCTTCCACCCTGTGAGCATCAGCATTTTTTGGCCTGTAGGATCCATTTCACTGACTCAGATTCACTTTATATCCTTCAGACATATTTTTCCCCTGACCTGCATGTTGCATCACTATAGAAGGCGTACCTGGGAGTTGCATCACTATAGCCCACGGGTATCAAGTAAAATGGTAAAAATCACTAGTTTATTACTTTTTACTCCCAAAAAGCAGTCATTGGGTGACCTTTGGCTCTCCATCTGCCCAAGTAACATCTCGATGTGTCCTTTCACTTACCTTTGAAAGGACTATATATTGAGCACATATGGCTTATGGATGGGAGGAGAAAGAAGAGCAAGAGAACTCTAGTGGATTTTTGCCCTATCTTGAGTCTACACTCATTGATCCTTGTAGTTGTGAACCCTTTATGTTCACCTTCCAAACTCCTATCTAGTTTGAGTTTTCCATTCATGGAGGATTGAAGTGGTGGAGGCACAAGTGGATTGATCCAGATCTTGGTTCAGATTGGTTACCAGCAAGAGGTTGTATCACTTTGTACTTCTTCTTGTTTATTAATAGAAATACTCATATTCTTGTCCATTAATGTTTTAAATGTTGTTTATCTTACATTGGGCTGCATTTACTTGTTATATCATGGGCCATTGCTATTGATGATGTTAATGTCGTTTATATATTATATGTACTTGTTGTATATTGGCTGTCAAGACTACTTTGCAGATTCAAGTGCACAGATTGAAAAGCTCCAATGGGGATCGACATCAAACATTTGGATCGAGGTTGGTTATCTTCTTCATTATCTTATCATTGTCATTTATATAGCATAGTTATGAGAATTGAGCTGATTTCTGGTAGTCATCTGTCTATTGTGGTACACCCCAAGCCATAGTGAGTTTTCTCCAACACATTTTCCCCGAGGAAACTTTCTGTCTATTGTCTCTTGTGATTGATATGATGTACACGTTATTCTCTCAGATAAGATCCTAGATCATATTCAATTAATGCTCAAAATCTAACATGGTATCAGAGCTAACTTGAGAAGAAGACACTGTGCAGCTGCGGAAGCTAGGGCTTCTTAATTTTTGGGTTTCTCTACACAGATCTTCAAAGGAAGGAGGCTAGATTGACTCTCTTAGGAAGAGCGCATCTTTCTGTCGAAATATAATCTCATTATGAGCACTTTCAGTGTTTGGCCTCTCTCTGCTGCGAGAAATTAGGGTTTCGAAGAAAGTTGGAATTTTTGGATTCTGAGACCACAGTTGGATGCTCCTCAGAAAAATCAAAGTTTAGACCACAAGATCGATTTTTTTGGTTGGGAAGAAGACCGGGCTTTATCAAACCCTAGTTCGGGATCCTGTCTAGTAGATTTGGAAGTTTCAAAGGCAATTTTGAGGGGTCAAATTTTGCAGTTTTCAAAATTGAATTATACCAACTTGATCAACTCAACAAGGCACATCTTTCCATTCTTTCAGAAGTTTGAATTTTTAGGGTTTCTCTGACAAACCCTAATCCAGCTCCATATCCAGTTTTCAGCAAATCAAGTGGTAAGACCTAAATATTTTATTTCCATTTGAGTTTCTCATTAAGATGTCTCATTACACCAAGCTTGAGGATAAGCTTGAAGGGGCTGATAACCTCCGAGCATGGAAGTATAGGATTGGGTTAATCCTGGAAGAAAATGAATTGGACACCTACATAAGTGAAGAGGTTCCTGTTCCAAAGGGAGATGAGGCTAAGTCCTTACACAAGAGTAACTTGGTCAAGGCTAAGAGAATCATTGTTGATTCTATGAAGGACCATCTCATACCACATGTGTCATCTCTGAAGACACCTAAGGAGATGTTTGATTCCTTGACCAAGCTACCTGAAGGGAATAGCATAAATCGAAAGATGACCTTGAGGAATCAACTAAAGAATATCAAGATCTAGAATGCGGATACCATGAAATCATACTTTTCAAGGGTCTCCCAGATAAAGGAACAACTTGAAGCTATGGGAGAAGATATATAGAATGGAGAAGTGGTAATGACCACTCTAAATGGTCTTCCTAGGTCATGGGATTCCTTCATTCAAGGAATTTGTGTAGGAGGAAACTTATCACATTCAGTAGGTTGTGGGAAGAATGCTCACAGGAACAAGCTTGGATTATAGCTCGAGAAGAGAAAATGGGGAATGAAAACCAAGCCCTCACAACACACTCCAAGAAGTATGATTACAAAAGGGTGCACCACCACAGTAAGAAATAAAGGCACCACCATCACAATCGGAGGGATGGCTTCAAATCTCAACGGAACATATCCACTGTCTGATGTTATACATGTGATGAGAAGGGACACTATTCCAGGGATTGTCCTAGAAAGAATAAAGACAGGTCTCACAAGAAGAAGAAAAAAAAATGAAGACATCATGCTCACACTGCAGAGGATGATGAACCTCCCAGGAAGAAGGCTAGAGAAGAAAGTGAAGATTCTTCAAGTGATGAAAAGTATGTTTTAATTTCTGGCCTCACTGGTACAATTACTCATGGAAGTAATGATTGGCTTATAGATAGTGGGGCTTCCAAACATATGACAGGATTCCAGGGATCCTTTGTAAATCTATCTAAACATGAATCACCTCACAAGGTGAAACTTGGGGCTGACTACCAGTATCCCATAAAAGGAAGTGGTGAAGCCTCCTATAAACTAGACTTTGGAAAGTATATGAAAATGAAAAATGTACTATATGTTCCAGGTGTCAAGAAGAACCTTCTCTCCATATTTGCATTGGATGCAAAAGGAACAATGGTTTCATTTGTAGATGGCCAAGTTCTCATGTGGCCAAAGGGTAAGACTATAGACGATGCAGTGGTGATTGGAGAGAAAGAGGGAGGATTATACAAACTGAAGGGCCAACCAGAATACTCCTTAGTTCATGACTCAGTAGAGCCAAGTGAACTTTGGCATAGAAGGTTTGCACATGTGCACTACAGAGCACTACTAATTGCAAGCAAAATAGTAGAAGGTCTTCTTGAAATCTAGACAAAGCATGAAGGCATTTGCAAAGGTTGTGCAAAAGGGAAAGAACACAAAGAAGACATTTCCAAGTAATGAAAGCAAGGCAAAAGGAATCTTGAAGATTATTCACTCCGATGTATGCAGTCTGATGTCATCCAATTCTCTAAGGAGACTTCAAGAAGCTATGCAGTGATTCGGGGATTGAGAGGGAGTTGACCACTCCTTAAAATCCACATCAGAATGGAGTTGCAGAAAGGAAGAAAAGATTAAGAGGGAGTTGACCACTCCTTACAATCCACATCAGAATGGAGTTGCAAAAAGGAAGAAAAGATTGAGAGGGAGTCCACCCAACAAACAAACAAAGATAAGTATTTAAATTGTCATTTCTTGTATATTTTGATTATCTAAATAATGTTGTTCACTGATTTATATACTTATGTTGCTAGACTTAGGTTGTGTATTATGCATATTAGAATAATTTGAACAGTATACTACTAATATGCATGTGATGGGTAAGTGGCATATGGAACTGTGCAACATTCCATTACTACTTATCTAGAATGAAACCTCTTTGCTGACATGTTGGGAGTAGTGCAAACTCTTAACAATGTTCTAGTAGAGATGGGAGGCATCTAGAAAGTTATGGATATGGATGAATGTTGTATTGAAGCATTGGCTAAGATAATGGCATGACTGTATGACATATATATTTTATGTGTAAGATTTTGTTCTGAAAACTATGAGAAGTTTCTAATCATGCAATTGAATTTGACTTGTAGGAAAGATTGTGTACAATCACCTACAAAAGAAGGACTACAACATTTGTTCCAGCAATGAAGCTATCTATTGAATATATTGAAGTTCGCAGGATCCGGGATGAAGTAATGGAAGGATTCCATGATTGAGAAATACCAGTCAATCATGAAGAATGATGTTTGGGATGTGGTCCCAAGACCAAGTGGGAAGTCTAATGTGACTTCCAAGTGGATCTATAAGATCAAGCATGTTGCAGATGGCAGCATAGAGAAATACAAGGCAAGGTTTGTAGCTCGTGGCTTCTCCCAGAAAGAAGGGATAGATTATGAAGAGACTTTTGCACCTCTAGCCAGATACACTTCCATCAGATCAGTACTTTCTCTGGTTGCAGTGATGAAATGGAAGATACACCAGATGGATGTCAAGACAGCTTTCTTGAATAGTGTAGTCGAAGAGGAAGTGTATGTGGAGCAGCCACTCAGTTTTGAGACACATGATAGGCAGTCATATGTGTGCAGATTGAAGAAATCCTTGTATGGCTTGAAGCAAGCACCTAGAACATGGTATGGGAGGATAGACAACTTTCTATCCATTTTGGGCTTTACTAAGAGTAAAGCGGAATCCAACCTTTACTACAAGGTTGAGGAAGGAAATCCAGTGATACTACTATTGTATGTGGATGACTTGTTTGTGATAAGTGAGCATAGGTTGATTACCGATACGAAGAGGAAGCTTGCTGCCGAGTTCGAGATCAAGAACTTGGGTATGATGCATTACTTTCTAAGTATGGAGGTGTGGCAAAGTGCAAATGGAATCTTCCTTGGACAAGGGAAGTATGCAGTAGAGATCCTTAAGAGGTTCAGGATGATAGAGTGCAAGCCCATGGCCACACCTAAGGCATCAAACCTGAAGCTTCTATGTGATGCTTCATCTGATCCAGTTGATGCCACGATGTATCGTCAGATGATTGGGTCCTTGATGTACCTAACGAATATGAGACCAGATATTTGCTTTGTTGTGAACACCTTGAGCCAGTTCCTGACGGATCCGAGACATGTTCACCTAATTGCTGCAAAGCATATTATGAGGTACCTAAAGGGTATAGTTGACTATGGGCTCATGTATGATGCGAATCAAAAGTTTAACCTACAGTGTTATGTTGATTCAGATTGGGCAGGCAGTGCCATTGATCGGAAGAGCACTTCGGGGTGCTGCTTCAGTATGGGATTTGGTATGATCTCTTGGTTTAGCACGAAGCAGTCCTATGTGGCACTAAGTACAGCCGAAGCAGAGTATGTTGCAGCTTGTTCGGATAGCTATGAGGCAGTATGGATTAGGAAGCTACTGTCTGATTTGTTTGATCTCCAGTTGGATGCTACTTGTATATATTGCGACAACCAGAGTTGTGTGAAGTTGTCGGAGAACCCAGTGTTCCATGACAAGTCGAGCACATTGAGATCAAGTATCACTATATCAGGGATATGGTGTAGAGGAGAGCAGTGAAGCTCATGTATGTTTCAACGGACAAGCATATAGCCGATGTGTTGACGAAGCCGCTGGCCAGAGTGAAGTTTGAGTACTTTAGAGAGAGACTTGGTGTACTTCAGATCAAGATTCCTTCCAAGGGGAAGCGATGAGTCTGGAGACATAGATGCACATGATCCATTCTCACATGCTGGTAGGTATGTCCTCCCATGGTGCAGATGTAAGGGCTAGAGAGATTCTCACATGGTGGTAGGTATGTCCTCCCATGGTGCAAATGTAAGGGATGGGATTTTCCAACATCGTGGCAGGTGTGTCCTACCATGGTCGTTGAAGTAATTATTGGGTTTTTCCAATATGGTAGTAGGTGTGTCCTCCCATGGTCGCTAATGTAATTGCCGAGCCTTTACGACATTGTGGTAGGTGTGTCCTCCCATGGTCATTGATGTAAGTGTTGTGTCTTTCTGACATGGTGGTAGGTGTGTCTTTCATGGTCGTGATGTAAGTGTTGATCCCTTCCCAGATGGTGGTAGGTTGGTCCTCCCATGTCGGTGTATGTAAGTGTTGTGTGATGTGCATCTAGGTTGTGCTCCATGGCCTATGAGATGATCTGAGGATGATGAGGTGACAGTAGGGTACACAGGTTTTGCAGAGGCATATAATCAGTCCTAAGATGCTCTTGCAGGTTTTGCAAATGCAGTGTAATCAGTCCTGGGAGATCTTGTAGGTTTTGCAGAGGCAGTGTAAACAGTCCTGAGGTGTACCTACTTGATGGCTTGCTCGCAGAGATGATGAAGACCTACATGGAGGCTAGGCCTACATCCAACATGAAAAAGGGATAGCTCTATAGAACTTCCTATGACGAGTAGATTGGAGATTGATTGAGATAGTAGCAGCAGTGACAATGACGATGATTCAGTGACGATGATCCAGAGAAGAAGAGTTGTGCTAAAAGACCTGTGTTGAGAAATACCTTCCTAGTTAAGAGGGAGTGTTGATGTATTTGTAACTTCGGAATGTATTTCATATATGTATATTGTATCCCTACAGAGATGCTATTATTCCTCTATATGGAAGTTTCGTCATTTGTATTTACAAGTGTCGCAAGTTGTATTGCAAGTGTCGCAACTTGTATTTGATGGGTTATTAGACCACCAAGTATGGGGTTGGCCCTGAGGTTACCATGGGTTATTAGATTCTCTTAGAGAGATCGGCCCAGTTAGCTTATTAGGCAAGTCAAGTTAGTGTATAAATAGAGTGAGGGTGTCACTCTATTTGATCATTCACTCACTCATCTATTCTCTCATGTGAGTGTTGCGCACAAGTGGAGGAGGAGAAGCTGCTATGATACTATATCTTGTATTTGGGAATTGTATCATTGCTCTTTCTATCTCTAAGGAAGTTGCAGGGTTTTTGACCTTCTTGGATTTCCCCGAGGAAACTTTGTGTCTATTTCCTCTTGTGATTTTCTCTTATGATTGATATTTTGTACATGTTATTCTCTCAGATAAGATCCTATATCATATTGAATTGATGCTCAAAATATAACCTGCACGGGTTCAACAGGTACCTAGGATCGATAGTCATTTGATGAGCTTGATGATCACCACGGGTGATGCAGATTTCAACCTTTGCTACAAGGTTGAAGATGGTTTCTATATATAGATGGTATTCTTCTCTTATATGGATGAAAGAAGGAACTCACTATAGAGTTTGAATGATCTTGAGGCTCATATCAGTAGACCCATCTGATAAGAGATTGCATGGATAGGTATGTAGAAGATCACTCAATGCAGAGTGTGAATGATGTTCAGTCACAAAGGGAGAATTGATAGCTTCTTGACAAGATTGGGATTCACCAAAAGTAAAGATGACCCTAACCTTTACCTTAAGGTTATGAACCTATCATACTATTATTGTACGTGGATGTTTTTTTTGTGACAGGAGATGAGAAACAGATCATGGAAAGAAAGAAGTTGTTATCAGGACTATTTGACTTAGAGATGGACTCCACTATGATCCTGTGCGACAACCAGAGTTGTATCAAGATGATAGAGAATCCAGTGTTACATGATAAGTCAAAGCACATAGAGATCCGATATCTCTATATACAGGATATGGTACAGAAAGGAGCTATAAAGCTCAAGTATGCGAGCATTGACGAACAAGTTACTGATGTATTGACCAAACCTTTGTCTTAAGTAAAGTTGGAGTATTTATGAGACAAGCTTGGTGTAGTTCAGAAGGACCCTCCTCGAAATGGGGAGTGATATGGTCAATGATGATACTTGGACACTAGTATCGATATGGATACCTGTATCGATGATAAGGTTTCCTATACCGATGGTAAGGTTGATGATGAGGATACCTGTATTGATGATGTGGATACTTGTATCGATGATGAGGATGCCTATATTGATGATGTGGATACTTGTATCGATGATGAGGATACCTGTATTGATGATGTGGATATGTGTATCAATGATGAGGATACATGTATTGATGATGAGGTTACTTGTTCCGACGATGAGGTCGATGACGATAATACCGACGATGAGGTCGATGATGATGATAACGATGATGAGGTCGATGATGATGATATCAACAATGAGGTTGATGACAATAATATCGACGATGAGGTCGATGATGATGATGTCGACGATAAGGTCAAGAAGTGGTCCCTAGTGGACGAGAGGTATTGTATCATCGCCAGACTTCAGTCCCTGAATTGATATGTAGACACATGTCTCTGAGAACTGGTCCCTAGTGTATTAGAGGGATTGTATCCTCCCCGAACTTCGGTGCCTGAATTGATCCATAGACACATGTCTCTGAGAAGTGGTCCCAAGTGGATGAGAGGGATTGTATCATCCCCAGACTTCATTCCCTAAATTGATCCATAGAATATGTCTCCGAGAAGTGGTCCCTAGTGGGAGAGAGGGATTGTATCATCCTCGGATTTCGGTCCCTGAATTGATCCATAGAGATATGTCTCCAAGAAGTGGTCCCTAGTGGACGAGAGGGATTGCATCATCCCCGGACTTCGGTCCTTGAATTGATCCGTAGACATATGTCTCTGAAAAGTGGTCCTTAGACTTTGTCTAAGTTGACTAGTGGACTACATCATCCTGTTCGGATATCCACATCATCTTTTTTAGGATCTTGCATGCAATTAGGGTTTGCATGCAAATTCTAGGGTTTGCATGCATCCTAGTCACCAAGTTGATGCCTCCAGCACCTTAGCCACCTTATTCTATCACCCGAGAGATTCTTACATCAGTTCATTATCCCTCCTAGTCAGGAAGGCACCCACTTCTCACCTACTACCAGAGAAGGGTGCACTTCTTCACCTACCACTGCAGTTCCACTTTAGTTATACTCAGTTAGCTTCGATTCTCCCTGATTTGAGGCTAGTTTCATTCCCGACTGACTGTTTCACTCCGTTGGACCTCTAGATTGACTAGATGACTTGTTCTAACTTTAGTTAGCCTCCCATGCACCCTCCACTGAGTCCACTTCCCTATATCAGTGCTACACACTTCAGTTACACATGTTACACTTAGTTAGACTTAGATTGACACCTAGATGACTGGTTCTTGTGCATTGATGACCACCACTGATTGATGATGAGGACTCCTAGTTGGAGTCAAGCTACTCCATTCAGTGATTCGAGTGACCTTCTTAGTCAATTCAAATTGCTCAGTCATTGTTACATTATTGTATTGTAATTATTCACCCTTATTGGGATATTGAGCACTGTGCATGTTTTACACAGTTTTACACCATATTTTCTATGTTCATCTGTTGTGATTGATTTACTTGTTCATTAGATCTGTTGTGACTAATTTTACATGGTATCAGAGCCATTGCAAGGACAAGATCTCTTTTCTACAGGTGTTTCTACAAGAGGATTTGAGTGAATTTGCTCAAAAATTACAAAAAGTTTTGGCATGAAAGATCTCAAGAGCATTCGCTCAAGTGCATGCAAAGCTTGAAAATACTTCCAATACCACTCCAGAAGCTTGAGTTTCCACATAAATCCTAGATCTGATACATTGGACCCATTCAACATTGCTTGATCTCTAATCCTAGGTGTGATGCAACTCTAAAAGGGTGGATTGTTCGACCTCATTGTTCTTGGTTTTATTGTGATTTGCAGGTTATTGTCTCCATCAACTGCATTCGCTACTTTGCCCTTGCAAGCATTTCTACATCAGTGTGCACTCACTCCTAGCAATGGAATACTCTTCTTCAAAGCCTATCCTCACCCCATTCAATTATTTTGATTGGAAAGATGATATGGAGATCATATTGCGTTCAAAAGGTTACTACCGAGTCACTCTTGGTCTTGAATTGGAGCCAAACACCTTGTCAGATAGAACCAAACACTACAATAAGCTTGATGAAGCTTATGGTCTTCTTTGTCTCTCCATCTCCAAAGATCTTCACTTCCATCTTAGCAGATTGAATACTCCAAAATCTATATGGGAGCAACTTGAAACACTATTTAGCAAGTAGGACGAGCTTAGGGCTTTTCAATTAGAGAATGAATTGATTGCCCTTAGTCCTGAGAATTTTGAGACCATTAATGAATTCTTCACAAAATTCAAGAACTTGAACATGCAGTTGAAGAACAGTGGAGTTATCAAAGAGGATAAGCAATTGATCCTCTCCATTCTCAACAAGCTTGGTAAATATTATTCGGTATTTGTCTCTACTTTCAATTCCGGTCGGCTAACTACCCCGAAATGGAAGATGCCTACCTTGAATTCCTTCATTAAGTCCGTCACAAAAGAGCATGATAAGTTGATTCAAATGGGGTCCATAAGCTCCAAAGATTCAGCCCTGTATGTTCAAGGACCCAAGATCTCTAATGGTAGAGGAAAGCAAAAGAAGGAGAAGCCTAAATTCGAAGCTCACAAGCAAAGAGAGAAAGGCAAACAGGCGGATGCACCATACAGTTCGAAGTTCAAGCAAAAGGGCAAAGAAGGTAACAAAAAATCTAAATGTACTTATTGCAACCGTGGCTTTCATCCTGAAAGCTCATGTATGAAGAAGACTATATATCAAATGGCCCTCCTTTTGGAAAAGAACAACATAACTCTTCCTGACGGTGCAAGGAAGAAGGATAGGAATGATGATCATGAAAGAGGACAAGCACTCATGGCAACTGTTTCGAAGACCACTACTCTCTTGATAGATTCGGGTGCATCGAATCATATGGCTGCAAATATTCATTCTTTTTCTTCATTCGATCCAAACAGCTCCATCCCCATCCATTTGGGAGATGACTCAAAAATTTCTTCAAAGGGAAAAGGTACGATTCATGTAGATCATGGAAGCTTTCAGAATGTTCTCTATGTGCCTTCCTTGGCTTCAAATCTTCTTTCTGTGTATCAAATGACACACACTTGTGAACCGAAGCAAGTTACATTCATCCCTAATACAGTTGAAATTTTTGATTTCAAAAGTGGAAGACTTGTTGCAGTCATAAAGGCGAACCACACTACAAAATGCTATGAGTTTTCACACTTTATTCCGCTTGCAAATCCCACTTCTCTTCGCACACATGGTAATGAGGTTAGTAGGCTTTGGCATGAAAGATTTGGACATCTTAATTATAAGTATTTGCTGCTATTATCAAACAATTCCATGGTAGATGGTCTTCCACAACTCCGTTCCTCGAAGGCAATATGCACTGGTTGCATTATTGGGAAGCACCCCAAGCACAGATTCGACCGCGGCAAAGCTAGCAGAGCTTCTACAGTTTTGGGGTTGATACATTCTGATATCAGTGGTCCACTACCCCATACATAATTAAATGGTTCAAGGTATGTTTTGACATTTATTGATGATTTTTCCCACTTTACATGGGTATTTTTTCTCAAAAACAAGTCAGAAGTGCTTGGAAAATTCAAGGATTTTAAGGCTTCTGTTGAGACCACCACTGAGAGCAAGATCAAAGCTCTTAGATCTGATAATGGTGGAGAATATATTAAGACCGAGTTTCTGCAACTTTTTGCGCAAAGTGGAATTCAAATCCAACATACAATTCCTTACACACCCCAGCAGAACGGTGTAGCGGAAAGGAAAAATCGGTCACTGAAAGAGATGGCTACATGCATGATTGAATCAAAAGGTTTGGATGCAAATATTTGGGCTGAAGCAATCAATGTTGCTACATACATACAGAACCATGTTCCAAATTCATCCATGAAAGGTATGACTCCTTTCGAAGCATTCTTTGGTCACAAACCGGATGTGTTAAATTTGAGAGTTTTTGGCTCTACTGCATGGGCTAGAATTCCTTCCAAGAAGAGACGAGATTTGGATCCACAAAGTATTGAGTGCATACTAATAGGATATGGGGAAGAATAAAAAGCATATAAACTCATGGATATCAGATCTAAAAAGATATTCATAGAGCGTAGTGTGCAATTTGAAGAACAGCTTCAAGAATTGCAACTAGTCGAGGAAGAAACTGTCGTTTCACCGCCTTCACTAGAAGAAGATCCGTGCAGTGATAATGAAAGTATGAGTTCTGATATTTCTGATATTTAAGCAGCACATGATGATAATGACATATCAGGTTCGGAATCCGACCATTATGATCCTCCTCAGTTACCAAAGTGGGCCCAAAACACTCTTCAATCTGCTGGTTCGAACCTTGGAAATCCTGCTGATCCGAGACGAACAAGAGCAAACTTTCAAAGAGCAGGTATGGATATTTCTATTTATGATCCATTACTTCCTGAGATTTTTTATTTGATGACTTTTTTAGATCCCACATCATACTATTCTTCCCACCGAGATCCGAGATGGAAAAGTGCCATGGATGAAGAGTACAGTTCTCTTCAAAAGAATAATACATGGGAGTTAGTTTCTCTTCCACCTGGAAGAAAATTAGTGAAGTGTAAATGGGTCTACCGCACAAAAGTTGTTGCTGATGGCTCTATCAGAAAATACAAAGCAAGGTTGGTGGCAAAAGGTTTCTGCCAAGTCCAAGGAGTGGACTACACTAGGACCTTTGCATCGGTTGCAAAGATGGATTCCATCCGCCTTGTTTTGGCTATTTCCGCATCCAAGCACTGGGAAGTGCACCACATGGATGTGAAGAGTGCATTTCTACATGGAGACCTTGCTGAAGAGGTATATATGTAGCAGCCAGAGGGATACACATCAGATCCATCATTAGTTTGCATATTGAAGAAATCTTTGTATGGGTTAAAACAGGCCCCAAGAGCTTGGTATGCAAAGATGGACTCCTTCCTTCTTTCTCAGAATTTCCAAAGATGCAAATCTGATCCGAATGTGTATCTTCAGTGAGTTAAAGGTAATTTGTTATTTATTTTACTTTATGTTGATGATCTTCTCATTACTGGTAGCGCTCTTACTTCAATAAACAAGCTAAAAACTGCCTTAAATCTAGCTTTTGACATGAGCGATTTGGGCTTGCTGAGTCACTTTTTGGGCTTAGAGATAGCTCAAAATTTTGATGGGATCACTATATCTCAGCAAAAATATGCTTCCGACCTGTTATTGAAGTTTAATATGGCTGAATGTAAGTCAGCCCCATTCCCATTCCTTTCAGGAATCAGTCTTGAGGAGGGAGATTCTACACCGCTTGCAGATTGCAGTATGTATCGACAATTGATTGGTTCACTACTTTATTTGACACACTCAAGGCCTGATATTTCATATGCCGTGAGTGCCATGTCAAGGTATATGCAGCAGCCCCATGAGATTCATGGGAAAGCAGCCAAGCGGATCTTGCAGTATGTGCAAGGTACGAAACGTTTTGGCATACATTATGCTGTAGATTCTGAGCTTGATTTCATTGGTTTTACTGATTTAGATTGGGCAAGTGATAGCATTGATCGGAAGTCCACTTCTGGTTATTTTTTCATGATTGGCCATGGTTCTATTTGCTATTCCAACAAAAAGCAGGCAACCATTGCACTTTCTTCAGCAGAGGCAGAGTATCGAGGGGCAGTCAATGCCTGCATTCAGGCAGTTTGGTTGCAGGGTATTCTTTTCGAGTTTGGTTTTGGTGGCACTACTTCGACTGTCCTATTTTGTGACAATCAAAGTGCTATCAAGATCTCCACAGATCCATTTCAACGGAAAAGGACCAAACACATTGAGATTCATATGCATTACATTCGACAGTTGGTGCATGATTGCATCATCATTCTGCAATATTGCCCTACTGATGAGCAAATTGCAGACATCTTCACCAAGAGCTTCACTGAGAAGAAGTTCTCTTACCTCCGTTCACTGTTGGGGGTGAGTTCCATCATGGTGGAGACAGATTGATCCATTATTATGCTTTAGCTTGAGGGGGGGATTTCTTCCCACTGGGTTTTCCCTCTTTCCTCACTTAGTTTATTTTCAGCATTTTTTGGATTATTGTATTGGGGTGACCTTTGGTATTAGTTACCAAGGCCCCACATTATTTTTTGCACATCATAGTCTAGCTTGAGGGGGGGTGTTCGGATATCCACATCATATTTTTTAGGATCTTGCATGCAATTAGGGTTTGCATGCAAATTCTAGGGTTTTCATGCACTTTGAATGCATCCTAGTCACCAGGTTGATGCCTCCAGCACCCTAGCCACCTTATTCTAGCACCTGGAAGCTTCTTACATCAGTTCATTAGCCCTCCTAGTCAGGAAGGCTCCCACTTCTCACATACTGCCAGAGAAGGGTGCACTTCTTCACCTACCACTTCAGTTACACTCAGTTAGCTCTGATTCTCCCCAATTTGAGGCTAGTTTAATTTCCGACTGACTGTTTCACTCCGTTGGACCTCCAGATTGACTAGATGACTTGTTCTGACTTCAGTTAGCCTCCCATGCACCCTCCACTGAGCCCACTTCCCTATATCAGTGCTACACACTTCAATTACACATGTTACACTCAGTTAGACTCAGATTGAGACCTAGATGACTAGTTCTTATGCATTAATGACCACCACTGATTGATGATGAGGACTCCTAGTTGGAGTCAAGCTACTCCATTCAGTGATTCAAATGACCTTCTTAGTCAATTCGAATTGCTTAGTCATTGTTACATTATTGTATTTTAATTATTCACCCTTATTGGGATATTGAGCATTGTGCATGTTTTACACAGTTTTACACCATATTTTCTATGTTCATCTATTGTGATTGATTTACTTGTTCATTAGATTTGCTGTGACTAATTTTAAACGTCCCTATACATGATATGGTTTCTTAAATGGATAGCGATTGATCATCCCATAAAATAGATCATGTGTGTTGTAGGGTATTCTACTATGATGTTGTTGATTGGAAGATCTAGATGATGATGTTGTTGATTGAGAGATCCAGATGATGATGCTGTTGATCGGGAGATCGATGATGATGTTGTTGATCAAGAGATCCGGATGATGTTGTTGATGGAGAGATCCAAATGATAATGCTATTGATCGGGAGATCCATATTATGATGTTGTTGATTGAGAGATCCAGATGATCATTCTATTGATCGAGATATCCAAATGATGCTATTGATTAAGAGATCTAGATGATGATGTGGATGTAGCGGACCGATTGCTGCAGAAGATGAAGACTCAGTACCAAAGATGTTCCAGTATTGAAGACATTGAAGACGTTCTAGTAACTGCGTAAGTTACTAATGATGATTGAAGAAAGCTTCCAATGATTTATGGATGTATCATGTATCATGTTGTTGATGACTCCTTCCTCCGGCAGATGTTGTTAGAATATCCTTCTCATTAAGGGGGAGTGTTAACATATTGTAACTTCTAAGAATATTCTATTTGTACATTATTATATCCGTAGATGTTTATTCCTCCGTCGGAATGTTGTAACTTGCATTATTAGACTTCCCTAGTGGGGTCGGCCCAGAGTTAGTTGTAATGGGGTGTTTACGTCCCCTAGTGGGGTCATCCTAGTCAGCATTGGATTATATCAGTTGGGGATGACCTAGTTAGGTATTTTGTCTAGTGAGAGATAAAGTATAAATAGAAGTGTTGTGTCTCTCATTTAGACACACATAGTCACTTGTGAAACTCGCATAGGAGAGAGAGAGAGATCTACAAAGGAGGATAAGGAGGTCTTGTTTGGGGATTACATCTTTGTATTTGTTGGTCATCTATATTGAGGAAGCTTTGTTGGGTTTTCTACCCCATGAGGGTTTCCCAGGATAAATTGTGTCTCTTGTGTTTATGCTGTGCTTGTTGTTCTTTCAGTGATCCTGTATATGCTATTGTTGTGAAATAGAATGGAATACTAATGTTATCTATCTTATCATACTGAATCTTAACAATTGATAAAAAGAAAATGAGGGACGGATAGACCCGACGATGTGGTAGCTAGACCCAAGACGAAACAATGGATGAATATTATGCATTAAGCATGTAGGTTTGCATTTATGCTATTTGCACATGAAATTCTTATTAGTAATTAAAATAATGAATAATATTTATTTAGGAGAAAATAGTATACTAAACATTAGCATATATCCAACTCCACTGCACCCACAAAAAGAAAAACTAGATAGAAGCATCATTGGGGATAGACTTGAGTAAATCTAGGAATGTAGGTGCCCTCTCTTAGAAATTGGACACATGTTTGGGTCAGCTAATTATATTTAAATAATTAGAATACTAGGCATCTTTGCATGAAGCAACATGTGCTGTAGATAATTTTCCTATTTAAGGAAGGAAAAAGGAAGGGGAAAGGGGACCTTATGGCTGGATGGTTACTAGAATGTTTGCAATACATTTATTTGATTCTATTGTGAGTTTGGCTAGGGATATTGGTGGGGGGGAAGCCAACTTATGGATCCCTATTTTATGTTTGTGATTTCTACAGCCCCATTACTCGAGGGTTCGGGACGAAGAAGAGTATTCCTGGAATTGGTAGGGTGTTCAACCGAGTGGTCAGTTGGACATGTTAGCATTCAAACATTAGATTTCAACAAAAACGACTTCTCCTTTGACAACGGAATTGACCTACGACTAACAGGTATATTATTTCATTTGTATTTTCTAAGTTATATTTTTGGGTTAATTTTCAGTTTTCTATCAGTGGTAATATAAGATGTAAAATCTGGAGGACTTGCTACATTGTTTGATGTTGAGTTGGAAGACTCTAGAGCATCAAGACTATTTATATTTATCATGTTGATTTGATGTTGATTCGAAGGACTCTATAGCATCAGTTCGGTTACAATAAATTGATGTTGAATTGGGGAAACTTCGGAGCATTAGGTATAATTAAGAATGTGATGATTATGTTTTTGGTTTGATGTTGAGCTGGGGATCTGGAACCTCAAGTACAGTTAGTGATGTGATGATTATGATATTTCATGTTCTTCTGGAAAAATATTGATTATATGTCTTTGTGACTAACAATGTTTTGAAGTAATTGCAGGTAATGAGCCATGGAAGTTTCAATAAGACCATAATTTAAGGCAGATATTGAACTTATGAAACTTGCAATAAGAAGAATAAAATTAGTACAAGTAAAGACTATTCAAACAGATAATTATGAAACCTTTGAGCTAATCACGGGGGACGCCCTAGATTATAAGGCTCTTGAACTTTTAAGAATTTTTTTCTACACTAAACAAAAACTCTTTATATTGAGAATTAACAAATTAATGAAAAGGAAGGATAAATTGGAGAATAAAAGTATGTTTCTAAGCAAGAGGCCCTGAATTTGGATATGATCATTTCCCAAAAAGAAATATTGTAGAGAGTGGACATTAATGGGGGTAATGGTCCCTAGTACAATGGAGAGTTTTGTTGTAGGTCCACGATCACTCAGTTTTTCCATGGTACAGTATATGGATAGTCCAATAGGGATTTCATAAGGGGAATAAATTACAGGACTCTACATAGAGCGAACCTAAAAAACATTCTCGCTACTCTACATTAGTAATAAAGATAGAAAAAAACCTTGAAATTTTGACCAAGTATACAACAAAAAGGTAAGATTCTTCTTGTATTGCATGATTTGATTAAGTACTTGGTGTTGATGCTTGGTGTTGATATTGTAGGATTTAGAGCACCTAAGCTTCTTAGACACATTATGATGTTTGAGTTTGGTTTTGAGCTTGTTGTCTCTAGAGTACCTAAACTGCGTAGACTCATTGTGATGTTTAAATTTGATGTTGAGCTTGTAAGATCTAAAGCGCCTAGATATTCTTAACTTGAATGATGTACTGAAGTACTTGGTGTACTCTTATCACTTGGTGTGTTAGTTAATAACACTAGTTGTGTTACCACCCTTAATAGAGCATGCAGGAGATACACCAATGAAGGGTATCATACTCGTGTTGGGTGAGTTATGAATAATACAAAAGCTATGTGTTTTTCATATTTTTCTTATAAGCATGTTATGCACACATTATGCTTATGTTTTCTTACATTATGCTCAGGTGATGAGAATTGAAATGATTGCTTTATAAGGAAAAAAAAGTTGAAATGATGAAGAGTACTTGAGAAGAAGTACTACCATACATGAGGTATGGATGAGGATGATATATTTATGGCAAATTTATGTTCCGTGAAAATAATTTTGTCAATAGTTTACCTTAGATCGTGAGTTTTATATATATGCAATATTAACATATATTGTGTGTAGGAATATTACAAAGTTAAACTCTGTAAGTAAACTAAACTCAAAAAGAGTTGTTAAGAAAAGGAAACAATAAGATGTTGCAAAGGAAATTATTGTTTGTGTTCCTTTGATTTTGAATAATCATGTGTATGCATATATTTTATGTTGAAATTCTAGAGAAAATAATTATTGCATGTGTAAAATATAGATTATGAAAGGAAAAGAATCTTAAAAATATCCAAGCAGAGTTGTTGAAAATAAACAAGGTTGGAAAAGCAAGTAAAAGAAATAAAAAATGTATTTCGTAAATACAATTGAAATTTAAAACCAGATTCTTGAAGGGCACACAAGTCGGAGACAATGTTTTTTATAAGGGGGGAGGATGTAATATCCTCTCTACTGCCCCACGTTTTCTATAGGTTAAATACAAATGTAAGTTTATAATGTACTAGTTCTTGATGAGGAGCTCAAGGCCAAGGCCCCGTCAATAAACTCTGTAATTTGTTTTCTTCTTTGATTTGTAGACATAGAATATTGAAGGGCTTGATGAGACTAAATGATAGGGGCACTAATCCACTAGGGGGAGAGGTGATGGATGGGAATCCATGAGTGTGACGACAAGTGTCATCTTGGTTCCTCTCGCACTTAAGGAAAAGTGAATCATTGATGTTCACTCATCTAAAATATCTAAGTTGTAATACTAAATTGAAGTAAGTCTTGAAGTAGACTAAGTTACTTTCTTCCAACTAGCAAATAGTGGGATTCTATGGGCTTGCTATCGAGTGAAAGGTTAATTATTATTATAATATTAAGATTAGGCGATTATCTAATTTTTATAATAATTACAACTTGGAATCAAGTGCCATGAAAGTTATCCGTAGAGATTTCTAAATAGAATTAAGCTAATCTCTCTTATTTTGAGGAACTATATTACAATCACCTTCATTAAAAGAAAGATAAATTTGTCATGATAAATTATATATATATATAACAAGAGAAAAAGATTATACGAAATATTATTTTAATAGTCTTTTAATTGGTTACACACCAATATTAAATACATATACAAAGGATCTCATACCTTAAAAGAAAAATTATATGCCAATATAATTTATTGAACTCGTAATAAGAATTAGAATAGGGTTCTCAAACCCACGCATTTCAAAGTGAGAAGAGAACTCCATCGTGAGGATTTTTCCTTGATAGGAAACAATTTTTTGGAGCGAGAGTAGTTAGGGTTTTGTCTTTTATGGAGGTAGAGGCCTCATTGGAGAAAGGGGAAGAAGATATTGGCCCTTCGATGCTTTTGTATCTTTGAAGGGTGATCTCAAATCTTTAAGGAAGACTGCGTATGGATTATGGGGCTCATCTCTTACGGTGAGAAAATTCCAATACTTTACCTCCTTGTTATATGTGATTACAGAATAAAAGAGGATCGACCTTCATTGGAAAATCTGATCCCAACTGCGGTATGTAATATCTTATTTGTAAGTCATTAATGATAGACGACCCTTCAGACCACTCTTTTATTTTCATTCATTGTATAAATTATAATTTGTTGCGTTGTTACTCAATGGTCATCCTCCACAAAGTTATGTTCTTTTTTAATCTTTGACTGCGAGGAAGAGGACCGACCTCCTCATGGAGAGACAAAACACGTTTATTCTTTTCTTAATATCTGACTGAGAGTAAACGGAGCGGCATCCTCATGGAGATCCAACTCCCCTCTTTTCCTTTTAATAGAACAATTTTTGTAGGTATCAATGTTATAATCTAATGATGGAAGTGAGCCATATGAAAGGAGAGGAATCCTTGAAGAAGATGACAAATTGATCTCTTACCTTATTCATTTTTATCTGTCAATTTGATTGTTACCTTCAAGAAAAGGAGCGGCCTCAAAGAGAAGACCGACCCTAAATTTCCTATGCATCGGAAGGAGCTCTTCTTAATGAAAATAATTGGTTTCTTTTGTATTAATCCCTACCGTAGGAGGAGGGAAAAATGTTTCCAGGAAAGTCAAAACCTTAGGCTAATGCATGAACTACCTAGAGATGTATTAATTTTAAAATACATTATAAATTTACTTTTAGAGCTAAGTAGCGCACTTCCATGAAAAGAACAGCCCTAGGCTAACACATGAACTGTTGAGTGAAATATTCACCTTTAAATATATTATAATTTTACTTTCAAGTCTGTTTTAAGACAAGGATGGCGTTTCCAGGAAAGGTACAGGCCTACGCTAATGCATGAACTGTAGATTGATGTATTATTTTAAAATATATTATGATTTTATTTTCAATACTAAAAATAATTGTAATATGTTGGTACGGTTAGTTTTCTAGTGAAGCTATGATGGGCATATGCCTGAGTAACTCCCATTGAATTAGTAATATAAAATTATTAAACTATGCTTGGAATGAATCCATGAGGGGCACAACCCTTAGCTTGGTTGGTATCAAAATGAAATAACATTCTTTGTGTATAGAGAATAAGGAAGGCCAATTCCTCATCCTCACAATTATTTATTCACAATATTTATGTTTACTCTGAACTCTGCAGTTATTTATTAAGGGTTGAGTAAGATAGTTTTGCTTTGAGTTGAACCTTTCAGTTAATATACTCCTTGGAATTTCATTATAATCAAATTTCTTGGAGAGGCTGTGGATTGACTTGACAAAAGGTCATTTTCAAATAACTCTCTAGTCCCTTCACCTAGTGGATTTTTTTCCCAGCTCGGGGGTGGCCTTTTGATGGGAAGCACATACGCTATATAGAGAGTCAAATGGTTGGGTGGAAAGTTGCAGTCAAGCCTTCAATTACAAGCCTACATAATCCAGATAACTCTTTTACATTTCCTTTGTAATTATTATTCATCAAGGTTAATAAGTAATGTCATTTAGAATTGACATGGACATCTTGAAATAAATATGTTATTTTAATTCAATGAATAGTATATATATGAAACCCATATTGTAAGATTATAAGTGATAAGTATTTAAAAATATATCATATGCTTGACTAAGACAATTACTTGGCTACATTAAATTTGTGGAAATCTAAACTTGTATAAATAAAAGTACTTTATGGTGAAAACATGAAGTTAGGTAACACTTTTTTTGAGAATGGAGAGGAAAAAAAATAGTGCACGGGGATAAACACGCGAAAAAAATTCAACTTCAAACTCTAGGTCGAGAGTTTGTGAGATTTCAAACTCTCGGTCGAGAGTTTAATAAAACTCTAGGCTGAGAGTTTGAACCAATCACAACGTCGTATTTTAACAAAATCTCTCGGATGAGATTTTAAACTAAACTCTCGGCCGAGATTTTTGAAGATATTTTCTCGGCCTAGAGTTCGTGGTCAACAAAACCTACAAAAATCCCCTACATCTCTTCAAAACCTGCAACTTCAGCAAGGAAAAACCCTTGCAAATTTTAAAGATTATTTGTCAAATTTAATACCAATGGATTCATCTTTGAATCTAATTTCCAACGATATAAGAATTGTTTCATTTCATTTATGATTTATATTTATTCATAATTTTTTTCTAAACCTTATCCCTTAATAATTTTATTGTTCTAAAAATCGCCCGAAAAAAGAAATTCAATATCATAACAAAGACAACACCAAAAAAATTGAAATCTTCACAGGGATCTGCCTTGCCCCGTCCTCTTCAAAATGGTACTTTTAGTTTTTTCAATAAGAGTCATACTAAAAATAAAATTGAATCTGACCAACATGTGTCAATAAATCACCATTTTATGGACATATGCTATTTCGATAAATAATAAAAAATAGTTCCCAAGTCTAAAAAGCCTCAAAATATAGTCCATCCACAAGTGAAGTTTGTCTAGATTATGAGCATACATTTTTTTCCCTAAAATGAATAACCACATATAAAAAACTAGTGCTCATGTAGGTCACTCATTGTCCATACCTGAAATTTTCAAGTATATGCCATTGGTGAGCACCAAATTTATCCCACTATAAATTTTGCAGTTTGTTTGTCAAAAAACAAGCAAAAATGGTTACCCAACTTCATGTTTTCACCCTTTACTATCTTGAAGCAATGATTAGCTCATAATCGAAAAGTATCTTAAAAGTGTTTTAATAAGTTATATAGATTGTACACAAGCTTGGTAAGAAATATTCTTAATAATAAATTGATGTGTCTCAGATAATGGTATGAAGTTATCTAATAGGTTTAATATTCTAATTGCAAGGATATAGGGAACTTATTCTTCTTCAATATAATAGATACTTTTAAGTGATTGTATTATACAAAGAAAGTGTTAGTAATTTGATCCCATATAAAAGATACATCAAACTGCTACTACTTTATTATTTAGAGTACCTTAGAGTGTATGGTTGCATGGATAAGTATATTGATTATAAGTAAATAACATCGTGAGGAAGTAATCCCACTCTTAAGTTTGAATAGTTATGGTTAAGTAACAATTAATCTACATATTGGTTGACTTTGTCTAATATGGAGGAACTGTTATACTCATCATGCAATGATTGGATAAACATAATTTTTCACATGAATTTATGACAGTTGCTATGCTTGATGAAGGTAAAGGAATCTAATGATAAGTTAACCTAGTTGTTTTATAATTACTATGTCATTCTATTATAAGAGACTTACGCATTAATAGAAGTGGATTATACGTTTCATAGATGTGAGAATACAACTCATGGAAATGTACTTTTTGTTGAAGAATGTAACTTGAGAGGATATTCTTATTTGTATCATTTGTAATATATGTATTGTACTTCCTTGAGAAACTATTATTGATGTGATTGATCATGAAAAAGTCATTGAAAGAGACAATGTAAACCCTAACTGTTAGGTCGGCCTAGAAATATCCAGAAAATATTATTTTATTGATAAATGGACAAGTCGGCCCTGTTAGGAGAGTCAAGTCTGACTTGTTTGGGGAAAAAGGTCAAGTCATGATCAGTATAAATGAGGAGCTCTCCCTCCTCATTTTGTCACCTCACTCACTCATCAAGTTCACATGAGTAGGAGAGCTAAAGTCAAGTGAAAAGTTGCTTTTGGAGTCTTATTGTTTTGGGTCATTGCATGAGGAATGCTATTGTACATTCTGACGAATCTATATAGAATAAGTTTAATGGGTTTTTCTGCCCCACGAGGGTTTTCCCATGATAAATTATTGTGTACTATTATCTATGTTGTGCTTGTTTATCTTTCATTGATCCTTATTGTTAGTGCATTTAAAATTCTAACATGGTATCAGACTTGGCATGAAAGAAAACATTGTGTTGCTACTGCAACTGTAGAAACTAGGGTTTCTATTTATGGGATATCTCTCCACAGATCAGCCGGAAAAGAGGGTCCAATAAACTCGCCTCACTAGGGTGAATCTTTCTATCGAAGAAAAATTTCAATGTGAGGGTTTTCTTTTTTGGGCCCACCACTGCAACTCGGAGAAC
This sequence comes from Larix kaempferi, assembly GCA_027924585.1. Taxonomy (NCBI): domain Eukaryota; kingdom Viridiplantae; phylum Streptophyta; class Pinopsida; order Pinales; family Pinaceae; genus Larix; species Larix kaempferi. Next base: position 16,393,455 of record BSBM01000769.1, read on the forward strand.
TGGGGCATCAATTTTTTGGAGGAACTGTCCACATAATCGAAGAAAATTATCTTTTCTCAGCTCACCTTAGGTGGGCGCATATTTTCGTCCTCTAATATTTTCAAGATACATAAGTTGAGAGACTAGGGTTTATCTAACAAACCCTAGGAATTTTGGAAGCGAGATCATAGAAATCAACTTCTTATTGGAGCATCTCATTTGGTAAGTTATACTCTCTCTATTTCCATTTGAGGATCTCATTTATCAAATTTATCAAGATGACAAATCATACCAATATCAAGGATAGGCTTGAAGGGGTAGAGAAATCTTGAGCATGGAAGTATAGGGTGATGCTCGTCCTAAAATACATTGAATTGGAAAAATATGTCACAGAAGTATTTGTGGATCTAGAGGGAGATGAGGACAAAGAAAATCACAAGAAGAACGTGATAAAATCCAAGAAGATCATAGCTAACTTCATCAAGGATCACTTGATCTCACAAATCTCATCTCTGAATACTGCGAAGAGATGTTTGATGCACTAAAGTGGCTATTTGAAGGAACCAACATCAATAGGAATATTACCTTGAGGACTCAACTCAAGGATGTGAATATGCAAAGCAAATAGAGTATCCAATCTTAATTCACAAGGGTATCCCACATCAGAGATCATTTAAGTGTTATTGGAGACGAGGTTGAAAATGCATAACTAGTGATGACTACCCTAAATGGTCTTCCAATACCTTGGGAGTCATATATTCAAGGAATATGTTCCAAAAAGAATCGCATCTTGTTCAGTGCACTCTTTGAATCATGCACCTAGGAGGAAATAATGATTGTATCCAGAGAAGAAACGTTAGGTGATGAAGACAATCAAGCTCTAGTGGCTCATTCCAAAAGAGGCAAGAAAGAAGATCATCATCATAAGAGGTGTCACAACGGTAGAATACCTCCTAGAGACTATTGAAGTAGTATATGCTACAATTTTGATGATATGGGACCCATGGCTAGACATTGTCCCAAGAATAAAGGTAACAAGAAGGGAAACAAGAAAAGACATCATGCTCATGTTGCGGAGGATGATGAACCTGTAAGGAAGAAATAAAAAGAGGATTCTTCAAGTGATGAAGAATATGTTATGATCTCAACACTCACAGGTATAGTCTCACTTGGAAACAATGATTGGATTGTTGATAGTGGTGCTTCTAAGCACATGATAGGTTCCAAGGATGTTATCAACAAACTAACAGAAAAGGATTCACCTGACAAGGTGAAACTAGGAGATGACTATAAATATCCCATCAAAGGGGTAGGAGAAGCTTCCTATAAGCTTGAACTTGGGAAGCCTATCAAGATTGTAGTGCCCTATCTAGGCACTCGGTCTCTATTCCAGGTTATCAGGTTATACCTAGTTTTTCCCTTACTATTATTAGAAGAAAACAAAAGATTCAACCGTCTATATTTCTGTTTTCTAAATGTTTAAATGTCTGTTTTCTATATGTTTATATGTTTCTGCAATTAAATAAACATAATCTTAAAACTTTCCATTTAATTCTGTTCTTTTGACATGCATAGCTTGGAAATAAAAGAAAATACATTCTATTTAAGCTGGTTCAGAAAAATACCTGAATCCGTCGATTTGAAGTAAGATAAGAAGATTTCTGTAATCGATTCTGTAAGTTACCTTAACAACCCAAAATGATGTGTCCACCTTGCCGATCAGCTATTATCGTGCTGACCCTAGGAAATCAATGGATTTCCTAGCCCCCGAGCCCACAGACCGATAATCCCGACAGCAACCTTCCTCAATACCTTTCCATAGCTCAATCATAATATTGCTGATTTAACCCCCTCCTCAGTCTTTTCTTTTGAGTTTCCCACCTCCTCAAAGCTTCGAGTTAACCCCCTCCTCGGCATCGAGTTAACCCCCTCCTCGGCATTCCTCCTTTTTCACAAACATCCTCACAGTTCTCCCACAACAACCCCCTCCTTGGCATCGAGTTAACCCCCTCCTTGGAATTCCTCCTTTTTCACAAACATCCTCACAGTTCTCCCACAATAACCCCCTTACTACTTTGTTAAATCCCCTCTTTATAGGAATCCACCTCCTTCATAAAGTCAAACTTCCTTATCACTCCACTGCCCTAGCTTTCGTGGTCTTTTTGGAAGTACAAATCATTAATGCATCCCCTTTTTAAGGTAAAAAGGTGGAATATATATTATTTTTAAATCACCCAAGTTTCTCTCGAGTAGTGGAATTGTTAAATAATTTATTTAAACAAATCTTTTAATTTATTTGGAATGATTCAGTTAATTAATCAAATGAATAATCTACGTAATAAATTACTCAATCCACTATGCTTTATAAAAAGGGTTATTACCATTATTATTATTAATTAAATAATAATATTAATAACAATAATAATTAATAATTATAGTAATTAAATTAGTTGTGAATAGTAATTAAAATATTTATTGTTTTAATTGATAAGTGTCAACATAGTACCTTTAGGTATAAATAATGAAATATACTAAAGGGTTTATTTAATCATGATCAAAAATTATGTAGCACCCTCTTCTAGTATTAATGTTTAACTATTATACTTCATATTGGAGTCACCTTCACTTGAGGACGCTTACAATTAATGACACTTATTTTAATCATTCATTACCATGTTTACATACAAAGACTAATTAACTTATTTCATACATTAGAACTTGATCATCTTTTGCTAATTAAGTCATTCACCAAATACTTAATTGAGTTATCTAGGATAACTTATAACATTGTTAAATCTTGATAAGTAGGTTGTAAACCAATATTATTGCGCATGTGCATAATGTGCATGCGTGGCCAGCGTATGCACAAGACAGACATGTACTATAAACATATGTCATATATATATATATATATATCCTATGCATAACAGCTAACTAACACTAATAATACTTTATGCAAACTGAACAAGTATACATTCATCATAATATTACTAAAACATCATCTGTTATTTTATCAGTTAACCTTTAAGATTTCCTTTCGTTATTTTTATGATTACCTTTGATCAATCATTCAGGTGCAAGGAAAGCTACCTACTACCACTAACTCAAAATAAACGGATACCCAACCCCCAACAGTACTAACTATCATATCCTCCCATCCTGACCTACATCCACATCCTCCCTATCCTTCCTCTGCTAGTATAACAGTGGATGTCGGACTCATCGACCTGACCACATAGAACATGAGAGAGATAGCGTCGGCTGAACAACGGACCTATCCTCCCCTAGCAGGCATCCAAACATCGTCATCACAACTACATGGGGAGCGTGTCTCAACACGGCCCTCCCACGACCTCGGGTATCATAGGAACATAGGGTGGGAAACACATCCATCCCTCTCAACATACTGGGCCTACGCCCTTATCAAATCATACTCTGCTGCTCTCGAGATTATTGGTCCATGTCATCGTTTCATCAATTTCGGTTGCTAAGGTTTACTGCATGGATAGGTTCTTCTCCGTATATCAGATCAAGTACCTAGCTATCCCATAGCCCTCGTGTCCTGTAGGTTAGTATTCCGCAAGATGCACCTTTTATAACAAGCATTCCCATTCAATCGCCAATTGATCCATATCATCAACATCATTTTATTTCACGTCACAATTTCATCACAGGTATGTATGGAATATAATAGTTCTATCAATTTCATCATAGGATGGCATCCACGTACAACACCATATATTTTACATTCTATCATTGTCTGATCCATATTGTCAGCATCATTTATTTCATCACATAAAATCATTAAATTGATCACAACATATTTACCACATCATATATATATATCACATTTCCTCCAGGACGATTATCAAACATACACTGTCATTATGAAATAAAAGAATCTCATGATAATCATAACTTAATAACTGCATGAATATAGTAACATCATTAACACAGTAGCAACATATCATCATGTCTATCATGCCGAAAATATAGTTCACGTTGTCTAGCTGAGTCAAATAGATAACAAGCAATTAAAGTGAAAGGTGTCTAACTCATAAACATGCCTAGTCAAAATATGGGGCATTACATACACCCACCCTTCAGGAAACTTCGTCCCGAAGTTATGGTCATAATAATGCAGAGAAATTCTTGATGCTTAACCTCTTCGTTTTCGCAATTAGCAGGTGCTGGCCATACTTGTCCTACTTAGCTTTGACTTGACCGAATATGTCGGTATTATATTATGGCTTTGCTTCTTTTATCCCCCAGGTGTGTGTTCTAATAATTAAGGAAACATTTAGATTAATCCTTTTGTTGGATCTCAATATTATTCCTAGAATGCCTAAATGTTATAATTATGTTCTATCCATCTTAGTATCCTATTTCATGCCGTTTAGTAACATCCTTCAAGTTATATCATCCAGAGAGGTTTACTCATCACAAAAGCTTATATTGATCCAACTTAGCATGAAATAATCAACGATTTTTTTATTTTTTTTTAAAGGAGAGCTGAGAGTTCATAATCTTTAATTATTCAACAAGCGACTACAAGGGTCCTTAAGATTTGCATACCTCCTCTAGGAGATGAAGATCCCTGTCATTTCATCCTAAGGTCAAACATTCTTATTACTTTAGTGTTAATAAGCCATCGGCATCCTTGATAACCATCCGTATTGTAACAAATATTAAATTAGGGGAAGTATCATTTATTCGAGTGTTTTTAGTAACTATATCTTACCAAAATGCTTATGTTCACGGATAGTATCTGTTAGGGGTTTAAACAACGTAACTTTATTTATTGAGGTGCACATCGATTCCTATTTTACCTCCATTATTACCCCATTTACTTGTATTACTAGTTCACTTAACCTGGTTGAGGGTTCGGCGCACCTTCATTCACGGTAACTTCATTAGTCCCTCAATAATTTACCCACTTTTATAATTTACTGCTCGTTCATTTGGTAATTATTAAATCCTAGTTGTTTCTCAATAATATCTCCCCCATCATGACAATTTAACCTAAGCTAGACTAGTCGCATAGAACCCTCACCCCTTTCTCGCACATACCTAGTTACTTCAATCCTTTTCCACTTACTATATTGAAACGTGATTAATTGCACATTACGCATAGAAAATTTATGGTGCTGATTTTAATACATAGATATCTCCCATATCTTAATACTAATTAAATTTTCCACTAGGGGAATCCATTCACACATACCTTAAATATTGACTTACCATCTGTATTTGGAGTGCCTCATACAACTACACATTATCACTAGACATGAGATACACATATAATCTTACCCCCCCTTTCTTGACAGTTTGTAAAGATGCCCATTCTCATCAATAATTAATTTCATCATTTCTCATAAATTGGAAATGCACTATTTCCCTTAAAACATAGTTTTATTACAAATTCCAAGTACTTGATTTATAATGGTTGTTGGACTATTGGTCAAGTGTTACTGACCTTCAATTATCTCCCATTTTGTTAGCTTCCTACCATGTCCTTACTCCATTTACTACCTTATTAGATTTGATTAATACCTCTCTTGTTTCTATCGATGATCCTCCCCTTATATAAATGTATAACTTGTAGATCCTGTACATAATGGGAAGCAACACAGTTATCCTAGTCACTGATAGTGGTGACCATCACCCCTTAATATTTGAACACAAATGTATATTTGTTCAACAATTCGACGCATTATTAGACATAAGTGGACTCCACTATCATTTTAACTAATAGAACTAGAACACTTCTTCATTCCTTACAATCGTTAAGGTATATTACCTTGCCATTTCACTTATCGGTAATAAACAATGACAAAAGTATCGTAACATCATTAAATTAGGAGAACTATTATTGTTTAAAAGGTTTTCATGGCTATTTCTTATCAATTACAATTGTTATCATGTTTATTTATTATTCTCATTTTCAAACCAATATAATTTGTTGGGAACCATTACTTCTTCAATTCCTTAAGAATCTCATAGCTAGTTTTGTTCCCACCCTTACCATCGCAAAGGTAATTACTAGTATTTATCCTAGTTTTACATTGTAATTGTACATCACCACTCTTTATACCCACCCAAGCGACCTTTATGTATTTTGTAAAGGCCTTGGTCTACCCCTACAATTTGAACGAGATCATCATTCGTAATATGTTCAATCATATTAGAACTTCATAACAACCGCTTTAATTGAGTTAGGTTGAGGACTGTATTGAGATTCTTATGACTCTTATATTATTACCCGAGATCATCATTATATTAGGTATGATTAATCCAAAAATCTCCCCTCTTTTTTTTTTGAAAGCTTTTCGCACCATTACACCAATGTTTAACTTAATTAGTCTAAGCCATGTCCCCCCCCTTAATAAAATAGTCTTTTAATAAGCTTTATATGCAGTTCCCCCAGTTTATGTCCATGGTGTTTTCCATAATGTGATTCAAAAGGATACCTATCCTTGTATCCAACAATTTATTTCCTTCCATCATCTTATCTATGTATTTTTCACTACTCTAAATAACACTCATCTTTATTTTTAAATGGGAATTTTTATTCGTAATATCATTATGAGGTGTTCATGAGTTTTCACTTAATTTGTACTTTGTACCAAGTTATCTATATACACACACATCGACGTTTGTGTAATCTGCTGTGGGGACCTAGGAACGCACAACTCAAACACCACTCCATGTTTATTTTACCATATTCTCTTATTCCGCATAAGCAAGGTTTAGATGTGGTCGACCTAACAAATGACACCTTCACATAACCACTAAACATGTCAATTACTTAACATGTACAACCATTCAATACAACTAAATGATGTTACTTAGCATTGCAACTAACGCATTCTACGAATTTCATTAATAGATTTAAAACACCAATTTTCCTTTCTTAATTGATATAAAATTTCCACTCTTTTAATACTCATTTGAATTATTATAGATGGTTGTAGATGTTGGCTTTTAAGTTGATCTTTCTACGTGAGTGAATGTCTTAGACTTTTAGCATGTATTTCTTTTCATCATAAGACTGTCAACTTAGCTTAAAGTAAACTAAATAAGGTTTGTATAGGAAACACTAAATTTTAAGTTTATTTTAATAAAATTATGGAAGCCACTGTCATCATAAGAACCCCATCCTTGTACCAAATTGAACTGAATTTAGAGAAGAAATATGAGAAAATAAAGGAATTTCATTTCTACCTTGTCATTTTACATCACGAGAAAAACCTAATGCAGTGCTCCTTAAAATGCCTATATTCATACGTATGTGCAAGGAACAGTTTGTTAGGGTCAACGTGTTGAAATCTATGGTCGTTTTCATTAATGATTTTGTTATGTAGTGATATTAGCGTCTTAGCATTTGGCTTGCCATGCTCATTTTAGCGGTTCTTAGCTTTCAGATTAGGTGTTTGTTTCGTCTCTTCGACCATACGTTGAAGTCTCGACAAAGTTTTATAACATTAAGATTTTGACTTATATCACAATACATCCAACTTTACAAATTAATCTTTCTAATTATGATTTGTATTATATTTAGGGATTTTTTTTTTTGTAAATTTCGTTGAATGTCCAACACTTATAACATATCCATTAATTTCATGCCATCTATTTTCCTTAATATAATAGGATACGATCTTTTATAAATCTATAAGATACTCTATACATTCATGTATCAAGAATTACCAATTTACATGTACATGTATAACTTTAATGTTAATGTCGTTTATCTCAAAAAAATGTATCAAATCACAATATATAATTATCCCTTTTTTTTTTATAAACTTACTCATATATTTATGTCCTCATCCATTGGGTAAAATATATATATATATATATATATCCACTCCTATATTTCGATGTCACATTTATTAGATAAACCTGGTAAATACTCATCTATCTCAAATCAAACTCATTAATTAAAATATATAATTCTATTGATATATTTTAATTCATATTTATTGAATAAATTAGTTATTCATATATCTCAATCTACCTCTTATTAAATGAAGTCTACAAGCCTACTTACATACCTCCGTATATTCTATTTATATTTGAACTTTAAATGGTGTGCATAAAGATTACATGAATACCCCTTTCATACATGACATTCATCACTTGAACTCAAGCGCTCCATGAAGATGGTGATCCCGTCGTAAGAAATTTTTTATTGATTTAAATAAATTTCGATCTCAGCATAGTCGTTCCTTCCTCCTAGAGTAAGGATAGCTTTTATTGGAGGGAGTTGTCTTGCACGAGCTTGAGGCTCGGATGGTGCATGTGGGTCCCTATTGGTATTGGTGCTTGGTTATATTGGAGGCCTCACTGGTTAGTTGATAAAATCTCTAAATTTGCAATGTTTTTGATGTTAATGATTCTTAATGAAATAATCAATTCCACAATTGTTATCTACATGAGATTATTCTACCATTCAAGCTTATTAATAAGAGATAAAGAGTATGACATATCCTTAGATAAATGGTTGACATGTATGCTCTAGTGACTCGGTTACAAAGAAGCATATCATGAAATTATGTTCAAACATTGTTCCCCACTAGGATTGAAATTTTAGATCTATGGCTCTTGTCGAAATCAATAACTATAACCAAGTTGTTAAAGAATTAAAATCTACCACTGATCCCAAATGATTTTGTTAATTCTATTACTAATCCCAATTGCAATTTTTTATTTTTTTCCTTACATATTCTAATTGTGGGAGAGAGAATTCCAAAATTTAGAATGAAACACTAAAGAATTTGCACTTGTCACTTTTAAGAATTTACACTCATTCAAATAAAAAAAAGTACCAATAATTTACACTCATCCCAAAATACTAGAGTTGTGTGGTTACATATTACAACCCAAGGTTGGAGAAACCTCAAGGCCCAAACTCAATTATCGCCATTTCTAAATAACAAAGCAACGACACATGGCACAGAGAGAGTAAGCGTATTATCGGTACCAAGATATAAAAAGAAAATGCCCCTCTTTATTTATTTTTTTCACATACGTAGCATGTGATCGATATCGAGATATAAATGAGTATTTTGTTTGTTGGCTTTACCGGCGAACACTAGACTGAAGGAATGGTGATCTTGTGGCTCAATGGTAAAGGCACATTGTTATATGCCGTCCTCTCGTTGCTGAGCGCTCGGCATTTGGCACGTGTGCGCTGGGCATACAATGGGGAGCACCACAAGGAGAGGTAGGCTCTCGTCCATGGCGCTCGGAGTGTGGAGGCAATGTGGAGCCCCTTGGCTTGGCTCTTGGTCGCTTTACCAGCCCTCGATGCTGTGCGCATTACCTTATGTGAGCTCAGTGCTTGGACTTCGATGGTGTGCGGGGTGTGTCGAGTGCGTGGGGTGTGGTGTGTTGAGTGCACGGGCCCACTGACCCTTTTCTCTCGGTGTTGAGCACTCGGGTGATAGAGGATGCGTGCCCCCCCCCCTCCAGGCTTGACACCTGGACGATAGAGAAGGAAATCAACGACTCACGATGAACCCGCGCCGTCAACATGCTCGGGAGTTAACGAGAGAGGCGGTCATGGTAGGGATACCACTCGCCTACGTGTCATCCTCCAGCTCATCCGCATGCTCATAAAGCGATATTAGAAACCACTAACGGCTCATGCGGAACTGCCAAATGTGATGTTATTATAAAAAAAAACGTGGTAGTTCTTTTCGGCAACCCCTTTATTTTACCTGGGGTGTCGACGCCTTCAAACCCTAACACTAAGCTTCAATGAGGGGGAGGGCGCCTCCTCCACGCTGGGATTGTCCAGATCATGCCTCCCAAGAGAAATACAGCCGCCATTACTCTATGAATGGAAGCAGCTAGCCATGAGAAGGACGTGATATTAAAGACGGAGAATAGTTGTTGTAAGAATTTCTGGGTGCAGCGGGCTTGCAGGCAAGGAAGAAAACACCATTTTTAAGACGGATGAGAGAGGAACAATGCTCGGCTCCTCAGGGAGTGAACTCTAAACCCTACCTTCGAAAGGTTATAATGAATGTCATTTGTTTCATTTGCACTTTGGAGAGCCCGGCTCTCGTCCCTCAGCCGTCATGAAAATGGGGAGTTTCGCACGGGGTCAACTTGTTGAGTTTGCCAGGAGATCTCTTCCACAGTGATAACCTCGCTAGCATCCTCATGGCCATGCGTCAAGCTTCCACGCGGAGGTAGGTAACAACAAGGCTGGGCTCTTGTGTGAGCTTGGCACTTGATTGTTGGGCATTCTGATGCCATGGTGGAAGATTACGGTATGCTTCTTGGGGCCCAAACGCGCTTTAATTTTCTTATTCCAATTCTTTTATTCGAAGTCAAATTTTAAGGTTTAGCTTGTGTAATGTGCAGACGGGGAAAGGAACGTACTCTGCCTTGGAGTTTCCAGGTTATGCAAGAGAGTTGAAGGAAAAGAAAATAGGGTTACAGGGTTGGAAGCTACCCTGGTAAGCCTCATCCTTCCAGGGATACCTTCTGCCAGTTATCTGGTCACACTTTTTAATTTGCTCAAAGGAAGAGATGGGAGTTACTAGTTAATATTTACATCGCTGCCGTGGTTATTAGTTTAGTTTAGTTGCTAGATTAAGGTTTGCTCCCCCTTTTTTTTTATTGGTAGCCATAATGGCTATTCCTGTTCACCGAACTGTATTGTAAAAGCTTTAGAATTTAAGCCTCTACGTCAGGATTTCTCTTCATAGGGTTTTGACGAATAAGGTTTGTGTGTTACAATTGGAACCATCAATGAATTATAAGAACAAAATTTGTGTTTTAAAAATCGAGTTCAACAACACGACTGTGTTGTTTCGCCACTATGCATGCTTTCGGCATTTTCTATGAAGTTTTGCTTGTGAAGTAAAAAAAAAATGTAGGTTTATATGGGAAAAGCCCTAGCTATGCTTCTGTTATTTGTGTGAATGCAATGTTTATTAGTATTCGGGGAAAGCCACACTTGCGACTACCCTTTTGCTTACACAATAAGTTAATTGATTACTCCCAGCACCACGACCATGCCGGTGTTGAAATCTTGGTTCATATGTATTTATTTATTTAAAAAAAACATTGTTTATCTAATTGATTTAGCATTGGATTAATATTAGGGTTTGAATATTAAAAGAGTTTATATAGGAATGTTGTTGTTTTTCTAAAAGGATTTGTTTAATGAAGTCTAGGCCGAGCCCTAAATATGGTTATCGTTTTATTTCTCTTGTTTTATAATGAAATCTTTAAGCCACGAGGCTCTGTCAAAATAAGGTCTCGGCATTTGCCTATGAATGTGGCTCCGTTTAAAATATTAAGCAGTTATATATATTCACAGGTTTCATAAGCAGTTATATATATATATGGTTCAAATTATGTTTCTGTTATGTTTTATAAATAAATGGGAAAGGCTCTTCAAGTTATCTCCCTTTTGTTGCAGCCATCATATTTGTTTATTATTTTCTAGTAAATTCACTATACTTCTAGGTGTAGTTAGGCCCTAAGGCCTCAGTGTTTGAGCCTCGGCTCTGATACCAAATGTAGTGCCCTATCTAGGCACTCGGTCTCTATTCCAGGTTATCAGGTTATACCTAGTTTTTCCCTTACTATTATTAGAAGAAAACAAAAGATTCAATCGTCTATATTTCTGTTTTCTAAATGTTTAAATGTCTGTTTTCTATATGTTTATATGTCTCTGCAATTAAATAAACATAATCTTAAAACTTTCCATTTAATTCTGTTCTTTTGACGTGCATAGCTTGGAAATAAAAGAAAATACATTCTATTTAAGCTGGTTCAGAAAAATACCTGAATCCGTCGATTTGCAGTAAGATAAGAAGATTTCTGTAATGGATTCTGTAAGTTACCTTAACAACCCAAAATGATGTGTCCACCCTGCCGATCAGATATTATTGTGCTGACCCTAGGAAATCAACGGATTTCCTAGCCCTCGAGCCCACAGACCGATAATCACGACAGCAACCTTCCTTAGTACCTTTCCATAGCTCAATCGTAATATTGTTGAGTTAACCCCCTCCTCAGTCTTTTCTTTTGAGCTTCCAACCTCCTCAAAGCTTCGAGTTAACCCCCTCCTCGGCATCGAGTTAACCCCCTCCTCGGCATTCCTCCTTTTTCACAAACATCCTCACAGTTCTCCCACAATAACCCCCTTACTACTTTGTTAAATCCCCTCTTTATAGGAATCCACCTCCTTCATAAAGTCAAACTTCCTTATCACTCCACCGCCCTAGCTGTCGTGGTCTTTTTGGAAGTATAAATCATTAATGCATCCCCTTTTTAAGGTAAAAAGGTGGAATATATATTATTTTTAAATCACCCATGTTTCTCTCGAGTAGTGGAATTGTTAAATAATTTATTTAAACAAATCTTTTAATTTATTTGGAATGATTCGGTTAATTAATCAAATGAATAATCTACGTAATAAATTACTCAATCCACTATGCTTTATAAAAAGGGTTATTACCATTATTATTATTAATTAAATAATAATATTAATAACAATAATAATTCATAATAATAGTAATTAAATTAATTGTGAATAGTAATTAAAATATTTATTGATTTAATTGATAAGTGTCAACATAGTACCTTTAGGTATAAATAATGAAATATACTCAAGGGTTTATTTAATCATGATAAAAAATTATGTAGCACCCTCTTCTAGTATTGATGTTTAACTATTATACTTCATATTGGAGTCACCTTCACTTGAGGACGCTTACAATTAATGACACTTATTTTAATCGTTCATTACCATGTTTACATACAAAGACTAATTAACTTATTTCATACATTAGAACTTGATCATCTTTTGCTAATTAAATCATTCACCAAATACTTAATTGAGTTATCTAGGATAACTTATAACATTGTTAAATCTTGATAAGTAGGTTGTAAAGCAATATTATTGTGCATGTGCATAATGTGCATTCGTGGCCAGCGTATGCACAAGATAGACATGTACTATAAAAATATGTCATATATATATATATCCTATGCATAACAGCTAACTAACACTAATAATACTTTATGCAAACTGAACAAGTATACATTCATCATAATATTACTAAAACATCATCTGTTATTTTATCAGTTAACCTTTAAGATTTCCTTTCGTTATTTTTATGATTACCTTTGATCAATCATTCAGGTGCAAGGAAAGCTACCTACTACCACTAACTCAAAATAAAAAGATACCCAACCCTCAACAGTACTAACTATCATATCCTCCCATCCTGACCTATGTCCACATCCTCCCTATCCTTCCTCTGCTAGTATAATAGTGGATGTCAGACTCATCGACCTGACCACATAGAACATGAGAGCGATAGCGTCGGCTGAACAGCGGACCTATCCTCCCATAGCAGGCATCCGACCATCATCATCACAACTACATGGGGAGCGTGTCTCAGCACGGCCCTCCCACAACTTCGGGTATCATAGGAACATAGGGTGGGAAACACATCCATCCCTCTCAAAATACTGGGCCTACGCCCTTATCAAATCATACTCTGCTGCTCTCGAGATTATCGGTCCATGTCATCGTTTCATCAATTTCGGTTGCTAAGGTTTACTGCATGTATAGGTTCTTCTCCGTATATCAGATCAAGTACCCGGCTATCCCATAGCCCTCGTGTCCTGTAGGTTAGTATTCCACAAGATACACCTTTTATAACAAGCATTCCCATTCGATCACCAATTGATCCATATCATCAACATCATTTTATTTCACGTCACAATTTCATCACAGGTATGTATGGAATATAACAGTTCTATCAATTTCATCATAGGATGGCATCCACGTACAACACCATATATTTTACATTCTATCATTGTCTGATCCATATTGTCAGCATCATTTATTTCATCACATAAAATCATTAAATTGATCACAGCATATTTACCACATCATATATATATATCACATTTCCTCCAGGACGATTATCAAACATACACTGTCATTATGAAATAAAAGAATCTCATGATAATCATAACTTAATAACTTCATGAATATAGTAACATCATTAACACAGTAGCAACATATCATCATGTCTATCATGTCGAAAATATAGTTCACGCTGTCTAGATGAGTCAAACAGATAACAAGCAATTAAAGTGAAAGGTGTCTAACTCATAAACATGCCTAGTCAAAATATGGGGCGTTACAAAGATGAAGGATGTTCTATATGTACCTAGATTGAAGAAGAATATAATTTCCATTTTAGAATTAGATGAGAAAGGATTCTGAGTATCATTTGTTGATGGAAATGTACTAATGTGGCCCAAAGGTAAGACCTTTGAATCTTGATGATGTATTAGTAATTAGAGTGCAAGAGGGAGGATTATACAAGCCAAATGGACAACCAAAAGAAGCCTTGGTTCATGAAACTATGGAACCAAGTGAATTATGGCACATAAGATTTTCTCACATCAACTACAAGGCATTACCAATCGTGATCAATATGGTTAATGTTAAAGGGATTCGCCTTTCCTAGCATCTCCCTCCTTGGATTAATCCAGACTTGAAAGTAAAATTATAATATATTTAAAGTTGAATACTTCACTCAATAGTTCATGTGTTAGCCTATGGTTGCTCCTTTCCTGGAAGCATCCCCCTTGGATCTGAAAGTAAAGTTATAGTGTATTTTAAAATGAATATGTGTCTCAGCAGTTCATGCATTAGCCTAAGGTTGTGCCTTTCTTGGAAGTGCCCTCCTCCCATGCATTAGCCTAAGGTTGTGCCTTTCCTGGAAGTTCCCTCCTCCCACAGTAAGGATTAATACAAAAGAAAGAAATTATTTTCATTAATAAGAGCTCATTCCAATGTACAAGAAATGTAGGGTTGGTCTTCTATTTAAGGCCTTTCCTGGAAGTGCCCTCCTCCCATAGTAGGGATTAATACAAAAGAAAGAAATTATTTTCATTAATAAGAGCTCATTCCAATGTACAAGAAATTTAGGGTTAGTCTTCTATTTAAGGCCACTCTTCTTTTCTTAAGGGTAACAATAGAATTGATAGATAAAAAGGAAGAATAAAAGGTAAGAAAGGGATTAGTCATCTTATTTATGGATGCTTCTCCTTTCATACGGCTCACTTCCACCATTAAATTATAACACTAATACCTAAAAAAACATCATTCTATACAAACGAACAGAACAAAAGGGAGTTGGATCTAAATGAGAATGCTACTCCTCTTCCTCGCATTTAGAGATTAAAAAAGAACATAAATTTGTGGACGATGACCATCGAGTAACAACACAACAACAGATAATAGTTTATATAACGAAGGAAAATAGAAGAGTGGTCCGCTGTAGTGAAGGGTCATCTATCATCAATATTTCAAATAATATACTACATACCGTTGGGATCAGATTTTCCAATGAAGGTCGATCCTCTTTTATTTTAGAACCACATATAACAAGGAGGTAAAGTACTAGAATTTTCTCACCATGAGAGACGACCCCCATAATTCATAGGTAGTATTCCTTAAATATTTGAGATCACCCTTAAAGCACACAAAAGCAGGGAAGGACCAAGACCTTATTCCCCCTTTCTCCAATGAATAAAAGACAAAACCCTAACTCCTCTCTCTCCCAAAAATCATTTCATATCAAGGAAATATCCTCGCGATGGAGTTCTCTTCTCACTTTGAAATGTGTGGGTTTGAGAACCCTAATTGAATTCTTATTATGTGGTCAAATAAATTATATTTACATATAATTTTCCTTTTAAGGTATAATATTCTTTGTATATGTATTTAATATTGGTGGGTAACCAAATAAAAGACTAATAAAATAATCTTTTTTAATTTTGTTCTCTTGTAATATATATTTATTTATATATTTATATTTTCTAAATAATTTATCATGATACATCTACCAAATTTATCTATAAAATTTATCTTTCTTTTAATGAAGGTGCTTGTAATATAGTTCATCAAAATAAAAGAGCTTAGTTTAATTCTATTTAAAAATCAGTACGAATAACTTCTATGGCACTTGATGCCAAGGTGTAATTATTATAAAAATTAGATAATCGCCTAATATTAAGATAATAATAATAATAATAAACCTTTCACTCAGTAGCAAGATCATAGAAGCCCATTATTTGCTAGTCGGCAGAAATTAACTTAGTCTACTTCAAGACTTAATTCAATTTAGGATGAAACCTAAGAGCTTTTATACCGATGAACATCAACGATTCACTTTTCCTTAAGTTCCTGAGGCACCAAGATGACACCTTTCGTCGCACTCATGGATTCCAAGCCATAACCTCACCCCCTAGTGGATTTGTGCCCCTATCATTTAGTTGTGTTAAGCCATTCAGTCTCCTAAGTCTTTAAATCCAAATAAAAAAACAACTTAGGAAATTACTTGCAAAGTTTATTTATGGGTCCTTGGCCTTGAGCTCCTTGTCAATAACTTGTACACTATACACTTAAATTTGTATTTTAGTTACTGAAAAAGTGGGGCAGCAAAGAGGATATTACACTCGACACACATACATTCGAACTAATCATGGAATAAATGGAAACTAATGAATCACTTTTCTTGGAGAATTTGACTTCAAACCTTTTTAAATTTTAGTTCTTTAAATTTCAGAAGTTGGATCTCATTTGTTAGGGTTTTTCAAAATAATACGCAAACCTTTAGACATCCAAGAATGTTTTCATATGCCATGCCAATATTAGTTATTATAGACTTACATTTGTTCCGTAAATGTGGCAATGTAGCTTCAAATGGTATCAATTCATATAGAAAACTTAATAACTCATCAACACTCTCATTACTCCATCCATGCACAACTTGCAAGTTAATAAATATAAGGGTTGTTGATAGAAGACTTAACTTCCAAGAGTTATACATAGGTTTTCTAGAAAGATCCATTAAATTTTGCATCTTCGCAACATTCTCATCTCCGAAATTATTTTTCTCAACATCATTTATAATCATTATTTCATGTTGTTGGAAATCCTCATTCAACATTTTACCAATTTCAATTTGCTTATCGATGTCGGGTCTCTCAACTCAATCTGTCATACTTTTTAAATTCTAAATTAACAATATACTTTGATTGATTCCCATGGCTAACAATAGTATTCCCATATATTCTTATATGATTACGAATCATTTTTCTTTGCTTTAATTCCCCCCAAATATTCGATTGCATGGACATGCACATGAACCAACTCCCCTCCTATCAACTTCATCCTGATCAAATGCATGGTACTCTTCATCTGCTAATCTCTTAAATTGCTCCTTCTTCAATAATTCACAATCAATTGAGACAAATTACCCTTTTAATCATAATAATGTAATCACGGTTATTGACGTAAAAATATGTAAGATATTGTATAACCTTATCAACATTTTTTTTACTTTTGGGGAATTGTCCAACCCTTGGGTTTAGAATTAAAGGCCTAGAGGAGAGGAAATCTAAATTGTTGTTGGATAAATAAGTTGACTCCACTCCTACATGGTATAGAATCAAGAAGAAAGAGTGGGAAGGGATGGGATGGGAACAAACAAGTAATGAATATAATTACCATAGGAGTGTCCCCTTGTCACATAGCTAATGAATATAATCACCATATATTCACTAAATGTACCTTCTCAAAGAAAATGTGGAAATACATTGAATCCTCTCTAGGAGTAGATGGATTATGGAACAAACATATAGTGCTAGAAAATATTTTTCATTGGCTTGATAGTAGGGAATTAAAGTCCTTTAGGCATGTTCCATTTTTAGTCCTATGGAGATTATGGCTAGAAAGAAATGAAGTAATATTTGAGGAAAAATTTGTCCCTATCTTCTAGGTAGCATCTTAGGATTTATCTATTCTTCATCACTTCTAGAACATAGAAAAAGATTCAATTACCATTGTAAGAACTTCATCGCAAATTCATAAATCTAAAGCATGGGGATTCTTTGAAGAAGCAAGCCAATATATTGGTGTCATTTGTAGTGTTGGTTATGTCCTATACTTAAATGATAATTTTTATTTTGAGGGAATGCCTTTCCCGGAGAAGGGACCAAAAACTTGGGTGAACTTATAGCTCTTATCCTCCTGTTAAGAGTAGCTCACAACAAAGGAGTGCGTTCACTATAGGATTTTGGTGATTCAAATATTTCAATAAGATGGATACAAGGAGAAAATAAGATTCATAGATCAAGGATTTATAACTTGGAAATGCATTTGAGAGTACCCTCTAATTCCTTTGACATGATATCCTTTGATCATATTTATAGGAAATTTAATGGACATGTTGACTCTCTTTCAAAATCAAGTTTAATTGGTCCCCATTCTATAGGTGATTGAAGATGAACTCATATTTGGGACTATTCTATCAAACAAGTCCTTCCCTTTTCAAATCGCTTAATTATGTTAATGGATTCTCTTTTTGTTTTTTTTAAGGTTAAGTTCATTTTTATGTATATGAAGCTCAGGCTCTATATGTTAGTGACTTCTCAAAGAGTTAAAATTGGTCATCATGTTTGACATTATGTCAGCTGAAAAATATTGTGGCCCTTGAAAAACCAATTTTGAGCATTTTTTAAGAATGTATTACATTTCTACTTGAAATAATTATGATGTTTTTCTAAAGAAAAAAAAGTATGGACTCACTAAAGCAAATATGGATAAATCCTTGGGATTGTTGTCCAGCCAAATTAAGACCCCTAGTGAAAAATTAAGACCCCTAATGAAAAGGAGGCTCAATTAAAGTAGCAGATGGATCATGTTCTTGGGGAGATGAGGGCATGGAAATACAAGTATCAATCAAATGTACTTAAGGAAACCACCTCCAATGATTTTTATGAAGAGATAAAAGAATATCTCAAGAAGCACAAGCATAAGTTGGGAAGAAACGGAGAAGAGGTGGCACGAGGAACAAAAGCAAGTGGTATTCCTAAAAGAGGAACGACACATGTAATAAAAAGTTACATATGAAGAGTGTATGGACTTGGCCAGAATGATAGAATACTTGAAGTTTATTAAGGATCAAATTGGGGTTATGTTGTTGAGAATATTCCAAAGATAATAATTAAATATATATTAGTAACTAGGATAAATATATTAATTATTATGGATAATTAAATAATATATTAATAGGCATATTTCCTTAGGGTCACGACTATTCATGACAAGCCATTCATTCAATGTTATTAAAGAAATCATATCCATTCATTACACTCATCACTATTCATATTAACATACTATATTTTGACCTTTGTGGATTATTAATTTAATGATGGTTGCTCATACGTACTGCTAGGTATACCACACATTCCAACTTTGGCGTGAGGTTCCCGAACCCTTATGCATATATTGTCCTTTATTTATGAGATTACGGTTTTTAATTCTTATTATATTTTTTATTATTAGTATTTGATGAAGTAGGGTTGATGTGTTTTCAGCGTTGATCATCATATTCCAAACCCCTTATTATGATTTTTCCTTTAAACGACCTTTCGGTTTCCCCATGGAAATTACTAGAGATGCTTTTAGATCTCCATAGTTTTCCTTCCACATAAAATCAAATTAATGTAACTTCAAAGAATATTCTACTTGTACTTTATTATTGTAACTCCGTCGGGGATGTTTTACCTCCGCTCAGGGATGTCATTATTACATTTGGTCATGTAAAGGTCATCAGGTTAAACCTCCATTGTAAGTCGGGTCGTTAGCACCCTAAAAAATATAATATAAATATTATATTGAGTCTTCCTAGAGAGGTCGGCTCAATTAGGTTATTGGGGCCAACCTAGTTGGATTAAAAGTTAAGTGAAAAGTAAAGTACAAATAGAGAGTGAGTTTCTCTCATGTATACATTCACTCACTTGTGCAATTCGCATTAGAGGAGAAAGAGAGAGATATGCAAAGGAGGAGGAGTGGCTTGAGTCCAGAGTTTGGTATTTTCGTCTCTCTTATTTGTGAGACATGTTTTTGGGGCATTGTACTTTATCATCTATATTGAGGAATTTCTTACTGGGTTTTCTTCCCCTTGAGGATCTTCGAGGATAAATTGTTTTGTGCTTTGTGATTGTTAATCTTTTAGAGATCCTTATTATGCTTCTATTGTGAATAATGTATTGAATGCTGAAAATTTTTCAATCTAGTCTATGTGTAATGTCCCTAAAACAACAAAAATTTTAAAAATTTCCGGTATGACTAACATCGTCTATTCAAGTAAGTATTTAACAAATTATCTTCAGTACTGGGAAATAATTATAAGACTCATCGACATAATGAAATACATGGATTAAAAATTGGTTTATGATTCACTGGTTGATTTAATTGGATGTGATTGTCTTCTATTTTATGTTTCTGCGGAAGCGATATAATGACATGGTATATAAACGATCCTTCAATAAAATAATATCTTCATCTGATCGATCAATTTTAGTACTTGTAATGAACTTAATGGTATTCATGTCTGCATCTTGATTATAGTTTCAATGTATGTATGCTTTGAATTTTCTAAAGTGTTGAAGTCCTTATGTTACTAATTCAAGATTGGTGGACTTCATGAAGAGAGTAAGAATACTTTGAAGTTTAAGTTGGGTAGTTGTGTTACAGGCAGGGTTGTTGAGAGGTACGGGGTGAGTAATGAACTGCCCTGGGATTACTTAGCAAAGTTTGCTAAAGCATCAGTCATAACTTTTTTTGCATGTTTATTAAAATAAGGACTTTACACCAACTTCCTAAGTGTTTGCTACCTAGCAATAACCTACACTTGTGAAATCGAAATGGATAAGAAAGAAACTTTAGGTTAAAAGATAAGTATTAAAAGAATGGATTTTTGAACAATATCGTGACCCTAACTATAGAAGTGGATGAAGTATTACAGCACTGGTGGGGGTTGTTGTAGCATTGAATGCTACCCATGTGGCATTCACAAGGATGCTTTCCAGCTGGGTGACAGTTATACTCTTGGACCTAATGACCAACATTATCATTTTGTGCATTTTTTAATTGGGAGGCAGCCTTATGCTGCTCTCAGGTTTCAATGGCGCTCCACGCTTGACCTGAGCTATGCTCATGGTCAGCGTGTTCACTGGAGCTCTATACAGACATGGAGAAGACCTGGTTCAAAGATAATGTAAGATGCCCTCTCCAAATCGTGATTGTTAGTAAAGCTTTTCACTGTATATTGTATTCGTCACTTATTTAACTTGTTGTTATTTGGCTCTTACTAGCAGAGTCTTCGGGTGAGAAAGGGTCTCTGCGTTTTGGGATGGTGTTACTATGGCAGAGAAGAATGCACTTGGCGCAAACCTGGTAAGCCTAGAACTCTTCATGGCTCAATCCCTTCCCTTCGTAGCAAAGGAAAACATGTTTGAAAGTTCTATAGTTTTGTAATGAAGATGCCCTTGGGGCTTTTAGTTTTTTGGGTGCAAGTATGGTCATGCTTGTCCTTAGTTATTGTAAATTATGGTGACTATGGGTTTTAAGTTTGGACCTTCTCGGCTTATGGCCATGCTGTCCTTGGTTTGTAATTTATTTTAAATATTGAAATTGAAACAGTGGTGGATTTAAGTGAAGGGATAAACCCTTATATGATTTTGTTTTGATGCTGCATATTACGTTTCTTCTCTATAATTTGAATGGGTAATGGCACTGGAAAAAAAATATTTAAATCCTAATAGGCTCTTATACACAGCGTTGGGGTTTTTAAATGAGAGATTTGGTATTTGTAATGTAATGTTTGCGTAAGCATGACTCTCCAACTAAAATGACTTATCTTTTTATTCTTTGAAATCGTGCTTCGTTGGTTTAAGCGCTTTTGTTAGTCTCTTTTGTTCTCTTGTTTCCATAAGCCTATGTTTAGTTAGCTATGTGTGGTGAAAATCATGATTCCGTAAAAGAATTATGTAAATTGAAAGAATAGAATGTATTTGGTCTTTAATTTATACTGCGTTATCTTTAAAAATGAAAACGTAGAGGACTCTGTAATTTTAGGCATTTCCTTTCTTAAATGGCTCTGCATTTTATTCCAGTGTGTTGATAGATATTTTTTTTTAAGCTTATGTAAAACAATGCTAAGAGCGTTATCTCTGTCATTGCATGGGTTTGTCTTTAGGATGGCTCTGTCCGGTTTGTAGAGCTAAATATT
Organism: Larix kaempferi; assembly: GCA_027924585.1. Classification (NCBI taxonomy): domain Eukaryota; kingdom Viridiplantae; phylum Streptophyta; class Pinopsida; order Pinales; family Pinaceae; genus Larix; species Larix kaempferi. The sequence continues at coordinate 16,415,570 of BSBM01000769.1, forward strand.
TGTAATTTGTGAGGCCATAGAATGCCTCTGTAATTACTTGATTATGGTTTTCTAATTAAATGTTGTGGCTGAGGTGATGCAAACGATCTTTAAAAGGATGGAAGATATTATAATAATTAGTAACTGCACAAGCCCTAGATCTATTTCTTTAATTTGTTTTTGTTTGTATTCTAAGTTTAAAAAGCGTCTAACAAACGTATTCGATTTCGTATGCGCTTCTATTATGTGTTTAATATTTATATGGAATAGTTGAAGATCAATGATGTAGCGTGATCTCTCTTTTGTAATTCATGGATGTCCAAAATAGCTGAGCAGAGGGCTCGATCCCGACTCTTTGATTTTTATTGATAGATTTTTAAAATTTTGGAAAGTGTTTCTTTGAAAGACCTTAGCCTGCTTAAGGTGACTTTAAGAAAAGTATGTTGGTGCTTGGATGATTTTTTTGTTGATGCTCTTTAGCTATGGTTTTAAAATTTAAATATTGTGGTTGAAATTTCTATTAAAGTTTAAAAGAAAGAAAAATAGACCCCAGGAAATCTATGCTAGAGACACATGTGAAACTGGATATGCATCTTATTAGAAATGAAATTCATGGATTTATAAAAAGGTTCTCTTGTTGAGTTTGGTTGGTTTAGAGTTTTCATTATTTAATACTTTTAAATTAAGTAAGGGTTTGGACTCTTTAAAGACTTAAACTTTTGAAATAGGATGAATAACCCAGGAGATCCAATGCCATAGGCCCTTGCTCTCACTAACTAATGCTACTAGATTATTATGGAAAGAATTTGACAGAATTAAATTCCTATGTTTAGCAGCCTAATAATAAATTGAGAAGATCATAAGAGTATCTCATACATGGGCAGTTACAGCTTGATCCTTCTGCTGGTACAGACCTGCACACTTTCAAACACTAATTACCGAAAATAATTATGTATTGTTCTGGCTGACCTATAGACTGATTTTAACTGAAAGAATTTGGGACTAAAACGTTCCTTCCAACCATGACCCTTAGAACCATTCCTGGTTATAACTGGATCCCCCCGAGCTGGTTCCAACGTGCAATAGGAAAAATAGAGGACCTAGGGATGACTGCTGATGATGATCAGATCTTGGAAATAATAAACTCCTTCAATTATGTGGGACAATTCTCTCCTCTTACCATAAGAGATGATAGAAAGAAAAAGATGATCCCCCACTTTGGGAATTGTCCTTTATATATGTTAACTTTTGGAATATATTTGTTGAGTAAATAATAATATTTCTAATACTAAATTCAGTTTTAAATTTAAATTTGAATTATAATATTTGTAAAAGATATTTTAACTAATTACTCACTCCTAGTTTATGTAGGACTTTTACTTTGTTACAATTAGATGTATCTTTAAGTTAGATCACAAACTTTTCTTTAAGTATAATAATAATATAAAGAAATATCCTATGCATACTATTTACACATAAGTGAGTTTTCTTTTATAAATAACCAATCTGATTATTTAATAATTAAATATCATAATAACTCTTTGATTTGATTAATTAAATAGCATAATAGCTCTTTGATAATTATTTAAATACAAGGTCCAATTCTTTGGACAAGGTATTTTGGTAAGTTTTGATAGTTGTCTAGGTTAGGTGACTCTAGGTTCCTCTTGCATGTTGGATTCCCTCATTTAACATGGTAGCTTTCGTAGTCTTTGATGAGAGATAGAAATGATTCATTTAACCAATTAAATAATTGTGATGAATAGTAGTGCTATTCAGAGTCTTCTCGACTCAACACTTTTAATATCAAGTAACCCCAAGTGCTCTTCAGAGATTTGGATCAACACTCTCACATGGGCATTACGCTAGTGCAATTCCAGAGCATCCCGCTCAACACTAGTACTGGAATTTGTTTGTGAAGCACATCTAGAAATACAAATGGCCTCGGATCCGGTATTTATTATCAATCTTGGAGTTCTATAGGAATTATTCCCAACACTCTATGCACATTGGGGCTCACGCCCAATACATAATAAAATCATCTATGTACATTGGGGCTTATGCCCAGTACATAGGTCATCCATGTGTTTCCAAGTCCACACTCAACACATCATAAAAGTAAATCATGTATATCATAACTCTGCACAGTATGTGACAAAGATCATCTCAGCATATTAGGGTTTTGTACCCAATCTCATAATAAAACATAAATGAATACATTGGGGCTTTTTGCCCAGTATATAACAATAACCTGCATCAGTTAGGGTCCATGCCCAAATATGTATATCTATAAAAGAAATGGATCATGTGCATTGGGGATTACACCCAGTATATCAAAATAAATCATATGTGTTGGGGCTTAATCCCAATATATAACATCAATATAGTTAGTCAAAATTCGGGAGATTACATCCCTCCCCGCTTAGACCAACACCGTCCCGGTGTTCTAGGGACTAGAAACGAAGTCATGAAATAAGGCAGGGTAAGCCTCTTTCATGGTGGCTTCATTTTCCCATGTGGCCTCTTCTGGTCTGAAGTGCCTCCATTGTACCTTCAACTAAACGATGGTTCGTCTCCTAAGTTGCACCTCTCTCTTGTCCAGAATGTGCAAGGGCTCCAACATGAATTGCCCCTCGAGTTCAACCTGTAATAAGGACCAATCAATTACGTGCTTAGTATCATAAACATATTTCTTTAATAAAGATGCATGAAAAACATTATGAACTTTTACATGAGTTCGTAAGGCTAACTCATATGCTACTAGCCCTTTCTTGGCTAGTATCTCAAAGGGTCCACAAAATCTAGGGGCTAGCTTTCCGCATCACCCTAAGCTCAAAGAGCTTCTATTTTCCTTCACTTTTAAGAACACGTGTTCGCCTATTTGGTAATCTTTGTCTTTTCTTTTCTTATCCACATAACTCTTTTTGTGGTCTTGTGCCTCTTTCAAGTTATGTTGCACGTTGGTAACTAGTTGCTCCAAGTCCTTTAGTGAGTCTGGACCCAGCATAAGTCTGTCTACCAGACTATCCCAGGTCATTGGTGTCCTACACTTTCTGCCATAGAGTACCTCGAAGGGACTCATCTTGGCATAGGTTTGGTATCCGTTGTTGTAAGCAAACTCTGCGAGGTGTAGGTAATCCTCCCATTTTGTGGGTTTGTTCATAACATATATCCTAAGCATGTCCTCAAGGATTTGGTTCACTCGTTCCATATGTCCATCGGTTTGGGGATGGTACGCGGTACTGAACTGTAGTTGTGTCTCCAAACCAGATAACAAGGACCTATAGAAGTTACTAGTGAACTTCATGTCTCGATCTGAAATGATTGCCTTCGGTATCCCATGCAATCAAAAGATCTCTTTTAGGAATATGTCCGTGATGTGAACAACTTTGTAAGTAGACTTCACTGGTATAAAGTGTGTTGCTTTTGATAAATTGTCTACTACTACAAAGATGGAGTCATTTTGTCTCATACTCTTGGGTAAACCTATGATGAAATCCATGCTGATGACCTCCCACTTCCACTTTGGAATGGGTAATGGTTGCAGTAATCCTTAAGGGTGTTGGTGTTCCACTTTAACCAGTTGGCACTCCTCGCACTTAGCGATGAATAAGGCTATGTTGAATTTCAACTTAGGCCAGAAAAAGTGTTTCTTTACCACGGATATCATATTTTGATATCCTGGATTCCCTGAGTAGGGTTTATCATGGAACTCAGTCAGGATGTTAGGTCTAATGTCTCTGCTCTATGGAACATAAAGTCTCTCTTTCGACCATAGTAGTCCCGACTCGTCCATCTTATATTTCTTTTGTTGTTGGAATAACCTATCCTCTTGGATCTTTTTAAGGCTCTCAACATAGAATCGGTCATTCCTACATGTCATTCTAATCCTATCGTGCAAGTCAGAGTTGGTTTGACTTACTGTCACCTCATATAACATATGAGTCTGTCGACTTAAAGCATCTGTTAGATTTTCATCATTTAATTCAATATGATATAGGATCTTAACTGAGAGAACAACATGTACAACATATCAAACATAAGAGACAAGAGACAAGAGACACAAAGCATTTCACTAGGGAAATCATAAAGGAGAAAACCTCGCAACTTCCTCAGAGATAGAATGAGCACCAATACAAAACCCCAAAACAAGAGATAGTCTCCTAGCAACTTCTCCTCCTCCACTTGTGCGCACTCCTCCTCTCTCTCACTTATGAAAAGTGAGTGAGTGTATGAATGGATAAATAGAGAGGTGCTCCTCTTTATTTATACTTTACCTTTACTTTCCTTTTACTCTAACTAGGTCGACCTCCCTTAGGAGAGTCTAATAACCCACTACCACTTGTCACTGGGCCGACCCCACTAGGGGAGTCTAATAACCCATGAAAGACACAACTCTGGGGTCTAATGCCTCATCATACATGGGAGGATGGACCTCAATGACTTTTCATGACCCAATTACAATAATGACTTCTCTGATCGGAGGAATAAACATCTTCTTCAGAGGTACAATAATAAAATACAAATACAATATAAAATATACAAGTGAATACAGTCTGAAGTTACAAATACATCAACACTCCCTCTTAACTAGGAAGGTATTCTCTTGACACAAGAATCAATACATATAGGCACAAGTATTCAATACTGGAGCTGGACCATCATCACTGGATCACTAGAGCATCATCGTCACTGTTGTTGTAATCGTCATCTCAATCACTGGTGCTATCTCTCAATTCTTCTCGTCATAGGAAGTTCTACAGAGCCAACCCTTTTTCACGCTGGATGTAGGCCTAGGGCTCCATGTAGTTCTTCATCATCTCTGTGAGTGGGCCATCTGGTGGAATCTCAGGCCTGATTATGTGCATCTTGCAAAACCTCGAAAGAGAATCCTAGGACTGATTACATGCGAATCACAACCTGCAAGATCTCCCAGGGCTCTATTATATGCAAGCAGGCAAAACCTTGAAAGAGCATCTCAGGATTGATTACGTGCCAAACACAACCTGCAAGATCTCCTAGGGCGCTATTATATGCCACGGACAAAACCTCGAAATAGCATCCTAGGACTGATTACATGCAAGCAAGCAAAACCTAGAAAGAGCATCCCAGGACTGATTACGAGCTTCCTGCTCAACCTATAGGATCTCTCAGGACTGATTGTATGCTATCAGGAAAAACCTCGAAAGAGCATCCCAGGACTGATTACGAGCTTCCTGCTCAACCTATAGGATCTCCTAGGATGGATTATATGCTATCAATCAAAACCGTGAAAGAGCATCGCAGGAATGATTACGAGCTTCTTGCTCAACCTATAGGATCTCCCAGGAATGATTACATGCCACTGCACAACCTGCAAGATATCCACGGCCACGGCCTCAGAGCATCACCCGAATTCTCATCATCATACACGGTGCATCACCCGGATGCACATGATCATCACCCATATGCACATGATCATACCGATCATCTTCATACGGAGCATCACCCGAATGCTCATCACACAACACTTACATCCACAGCCATGGGAGGACCCACCTGCCACCATGCTTGGAAAGGCTCCTACATCTGTGTCCCATCACTTCCTCTTAGAAGTATATTCGATCCGAAGAACACCAAGCCTCTCTCTGAAGTACTCGAACTTCACCCTGGCTAGTGGCTTGGTCAACACATCTGCTATCTGCTCGTTCGTCACAACATACAGGAGCTTCAATGCTCCTCTCTACACCATATCCTTGATGTAGTGATACTTGGTCTCAATATGCTTTGACTTGTCATGGAACACCGGTTTCTCAAACAACTTCACACAACTCTGGTTGTCACAGAAGATACAAGTAGCATCCAACTGGAGATCAAATAAATCAGACAGTAGTTTCCTAAGCCATACTGCCTCACAACTGGCCGAACAAGCTGTGACATACTCTGTTTCGACTCTACTCAATGCTACACAGGACTGCTTCCTGCTAAACCAAGAGATCACCTGCGATCCCATACTGAAGCAACACCCCGAAGTGATCTTCCTATCTGCAGCACGCTTGATCTTGTAGATCCACTTGGAAGTCACAACAGACTTCCCTTCTGGTCTTGGGACCACATCTTAGAGATCATTCTTCATGATCGACTGGTACTCCTCTATCATGGTATCCTTCCATTACTGCATCCCGGATCCTGGGAACTTCAGATTCATCAATAGGTAGTTTTCTTGAACTTCATTGTTGGAATAAATGTCGTTGTCGTTCTTTTGTAGGTGATTATACACGATCTTCCTACAAGTCAAATTCAATTGCATGATTATAAACATCTCATAGTTTTCACAAACAAAATCTTACACATACGGACATATGTCATACAGTTGTGCAATTATCTTAACCAATGCTTCAATACAACATTCATCCATATCCTGTATTCATATGGTAGCTTTCTAGATGCCTTCCATCTCTACCAGAACATTGTTAAGGGTGTGCACTACTCCCAACATGTCAGCAAAGAGGTTTCAATCTAGATAAGTAGCAATGGAGTGTTGTACAATACCATAGGCCACTTACCCATTACTATATTAGTAGTATCTTGTTCATTAATGCAACTTTTCTAAAATTCATAATATACATTTTAAATCTAGGAACATACGTATGTACATGACTGAACAACATCATTTTAAGTAATCATATATATAAGAAATGATAATTCAAATACTTATCTTTGTTTAGTTGTTGGGTGGACTCCCTCTCAATATTTGCTTCCTTGTGCTCCCTCTTGATCTTTGCTTCCTTTATGATATCATCATGATTATATGTCTTTGAACTTCTATCCATCCTGGACCACTATGCATGCTTAAGTGTGCACTAGTGTCATCATTATGTCATCCTCAAGATCTCATACATAAGCATACATTCATTAGTATAATCTCAATACTATCAAAATATTATGATTCTAAATAATCTTAAATATGTATGGTCATGGTCATTTCATACACAGGTAATTTATCATGAGCGTTAGTATTCAAGGTTTTAGGGAGGACTTCTTTTACTCATGCATATTCTTATTTGACCATAGGACTCTTCTGGTTTGTCATATCATCAATCAAAGTAAGAAGCATAATATGCATAAACCCATGATTACTCAAACTTATAACTTCATGAATAATCATTATCAATCATACAAAAGTATACTTATATAAGATCCTAACACAAGGTAGGATTCTAACTTGATATAGGAAAAACATACTTGGATTATCATGTTTGCTAGTTATGTCTAACATACCCACATAATGTCTTCTTTGTTCTCTTTAATGATTTAGAAAGTGTGTGCTAGTAACTTGCATATCTCATAATTTAAGCATTGTAGAACCAAATTATACATACCTCGTAAGTAGAACTTCTATGTGATCAATGACTATGGATAAGTCTCTGTCTTCATGTCACCATGGTCATATATTCTTGATCTAGAACTTGATTTGTCTTTCTTAATGTATCTTTCATGTTAGCAGACAACATCATCCTCATACAACACCACAGTGCATTAGTACAATCATAAGTGTCATAACCCTAATCAATGAATGTCTTCTATCATTCGCATGCATTCATACTTTTACTAAGGTGATAAGACAAGTCTAAAATTAATCAAGATGGTACTAACCTCAAAAATATGAAGACAAACATATCATAAACTTAATCATGAACAGATTTCAAAACATACTTGTATCTCCTCAAGTCATACCTGTTGAGATTGCTTGTAGTCTTATTATGTAAGGACTTAACCTCATCTCCCTCTGGAACTAGAACTTCTTCACTTATGTAGGTGTCCAATTCATTGTCTTGTAGGATTAACCCATTCCTATACACTTTGATTTGTTGAAACTGGATCTGGAGCTGGCTAGGGTTTGACAGAGAAACCCTAAAAATCCAAACTTGGATTTTCAAACTTTTGTCTTGACAGGGAGATGCAATTAACTGAGGCGAGCAAGCTCGTGTGCTCAGATTTTGAAAACTCCAAAAATTGACCCTCAAAAAATGACCTATGAATTTCGGATCTGCAACTTTTGTCAAAATCTGGTTTTCTGGTTTTCTGGGTTTTCTGGTCCAAAACCTAAACTAGGGTTTCATAGATCCCAGGGTTCTACCCAGCCAAAAAATTCGATCTTGGTCTCTAAATTTCGATTTTGATGAGAAGAGAAATCCTATGCTGAGATCACTCCAAATTCCACTTTTTTCAAAAGCCCTAATTTCCCGCAACAGTGACAAGCCAAAAATGAAGATGCTCTTAATCCAATTCTGTTTTGACAAAAACATATGCATATTGTTTCTGGTGCATCTCTGAAATTTTAGATCCTCAGGGTCTTAAACTTCATCCTGTGGTATACCGAAATTTCATATTTCCAACCCCACTGATTTTAGCTTCAATGGATTCTCCATCAGAGAGATATGCTAAGTGTCACAACATGACCTGTTTATGGGATGAAACAGCATAGCGAAAATTTACGGAGTTCCACGTGTCACTGTTGCAACTTCGGCCTCTAAAAATTGGACTTGTGAAACTAAAGTTTGTTCCCTAGCTGTCACTTTTTATAGAATTCAATTTGGAGCTTCCTAGCTCGAAATATGACCTTTGTGCCTAGGTCACCTGTTTAGGGCTTCATTCTGGAAGAGGCAAAAACCCTAACTTGTACAGATCATATCTCACAAAGTACAAGGAATATGAGGCTAAAAGTTTTACACAGGATACATCCATGTTTGATATTTGGTCTGTAAATATTTTAGATCCTGAACCTTCTCCAAAATGGATTTATAGCGAAAGTTCCACGATGACTAGTTTTTACTATACCAAGCCCTAGCTTCCAATTTGTCGCAAGTGCAACAAGTGTCGTAAATGCCATAAAATGCCTTCCTTCAGGCTTGTTCTAATTCCATGTTAGATTTTCATCATTTAATTCAATATGATCTAGGATCTTAACTGAGAGAACAACGAGTACAACATATCAAACATAAGAGACAAGAGGCAAGAGACACAAAGCATTTCACTGGCGAAACCATAAAGGAGAAAACCCCGCAACTTCCTCAAAGATAGAATGAGCACCAAAATAAAACCCCAAAACAAGAGATAGTCTCCTAACAAATTATCCTCCTCCACTTGTGCACACTCCTCCTCTCTCTCACTAATGCGAAGTGAGTGAGTGTATGAATGGATAAATAGAGAGGTGCTCCTCTCTATTTATACTTTACCTTTACTTGCCTTTTACCCTAACTGGGCTGACCTCCCTTAGGAGAGTCTAATAACCCACTACCACTTGTCACTGGGTCGATGCCACTAGGGAGTCTAATAACCCATGAAATACACAACTCCGGGGTCTAACTCCGGGGTCTAATGCCCCATCATGCATGGGAGGATGGACCTCGATTGTAATACCCCAATTTTGACCCTTATGGAATATTGGCTTTTAATGTAAATATTGTATAAATGCGATGTTTATTTCCCTAGCGTGGAGCTCAAGGCCAAGGCCCCGCTAGTGTATGTTCGGATTTTATTTAGAATGGACAAGCATTTCATATTTTTTTACCCATGTGCTATTAAGCCATGGAATATTGTAAATTGATGTAAATAGTTAATAATGCAATAAAATAAAATAAATTGGCTATGGGAGCAACAAATGAGAATGGGCCATGTATATCCACTAAGGAGTATTGAGGGGGCTGTGGGGATGAACCATCTGCTGCCAACTATCATTGTGAGAACCCATTTGACTTTCCTTGATGACATTTATTTCTGTTGTAAGGAAGTTGTTGAGGATTTCAATCCATGGCTTCAATGGAGCATGGGCAGCCCAAAAATTCGTATGGCAGAGTATGGGCTCTGTTTTCTTATACCACAAGTCACTCTACCTCATGGGAGGGGGTCCTTCCTCATTCCCATTCTAGTGTGGAGCATGCCAGCATCATTTTCCATCCAAAAATGAATTCCCAGCAGTGAGCAAAACTAGAAATCGCAGCTTTGTAAGAACCCACGTTTTGAAGAGCCATGAACACCCAAAATTGGTATTTGGCAGTGAAATCCAATGGGGGATCCATAGATATGAACGTTGGGGAGAATTTGAGAGTATTAGATACCCTGAAATCCATTGGAAAACCCAGTTTTTATAGCCGAGAAATCAAGTGACGGGATTGAGTTATTGGACAACAGAATTGTGAGAAATTCAAGTGTGAATGACTGAGCAGAGGTTGGGTTTGCTTGATAAACCCAGTGAAAGCTAGAATCTCAAGGAATTAGCAGTTGGACCTTTCGATGCCCATCTTGAAGAGCACTGGAGGGAAGGGACACCTGAGGGACTGTGCAGTAGAGAAGGGGACCTTCCTTGTGTTGGATGGGTAGGTAATGTGGGTGCCTTGACTATTGAATTATCTTGAGATGCCCATAGCTCTGTGGATGAGCTCACTGGCTTAGCATCCTCCTCATTTGTCATTTGTATGCTTGATAAACCCAACTGTGTGTTGGCTTAGCATAGTTGTTGAGTGAAGCCATGGCTGTGAGTGAGCCCAGCTTGGGGGTGATCTCTCAGCTGAAAGAATATAAGTTGGATAGAGATCTATGGTTGGGTGGAACGTTGCTCTTCCATAGCTATTTGTTTTGGACAACTTCATCTCAAAGATAAGTATTCTCTGTGGTTTAAATTATATGCATTCTGTGTTCTGTATGTGTTAATTCTGAATGTTAATTATTCATGTTAATGGAATTGATATGAAATCGATGCATAGCATGAGATTGGGATGGATTCTTTGCCTGTTGATTCATCATTTGCTTTTGCTTGAGACAAATATGCTGATGCATTTTAGTTTGTGTGTGTGTTAATACGAGTTCTAATTCCATTGTGTTTATTTGAAGTATGAGTCTGCACACACAAGTTTTTATTTATTATGAATTTGTGCATAATGTATGGGGCTGAAATTACCAAATAAGCACTAGTATGTTAGTCATGTTTCCCTCCCTTGCATTGGACTGATGGAAGGGGACGTGACATCGATGACTTTACATGACCCAAGTACAATAATGACTTCTCCGACCGGAGGAATAAACATCTCCATCAGAGGTACAACAATAAAATACAAATACAATATAAAATATACAAGTGAATACATTCCGAAGTTACAAATACATCAACAACATCGACGATCTTGTTTTCCTTTCCTTTTATGTGTTTTAGCTCAAAATGGTACTCATTAAGGAAGGCTAACCACCTGGCTTGCCTAGCATTTAGATCAGGTTTGTCAAACAAGTACTTCAGACTCATGTTGTATGTCTTTAATAGGAACTTCTTTCCCATAAGGTAATGCCTCCACATCTTCAAGGCATGGATGATGGTGGCTAGTTCAAGGTCATGCATGGGATAATTATGTTCGTGCTCCTTCAAATTTCTTGACTCATTGCAGATGGTGAATTCATTCTACATAAGGACTCCACCGAGTCCTTCTTTGCTTGCATGTGTGCAAACAACAAATTCCCCGTCGGGATCGACTATTCGTAAAATAGGTGCGCTCGTCAAAAGTTTCTTTAACTTTTGAAAAATTTCCTCGCACTTGGTCATCCAAAGGAACTTGTTTGCTTTTTTCTGCAAGACAATCATACGACAAGCGATCTGGAAGAAGTATCTACCTAATCCTAATAATGATCTTATGTCGGTCACACAAGTGAGTGTAGGCCATTCTTCTATGGCTTTAATCTTTTCGAGGTCGATTGCTATCCCTTTCTCATAAATGATATGACCTAGGTACTATATCTGTGGTTTGTAGAAATCACACTTGCTAAACTTAGCGTACAGTTGGTGTTCTCGTAGTACTCGCAACACTATTCGAAGATGTTCCTCATGTTCTTCTTCACTTTTGGAGTAGATCAAAATGTCATCAATGAAGGCTAGGACGAACTTGTCTAGGTACTTACTAAAGATGTTATTCATCATGCACATAAAGTTGGCAGGTGCATTCGTCAATCCAAAAGGCATTACCACAAAGTCGTAATGACCGTATCGGGTTCGAAATGCGATCTTACTGATGTCTTCGTCACGGATTCTTTCTTGGTGATATACAGATCGTAGATCGATTTTAGAAAAGATCTTCGCTCCTCTGACTTGATCAAACAAGTCATCAATCCTATCGAGTGGGTAACGGTTCTTGATGGTTAACTTGTTGAGTTGGCGATAGTCGATGCACATCTGCATCGTTCCGTCCTTCTTTTTGACAAAGAGTATCGGTGCTCCCCAAGGATACACACTTGGTCAGATGTATCCTTTCTCTATCAACTCTTGTAACTGTAGCTTGAGCTCCACCAATTCTAGTGGACTCATGCGATAAGGGGCTTTAGAAATTGGTACTGACCCGGGCGTCAATTCTATAGAAAAATCTAAGTTTCGTTTGGGTGGTAACCCCGGTATTTCCTCAGGAAATACATCCTTGAACTCTACAAGAACTAGGAAGTCTTCAATATTTTGTTCCCTATCGGCCTTTACTGTTTGAATGTTGACTGCAAAGAGTTTACAACCCTTTCTTACGCACTTCTTCTCCTGTAAGGCAGATATCTGTCTTAGGGAAACTTTCTTAGGTATACCTTGAATCTTTCTTTGATTCCTTTTGTTATCCGTGCATAATATTGACTTGTTAAAGCAGTCAAGCAGGGCATGATGTTATTCCAACCAATCCATGCCTATAAGTACGTCGTAAGAACCTAGTGGTAGGATATTTAAATCCACCTTGGTTGGGAACCTGTTCAAATCTATCTCGAAAACTTTAAGTAGTTCGGAGACTTTCCGCTTGGTACCAGTGGCTAGTTGTACCAACGATAGTTTCTCATGACTGTCTCAGTTTAACTTACAAGTATCGACTATCTTAGGGGAGGCATAGCTTCGGCATGCAGTGAGATCCATCAAAACTGAAATATCTATGTTTGAGATCTTACCCTCAATCTTGACCATAGTGTCCTAGTGATCTGCTTGTCGGCCATCAAGTGCTGCATAAATCCTTGGTTTTCTTTCCATGTCCCCTATGATTGGGTTTGCTTGTACATTGTGTAAAACTTCGTCCATCTTGTTGGGACAATCTCGGAAATAGTGGGGTCCTTAGCATTTCCAGCAAGTAATGGTTGGTGGGGAATCTTTTGCTCCCTTGTTAAAAGTTGGTCTATTTACATGCAATGCGGGCACATTTGGCCATGCATGAGGTCGGTTCAAACCTCTGTTGGGAGGAAAACTATTGTTTTGTTTCCAGTAAGGTGGTTACCTAAAACCTGGTCTTCGGTTGTCTAAAAAAGTTCTGAATCTATCTATGTTTCTATTTATGTTATCATTACTTGGTTGTCCATGTTCATAACAGAGTCTAGCTTTGTGTAAAGTCATGTCTAAAGTTTTAGGCATGTCAAACTCAATCTTCTCTCGAAAATTGGGAGGTAGGCATCCTAAGAATTGTTGTATCTTGAATTTTTCATCCTTTACGTATGGAACATAATGTAGTAGATCCAGAAATCAGTTGATGAAGGTTTCCATAGTTAGGGAGCCCATTTTTAGCTCATGAAATTATTTGATCTTTTTGTCAAAGAAGTGCTCCGGCATATACTTGTCTTGGAACAATTTCCTAAAGGCACTCCATCTAATGTCTTTTACTTTGTGCCCTTTGGTATGCTTTAGGTCTCTCCACCATCTAGCTGCTTTTCCATTTATGTTGTAAATGGCTAGCCTTGCTGTCATTTCGTTGGAATAGTTGTGGACTTTAAAATACTTGTTCATTCTTAACAACCCCTCCTCAACTTTCTCCCCCGTATTTATCTCGCCGTCATAAGTTGGGGCTTTAATTTTCTGGAACTCTCCTTGTAAACTGTCATCACTTTTCTTCATTTTCTTGCAAGGGGATGGTGAACCGTCATCATTGGAAGAGCTCTTACAGTCCTCTTCCATGAAATCAGGTATGTGTTCTTCATAATCATCCTCTTTAGGACTGCTGGATCTTTTTGGGTGACAGTTTTTTTCTTTGGATATGTTGGTTGAATAAGTGGACTGTCCCTGGGGCTTTCCCCTGTTAAGCTCTAAAGTAGAGCTTCATTTATAACATGTTGTTCTCGTCTTTCCTGCATATTGTTGTCTCTGAAACTGTGGAATTCTGCTTGTAGGTTCTGCATTGATTTCATTAGATCTGAGTTCAATTCCACCATGATCTCTTGCTCTCGTTTTGGAGAGTTCAAGTTTCCATGTATACTACTGTCTTTTTCTGTATTCATTATTCAGGCTGTATTTGTACCTGCAATGTTTCATCAATTTGTAAGAACAAAAATTTGTTAGTTTATATAAATAAATTTATAAGTACATGTTTTGAATTATATGTATCTGCAGCGGATGTTTTCTGTAATAAGCCCAATAGGTCACTTAGTATTGTAGTTGGGCTCTGATGCCACTTGTAATGTCCCTAAAACAACAAAAATTTAAAAAAAATTCCGGTATGGCTAACATCGTCTATTCAAGTAAGTATTTAATAAATTATCTTTAGTACTGGGAAATAATTATAAGACTCATCGACACAATGAAATACATGGATTAAAAATTGGTTTATGATTCATTGGTTGATTTAATTGGATGTGATCGTCTTCTATTTTATGTTTCTGCAGAAGCGATAGAATGGCATGGTATATAAATGATCCTTCAATAAAATAAATCTTCGTCTGATCGATCATTTTTAGTACTTGTAATTAACTCAATGGTCTTCATGTCTACATCTTGATTATAGATTCAATGTATGTATGCTTTGAATTTTCTAAAGTGTTGAAGTCCTTATGTTATTAATTCAGGATTGGTGGACTTCATGAAGAGAGTAAGAATACTTTGAAGTTTAAGTTGGGTAGTTGTGTTATAGGTAGGGTTTCCAAGAGGTAAGGGGTGAGTAATGAACTTCCCTGGGCTTACTTATCAAAGTTTGCTAAAGCATCACTCGAAACTTGTTTTGCAGGTTTATTAAAATAAGGACTTTACACTAACTTCCTAAGTGTTTGCTACCTAGCAATAACCTACACTTGTGAAATCGAAATGGATAAGAAAGAAACTTTAGGTTAAAAGCTAAGTATTAAAAGAATGGAGTTTTTAATAATATCGTGACCCTAACTATAGAGTTGGATGAAATATTACAGCATTGGTGGGGGTCATTGTAGAATTGAATGCTACCCATGTGACATTCACATGGATGCTTTCCAGCTAGGTGAGGGTTATACGCTTGGCCCTAACTACCAACATTATCATTTTTTGCATTTTCGACTTGGGAGATAGCCTTATGCTGCTCTCAGGTTACAATGGCGCTCCACGCTTGACCTGAGCTATGCTCATGGTCAGCATGTTCACTAGAGCTCTGTGCAGACATGGAAAATACCTGGTTTGAAGATAAGGTAAGCTTCCCTCTCCAAATCATGATTGTTATTAAAGATTTTCACTATATATTATATTCGTCACTTATTTAACTTGTTGTTCTTTGACTCTTACTAGAAGAGTCTTCAGGTGAGAAAGGGTCTCTGCATTTTCGGATGGTTTTACTATGGCAAAGAAGAATGCACTTGGCGCAAACTTGGTAATCCCAGGACTCTTCATGGCTCAATCCCTTCCCTTCACAGCAAAGGAAAACATGTTCGAAATTTCTATAATTTTGGGTTTTAGTTTTGTAATGAATATGCCCTTTGGGATTTTAGGTTTCTGGGTGCAACTTTGGTCATGCTTTTCCTTAGTTATTGTAAATGATGGTGACTATGGGTTTTAAGTTTGGACCTTCTCGTCTTATGGCCATGCTGGCCTTAGTTTGTAATTTATTTTAAATATTGAAATTGAAATAGTGGTGGATTTAAGTGAAGGGATAAACCGTTATATGATTTTGTTTTCATGTTGCATATTACATTTCTTCTTTATAGTTTGAATGGGTAATGGCACTAGAAAAAAAATATTTAAATCCTAACAGGCTCTTATACACAGTGTTGGGGTTTTTAAATGAGATATTTCGTATTTGTAATGTAATGTTTGTGTAAGCATGACTCTCCAACTAAAATGAATTATCTTTTTATGCTTTGAAATCATGCTTCGTTGGTTTAAGCGCTTCTGGTAGTCTCTTTTGTTCTCTAGTTTCCATAAGCCTATTTTTAGTTAGCTACGTGTGGTGAAAATCGTGATTCTGTAAAAGAATTTTGTAAATTGAAAGAATAGAATGTACTTGGTCTTTAATTTATACTGCATTATCTTTAAAAATGAAAACGCGGAGGACTCCATAATTTTACGCATTTCCTTTCTTAAATGGCTCTGCGTTTTATTCCAGTGTGTTGATAGCTCTTTTTTTTAAAGCTTATGTAAAATGATGCTGAGAACGTTAGCTCTGCCATTGCATGCATTTGTCTCTGAGATGGCTTTGTCCAGTTTACAGAGCTAAATATTTGTAATTTGTGAGGCCATAGAATGCCTCTGTAATCACTTGATTCTGGTTTTCTAATTAAATGTTGTGGCTGAGGTGATGCGAACAATCTTTACAAGGATGGAAGAGATTATAAGAAATAGTAAATGTGCAATCCCTAGCTTTGTTTCTTTAATTTGTTTTTGTTTGTAGTCTGAGTTTAAAAATCATTTAACAAACATATTCGATTTCTTATGCCCTTCTATTATGGGTTTAATATTTATCTGGAATAGTTGAAGATCAACGATGTAGTGTGATCTCTGTTTTGTAATTCATGGATGTCTAGAATAGGTGAGCAGAGGGCTCGATCCTAAGTCTTTGATTTTTATTGATTGATTTTAAAATTTCTGGAAAGTGTTTCTTTGAAAGGCCTTAGCCTACGTAAGGCGACTTTAAGAAAAGTATGTTGGTGCTTGGATGATTTTTTTGTTGATGATCTTCAACTATGGTTTTAAAATTTAAATGTTGTAGTTGAACTTTCTATTAAAGTTTAAAAGAAAGAAAAGCATACCCTAGGAAGTCTATGCTAGAGTCAAATGCGAAATTGGATATACATCTTATCAGAAAAGAAATTCATGGATTTATAAAAAGGTTCTCTTGCTGAGTTTGGTTGGTTTAGAATTTTCGTTATTTAATACCTTTAAATGAAGTAAGCGTTTGGACTCTTTAAACACTTAAAATTTTGAAATGGGCTGAATAACCCAGGAGAGCCAATGCCATAGGCCCTTGCTCTCATTAACTACTGCTACTAGATTATTATGAAAATAATTTGACAGAAGTAAATTCCTATGTTTATCATCCTAATAATAAATTGAAAAGATCATAAGAGTATCTCATACCTGGACAGTTGCAGCTTGATCCTTCTGCTGGTACATACCTGCACACTTTCAAACACTAATTAGCGAAAATGATTATGTATTGTTATGGCTGACCTGTAGAGTGATTTTAACTGAATGACTTTGGGACTACCACGTTCCTCCCAACCATGACCCTTAGAACCATTCCTGGTTCTAACTGGATCCCTTGAGTTGGTTCCAACATGCAATAGGAAAATTGGAGGACCTAGGGAAGACTGTTGATGATGATCAGATCTTGGAAATAATAAACTCCTTCAGTTATGTGGGACAATTCTGTCCTCTTACCATAAGAGAATGATATAAAGAAAAAGATGATCCCCAACTTTGGGAATTGTCCTTCTTTATATAGGTGAACTTTTGGAATATAGTTGTTGAGTAAATAATAATATTTCTAATACTAACTTCAGTTTTTAATTTAAATTTGAATTATAATATTTGTAAAAGATATTTTAACTAATTACTCACTCCTAGTTTATGTAGGACTTTTACTTTGTTACAATTAGATGTATCTTTAATTTAGATCACAAAATTTCCTTTAAGTATAAGAATAATATAAAGAAATATCCTATGCATAAATTTTATGCATACTGTTTACACATAAGTGAGTTTTCTTTTATAAATAACGAATCTGATTATTTAATAATTAAATATCATATTAAATAACATAATAACTCTTTGATAATTATTTAAATACAAGGTCCAATTCTTTCGACAAGGTCTTTTGGTAAGTTTGGATAGTTGGCTAGGTTAGGTGACTCTAGGTTCATCTTGCATGTTGGATTCCCTCGTTTAACATGGTAGCTTCTGCAGTCCTTGATGAGAGATAGAAATTATTCATTTAACCAATTAAATAATTGTGATGAATAGTAGTGCTATTCAGAGTCTTCTCGACTCAACACTTTTAAGATCAAGTAACCCCAAGTTCTCTTCATAGCTTTGGCTCAACACTCTCACATGGGCATTATGTTAGTGCAATTCTAGAGCATCCCATTCAACACTAGTACTAGAATGTGTTTGTGAAGCACATCTAGAAATACAAATGGAATCGCAGTATTTATTATCAAGCTTGGAGAGCTCCAGGGCTTATTCCCAACACTCTATGTATATCGGGCCTCATGCCCAGTACATAATAAAATCCTCTATGTACATCGGGGCTTATGCCCAGTACATAGGTCATCCATGTCCTCCAGATTCCACGCTCAACACATTATAAAAGTCAATCATGTATATCATAACTCTGTACAGTATGTAACAAAGATCATCTCGGTATATTAGGGTTTTGTACCCAATCTCATAATAAAGCATAAATAAATGCATTGGGGCTTTCTGCCCAATATATAACAATAACCTGCATCAGTCAAGTTCCATGCCCAAATATGTATATCTATCAAAGAAATGGATCATGTGCATTGGGGATTACGCCTAGTATATCAAAATAAATCATATCTGTTGGGGCTTAAACCCAATATATAACATCAATATAGTCAGTCAAAATTTGGGATATTACACTATGGTAGCATATAATATTAACATGGTTTCAGAGCTATCCTAAAAAGAGCAACTTTCACAAGGTAAAACTCTCTCTCTCTCTATGGAAGTGAAAATTTAGGACTTCTCATAAATTTGGAATTTTGGAGTGCAATTGGCATAGGAAGGTGTTCCTTTCCAAGATCGAAATTTTGGTACCAAGATCGAAATTTTTGAGTGGGTAAAACTCCTGGAAAGTCAAACCCTAGTTTGACTTTGGACCAAAAACTGCAGAAAACTAGAAAACTAGAAAAAGCGAGAAACTGCAGTTCAGAAATTCGCAAGTCAATTTTCAAGGGTGAAATTTAGGAATCTTCAGAAACCAAGTGTATCAGCATACTCGCCTCAGTGAAGCGCATATTTTGGTGATTTCAATTTTTTATTTTGATAAATTTTAATTTTTTGTTATTCTCTACTCCCTGGGTTGAGATGGCACCAAGCACCAGGCTTGATGACAAGTTGGAGGGAATAGAGAACTTCTATGCTTGGAAGTATAGGATTGGACTCATTCTGGAAGAGAATGATCTTACCAATTTTGTTAAAGAATTTGTACCTGAACCTGAAGAAGATGAAACTAAGGAGAAGCAGAAGAAAGATATGATTAGGGCTATGAGGATCATAGAAGACTCCATAAAATATCACTTGATTCCTCAAGTGTCCTCCAACAAGACTCCAAAGGAGATGTTTGATTCCCTAACAAGAATGTATGAAGGAAGAAACATAAATTGGAAGATGAATTTGAGATCTCAATTCAAAATCACAAAGATGAGCCAAGGAGAATCTATCCATGAATACTTTACAAGGGTTTCCCAAATCGAGGAACAACTAGAAGCTATTAGAGACACCCTTGATGAAGATGAGTTGGTGATGACTTCTCTCAATGGTCTTACTAGACCTTGGGACTCCTTTATCTAGGTAATGTGTGCAAGAAAAGAAATTCTACTATTCGAATTTGTATGGGAAGAATGTGTCCAAGAAGAAGATAGAGTGGCAAATCGAGAAGAATTACTCAAAGATGATGATCAAGATCTAGCCATCCATACTAAGAGAAGAAAGGGAAAACCTCATTTCAAGAAGGAATTCCATCCTCCTAAGAAGTTTCAAAATAATAAGAAGGGAAACTACAAGCGAAGAGACTACTCTTCTTTTCAATGTTTCGATTGTGATAAGATGGGACATATTACCAAAGATTGTCCTGAGAGAAAAGAGGAAGTCAAGAAGAAGAGCAACAAAATACATCATGTGCATTTTTTCAAAGATGAATAAGAATAAGACGGAGAAGAAGAACCTCCCAAGAAGTCACTATAGGAAAAAATCGGAGAATATGTCTTGTGATAGTGGTGCGTCAAAGCACATGACAGGTTAGAAGAAGACTCTCTCTAGTTTAGAAGAAAAGGACTCCCCTCAGAAAGTGCCAGCATGAAGAAGTATATGAAGAAAAAATAACTCTCAGAGTTTCATAGGTTGCACCCTCTCCCGATGATGAGACTTCGGAATATCATGATATGTTGGATCCCCAAGAAGCTCCATCCATGCCTATATCTCGCAAGAGAAAACCAACTTGGGCTCGAGAAATCATTCAAGATGCAGAGAGATATGGAGCTCCAAAAGGCTCCACAAGAGAAAGAAAGAGGGCAAAGCCATTTTCCAGTTATGTAGAATTGATGTGTTATCTTGTAGACAAAGAACCTACTTGCTTCGAAGAGGCCATTAAAAATAAATAATAGGTAGAAGATATGATGGAAGAATACAGGTCAATAATGAAGAATGATGTGTGGGACATAGTTCCCAAACCAGAAGGTAAAAGTGTAGTATCTTCCAAATGGATATACAAGATAAAACATGTTGGGGATGGAAGTATTGAGAAATACAAAGCTAGGTTTGTGGCTCGAGGATTCTCTCAAAAGGATGGAATCTATTATGAGGAAAAAATTTCTCTTCTAGCAAGGTACACTTCAATTAGAACCATCATGGCACTTGCAACCACGATGAACTGGAAGTTACACCAGATGGATGTGAAAAAAACTTTCCTGAATGGTGTCATTTACAAGGAAGTGTACATAGAACAACCACAAGCTTTTGAGGTTGAAAACAAAGAGACGCATGTCTGCAAATTAAAGAAAGCTTTGTATGGGTTGAAGCAAGCTCCAAGAGCTTGGTATGGAAGAATTGATAGTTTTCCGACGAGCTTGGGATTTACTAAGAGTAAAGCTAATCCTAAAATTTACTTCAAGGTTATGGATGATGAACTAGTCATATTATTGCTATATGTGGATGACTTGTTCCTGACAGGTAATGATAAGAGAATCTCATAGTGAAAAGAGAAGCTCACTGTAGAATTCAAGATGAAATACCTTGGCTTAATGAATTATTTTCTAGGTCTCGAGGTATGGCACAACCCAAAGGGAATATTCCTTAATCAAGGAAAGTATGCAGTAGAAATCTTGAAAATATTTTATATGTTGGAGTTCAAAGCCATGGCCACACCCATGGATACCAACTTGAATTTATTATCCGATACTTCATCAGAATTAGTGGATGTGACCCTATACATGCATATTATTGGGTCGTTGGTGTATCTGATGAATACGAGGCCAGATATATGCTTTGTTGTGAACACCTTGAGTCAGTATTTGGTTGAGCCCAAACATGTTCACATTGTAGTTGCAAAGCATGTGAGGAGGTACCTAAAAGGTACAATATATTATGGTCTCAATTATACTCGAGATCATGAGTTCAGACTGTTTGGATATATAGATTCAAATTGGGAAGGATGTGTCTCAGACAAGAAGAGCACTTCAGGAGGTTGTTACATTCTGGGGTTAGCCATGATCTCTGTTGGTTGTGGAGCCTGATCTCCAGATTCAGAGATATTATTATTCAGCTGTGTTCATACCCCAGGTTTGGTTATGATCACGGCACGATCCCCAAGAGGTCCGGAGAGTGCTCTGCACTCCCCCGGCTAGGGGGTGCGGGGGCCAGCGGGCCCTCGTCGGGGGTAGCGCCCCCGAGAAGGGCGGTTTGGGGAACCACCCCCAAGTTACGGGGGTTCGGGAGCAGAGCGCTCGAGAAGGGGGTTTGGGGGAAACGCCCTCGAGAAAATGGGGGTTCAAGGGCATAGCCCCCAAGGAAAAGTTTTGGGGCTGTTTTCGTCGCCAATTTTCGAGCCCATGTTTTTGGGTAACCCGTGGTATTTTCCCATTGTATTTTCCTTATAAAAGAAAGACATTGTAACATAGCTAGGGTTGATGTATTAGGTTTTATGCATTGTAAAGATCTCTGAGATCAGAAAGAGAGATTGTGAGATAGTGAAGAGGAAGTGCAGCGGTTGTGCTACAGGTTGCATCCCTTCACTTTGTTGGACGGAATAATAATAAGGACTAGCAACTTCAGTGTGGATGTAGCCCAATTTGGGTGAACCATGATAAATATGTGTCTCTCTTGTAATGTGTATGTGTTATTATATTTGCATTTATGTTTATTGTTATTGCTCTGAGATCCTGTTTTTCTAACAATTGGTATCAGATCCAAAGGTGTATTTTGAAAATAAACCCACAGGAAGCAAGGGTTTCTGGTTCGAGTGGGAGCAATGGCAGAAGAAGGAAAGTTTAAGGTCGAGAAGTTTAACGGCCAAAACTTCCAGTTATGGAAGATGCAAATGGAGGACTATCTGTACCAGAAGTATCTATTCCTACCATTGGGAGGGAAAGCAAAGCAGCCGGCGGCCATGAAGGATGAAAAATGGGAGGTTCTTGATAGAAAGGCTCTATGAACAATACACTTGAGCCTAGCTTCGTCGGTGGATTTCAATATCTCAAAATAAACGACAACGAAGGGTTTGATGAGTGCACTGGGTAAGCTGTATGAAAAACCCTCGGCCTCCAACAAGGTACTTCTAATGAAGCGTTTATTTAATATGAAGATGTCTGAAGGTGGATCTATTACTGATCATTTAAATGAGTTTAATACGGTTACAAATCAACTAAGTTCTGTAAGTGTGAACTTTGATGATGAGGTTAGGGCTCTTCTAATCTTTTGTTCATTACCAGAAAGCTAGAATAGCTTGGTCATGGCTATAAGTAACTCTGTCTCTAGTTCAAACACCTTGAAATTTGATGATGTTATTGGTGTTATTCTTAGCGAGGAAATGCAAAGAAAAAGAATAGGTGAGACATCAGGTAATGCGTTGACCATGGAGAGCACGGGAAGACAAAAGGAGAGAGGAAAGAGCCAAGATAATCGCAGCAACTCTAAAAAGGACAAATCCAAGTCCAGACTGGGAAAAATAGAGTGCTGGAACTGTGGAAAGAAAGGACATCTAAAGAAAGACTGCAGATCTCTAAAGAAGAAAGGAGATGCACAGAAGGAAACTACCCAGGAAGCAAATGTAGCAGGTGATATGTTACAAGATGCTTTGATTCTTGCATTAGATAATACAAGTGATTATTGTGTAGTAGATTCAGGGGCTTCATGTCATGCTACACCCCATAAAAAATATTTTCATGATTATGTTCGAGGTGATTTTGGACATGTTTTATTGGGTGATGATGAGCCATGTTAAATTGTTGGAATGGGTAAGGTATGGATAAAAGTTAAGAATGGAACTAATTGGCTATTGAAATATGTTAGGCATATTCCTGCTATGAAAGAAATCTGATCTCAACAGGGCAGTTGGGAGATGGCGGTTGTCTATCTACGTTCGGAGAAAAGTGGTGGAAGATCACTAAAAGATCAATGGTGATAGCAAAATGAGACAGGGTAGGTACGTTGTATTTATGTCCTCATAATACTGACCATTCTATCTCTTTAGCTTCCACAGGAACAGATACAACATTGTGGCATCATAGGCTTGGCCACATGAGTGAGAAGGGGATGCAGATTCTCCACTCAAGGAAGTTGCAGCCAGATTTGAAGCAGGTAAGTTTGGAATTCTGTGAAAACTGTGTTTATGGAAAACAAAAGAGAGTCAGATTTCTCAAGGTTGGGAAACAGAAGAAGAATGAAAAGTTAGAGCTTGTGCATACAGATGTATGGGGACCGTCTCAGGTACAATCTCTTGGTGGCTGTCATTATTATGTTACATTTATTGATGATGCAACTAGGAAAACTTGGGTTTATTTCATTAGATAGAAATATGATGTGTTTGCTACTTTTAAGAAGTGGAAATATTTGGTTGAGAATGAGACAGGAAAAAGGTTGAAGTGTCTCAGATCTGATAATGGAGGTGAGTACTGCGGCAAGGAGTTTGATAGTTACTGTTCATACCATGGGATTCATAGAGAAAAGACAGTCCCAGGAACACCACAAGAAAATGGTGTGTCTGAAAGGATGAACAAAACGATCATGGAGCGTGCAAGGTGTATGAGATTGCATGCAAGGTTGCCCTTATAGTTTTGGGCGGATGCTGTAAATACTGTTGTTTATTTAATAAACAGAAGTCCTTCAAGTGCTTTGGATGGTGGTATTCCAGAGGAGGCATGGACATATAAAAAGGTAAACTACTCATTTCTGACGACATTTGGTTTTGAAACATTTGTCCATATTGATAAAGAAAATAGAACAAAGCTTGAAGCTAAATCCAAGAAATGTACCTTTATTGGATATGGGGTTGATGATTTTGGTTATTGTTTATGGGATTATGAAAATCACAAAATCATTAGAAGTAGAGATGTCATATTCAATGAAAAGGTCATGTACAAAGATCAGTTGCAGGGAAAGAAATAGGAAAAGGAAAACATAGAGTACACAGTACTTGATGAAATTCAAGAAAATGAAGTTCCAAAGGTGCCAAAAAATCAAGAACAGTAGCGAGTGCCTGAAACTCCTGCAACTGCAAGAAGATCTACCAGGTTAAGTAGACTCCTTGAACGATACTTTTCTTCAATGTATTATTTGATGATGACTGATGCTGGTGAACCAGAATGTTATGAAGAAGCAATGTAGGTGGAAACTAGAAAGAAGTGGGAGCAAGGCATGAATGAGGAGATGGACTCATTGGTAGGAAACCAGACTTGGGATTTGGTTCAGTTGCCTGCTGGTAAAAGAGCATTGCAGAACAAATGGATTTACAGGTTGAAGGAAGAAGAAGGAGGCAAGAAGCAATACAAGGACAAACTTGTTGTAAAGCGGTTTTCACAGAAGAAAGGTATAGATTTTGATGAAATATTTTCTCATGTTGTTAAGATGACTTCAATTAGGACTATCTTAAGTCTAGTGGCGATAGAAGATTTGCATCTTGAACAGTTAGATGTAAAAACAACCTTTCTCCACGGGGATTTGGAGGAAGAGATATATATGCAGTAGCCACAAGGGTATGAGGTCAAAGGTTAAGGAGAACTTGGTATGCAGGTTGAAAAAGAGTTTCTATGGCTTGAAGCAAGCTCCAAGGTAGTGGTATTTAAAATTTGACAGGTTTATGACAGAACAAGGTTATAGTAGATGTCATTCTGACCACTATGTTTATTTCAAGAAGCTAGACAATAAAAGATATATTATCTTGTTATTGTATGTGGATGACATGCTTGTTGCAAGGTCTAACATGCAGGATATAAATGTACTCAAAAGGAAGCTATCTAATTCATTTGCGATGAAGGATTTGGGTGCTGCAAAGCAAATCCTTAGTATGAGAATAACGAGAGACAGGAAAAATCACAAACTGACATTGTCTCAGAGAGAGTACATACAAAAGGTCTTGGATAGGTTCAGAATGCAGAAAGCAAAACTAGTTAGTACACCTTTGGCTAGCCATTTCAGTCTAAGTAAGGAAATGTGTCCCAAGACACAGGAAGAGACAGATTACATGTCCAAGATTCTCTATCAATCAGCAGTTGGCAGCTTGATGTATGCCATGGTGTGCACAATACTAGATATTGCACATGCAGTGGGAGTTGTGAGCAGATATATGAACAATCCAGGTAAAGAACATTGGAAGGTAGTACAGTGGATTCTCAGGTATTTGAGAGGTACTACCACTTAGGCATTATGTTTTGGAGGTTCAGACACTGTTCTACAGGGATATGTTGATGCAGATATGGCAAGTGATAAGGATAGCAAGAGGAGCACCATAGGGTATGTGTTTACCGTAGGTGGAACAGCAGTAAGTTGGATTTCGAAACTGTAGAAGGTTGTTGCACTTTCAACAACAGAAGCAGAGTATGTTGTTGTTACAGAGGCTAGTGAAGAAATGATTTGGTTGCATAGGTTTATGGAGGAATTGGGTAAGAAGCAGAAGGATAGCAGGTTGTACAGTGACATCTAGAGTGCCATTCATCTGGTAAAGAACTCAGCATTCCATTCTAGGACTAAACATATACAGCTCAAGTACCATTTCATACACTCTATTCTGGAAGATGAACTGCTGAAGCTGGAAAAGATACCCACCAGCCAGAATCCTGCAGACATGTTCACAAAGGTAATGACCAAAGAGAAATTGAGTTCCTGCTCAGTTTCAGTTGGCCTTCTAGCATGAAGGTGAAGAGGAGAAAGTTTCCAAGGCCAAGTCCAGCAAGTGCAGCAGCGGTGGAGTTGTTGTGATCAGTCTCCAAGTGGGAGATTGTTGGTTGTGGAGCCTAATCCTCAGATTCAGAGATATTATTATTCAGCCGTGTCCATACCCCACATTTGGTTATGATCTCGGCACGATCCCCAGGGGTCCAGGGGAAGCACCCCCGAGAATGGGGGTTTGGGGGAAACGCCCCCAAGTTACGGGGGTTCGGGGGAAACGCCCTCGAGAAAATGGGGGTTCGGGGTCGTAGCCCCGGAGGAAAATTTTTGGGGTTGTTTTCACCACCAGTTTTTGGGCCCATGTTTTTGGGTAACCCATGGTATTTTCCCATTGTATTTCCCTTATAAAATAAAGACATTGTAACATGGCTAGGGTTGATGTATTAGGTTTTATGCATTGTAAATATCTCTGAGATTAGGAAGAGAGACTGTGAGACAGTGAAGAAGAAGTGCAGCGGTTGTGCTGTAGGTTGTATCCCTTCACTTTGTTGGACGAAATAATAATAAGGACTAGCAACTTCAGTGTGGACGTAGCCCAAGTTGGGTGAACCACGATAAATCTATGTCTCTCTTGTAATGTGTATGTGTGATTATATTTGCATTTCTGTTTATTGTTATTGCTTTGCGATCCTGTTTTTCTAACAGATCTCATGGCTAAGTAGGAAGCAATCTAGTGTGGCTCCCATCACTGTAGAGGCAGGGTATATTGCAACATGTTCTGCGAGTTGTGAAGCTATATGGCTTTGGAAGTTATTATCAGGTCTGTTTGATCTGGATTTGGATACCACAGTGATTCTATGTGATAACCGGAGTCAATATATGAAGATGATAGAGAACCCAGTGTTCCATCATAAGTCAAAACACATAGAAATACGGTATTTCTACATCCGTGATATGGAGCAAAAGGGAGCTATAAAGATCCAGTACATGAGCACAGATGAGTAGGTTGCAAATGTGTTGACTAAGCCTCCATCTCGAGTGAAGTTTGATCACTTCTGTTACAATCTTGGTATAGTCCAAAAGGACTTCCCTCGAAAGGGGGAGTAGTGCTGATGATACTGTGGTGTAGCGATATTGATCATCCCTAGAAAGAGATAGTCTTAAATGTTCATTTTGAGTTTTGCTGAGATCGATTGTCCCTAGACAAAGATGTCTTAAATGATTATGTAGGGATCAATTGTCCCTAGACATAGATGTCTTAAATAATTGTGTTGGGACCGATTGTCCCTAGACAGAGATGCCTTAAATAAATGTGTTTGGATCGATTGTCCCTAGACATAGATGTCTTAAATAATTGTGTTGGGATCGATCGTCCCTAGACAAAGATGTTTTAAATGATTGTGTTGGGATCGATCGTCCCTAGACAGAGATGTCTTAAATAATTGTGTTGGGATCGATCGTACCTAGATAGAGATGTCTTAAATTATTGTGTTGGGATCGATTGTCCCTAGATAGAGATGTCTTAAATAATTTTGTTGGGATCGATTGTCCCTAGACAGAGATGTCTTAAATGATTGTGTTGGGATCGATTGTCCCTAGACAGATATGTCTTAAATAATTGTGTTGGGATCGATTGTCCCTAGACAGAGATGTCTTAAATAATTGTGTTGGGATCGATTGTCCGTAGACAGAGATGTCTTAAATAATTGTGTTGGGATCAATTGTCCCTAGATAGAGATGTATTAAATTATTGTGTTGGGATCGATCGTCCCTAAATAGAAATGTCTTAAATGATTGTGGTAGGATTGATTATCCCTAGATAGAGATCCTGAGTGCTGAAATGAAGGATAGTCTTAAATGTTGATCCTTAGACTGAATCCCAAGTTCCAAAAGGAATGATTGTTTATGAGTGTTGGAATTAATCCCTGGTTCTAAAAGGAAGTATTGTCCATGTTCCTAGTTCCGTAAGGAAGGATCACCAGTGGTGAAGGATTGAATCCCTGGTTTCGTAATGAAGGATTTTCCATGATCCCTAGTTCCGAAAGGAAGGATCATATGTGTGTTGCAGATGTTGATGCTCCTAATGATGTCCCAGTACTGTACATGAGGATGCTCCAATGTTGCAGATGATGAGGTTCTAGGATTCTCTAGTGTTGCAGATGATGATGTTCTAGTACTGAAGATGAGGATACTCCAATGCTATAGATAATGGTGTTCCAATATTGAATATGAGGATGCTCCAGTGCTGCAGATGATGATGTTCCAGTACTGAAGATGAGGATGCTCCAGTGGTGAATATGATGATGCTCCAGTATTGAAGATGACGATGATCCAGTGCTACAGATGATGATACTTCAGCTCTTTACTGAAGATGATGTTGATGATGTTACAGCAGTTGTTCCAATTTATGATGATGATGTTGAAGAAATTCCAGTGATTTTAGATGTATCAAATGATGTTGTTGTTGATTCCCTCCTCTATGATGATGTTGTGTAGAGTTACACATGCATATGTTTTTGTTAGTAGAATACCCTTCTTGTTAAGGAGGAGTGTTAAATTAATGTAACTTCAAAGAATATTCTACTTGTACTTTATTATTGTATCTTTGTCGTGGATGTTTTATCTCTACTCGGGCAATGTGATTATTACATTTGGTCATGTAAATGTCATGAGGTTAAACCTCCATTTTAAGTCGAGGCGTTAGCACCCAAAAGAATATAATATAAATAGTATATTGAGTCTTCCTAGAGAGGTTGTCCCAATTAGGTTATTGGGGCCGACCTAGTTGGATTAAAAGTTAAGTGAAAAGTAAATTATAAATAGAGAATGAGTTTCTCTCATTTATACTTTCACTCACTTGTGAAATTCGCATAAGAGGAGAAAGACAGAGATCTGCGAAGGAGAAGGAAGAGTGTCTTGATTCCAAAGTTTGGTATTTTTGTCTCTCTTATTTGTGAGACATATTTTTGGGGCATTGTACTTGATCATCTATATTGAGGAATTTATTACAGGGTTTTCTTCCCCTTGATGGTTTCCCAGGATAAATTGTTTTATGCTTTGTGATTGTACATCTTTCAGAGATCCTTATTATGCTTCTATTTTGAATAATGTATTGAATGCTAATGAATTTGCAATCTAGTCTATGGTAGCATATAATCTTAACAAGCCCATCCCATTTCTTTGTCTCCCACTTTACCCCTCCTCTATAGTCTACAACCTTAAAAGGTATTTGCGATGTAGAGGGAAGGAGGAAGGATATCACAACCATATATCATCATAGCTATGTAGTTCATTCTACGCATGTTACACTCACTCGCTCTCTATAGATAAGTGTGATAAAAAAATACACCTAGGTGGATTGATGATCTTATGATGGTTGTCAACATTAGTGGAAAATACTATATGAAGTAAGGCATTAATGAAATCATAATTAATATTATTATCCGGAATTGTGCTTAGATACTTAGAGGATTTGGCTTGTGATGTTGCACCATAAGAATTACATTAGGAATTATCTACGTGTTAGGAATATGCTTAAATTTGGACAAAGTTACAACAAAGACAGGATCTATCCCAAGAAAAAGAGGAACCCATCAGTGGAGATACTATAAACTCCTTGGCTCAAGTTGATAGCGCTGCCCATTGCTATCATAGATATAAATTGTGCACAAAGCTATCAATTGAAAGCCAGATGGAGAATAAGGCTTGGATCTCTATCATGGTGAATGTTGGTTTGTAATTGAGGTATTCAAATGTCAAGAAGTAGTGCACTAGTGTGTGCAACAATGGGAATCAAATCATTGAATAGTAAGATTGGATGAAGTAGATAATGGGGAGGTTCCTTTGACAACACTTACCTATAAGAAACTGCTAAAATTTGCAGATTCTATCTAGGAATTTTGGATTCTACAAGAAAATGTTTTCCTTGAAGAAAATGTTGGAGGATTTGACGTTCATAACCAATGGCACATAAATTGAAATTGCATATTCGATAGGTGTACAAGGAAAATACCATTGAATTTCTTGGTCACTACAAGGAGATGACACCATTATTCAGTAGATTTTTTGGATAGAAGTCCAAAACTGTAATGATGGTGAGCTAATAATATCAGATGAAATAGCACAACAACTGTTGGAATTCAAATGAACCAACAAATATTTCATGTCTTCATATTTAGTTTTCGCCTTAGTTTACTAGAACACTTTTGAGACAATTACCTCAAATCCTAATGTGAACACTTGTTGAGATTCAATGCGACTATGGTACGTATCGTTGTGGAGGCATTAGTTCCAATTTCATTTCTATAATGTTTAAGATGAAGTTGTGGGGAAATTCAAGATTATGTTGAATGTTGAAAACTGAGAGTTCTGAAGCCCAAATGCAAGGGATTTACTAAATGAAAAAGGTGAATATATTTATGAAAAATAATACACCATTAGGGTGTATGGTTTTGAAGCTAAACCCTATTAGTTTTGAAGGTTTATCTATGACAAATTCATTATGACATAGTTCTATAGGTAACCAATGGGATGGTGTAACTGGATCCATGATAAATAGTTCTAAAATTTATATTCTACATATGTTGCACTAACTATAAAAAGTATTGTCTATTTCGACAAGTTAGCTAAAGGTATAGAATCTTTCAATTTAATGGAAACTAAGGCTTTCCATAGGTGTGACACTAAATCTTGTATAAACACCACATGATTCTTATCCAATATGCTACGAGTATTCCTAAGTATGAGGTGTAACACCCCATTAGATTAATTAGGATTAATTAAGCTATTAGAAGACTAAGTTCGCTATTAGGACCATAATATGGTCAGTTAGAATATTTTATTAAGAAAATTATTTATATAATCCTCACAAAGTGGTATTCTTGTTGCTTCAGATCATATCAAAAAATAAAAAATAAAAAATTGTAAAAGCTTTCATAAATGGTGTTTTTTCCAGTTTTCGATCCTTACAACAATTTTTCATTTTCCTCATTTCCTATTGTCAATCCGTTGGCTTCCATATGAACAAATATAAATTGTAGAATATTCCTTCTCATTGCAGGCCCCAATTCAATAAATTGAACATCTATATAGATACACAAAATGTGGCGATGTCTATTGTAGAAAAGTTGTACTAAAAAAACTAATAGCAACTTTTACCTTTTTTTAGGCATGGCCCAAATGTGGAATTTTTGGTTATTATTTTTGTCAAATTTAATGTTGCATCATGCATTCTTAATTATATAACATAAAAAATACCATTGGATTAATCAATCAAGGTAATTTTTAATTCTCACACAGAGATCAATTCAAGTATCAAATATTTAAATATTCTTTTGAAAATTCCACTTATGACTACCATGCTCCATTGCACAAAGATAAGGAAGGCTCTTGCAACCAAGGTGGTGAATTAGTTGATGTAATTATTCTAGATACATTAAGTTTAGAAAAAGTTTGGAAAATTGATTGATTATATCTTGTTAATTGAGTTTAGCTCAAACAGCTCGCGATTGACCTAATGGACACCCAGGTTTGATTCCATGTGGGGTTGTGGTATTGTAAGTACATAATATTTGGTAAATAGATACAAAAACTCATAATTTTGATGTAGTTATTTTAAATGAAATTACCATAATAGTACCGAATACCATAGGATTACTTACCAGTTCTCAAAATCGATTACTATGGAGTTTGTTTTATAGGTGAAAATTGATGAAGTGGGTTTTATCTGGTCATGTTTTCCCTAGTGATTTATATGTTGTTGTTGAAATGTGCATAATAAATTAGAGTTTTAGTGTGCTAGGTGTTCAATATGACTGATTTTAAAAGTCACTAACTATGTACCAAGTAATATACTTAATAGTTATCCACTTTATATAACTTACGAGGAAAAATCTATTAAGAGGTGTTCCTTAGTTTCAAATAGATTCTAGAGTTATTTGAGAATTTGACATGAGCAATCATTTGACCTGATGTCATTTAGATAATTTATTTGGATCCACTATAACAAGATAGTAACATAGGTGGCTCGGTACCTGCCAACATGGCACCGGTTGTCCTGAAACACAACATAAAGCTTTCCATCAATATAATTGAGGTTATCACATCAAAGGTTGTGTGACCATATGAATATTATGTACTTAAAAAAATATGGAAAAAGAATCTACAATAATAGCCTGATAGAATAATGAAGGAATAATACATTGTTGAGGAAGGCTTGGTGAACCCCGCTTCACAAATTACATGCATATTGGACTTTGAGGCTTTGGCATGAGCTATTGGTTTCCATATTCCAAAAAAAGAAGGTAATGTTGCTTCTTTTCTTCCTTTTTCATAGTCCTAAATTGGATTTGACAAGGGCCATTTCTTAATAATATATGCATACAGTAACCTTGAATGGTGGTACCCAATTATTAAAACCTTACTATGGACATTTCTCATGGACCATTAAAATTCATCTTTGTGGCTAATGTGAAAATGCTAGCAGTAAGCCTCACTTCTAGAAGGTTGTTATATATATTAGAACATTGAATGTTGTTGTTTTCTACTAGTTTTCCTACACATACTACTATTAAGAAAAATCTCTCCTTGAAGTGAACTCTGTGGGATTTTCCTATTGTATAATGAATCAAGGTTATGATTTGTAATCCCATGTGTTACCCCCCTCCCCGATATTGCATGGTTATCCACTTACGGTTACATCTTGATCATGAGCTAATTTTTAAATTATGTTGTTTTGTATTAAGATGTCTTCATGATTAGAATAGAATCCACTACACATGAATAATGCTTAGATGTGGTGGGTTTTTTTACTTAATTCCTAAAGATATGAGCAATCTCATTCATGAAACAATACTAAGAAGTTATTTTGGGTAGTTTTGGACAAATTTGAGCTTGGTCTAGCCATGTTTCTACCCTCATACACTAGTAAAGACTAAATAAGGGCAAATAAGTAGTGGTAAAAGGAACTTCTGAGCATTTTGGGAAATTATAGACTTGTTGTTGATCTCAAACAATAATCAAATCACACAATTTCCAATCTAAGTTATTTTTGGGCATGTTATGGGACTAATCATGCCCTCATACAACAAATAAACCTGGTTCTAACCTCCAAAAACATAATGTACAGTAAATATAGGGTGATTTTTAAGGAGGTACCTGATAAAATTTGTAATGTAACCCTCAAATTAGCAAGTTTGGGTAGCTTTTAGTGGCCAAGGAGCAATTTTTTTTAGGGTGATTTCAGACCCACACCATTTAATGTGTCCTATACAAAATACAACATCATTTGGAGACCTTATTGTAGTCCCAAATCTCCATCTTCTAAGGAGTTATGAGAAATATAATAGTAGTAAGAGGTACTATTTCTAAATCTAGGCAACTTCTAAACATGATTCGGCGAGGTTTCCTATAGCAATGAACTTAAATGGCTAGTTCTCTATGACAAATGGTTAAATAAGGTTACTAGTGTAGCATTTTTTCCATAAGAATAAGATCTAGATACCATGAAAGGAGAATTTGTATACTAGAAATGAATGGACCAGAAATAGAAGATCAGTATTCCACGACATTGATGTAGCATAAGAAATCCGAATCAATATCAATAGGGATAATAGTTAGTGGGAAAGTGCATAGCTTCATAGTTTGTATAAGAACAACATGAAGACTAAATTGGAGGAAATTTATGCGCTTAGATCTGTTGAACTTGTGGTTAATGGAGTTCTTCAAATCGACCATACACATGGGTACAAACATGAACTAATTTTTAATTGATACTAAAATTAGCTCCTTTTTACACTTAAATATAAGAACAAAAGCCATAACTAGGTAGTTCAATTTATAAATAAAGACACCCATTTTAAACGATGCCATATCAAGAAAATAAATTCCATGTCTAGAAAACTGGATTTTTCAACAACAAAATTGCTCATTGGCTGCTGAAAGCAACCCATACTTTCTAATTTAAGGTTTACATTACTAATTTTCTCAAGCACATGCCTATTAATTAATTTGGTCCTAAAATCTAACTTAGTATTCCAATAGCTTAACCAATCCTAATTAATCTATTTTTTTTTTACATGAGGTCTAGAAGGAAGGAGTTGGGAACAATGAAGGGGCTCACATTGTAAATAAATTCCAAAGTCATGTGTCAAAAATGGCCATAGCAGGGGTGGAAAAATTCCAAAGTCATGTGTCATTTATTCATTCTTGTATAAATTCATTATTAAATAAATAAGGGATGAAAACACAATAAAATATAGTACCTTGTAACAAAAAACTAGAAGTAAGAAAGCACTTCCCCTCCCACAGCAGAATCACAACTCTCCTTCACTCTTTGTAATGTCCACAACAGAATCACAAATCTCTCTTTCGCTCCTTGTTCTTTGCAATGTAGGTAAAAATATAACCTCATCGCTTTCAGTATATGCCCATTCCCACCAATTATGGGTGGAAATGTTTCTTGCCATCAGGGTATTTTTTAAGGATTATAATATTATACTTAAGTGTAGTATTCTAGGCGATTATTTTAGATTCAAAAAAACATAAATAAAGATTGGTATAGGTGAATATTAAATATGAAACATACAATTTAATACTGAAAATTGCAGATTTTGGCGAATATTATGATAAAAAAACATATTTTAGGTAAATATAGGCGATTTCAGAGACTAAAAATGACCAAATAGCGAATTTATTTTTTGAAAAAAGGCCCAAAAAATAGCCAATTGACAAAATTTCGCCCCTAAACATTTCCCTGCTTGCCATGCAGTTTGACTACCAATTTGCATGAAAATCCCTTGAAAATTCACTAATTATCAGATTTGAATATGGAAATGTTCTATTTGTTCGTTTCAATTTTACTTGAAATGCTAGCTCTCTCCAAGACAAATTTGGTAGGATATCTCATATTTTTTTGCAATACACTGTAACCATAAAAATACCGCAAAAGGAATGTGATTTTCCTTATCGAAACATCGCACAATGTAACCCTAAAAATCACGTGAATCCTTCATAATCGACACTTCTTCCTCGCAAATGTGCACCCTTTCTTCAAAACTCTTTCCTGGTAAATGTGTTCCCTTTCTTTGGAAATATTTCCTTGTAAATTTGTGTCCTTTCTTATTCTAGTTGATTTTTGTACAAAAAATAACGACTTGGATCTTTTTGGATAGGGCTTGGACTTATTCTCTAGGTGAAACCGCATGGGTATCTAACTGTGGGTTATAGACATATGATTTATGACTTGGAAAATGCAGAAAATGTTATAGATCTACCTCATAAATAATTCTCACATTCTCCAGTGCCATTAACCAATCTCCCATGCACATACTTACCAATCCCGAAATACTAGTACTACTAATGCAAGTTACCCAAGCTTGCCACCTTGAAATCTGAAAATGCTTATTGAGTGTTAGCACATGCCTTGAGATCAATGTTAGATTAGAGCTCAGATTCTAGACTTGAAAGTGCAAATGAACATAATTTTTTTTCTAAACGTTAATGAAGATCCAAGGTAATATAGTTACGAAGTCTATGGGTTAATGGATATAACCACATGTATAGATGACTTGAAATCAATGCATGTGGGTGAAAGGTTTTTTGTTAGATATGATGGCTAGCAGTGTTGGAAGGATTCTTGGGTTCCAAGGGGAATTCATTTTTGAGAAGAGAAAATGAAAAGAAGTATCGGGGAGGCAAGGGGAACGTAGGGGAGAAAAGGGTAATGTAAGTGTGATGACCTTTTTTTCTTTCCGTGGGATGGAATATGAGTAATATGAGAATGTGATATTGAACCCTAGGGATACTAAGAAAGGATGTAAAGAGAGCCTTTTGCCACCTTGCATTGTAGGTATGGAAGCACGACTTACTTAAAACTTTATCCCATTCTTTCGAAATCACAAATTTTGAACAGTGTGATTCTTCTATTTTTCGATGAAAAAAATGTTGTAGGTCACAAATAGAAATTAGAAATGTGAATGTTTAAGGTAGAAATTAGAATTATTCAAACCAACCAAGTTGGTTATGTACTTAATCATAGAATTGTTAGGAAAATTTATGATCCATATTCAACAAAATATTTCTAGATGAAATCATATGGAACTCATACATTGACATATTTTGGCTACAATATCATCCAAATGTTTACAAAGGAGATAGTTGTGGGGTTCAATTTCACACTATCAATCAAGATTTTGAAGTAAATTGCTTGCCTAAGAACAATATTTTTGTATATGCATTTTATGTTTATAACATGGTGTCCCTATGTTGTTATTTTTGTGAATAACAAATAGTGATTTGTACAGTGCACAGGCAAAGCAAAAAAATGTTTATGTCAATTATTATATGGAGGAATGGATGAGAGACGCTAGTGATTTGGGTATAAGTGGAAAGAATGGATGGTATGGGAAGGAGTTGATTATTCCTCCCATATTAACAATTATGCCTAATTAAATTTTCATTGTAAGCTCTATTCATGTTGTTTGGCCTTGTAAATATTTATGGCCTTTCTACGACCATGTTAATAACTATGACTAGTGGCCAACATATAAAATTATTGTGTTTGGCATGTAAAGTTTAAGCCTTCTTCATGCATATGATGTACATAGCATATCCCTTACACTTATATAGTTGATTTTATTTTTACCTCAACTCTGACAATACAAAAGACTTCTCAATCCATATGATGCTCTCGTTGTTGATGAGCCATTTGCTTTGGTGCGTATGGATTATGATTATAGAAACATTTGTATAGTTCTCTATTTATTCCAATCTCTCAACTACAACTCCATACCCTTGGGATTTATTTTTCTCTTCCTTGCGTGAATGTTATGGAGATCTTTCCTAAATATTCATGTAATTGCAATGCTACCCAATTAGTGGAACAATTATTTTGAGTATGAGATATTTGGTTATATCATCCTTAGCATAATGGTGTGTCCTGGTCAACATGTCCTGTGTTTTGTGAGGTGGTACCCTTCTCCTGAATTTACAGAGCTATTTTTCTCACACCCCTAGGTATTTCTTATTGCGCCTTATTGGTATCCGATTACGTCACCACAACCATTCTTTCCTCCGACCAACGAGAGAAGAGAGCGCTTGCGAAATAGAATATTTCTCAATCCGCTTTTCCGCTCCTCAATTAGGAGATGTGAGTTTCCATGACCAAAGTGGGAACGCAAATTTGCATTGTTGGACCATCATGTCTATTTATGCTCAAGATAGAAATCGTGTGATGCAATGGTGATGATAGAGGGGTAAAAAGCATGGATGGTCCTTAGTGATTTATAATTACTGAAGTGACTTTAGCAATGAAATTGAACTATAGTGAACTAGAGTATAGTTCTTACTAAAGTGACTTTAGCAATGAAATTGAACTATAGTGAACTAGAGTATAGTTCTTGGGAATTGATGCGTCAGGATATTATGTCTATAATCCCATGATAAGTACAGGAAATGGGAAGAGGCATATTTCCCAATAACGCAAATAAATAACACTATTGTAGCAGTACAGTTGTTATTATCTCCATGTTACCTATCAAGATTAGGTGAATACCAAATCGAGGTTATATGGTGCAGGTGAAAGGTAAATCTTTCCTTTCATACAATCTTAGATGTTCCACTTTCACTATAACCGATAACTCTCTGAGGTCCATCTACTATTGTTCAATTAAACAAATTTACTCTATAGATCTATGCCTTCAATGACTAGTTTTAATACCCTCTATTTCATATTTATATATCTCTGTAACCAGATTTGTGTTTCCTTCAAAATTCATTTTCAAAACTTTCTTTGAATTTTTAAATCATTCGTAACTCGAGACAATACTTGCTCATTTAACAATCTACAAAAAAAATTCTATATAGTTGAGGGTGATATGTTTTAGAGGAATCGAAACTAGCATTACCATATTTGTATAGATGCTACAGGAATCGAATAGTGAATTATTGAAACACCACAGCTCTATATGAATCAATTTTACCGAGAATTGCATATATGCTAGTCCTCTTTATTCAACATGTTGATCCCAAATCCAATCGATTGTGATACACAACAATGGCGTTTCTTTGTTGTAACGTACTATGTAGCTGGGATATAGAAAAACTAATACATTTTCTATGTAGCTGGGATAGAGAAAAACTAATACATTTTCTAGTAAGCATTTGAAATTTCACACAGATTAAACTTAGTCTCAGTTAATAGAGTGAATGCCTAACCATTTTAATCACAGTCCAATCTGAGTTGATTATGAAAATGAGGATTATATTCTATAGTGAATTGTACAAAACCTTAATATAATGGGAATAAGAACATGTACGCAGAGGTTTCAAAATCACAACCCTTTCATTAAATTGTGCTCTAACCATTGACATCTCTCCAAATCAAACTCATACAAGGCTTGAGATCAGATTCTTATACAATCATTAGCTAATCCCATATCAAATTTAATAGAATCTCAACCGTCTAATTAAAGTAAGATGTCAAACTAACCCATATATCTAAAATCTGCTAACTTGAACGAGAATCTAACCAGATGGCATTTGATAAATATCAAATCAATTGGGAAAAAGAACCTTGAAATTGTCACGGTGCTGAGCATCTTGTTCATAATTATGGTAATGAGACTGAGGAGCTTAACTAGTCCGAACTTGGAGGAACGGGATCGTTGGAAGAGTGAGACCTTTAGAGGTTGATTGAAGATCGTTGTTCCAAACACAAACACAATACCGTTGGGGAAAAGCATTTCCAATTTGCACTTCCATAATTTCGTGCAGATGCAATCACACCATATCATGATTAAAAACTTTCTTATTTATGTTTTTATTTTTATCTTATTTTATTTTAGTTGAACTCATTTAAAGTAACTTGATTGGAGGGATTCCTTGTTGGATCTGCAAACAGATAACTGGAAAAAAGCAAACAGAAAATTGATAAAAGACATATTCCCCAGTAGTGATAGAATTTGACGACTAAATTGTCCGTCATGAGGCAATTTTGCCGTCAAACAGGGTCAACAATCTATCCAACCCGTGACAAAATGGCTCGGCATATAAAGATAATTTAGATATTACCGACGGGCTTTGCTGATTTGAATGTCAGGACCCACAGCAACGTTGAATCTTTAAACTTATAGCCAACGATGAAGAATCCCTTCAGGGATCTTCAAGTTCCTCGTCACCGG
Organism: Larix kaempferi; assembly: GCA_027924585.1. NCBI lineage: Eukaryota > Viridiplantae > Streptophyta > Pinopsida > Pinales > Pinaceae > Larix > Larix kaempferi. The sequence continues at coordinate 16,454,996 of BSBM01000769.1, forward strand.
ATCATATCCCACAGCGTTTCGGTGAATCACGGCAAAATCTTTGGAAAAAAGCATGAATGAAATTAGAAAGAAAAAGCATGAATCACATTTGAAGAAAATCATGAATCGCAAATGAAAAAAAAAGCATGAATAACTTTTTGGATTTACCAGCTGACTCATCTGCTGACGGTTCCATCTACTCACTCGTGTGCTTTTTGCGTTTATACTTCTGCTATGTAGACAGAGTCCTAATTCGTTGAAGAGAGAGAACAAATTTTCTTCATATGCAACTTCATTGTAGAAAGAGGAGCAAAGGAGGAAAATCATCTATCCGTTGGAAAGAAGGACATATAAATCTCAACTCTTACACAATTTCAACATTTACCTCCTCTATTCTGGTTCGAGTGGAATGTGTGGCCGGGTGTCTGAATCTGAGTGTGGTTTCATGCCTGATTTTGAAGGAAATGTGAGGACGAAGCTGAGATCAATGCTCTGGTTCAGTATGTGATAGAGGAAATGGATTTCGGCTGGCTGGACTGGAATGGAGACAAACGAACTTCAGGGGAATCGAGGACGCAACTGAGATCAATGCTTTCTCTCGTTAATTGTATGCTGAGTGTTGTCTGTGTGCCCAGAGTTGTCTTGTCTGTATTTTGTGTAAAGTCTCTGATAACTGAGAGTGAGAGGAGAGTATTTTGTGTAAAGTCTCTGTAATTTCTGTATTTTGTGTAAAGTCTCTAATAAGGATTTGGAACTCTATTCTGAAATCTGGAATCAATGAGGACGTGGAGTTACATAAACTGGCTATGCATAATTATGTACTAGCGTTTGAGCCTTTAAGGATTTAAACGTATATGGGTTCTTCACCGATCCTGGGTAGATATATATCTTAGATTCTGTCCGTTGGCTGTGAGATGGTGGTCGTTCAGAATTATATATCTGAAGCAATCAAATGGGCATTGGATTTTGTTTTGAGGATCATGTTCTTGTTCAGAGAATATCTGGTTCGTAATTTTCTGCTCCCTTTAGTTTCTGTCTGTCTATCTAATTGGTTTCTCTGTAATGGTTCAATGGTTTAGCGACAGGTAATCCTACAATTCTGCTCGCCAGCACGCAATGTTTCTGAGGCAATGTAACGCAATGTTTCTGAGGCCGATGACATAATCCTTAGATGTATCTTCAGGTGAGTACATGTATTGAATTGTAGTTTAAACGACGTCTTTCAATTTTTCAGGAATTTGTTTTTTGGGGTGTTTCTTTTATTGGTTGTTAGCATCAGATTCTTTGCCAATTTAACTTATGAGTCTAGTTTGATATGAAAATAGTTAAGCCGGTATTAGAGACTTGTCTGCTTCTTCAAATTTAATTTCTATCTGGTACTTGATATGATAATAGTTAAGCCGGTAAGAATTGAGGTACTTGAACCACCTAACAAGGGCATCTGAAACACACAATTCAAAACCCTAGAGAACATGAGACTAATATCATGGAAAAAAAAAAAAGACGAGATGTTTCTTACTTTGTCAATAGATCTTCTGTATGGCTATGTTTCCTTCTGAGACAAATATCATGGAAAAAAAATTACTTTGTCAATAGGCCTTCTCTATGGGTAGAGACAACCATCCTGAGTACAAAAAAATTACCATAGCATTTTCCCATTCCTGGACCGAATGCGTCTACTTCTATGCCTGTAATTTTCCAAACCTCAATGAAGCTTACCCATCCTAGCTGACTTCGGGTGGAGATGATACAATTTTATGGCAGGAAATGACGCTCTGGCGCTTCAATTTACCACTGCACCGAATCTGTGCCATCTGGTCAATCTCCCCTTACATCGTCTAATTCAACTCTATCACCTAAGTATCAAGTACACGTATACATCTATTACAATGCTTGAACACGGGAGCCGCTATTAAGTGATTCAAGTACGCTCTGCTTCTTCAAATTTCTATCTGAATTTTTGAAATTACATAACATAATCTACAATTCTTCATAAGAACAGAGTTTTCTCCACCAAGCAATTGTCTGTTAATTTGAAATTGTAACAAGTGAAATTAATGTGTTTTAGGTAGTGTGTTTGTATGTATATTATTTGTTTGTTTAAAAGTGAAATTATTTATTTACATTATTTGAATGCGTGCACACAATTATTTATTTATAAAAAATTGTATGTTGTATTTATTAGAATTTGTATGATGTGAAAAATTTGTGTTTATATTCTATTTTATTTATTTCAAATTTATTGTATGATCGATTTATTAGAATTTGTATGATGTGAAGAAATGGTGTTTATATTCTATTTTATGTATTTTAAATTTACTAAATTTATTTATTGTGCAAAGGAGAGGGAGGGGCGAGAGGGAGACAAAAGGGGAAGAGGGGGAGAGTGAGAGTGAGAGTGAGAGTGAGGGAGTAGCTGAAAATGCAGGGCAGAGGGAGGGAGATTGTGGAGGGGGGATGGGAAGTGGGGGTGGGGGAAGAGAGAGAAAGAGAGACAAGGGTGCAGTGAGAAGAAGAACAAGGGGGAGGGATAGTGAGGGGGAGAAGGAGGGAGAGCGAGGGTGGAGGATGGGAGGATAAGGGGGAGTGGGGGGAGTGATAGTTAGGATGAGGGGGAGTGGCAGGGAGAGAGAGAGAGAGAGAGAGAGGGTGGGAGATGTGGGGTGGGAGAGAGAGAGAGGAGGGGGTGGGGGGGAGAGAGAGAGAGAGAGAGAGAGAGGAGAATGGGGGTTGGGGAAGGGAGATTTAGGGAGAGAGGGAGTTAGGGGTAGGGGGAGTGGGGGGGGAGAGAGAGAGAGGAGGAGGAGGGGAGGGAGATTGAGAGAGAGAGGAGGGGGGACGAGCGAGGAGGGAGAGAAAGGGATGTGGAGAGAGAGAGAGAGAGAGAGAGAGAGAAAAAGAAAGAAAGAGAGGGGTGGGGAATGGGTAGGGGGGAGGGGGAGAGGGAGAGAGAGAGAGAGAGGGGGGAGAGGAGGTGGGAATGGGTAGGGAGGGAGTGGGAGAGAGAGAGAGGGGGAGAGATAGAGAGAGAGAGAGGTTGGGGATGGGTGGGAGAGAGGGAGGGAGGTAGGGACAGAAAGATGGGGAAAAGGGGGAGAGGGAGAGGGGGAGGGTGAGTGAGAGTGAGGGGGTAGGACGGAGAGAGAGAGAGAGAGAGAGAGAGAGAGAGAGAGAGAGAGAAGTGGGGGGTCAGTGGGAGAGGGGGAAGGAGGGAGGGAGGAAGGGAGAGAGGAGGGAGAGGGAGAAGAAGAGGGTGCATGAGAGTGAGGGGTGGGGGAGAGGGAGGGAGAGCAAGGGGGAGTGATGGGGGGAAGGAAGAGGGAGAGGGGGAGGAAATTCAAGGAGATGGAGGGGCAGAGAAAGAGGCAGGAGGAGAGGGAGTGAAGGAGCGAGGGGGAGGGAAGGGAAGGGGGAGGAGCAATGGAAAGGAAGGAAGAGGGGGAGGAGGTTGATGGAGGGGGAGGGGGGTAGAGAAAGAGATACTTGGAGGGATGTAGAGAGAGAGATATTTGGAGGGATCTGGAGAGAGGGGGGGGGAAGAGGGAGAAGGGAGAGAGAGAGAGGGAGACAAAGAGGGGTGGCAGAGAGAGAGGGGGGTAGGAGAGAGGGGGGGGAGAAAGAGAGAGAGTGCGAGAGATAGTTGGGGGAAAGAGGGGGAGAGGGAAAGATAGAGAAAGGGAGGGAGAGAGGGTGGGGAGAGAGATAGGGGAGTTGGGGAGAGAGAGAGAGGAGGAGGGGGGAAGGGAGAGACGAGAGAGAGAGAGAGAGAGAGAGATAGAGAGAGAGAGAGAGAGAGAGAGAGAGAGAGAGAGAAGGTTGGGGAGATAGAGTGAGAGAGGAGAGGACGAGGTAGGGTAGAGGGGGGAGCGAGTGAGAGGGAGGGGGTGGGGAAGAGCGAGTGGGTGAGGGAGGGAGAGAGAGGGTGAGTGATGGAGGGGAGAGAGAGAGGGAGATGGTTAAGGTAAGAGAGGGAGTGTGGGAGGGAGGGTGAGTGTGGAGGGAGGAGGAGGGTGATAGCAAGGGAGAGGGAAAGGGAGTGGGAGCAAGGGGGGGAGGGAGTGGGATTGAATGGGAGGAGGTGGGGGTCTTGGGGAGGGAGGGAGAGGGTAGGAATGTGATAAAGAGAAAGGGGGTGGGGGAGAGCGAGGGAGAGTGAGGGGTTAATGGGAGGGGAGGGAGAAGGAGAGAAACAGAGGGGGAGGGAGGCGAGGAGAGAGAGATGGGGGGAGAGGAGGGAGAGAGGGAGGTAGAGATGGTTAAGTTAAGAGAGGGAGTGTGGGAGGGAGGGTGAGTGTGGAGGGAGGAGGAGGGCGATAACAAGGGAGAGGGAGCAAGGGGGGCAGGGAGTGGGATTGAATGGGAGGAGGTGGGGGTCTTGGGGAGGGAGGGAGAGGGTAGGAGTGTGATAAAGAGAAAGGGGGTGGGGGAGAGTGAGGGAGAGTGAGGGGTTAATGGGAGGGGAGGGAGAAGGAGAGAAACAGAGGGGGAGGGAGGCGGGGAGAGAGAGATGGGGGGAGAGGAGGGAGAGAGGGAGGTAGAGAGAGAGAGGAGGGGGAGAGAGAGGGGAGAGGAGAGAGAGGGAGGGAGGGATATAGAGAGAAATAGAGGGTGAGGGTGAGGGGGATATAGAGAGGGGGTAGAGAGAGAGAGAGGGGAGAGCGAGAGAGAGGGAGATAGAGAGAGGGGGTAGGAGAGGGTTAGTGGGAGGGAGAGAGGGAGAGAAGGAGGGAGAGAGATAGAGGGGAGGGGGGAGGGGAGGGGTGGGGATATTGATGGGAAGAAGGAAGAGCAGGGAGGTCAGAGAGGTAGGGAGAGAGTGAGAGGAGGGGTTGGGGAAGGGGGAGGGAGAGAGAGAGTGAGTCATAGTGGGGAGGGGGAGGGGGAGGGGGAGGGGGAGAGGGCGTGAGGGGGAGAAGGAGTGCAACAGTGTTGGGGAGAGGGACAAGGATCGAAGGGGAGGGGGTGGGGGTGGAGGTGGAGGTAGGTGGAGTGGGGGATTGTGAGAAAGAGAGAGGGGTTAGTGGAGAGGGAGGGAGAGAGGGGGGGATAAAGGGGGGAATGGGATAGGAGGGAGAGGGAAAGTGAGGGAGGGGGATGGAGGGTGAGAGAGAGCAAGAAAGAGATGGGGGGGGGGGAGAGTGCGGGAGAGAGAGAGAGGGGTGGGGAGGGTGAGTGTGGAGGAGGACTGCGATGGTGTGGGGTGTTATCACCCAAAATGTACCTCGGGGTTGTGGGAGAAGGACACTTCAGGGTAAACAAAAAACCACTTTGGACTGTACTTCTGACCCAGTACAATCAAAGAGGGCTCTCTCACTATTACAAATCCTTCTAGCTCAGGATGCTCAATCAAGCACATTCAGAAGGTCAGATTTCTGACAGGGCAAATTGTTTTTAAGATTTTTGGTAAGATAATCACGCGAGGAAACATTGGGTAGTGGAGTCAAAACATAGCACGTATATCAAATAACAGTGTTGCTACATAGAATATCGGAACAGAGGCAAGATAGCCATCCATTTGCAGTCAAAAGGTTGTTTCCTGGTGCTAAGGGAAGAAGAAATGAATAGTCCATTAGCATGGGCATCTCACAAGGGCGAATCCGATGCTAAATTTAGTGGAAGAGTTTCGTGAACACTTGAAATTAAAAAGAAAAAGCATGAGCATATGAATTATGTCTTAATCTATACTTATCCAAGCATGAAAATGAATACAATATGGAAAAGAGAAATAAAGAATACATTCACATGAGAAGAAGAAAATGAAGACTACAAGATAAACGACACATGAATCTTTGTCAAACACCAGTTGTAACACTGCAATTCTATCAAGGATTATGTCTCAAAACAGAACTCAGCCTTCTTAGGTCTCGGCCCACTGATTTTCCAACCCTTTGCTATCTCTACTTCATGGGAATTTATAAGCCCTCAGGCTCCAATTCCTAATAGAAAACAGTTATGGCTGAGCCGACACCTAAATGTCCCAGTCCACCACCTTTGAAAGATAATTACAACAGAGAATGAAAGCCGATAGACAGACATGACTGACCTTGCAGGTGTCACTGCATGGTTGTGGACTACAATGGCCCCTGAGCAGCTGGCAGGCCCTAAGAGGCCTAAAAAATATGGGAATATTACATATAAAATCGAAAAAATCTAAAACAGACTGATACGACAGAAAACAAAACATCGTGAACAGGCTACCACCCTACGTCGTGGCTATTATGTGGCCTTGTTGGTCGAAGAAATCCTCCACTTTGAGGGAATAATCTTCTAGTGCTTCTTTTTTCGAAGGAGGAGTTGTCGCTTCCTCAGTGGGTATTATGAAATCTTTGAGAATCTTTGCGGTTTAGTGAGTGGGATGCTCAACTTCCTGGACGCCTTTCCTTTTCTTCCACTGAGCTTTCATGGGCACCTATCGCTCTTTGGGCTCCTCGGGCTCGCTGGCTGAACTTTCATTTACGTGGTCGAAATTTACAAGAGACGATGGAATGGGATTGTCCTCCACTTCGGACCACGCCTTCTCTGGCATGAAAACCACCTTGGTCTATGGATCCTCTTCCATAACCGGATCCCACCTGAAAATATCGGGGTTGATCAGTTTTCCATCCTTTCAATCATGGATGCAGACAGTAAATGTTGGGGAATTTGATATAATAAGATGATGATCAAGAATAATTATTTGGTCATGATTGCTTGGCAGGACTCCCCACACACAGCAGGTTGATGACTACGCTCCGACGTGGCTTTAAGCAAGCTAGATTAGACTTTCGTGGCAGGTGAAATGGAAAATGGTGGATTTGATGTGGCCCCTTTTCTTTGGGAAATGATTCATATGCAGCAGAGGTGTCCTTTAACCCTTCATTCCTATGATCGACTCAACACTGTTGATTTTGGTCTCCGCCGCATCCAAACCATCGAATGGCGTGGCCCTTGCCACACTTCGTAAAATATGGGGTCGCTTCCCATCCGCGCTAGTTCAATTTGTGAACTTACTCTCCGTCATAGATTCAAACTCCATCGAATCTAGGCCGTTGAAGCCTGTGCCCTTCTACAAAAATTTCGCAAATATGAAGATGCCCTTTCATCGCGCAATTCAAATCCATGAAGTATTTCCTGGCTGTTGATCTAACCCCAACATGCCCATGGGTTGCTCATGTTGCCTCCGCTTAAACCACCGCCACTTTCTCTACGAGATTACTTCTCAACAGTGGATCCTCATTGCCTCAGATCACCGCCCTCCATGTGTGTCGTTGTTTAACTGAGGCGGGCCTTTGCCTTTTTAATCCTTTATGCCCTGTTTAGACCTATGCTTCGGTCATTTCCTCCCTCGAGCCACAAAAATTGCTCCAGCTGCCCCACTTAGCACTTTTCTAGGCCAATTTGCATAAACCCCTGAGGCTTTATCCATTTACTTTAGGGTTTAACCCTCCCCTTCATCCAAGATAAAACTGGTGCTAATAACTGGCTCCTATTGGGGATGCTATCCTCCCTGTGAGGTAGCAAAGAATCCCCGCAGACCAGTGCCTCATCCATTGGGCCTTTCTCATCACACAATTTTGCAACCTGTAACTCTTTATTGAAAACTGAAAACTGTAACATACTATTGCAACTGGAGATGCTGAAAAGGTGCTCGCCATATCGAGCTTATTTATGCACAAACTACCCTACCCTATCCTATTGAAATGGAAGCAACATCAAGTGATATGAAAATGCCAATGCAACCAATGCAGCAACTAATCCAACATGCAAACTTTCCCATCATTCCCAACTAAAATCAAAAAATAATGACACCATGGCACAAAGCAATGATGATAGGTGTAATCATTCTGGCAGAAATATAGCCAATCACCCCAACTAAAGAGTTTTTCCATGTAATCAGCTATTGGGTCATGAAAGGCATGAAATCCTCCAAATTCCTCTACTAATCCTTTCACATGACAAGGATGTTCCAACTGTAACTTATTAGGTCCCTTGTTAAGTTGTGGTCTTACGTGCAGATTGGTAGATTCACCCTCAAGGGAACTATAACTAATATGCCCATCTCCTTTTTCATTCATACTGAGTGTAGGAGTGGAATGTTCATGACAAGATTCAAATGGAACCTGAAAACTATGCATGCTTGATCCTTTAAGCGACCCAACAAAACTGAAACAATCAAACTCATATACCTCCTCCTACTGGGAATGCAACTCTATATCATGAGGTGTTGTCTCAACACCTGGGCCATCAATAATATCACTTCTTTGGCCGCTTAGAATTCCTGGATTAAAAACCTGATTCTGCTCTGGAGCTTCGAAAGAAATTCCCCCCTAATTTTCAAAGGGATCAAGAGAGGGAACTTCCCCTTGGACCAAGGAATTTGGGCCTGAACGATATGAAGAAAAAGTAGACTGACCCTCCTGGTTTACATCCAAAATGTTTATTATCTAGTCGACATGTTGAATATCTTCATCAAGTTCATGAGAAACAACAAAAAACTCTTTGTTTCTACTACCCTCCACCCCCTCTTCTTGATGAAGGTAGGGCTCCACCTACAATGCCTTTGAGCTTCCTTCATTCATAACCTCCAAACCTTCTTTCATTGTGCCACATAGTTTAGAGCAGAGAGATAGGGTGTTACCTTTATCAGGCTTACTATCTCTATGGTTTGCAATGAAGAAATCCAGGGCTGCTATCTGATTTCCTTCTATGACTGGTTTCTCTGAATAGCAAGACTGATTGTAGGCCTGTTATCCCCTTTATCCACTTCTAAGAGGTTTCTGACACCTTCTATCACATCGACTTTTTTCTTTTGGTTGGGGATTTCATTCCTTTGCTTCAACAATCTAAATGAAGGGTAACACAAAGGCAAACAATCACTTCTAGCACACTTACTATCCATACTATTTTCAGACCTTAGACCACAAGTTTCAATTGGGTTTTCTTCACCAGCTGCCCTATAAATTTCAAAATTTTATGCTGGTTTTTTATCTACCTCATCCCCATATTCATCCTCATATTTATTAAATGCAAGAGGACTGGTATCTTCTTCAAAATCTTCCACAACAGAAACTTCAACCTGTTGATTATAATCTACATAAAACAAATTAGCATCACTCTCTTCTTGTGCATCATTGGGTTGATCATCTCTATGTTCACCATGAAAGAGATGGGAATGCAAGGAACATTCTCTTTGTCCCTGTCACTCTTCAAACTCTAATTTTCTTTCCATTTCAGCATCAATGCCTTGCTCTGAAATTTTTCCAGACATCCTGAGATTATCTTCAACCTCTAATGAATCAATGAACATACGCTGCAATGTGGAAGACCTCCTTTCCAACAGAAAGAAAGACAGCTCAGAAGGAAGGACAAATGCATAATTCAACTTAGCAGCATTTTCTAGAGGCTGAATTTCCTTTGGCATGTTATAATAAAAGCTAGCAAACCTCCTATTAAAAATAGACATGGCTTCACCTTCTTGTCTTTTCATGGAATAAAATTCTGAAAGAACTTGGTCTGATGACCTTCTCCTACCCCAAAACCTCAAAAAGACATCAGAAAACTCTTCCCATGTATCAATAGATTCAAGCTATAGGTGCTTAAACCATTTCTTCACATCTCCTTGGAAGGATTGGGAAAAATTCCTCATACAAATATCATCATGCTCTATTTAAAAAAGGTCCAGAAAATACTCAAAACCCTGAAGATGTTTTTCAGCTGTGAGACTGTCATCTTCTCCATCAAAAACATGGAGGTATTTATGGTATTTGGGAGGGTATTAATGAAGAAAAAGGGGTAGCTTCAAAGGACTATATCTTTGCTGAGGTCTATAGGGTAAAGGAGTAAGTACAGGAAGGATACTATCAGCCTCAATCCCATGGGGTTTTCAGGGTTGATTATGGATCTCACATGGTTCAAAAGAGGGAATAGGATCAACTCTAGGAATGGAAGGAGAATGTACATCTACAATATCTAATGAAGGGTATACAAAGGAAACTCTCTCATGACTTAGGGATCTTGGGTGAAACAAAAATTCCTTGATACATACACATAGCGATAAAAAGAAATCCATGCAGAAGAACAAGATCTCTATGCAGAAATTAATACTTTGATACCTGAATCCCAAATTTTCCATGCCTTTGTCAGCTGGGCTTGTTCTCCAGTGGAGCCTATAAATTTGATTGAATCATGAGTGGAGCAGCCTGTGAAATAGTGGAATGTTGGATCTCTTCAATGTGGAGTCACCGTGAAACCTTCGACATCTTAAATTTGACATGTAGCCATTGATATCCCCAGTGGAGTCACCTTCATACTGAAATCTTGATGAGTGGAGTCGCCAGGTGAAAGATACACAACCCTCTTTGATGTTTGACCATTGTTCACCATCAACAATCAAATCTGAAACACTTTGTCGTTCTTCCCAGGGACAATGGAACTCTCGTTCCCTAGCAACGGCACAAATTTGTTATCACCCAAAATGTACCTCGGGGTTGTGGAAGAAGGACACTTTGGGGTAACCACAAAACCACTTTGGCCTGTGCTTCTAACCCAGTACAATCAGAGAGGGATCTCTCACTATTACAAATCCTTCTAGCTCGGGATGTTCAATCAAGCACATTCAGAAGGTCAGATTTCTGACAGGGAAATTTGTTTTTAATATTTTTGTTAAGATAATCACGTGAGGGACCATTGGGCAGTGGAGTCAAAACATAGCACATATATCAAATAATAGTGTTGCTACATAGAATATCGGAACAGAGGCAAGATAGCCATCCATTTGTAGTCAAAAGGCTATTGTCTGGTGCTAAGGGAAGAAGAAATGAACAGTCCATTAGCATCGGTGTCTCACAAGGGAGAATCTAATGCTAACTTTAGTGGAAGATTTTTGTAAACACTTGAAATTAAAAAGACAAAGCATGAGCGCATGAATTATGTCTTAATCTATACTTATCCAAGCATGAAAAGGAATACAATATGGCAAAGAGAAACAAGGAATACATTCACATGAGAAGAAGAAAATACAAACTGCAAGACAAACGACACATGAGTCTCTGGCAAACAGTAGCTGCAACATTGCAATTCTAATAAGGATTATGTCTCAAAACATAACTCATCCTTCTCAGGTCTCGGACCATTGATTTTCCAACCCTTTTCTATCTCTACTACATGGGAATTTATAGGCCCTTAGGCTCAAATTCTTAACAGAAAATAGTTATGGCTGAGCCGAAACCTAAATGTCCTAGTCCACCACCTTTGAAAGCTAATTACAAGCGAGAATGAAAGCCGATAGACATTCATGACTGACCTTGCAGGTGTCACTGCATGATTGTGGACTACAATTGCCCCTGAGCAGCTGGCAGGCCCTAAGAGGCCTAAAAAATACAGGAATATTACATATAAAATTGAAAAAATAAAAAATAGACTGATGCGACGGAAAATGAAACATCATGAACAGGCTGCCACCCTATGCCATTGCTATTACGTGGTCTTGTTGGTCAAAGAAATCCTCCACTTTGAGGGAATCAGCTTCTGGTGCTTCTTCTGTCGAAGGAGGAGGTGTCACTTCCTCAGTGGGGATTATGAAATCTTTGAGAATCTCTGTAGTTTTGTGAGTGGGCTACTAAAATTCCCAAACCCCTTTCCTTTTCTTCCGCTGAGCTTTCATGGGCACCTGTCGCTCTTTGGGATCCTTGGGCCTGCTGGCTGAACTTTCATCTACGTGGTCGAAATTTACAGGAGACGAGGGAATGGGATCGTCCTCCATTCGGACCATGCCTACTCTGGCATGAAAACCACCTTGGTCTCTAGATCCTCTACAATAACCAAATCCCACCTGAAAATATTGGGGCTGATGAGTTTTCCACCCTTTCGATCATGGATGCAGACAGTAAATGCTGGGGAATATGATATAATAAGATGATGATCAAGAATAATTATTCAGTCATGATTGCTTGGCAGGACTCCTCACACACAGCAAGCTGATGACTGTGCTCCGGCGTGGCTTTGAGCAAGCTAGATTAGACTTTCGTGGCAGGTGAAATGGAAAATGGCAGCTTTGATGTGGCCCCTTTTCTTTGGGAAATGATTCATATGCATCAGATGTGTCCTTTAACCCTTCATTCCTGTGATCGACTCAACACCGTCGATTTTGGTCTCCCCCGCATCCAAACCGTCGAATGGCGTGGCCCCTACCGCACTTCGAAAAATTTGGGGTCGCTGCCCATTCACACTAGTTCAATTTGCGAACTTACTCTCCGCCGTAGATCCGAACTCCATCGGATCTGGGCCATTGAAGCCTGTGCCCTTCTACCAAAAGTTTGCAAATATGAAGATGCCCTTTCATCGCGCAAGTCAAATCCACGAAGTATTTCTTGGTTGGTGATCTACATCGTCGACCATCGATCTAACCCCAACATGCCCGTGGGTTGCGCATGGCGCCGCTCCTTAAACCACTGCCACTTTCTCTGCGAGATTACTTCTCAACTGTGGATCCTCATCACCCCAGATTGCCGCACTCCATGTGTGTCGTTGTTTAACTAAGGCGGGCCTTTTCCTTTTTAATCATGTATGCCCTGTTTAGACTATGCTTCGGTCATTTCCTCCCTCGGGCCAAAAAAATTGCTCCAGCTATCCCACTTAGCACTCTTCTGGGCCAATTTGCATAAACCCCTAAGGCTTTCTCCATTTACTTCAGGGTTTAACCCTCTCCTTCATCCACAATAAAACTGGTGCTAACATGGGGGAGAGGGAGAAGAAGAGGTATATGGACAAGGATCAAAGGGGAGGGGGCTGGGGTGGAGGTGGAGGTGGAGATAGGTGGAGGGGGGAAGTGTGAAAAAGATCAAGGGTGTAGTGGAGAGGGAGGGAGAGAGAGGGGGGGTGAAGGGGGAATAGGATTCGAGGGAGAGGGAGAGCGAAGGAGGGGGGTGGAGAGATAGGGGTGGGGGGAGAGGGGGAGAGAGAGAGTGGGGGGGGGGGGGGGGAGAGAGAGAGAGAGAGAGAGAGAGAGAGAGAGAGAGAGAGAAAGAGGTGGGTGGAGGGAGGGAGAGAGAGAGGCATGGGAGGGAGAGGTCGTTGAGGGAGCTAGCGGGGAGAGTGGGAGACCAAGTTAGAGAAAGGGGACATGGAGAGTGAGGGGGAGAGGGAGTGACAGAAGTGGGAGTGACATTGTGGAAGGAAGAGGGGATATGGGAGGGAAGGGAGGGAGAGAGGGGGGGAGTGAAAGAGGGAGGGGGGGAGTGAAAGAGGGAGGGGGAGAGGGAGAGGAATAAGGAGGGAGGGGTGGATGAGGGGAGGAGGGGAAGGGCGTTAGGTGGCAGAGAGAGAGAGAGAGAGTGGGGTATATTGAGGGAGAGAGAGAGGGAGAGAGAGAGGGAGAGAGGGAGAGGGAGAAGGAGAAATAGTGGAGAGAGAGGGAGAGAGGGAGAGGGAGAAGGAGAAATAGTGGAGAGAGAGGGGGGGAGAGAGAGAGAGAGAGAGAGAGAGAGAGAGAGAGAGAGGAGGGGAGAGTGAGAGATAGGGAGAGAAGGGGGGAGAAAGTGAGGGGGAGAGATTCCCTGTAGAATAAGGATATCCATTTGTATATGGATTTCCGAAATGGTTGGAAGGAAATTGTTCCCCATCATCCAAGCCATACAATCCATCGGTACAATAAATGGTGTAGCATTCTTTTGTGAAACATAAATGGGTCATGTCCTAGTTGCATCATTAGAGAAGCTTCCAATGGATTTGGTACCACTTGACCCATATGGTTTCTATACATATACATTTTCATTGAATCCTTGTACAAGCTATCTAATGTAATATTGTCAAGGCCACCAACCTACAACCAATAAATTGCCATTATGAATTGTTAACCCATACAATCAAATGTAGTGACCACTATCATTCTAACTCCATGATTGTAGTGTAAACCAAATCAACAAAATGATTTATTTTTAAATATGGATAATAGTTATTATGACTAAGTATTTTGTAATTGTACTATCTCAATTAATACTTCTCAAGTCATAATGCATAAATCAACAAGGGATTTTGTCAAACATCAATCAAGAAAATACCATGTAAAATATTTTCAAAGTGAAGAAACTAAAGATTATACCTAACACATTGCATAATTCAAGAAGGGATTGAGTCAAACATAGATAAAAAAAATCTCATATAAGACCCTTTCAAAAATGAAGGAACTAAAATTATGCCTCACATTCCAAGTCCATCTGGAAATGCAAATCATAGAGCCGCATGTAAGGTATTTTCCAAAGTGAAAGGATTAAAGATGATGGTTCACACCAAATCTATTTGAAGACACAAATCAAGAAATATTATGTAATATCATTCTAAAGTAGAATTAAAAAATAAATAAATAATTCTTCACAATCCAAGTCAATTTAGAGATACAAATAAAGAAATCTCTTGTAAGATTTTTTCAACATAAAAAAAAAACTAAAATTGATGTTTCACATTCCAAGCACATTTGGAAAGACCCAAGAAGATGTAATAACAAGGAAACATTCTGTAACATCCCTCCAATTTAACCCTAATTACTATTATTATTTTTGTAAAATAATTACAATTATGTAAATAGGCCATGGTGAGGAGCTCAAGGCCAAGGCCCCACCAGTGGACCTCAAGTCAGTGTCATGATTACAAGTCTTAGTCAAGACTAGAAAATTAAGAAAAGTAAACGCGACTAAACGATGAACAACCGAAACCATCCAAAAGAAAAGATGAGATGGCAAGACAAGCCATGAGAATCCTAGGGCGCCATACGATTAGAGTTTATCCCTAAGTAGAAGACCTAAACTACTATAATTAAATAGTAAAGTTATGCGGCTTCGACCTAATTCCACACATTAACCTACCATCCTAAAGGGAAATCTAACATCTGTTATAAATAGATTGGGTGACTTGCGACAAAGATCCAAGTAATAAGTTCTTATAAATTAATCTTACTCCATATAAAAGATACCAAGTATTTTGAAAAGGGTGAAAGAGATGACTAAGTAAACATATAGGAAGGGACAAAAGTAATAAAAAGGATAATAGAACCTTTTCATTATATGGATTTATATCCGGACCTTAAGTGCTCAATTAAATAGTTATTAAACTTGAGCTTCCTTATTTTAGAAAAAGATTATTATATTGAATCTTAAGTATCGCCTTTTAGGGTGTTATTATACTTGATAAGTCTAAAATAAAATCATAAATGACAAAATGACCAAGATACATATACGTAAATGGATAAGATTTTAACCTTGTTTCGATAGGAATATATATTCTTTTAGAAGAAGGCTATCTTCTTAAATTTTTATATACATGATGATACGCACGGTGGGAACAAAATACTAATGAGCAATATTATATATATTATTTTAAAGGATGAAGGGGAAATCTGAGAGATATTTGCTTTTAAGCAAATTATCTCCATGAAAGAACTCTCGACGGTTTTTTAGTTCAAAAGATTAACCGTTTTCCTTGTTGCATGAAGGAGTGCTCTCTTGGAGCGCAGCACCTCTTTAACACCACTAGAAAACGTGTTCTCTCATAGGAGTGGAGCCCTGCCTAAAGTTTTGTAGATAGTCACCTTACTGGGTAGTGGAAGAAACTGCTACCACTTAGAAATGCCATTTGTCCCACTCGTAGAACAACCCAACGCTCATCACTACCTCTTGTCTCTGAAATGGAAAACAAAAAGGTTTGAAACTCCACTCGAAGAGCCACTTGTGCCTCAGTCCTATGCTAGTGGTTAGACCTTCCTCTTCCTCATGTCACTCGGATGGAAAGGGGGAACTCTTTTTAAGAGTGAGATGGCATGCAATTGAGGGGCGGTGAGAGGAAGGGGGGATATCTCTATGGGAAACGGAGGAACGCTGCTAATGAAACGAGAGGAGGCTTCATCCCTACGAAAGGGAGCTCTCTCGCTGGGATCGAATAGGGGATATTGGAGCCATGAACACTGGCTGCTCATAGAATAGAGGATAGCTGAAGGGAGTAGGATTTCAGTGATTTCCTTTTATCCTCTGCCCTCCGAATTGATTAGTAATCCCTAGCATAGGGTCGTGTTTTGGTTATACACCATTGGGACCTCAATATTTGGACGCGGCGAGAGTTTTGCCTCCAGTTCAGTTCAATATGCAGGACCTCTTCCATAATGAGAAAATATGATCGGAGTAGCTCGGCATTAGAATAGTGAGGGACAAAATTGATGAGACTAGAGATCGGGGAGAAGACGTGTAGAGTTTAGAGGTTATCTAATGTCGGAGCCAAAATCGGGAATTCGAGAAAGAGCTTTAGGTGCCATCCTGCAATATGGGGTTGGAGAAAAGCCGAATTTGTTCAGTAGAGTGATCCCCACCACTTCCAAGTTTGCAACATTGAGTTCCATTGAGAGAATAACCTCTGCACTTTCGGGTTGTTGACCGAATGGTAAGAAAAATATATGTTTTCATTTATGGGTTGATCGGGGTTTAGAAAGCTATATAGATTTAATATTCATGAATATGAATCATCGCTTTTGTATTCAGCGACCTTCGCAGTGTATTAATTACGACCTTGTCCATAGTTTCAGTATTTCTTTTCGACCGTCACTGTTTTGTTATGGTGATCACAACAAGATCTTTCTATCCCTGCATAATGTCACTTCGCAAGTTAGATACTTTATTTTATTAAATCTGCGACAATAATTATCGAGCTGCGTAGATCATGTAGGAACTTTTTAGATATTACAGTGTATCACAATAGTAGATCCGGTACACGTTTCTTTTTTGAAATGATCCATGGATATTGTGACGGTCGAAAGATCGGTTTGTTGTAGACGGTCTAGCGATAACATATTAAGATTTCCTTTGTATTTTCAGATCAATTGATATCTTGAGCTTACTTTCAATGCTAGTGAGTTCTCTTTGATACACTATCTCCCACAGATCTCTACTGAGATCTTGAACCTCTTTATGTTTATGCTCTTGAGTTCCTGTTTTGGTTTAGACCGTTTCGAACCAACCTCTATTAGGGTATTGGTATTTTAGATATATTTTTATGCTTCCCTACATCCGTACTTAGTATGGTGCTACCACCATCTCAGATTTCTCTCGGCGATTATAACTTAGCTTTTTGTATGTTATAGAAATTAGAGAGGAAATCTTTAATTATATCAGTAATTTACGTTATCTCAGAGATCTTTTGCAAAATAGCGTTGAGTGCTTATCTTCCTGTTGCCCCTTTAGATTTCGCAGAGATTCGAAAATGGAAAATCCATATGATGCAATGATCCTTGTATAGAACTCATTAATTGCGTAACGTCTACACACTATTTTATATGTGCTCCAAACAATTGAGTAAGTTTTACCGTCAATACGATGGATGTTACCATAGGTTAAATAATGGTGAGAAATCAGACGCTTAAACATTTATACTATTTACAAAATATGCATATAATATGATTTAGGTTTTTGAAAATCATATAGATGGTATGTTGTAAAAGAATAAACCTCTTTAGTTAAATATGGCTATTGGTATAATCAAATTAATCCTATATATGGTTATTAAGGGAAGAGATGTTCAAATCTACTTTTAGTCAAGTTATAAACTTTCATTATAACTTAGGGGTTTTCTTACACTAGGTTGAAGAATTGGGAACGATAGCTTAATACTTCCTCCATCCAAATAAAGTTATAAAACTAAGGTGGAAGTGAGATAAGATTTCCCTAGTCTTTTAAATTATTGCCGGAAGACTTTCTGGACCTTGGATGTTTGATAGAATTTTGTAAACAACTAAGTTGACATCCTTGTAATACTCCACTTGACTCGATAATTATAATAAAAGATGGACACACTTTTGTGGACTAGCCCGTGTATGGGTGAACCACGTTACTTTTGGTCTCCTATGTATGACTGTGATTATTGCATATGTGTACTCGTGTTTGAAATCAATTGTTTATATGTGTACCTTGTGAGTTACTTGTTCATGTGTTTATATGTTGAGTATTTATATGTAAATAATGATGAGTGTGCTAGATACTATTAATTTCAGGACTATGGGAAATGGTTGATCAAGTATAAATTGACTCTCTTTTGATCATGCAATGTATTTTGGAGTTTTGGGTGGTGCATGTTACAGCTATATTATAATATGATTCTTAGAGTACATTGAGTTATGTTGATTCATGAGATATGAAGATATTTATCGTTTTTCATGAAGATGTTACAGTTGAGGAATCATGAGTTTTTTTTGGTTGTGCCTTATGGATTATGTGAACGTCATGTTAAGGATTCTCGGTAAAAGTCAATTCATTATTGTGTCATATTGTTCTTATGAAGTTCAATTCATTGACGACCATGTGAATGTATTTTATTGTTTAGTCCTAGCACAAATAAGATTGCCACTGATGAGTAAGATCTGCATGGAAACACTCAATTATGAGCCAATTTGTTAGATTGTTTGTTTTAATTTTTTGTACCCATCATTCGTTGGGATACTTGACTAAAATCAATATACAAACCTTCCCTTCTGTAATAAAGAAGTTGCATAATTACTATTTCATACGACAAGTGAATTTATATGATTATGCATGGAGTAGATGTTTCGTAGACATCATAGTTGACTTTTGTTAAAAGATTTATACCCATTTTATTTCCGTGTTGGCAAATACGACCATCATCGTAAATTGTTCTTAAGAGCTACAATGTATTATTATCGCTAATTAAGTTAATAAAAAGAGTTAACCATTATTCTATTTTCTTCATTGACAATTTCGGTATTTATTACTAATTTAAAATTTCTTAAATGTTTTATGAAATTCGGGTATGTGACATATGGTATTAGAGCGCTAGGTTTAAACACTCGGGCCTAATGGGCTCAACATGTGAAGTATGAATGTTGATAAGCTAATAAATCAAGTTGTCTTGTTTCGTTTTGTTTTGTATGCATGGATTGGGATGGATGAGGAGTTAACATCATCTGAGTGCAAACTCAAGTTCTCCAACAAGGAGTAAGGATAAGCATTTTTTTTCATTGTTTCTTTACAAAATCATGAGTAAGGTATGTTTTCTTCATCGTAAAGTTTTCACTTCGTGAATAGCATTATCATAGAATGGGATATCCAATTGCAAATTATTCCATTTAAAATGAAATGATCTCAGTATATGCGTAGAGGGCTATTATAATTACATAAAATAGAAAATACTCAGTTGAAAGATACAAGTGTGTAACCAATGCACTTTCCTTTTCAAATCTATAAATAGTGAATGCATATGTAATACCTTAATCAATGTTGTAACCTTCTAGGATATAGACAAAAATATCAAACTAATTTATGTACTTTTGTTTAAAGGTCGATTAGTTTGAGAATGATATACAAAAAATACAGGAAGGGTTTCAAAGGTTGCACTAGAGTGTAAATTATTCATATATCGACATAGATGTTGTTTTTATCTATCATGATTGATTAAATTTGTTAAGAAGTAACATAACCTTTGTCGAAATGGCGGATTTATAATTGTATGTCATTTGGTGAGTACTAGTCAAAGCAATAGATAAAGATACAAAAGATTTAGACCAAATAGGTTATTGCCTTGAGAAAAAAAAAATGTGAAAAATGTTACGAACATCTGCGTATGGTAAATTAAAAGTTTCATAGAAACATCATTTAATTTCCCACATTTTAGTTTTGGATATTAAGCACACTACCTATGAGCTTCATTAGGATAAAAGTATAAATGTACACTCCAAGCAGTAAGCTTGTTAGATTATATGAAGTCATTGAATATCTCCAATTATCATAGCTACATTTTATTTTGATAGTTTCATGAAAAGCTATATTGAAAAATATTGCATTCATAGACATTAGAAAGTATGAACCGGTAAATTATTTGATTAATTAGTTGATAGGAAGTTCTTGCTATATGTTTATTAAGTACATTTCTCAAAATAAAATTTGATGATATCAAATCGTTTTACTCAAGTCTTGGTAGTACAGGTTGACTCTCTTCCTTTTTCGCCATAGTATGAAGTTCATAGCCTAAGTATTAGTCACTCTTGAGTGTTGATGGCAAGAATAGATTTGACAGAATTAGGGTACTAGATTATGTGTAGAGACGTGAATGAATTTCCGTGATGACCGACGTGTTTGAATGTTATTTTTTATGAGAAACCGTTATTTTGACTATTTAACATAAATTGTATTTTATTTGGAACTTATTATCATTATGAGAATTATAAACTTAAAAGTGTTGCAAGCAGTGTTTTCTAGAAGCTTAATTAACTTTATTATGCAAATGATTATAAGAGTTGTTATATTTTCGAATAAAGGTTATTGTGCACCGAGTTAATGGATCTTGAAAATAGTAGGAGTTTGATTTTATGGAAAGGAGAATCCTAATATTTTTGTAAATGATTGAGCATGAAACATCTAAATTTATTGAGAGAATTCTTCAATTTGAAATGAATCTATGTACAATTATCCATTTTAAATTATGAAACTAACATGTTTATGTGTTAGCAAAAGAGATTGCATCAGAATGAATCTCACATGTTCAAGGTTACAAGTCATATGTATGTCATGAACTAATTACTGTGTTCAGATGATTAAACATTATTCTTGCTCATGAAAATCATCATTTTGTTAAAGGATTAAATATTGTCATTACTTAATATCAATTGTACTCTATTTCGAAAAACTTCTTATGGTGTTTTAAATTTCCAGGATAAAGGTGTGTTATTATATGAGTTTGGAAGCAATATTCCTAGGGGTTAAACTAGCCTTATTACATTATGATAGACCTCTATGGGGTAAGTTACAGTTTCTAACAAGGACTAACGAGCATCAAGATCTTGTTGATAGTTTGACAAAAAGAATTTTGACCTTGTTGTGATTGATTGAGCATGGGGTCTTTTAAAAATCTTGAGATGGTAAGTCTCAATAAATCTATATGTGTTTAAGCTTTGATGCTAACATGTTTTCAACATATTTGACCTCATACTCACTTCAAGGATATTGAAGAGTTTTACGTCAAGATGAAGTAAATGCATAAGCTAAGTGAACAAGCATGTGCATAATGCTATGGAACTAATGTGTTCGATCGTTGAGCAAACTGAAGCAAAGAAATTTTTCTTTATACTAACATTTCAGGAAGTGATCTTAACTTCGATTGATGGCATGACCTAGAAGAACGTTTAGTATAAAGGCACTTATGTAGATAAGTAGAGTTAAATCGCTCGAGAGTAAGTAATGATTTACTTTTTTATTTTATCACGAGTAGTGATGAGGTTTATGATTGATGATGTGTAATCATCAAAATGCAAAGAATATGATGAGCGAATCTAATTTTGGGTTGCTATTTTGTGGCATACAGGAATTAATAAATGGTTTTCATAAAGAGTTGTTTCCTGGACTCAAACGAGAAGGTTTGAGAGGAAGGGAAATTATCTCCAGGCTCAGGTAGAGCCGACAGCATCTTGCACTCACTTACTAGTTGTTGGTTATGGGACAACAACCCCTAAATTTGTGGCATTTCCCCCTCCAGGTGGAGGGAGGTGAGTAGGCAGCTCACTAATGACCAGCTAATTACAAAAGACCTAGGAAGCCTATATAAGGAAATTCCAATTGAGCAGGCAGCTCTACCTTACTTTCTGCAGAAGTAATTTCCTCATGTTCATCAGGTGATGACTGAGAGATTCGAATAGGGAGGCTATGTAATAAGTTGCAGAGTAAGACTGTCATGTTTCTACTGTATGCAGATCGTATTCTTGCCAGGTGTTGGCAAAGGACTCATGTTTTGGGTATGCAAGTCTCCATGATTGCTGAAATGCAAAGAGTGCTATGTATGCAAGTATACATGATTGCAGAAGTACATAAGCAGGATGTGTATGGCAAGTCTCCATGATTGCGAAAATACATAAAGGTTTTTGTATGCAAGTCTCCACGATTGCTGAAGTACAAAGAGGTTTGAGGATCGCAAGGTTTGTTGAAAGAATTGTTTAAATGATTATAATGATTTGTCTTGTATCTAGACTATCAAAAGTATTTATGTGTGAATTGCTATGAATGCTAGAACAAGTGAAATTATTTCCTCAAAAGATGAGGAAGAATGATGAACAATTACTGTTTTGAAATTTTGTATACTCATGTAGTACTAAAGAACGTTGGAAGATCTTGTATGATCTATGTAATGTGCAGGATATAAGTGAAAAGAGGTTGCGAAAAATTGCAAAAATATAAAGATGATCAAAGCATGAAAACAAAGGAAAGAGGAGGTAGTGACTGGATGCAAAAGACAAACAGATGAACACCAAGGACAGTGTTATCCTTAAGGGGTGGAGTGTGTAACATCCCTCCAATTTAACCCTAATTACTATTATTATTTTTGTAAAATAATTACAATTATGTAAATAGGCCATGGTGAGGAGCTCAAGGCCAAGGCCCCACCAGTGGACCTCGAGTCAGTGTCATGATTATAAGTCTTAGTCAAGACTACAAAATTAAGAAAAGTAAACGTGACTAAACGATGAACGACCGAAACCATCCAAAAGAAAAGATGAGATGGCAAGACAAGCCATGAGAATCTTAGGGCACCATACAATTAGAGTTTATCCCTAAGTAGAAGACCTAAACTACCATGATTAAATAGTAAACTTATGTGTCTTTGAACTAATTCCATACATTAACCTACCATCCTAAAGGGAAATCTAACGGCTGTTATAAATAGATTGGGTGACTTGCGACAAAGATCCAAGTAATAAGTTCTTATAAATTGATCTTACTCCATATAAAAGATACTAAGTATTTTGAAAAGGGTGAAAGAGATGACTAAGTAAATATATAGGAAGGGATAAAAGTAATAAAAAGGATAATAGAACCTTTTCATTATATGGATTTATATCCGGACCTTAAGTGCTCAATTAAATAGTTATTAAACTTGAGCTTCCTTATTTTAGAAAAAGAGTATTATATTGAATCTTAAGTATCTCCTTTTATTGTGTTATTATACTTGATAAGTCTAAAATAAAATCATAAACGACAAAATGACTAAGATACATATACGTAAATGGATAAGATTTTAACCTTGTTTCGATAGGAATATATATTCTTTTAGAAGAAGGCTATCTTCTTAAATTTTTATATACATGATGATATGCATGGTGGGGACAAAATACTAATGAGAAATATTATATATATTATTTTAGAGGATGAAGGGGAAATCTGAGAGAGATTTGCTTTTAAGCAAATTATCTCCATGGAAGATCTCTCGACGGTTTTTTAGTTCAAAAGATTAACCGTTTTCCTTGTTGCATGAAGGAGTGCTCTCTTGGAGTGCAGCACCTCTTTAACACTGCTAGAAAATGTGTTCTCTCATCGGAGTGGAGCCCTTCCTAAAGTTTTGTAGATAGTCACCTTATTGGGTAGTGGAGAAACTCCTACCACTTAGAAATTCCATTTGTCCCACTCGTTGAACAACCCAATGCTCATCACTACCTCTTGTCTCTGAAATGGAAAACAAAAAGGTTTGAAACTCCAGTCGAAGAGCCACTTGCGCCTCGGTCCTGTGCTAGTGTTTAGACCTTCCTCTTCCTCATGTCACTCAGATGGAAAGGGGGAACCTCTTTTTAAGAGGAAGGGGGGATATCTCTATGGGAAATGGAGGAACTACTAATGAAACGAGAGGAGGCTTCATCCCTACGAAAGGGAGCTCTCTCACTGGGATCGAATAGGGGATATTGGAGCCATGAACAATGGCTATTCATAGAATAGAGGATAGCTGAAGGGAGCAGGATTTCGGTGATTTCCTTTTATCCTCTACCCTCCGAACTGATTAGCAATCCCTAGCATTGGGTCGTGTTGTGGTTATACACCACTGGGACCTCAATATTTGGACGTGGTGACAGTTTTGACTCCAGTTCAGTTCAATATGCAGGACCTCTTACATAATGAGAAAATATGATCGAAGCAGCTCGACGTTAGAATAGTGAGGGACAGAACCGATGAGACTGGAGATCGGGGAGAAGACGTGTAGAGTTCAGAGGTTAGCTAACGTTGGAGAAAAAATCGGGAATTCGAGAAAGAGCTTTAGGTGCCATCCTGCAATATGGGGTTGGAGAAAAGCTGAATTTGCTCAGTAGAGTGATCCCCACCACTTCCAGGTTTGAAACATTGAGTTACATTAAGAGAATAACCTCTGCACTTTCGGGTTGTTGACCGAATGGTAAGAAAAATATATGTTTTCATTTATGGGTTGATCAGGGTTTAGAAAGCTATATAGATTTAATATTCGTGAATATGAATCATCGCTTTAGTATTCAGTGACCTTCGTAGTGTATTAATTACTACCTTGTCCATAGTTTCAGTATTTCTTTTCGATCGTCACTGTTTTGTTATGGTGATCACAACAGGATCTTTCTATCCCTGCATAATGTTACTTCGAAAGTTAGCTGCTTTATTTTATTAAATCTGCAACAGTAATTATCGAGCTACGTAGATCATGTAGGAACTTTTTAGATATTACAGTGTATCACAATAGTATATCCGGTACACATTGCTTTTTTCAAATGATCCATGGATATCGTGAAGGTCGAAAGATTGGTTTGTTGCAGACGGTCTGGAGATAACATATTAAGATTTCCTTTGTATTTTCAAATCAATTGATATCTTGAGCTTACTTTCAGTACTAGTGAGTTCTCTTTGATACACTATCTCCCACAGATCTCTACTGAGATCTTGAACCTCTTTATGTTTATGCTCTTGAGTTCTTGTTTTGGTTTAGAGCGTTTCGAACCAACCTCTATTAGGGTATTGGGATTTTAGATATATTTTTATGCTGCCCTACCTCCGTACTTAGTATGGTGCTACCACCGTCTCAGATTTCTCTCGGCGATTATAACTTAGCTTTTGGTATGTTATAGAAATTAGAGGGGAAATCTTTAATTATATCAGTAATTTACGTTATCTCAGAGATCTTTTGCAAAATAGCGTTGAGTGCTTGTCTTCCTATTACCCCTTTAGATTTCGCAGAGATTCGAAAATGGAAAATCCATATGATGCAATGATCCTTGTATAGAACTCATTAATTGCGTAATGTCTTCACACTATTTTATATGTGCTCCAAAAAATTGAGTAAGTTTTACCATCAATACGATGGATGTTACCATAGGTTAAATAATGGTGAGAAATCAGACGCTTAAACATTTATACTATTTACAAAATATGCATATAATATGATTTAGGTTTTTGAAAATCATATAGATGGTATGTTGTAAAAGAATAAACCTCTTTAGTTAAATATGGCTATTGGTCCAATGTCGGTATAATCAAATTAATCCTATATATGGTTATGTGTTCAAATCTACTTTTAGTCAAGTGATCAATTTTCATTATAACTTAGGGTTTTTCTTACACTAGGTTGAAGAATTGGGAACGATAGCTTAATACTTCCTCCATCCAAATAAAGTTATAAAACTAAGGTGGAAGTGAGATAAGATTTCCCTAGTCTTTTAAATTATTGCCGGAAGAGTTTATGGACCTTGGATGTTTGATAGAATTCTGTAAACAACTAAGTTGACATCCTTGTAATACTCCACTTGACTCGATAATTATAATAAAAGATGCGCACACTTTTGTGGACTAGCCCGTGTATGGGTGAACCACGTTACTTTTGGTCTCCTATGTATGACTGTGATTATTGCATATGTGTACTCGTGTTTGAAATCAATTGTTTATATGTGTACCTTGTGAGTTACTTGTTCATGTGTTTATATGTTGAGTATTTATATGT
This sequence comes from Larix kaempferi, assembly GCA_027924585.1. NCBI lineage: Eukaryota > Viridiplantae > Streptophyta > Pinopsida > Pinales > Pinaceae > Larix > Larix kaempferi. The sequence goes on from BSBM01000769.1 coordinate 16,480,712, forward strand.
AAATAATGATGAGTGTGCTAGATACTATTAATTTCAGGACTATGGGAAATGGTTGATCAAGTCTAAATTGACTCTCTTTTGATCATGCAATGTATTTTGGAGTTTTGGGTGGTGCATGTTACAGCTATATTATAATACGATTCTTAGAGTACATTGAGTTATGTTGATTCATGAGATATGAATATATTTATCGTTTTTCATGAAGATGTTATGGTTGAGGAATCATGAGTTTTTTTTGGTTGTGCCTTATGGATTATGTGAACGTCATGTTAAGGATTCTCGGTAAAAGTCAATTCATTATTGTGTCATATTGTTCTTATGAAGTTCAATTCATTGACGACCACGTGAATGTATTTTATTGTTTAGTCCTAGCACAAATAAGATTGCCACTGATGAGTAAGATCTGCATGGAAACACTCAATTATGAGCCAATTTGTTAGATGGTTTGTTTTAATTTTTTTGTACCCATCATTTGTTGGGATACTTGACTAAAATCAATATACAAACCTTCCCTTCTGTAATAAAGAAGTTGCATAATTACTATTTCAAACGACAAGTGAATTTATATGACTATGCATGGAGTAGATGTTTCATAGACATCATAGTTGACGTTTGTTAAAAGATTTATACCCATTTTATTTCCGTGTTGGCAAATAAGACCATCATCGTAAATTGTTCTTAAGAGCTACAACGTATTATTATCGCTAATTAAGTTAATAAAAAGAGTTAACCATTATTCTATTTTCTTCATTGACAATTTCAGTATTTATTACTAATTTAAAATTTCTTAAATTTTTTATGAAATATTGAGAAATTATACATTAATATGTATGAGTCCGCATGGGTTTTGATAGCCTAGGTCAACAAACAAAGGGAATGAATAGATACCATGTGCCCTGTTTGTTAGAGGAAGGAATTTTGTTGAATACCTTAGGAATTTTTAATCCACCCAACCAAAAATCCATTACAACCAGAAGCAAAATGAAGATGAAGTTGCTTATGTTATTGAGTTCAAATGTCGAGTGAATAGGATCGGGGGATAAGTTATTTCTATGGTGGTTGTATTCGATGTGAATTGGTATTTTGATGATGGTAGTCTTAGATCAACCAATCCAGAAACGCAAGCGTTACAATGTCCCATATCTGCAGGCTGATGTGGATTCTCCTGTTGTGGAAGCGCAACATAAGGAAGTCGTGCTCTCAGACAATGAGAAGGTGCGCAAGAGAAGAAACAAAGAATAAAATTGGCCATCTCTACAATTCTTATAGGAGGATTATGTTTTGCCTCTCTTAGAAAGATTCTCGTCTCATGCCGGACCTGGAACAATCCTATTTACTATTAGAGGAAATTTGGATGAAAAATGGCCCTTTTAACCCTAAAGTAAAATTTCTTGTCATCACATATTAGCCAATCAAAATGATTTAAAATTCACACAAGGTGCATATAAAAAAAATGGAGGGAAAAAATAAAAACTACTTTTTTTGGATCGTATTTCCAACTTATCTCCTTGTAGGTTTACTCAAATTTCAAGCGGGGGGACTCATTGGATGCATAATTAAATTATGCATCCAACGAGTACCCATGTTGCATACTTTTAACAACATCCACACCATGAAAAATCGAAAATAAATTAAAAAACATGTTTTCTCTCACATCCAACGAGTACCCATGTTGCATACTTTTAACAACATCCACACCATGAAAAATCGAAAATACATTAAAAAATGTGTTTTCTCTCACTAGAAACACATTTTTTAATGTATTTTCAATTTTTCATGGTGTGGATGTTGTTAAAAGTATGCAACATGGGTACTCATTGGATGCATAATTTAATTATGCATAATTTAATTATGCATCCAACGAGTCCTCCCGCTTGAAATTTGAGTAAACCTACAAGGAGATAAGTTGAAAATATGATCCAAAAAGTAGTTTTGTACTCTCTCTTTACTATTATTTTATTATTTTCCTTAGGAGGCCCATTTTTTACGCAAATTTCCTCTAGCGGTGGCTATGCTCAAAGCTTCAAATGGTATGTATGCTCTTCTTATCTCTCTAGACATGTTGTTTTGATTTCAAGTTTTTTTATGCATTGGTGGGTTTGAACCCGTGACCTGCCCTGGCATTGTTGGCACCAAGGTTTTACTGAATTTAATACCTCCAATTTATATGGTTCAGTAAACACTGTTGTCACGACCATTGAGTCAAAACCAGACTCGAATTGTGCTAGAGTCTACCATTAATTCTTTGTTCAGGTAAAAAATGTTCAAAATTCTATGTGTTGTTGCTCTTCATGGTGAAACCCTTGTTTGGAAAATTAAAATCAAATGCTTGCATGCACCTGAGCAAATTATGAGAGGGCCTCTTTTCCTGGGTCTAAATGTTCCCTAAGAGATCTTGTATCCAAGATGGGACAGATTGTGCTAACCCAGAGTGACTTCCCATAAAATTCAAACTGTCATGCCATACCAAACTAAAATAATTTCCCAAAGTGTTGACCCAAATGAGCACACCAAAGGACAGAGGTTGGTGGGGCTTCCAATCCAATTTTACTTCTGGGGTTAAGGCCAAGAAAAGAGAAGCCAAACTTGCCTCAACTGTGATAATTTCTACATGACTACAAAAGCCCAAAAATCCAACAAGAAGGGTGGTCTGAAACACATAGCTACTTCACCGGAAAAAAAATCCTGCCCAATTGATAGGGGATACGTGAAATTTCAACTTCCTATTGTGCTCATGCAAGGAATAACAGACAACACAATCTTCCAATACAAAGCAATTTCCAACTAGGCTACAGAGACCCAATTAACTATAGAGAGGTAGTCCAACTCGAAAAATAGTCTCAGAGTTAATTTCAACAACAAATCACAACCAAGTGACACATAATACTTGGAAGCCCAACAAACACTAGAAATCCTCTTCCACAACCAGAATCCCTACAACATAAGTTAATTAATTCCTATGATTTTAAAATGATTTATGGGAAGTAATTTCTTTCCCTTGTAAACTTCAATAAAAAAAAGGCCAGAATGTTTTAGATGTGGGCATGTAAGGATTCCCTTGTTTTCTTTCTTCTGCTCATGAAATGACTTGGTATATTGGTTATTAAAACATATTCTTGTTGGGTATAGAGAAAATAAGATAATCAATTGTGCACCAAAATATACGTTGTCTAAGATTGTGCTGGTGAATTGGATTGGAACAAAATGCTTGGTTGCCAAACTTTCAAGAAACAAACATCTATATGACTATATTGAATTCTCAATCTTCCTAAGAAAAGGATCTATCGAGAAAGATAAATATTACATATAGGTATCTTAGTCATTGAGTAACATCACTTTCCATTATCCAATTTCAGCTTGTGATATCGAAAATGAGTTGCAATGGAATTTATTTATATTTCAGTCATGTAATAGGATATTCGGTGTGGAGAGGGGAGTTGTTTGCTTGTAAAAGACCTAAAGGATAATGCTTCCTATTATTGTTCTGTTTTTTCAATGGGTAACCTATAGTGCTAGAACTAGTGATGCACCAATATAATTTTTTAATGAATCATACTATAACAAATTGCCGCTTTAGTGGAGTCCTGTACTAGGACTTAGGAGCAACGTAATAACAGAATAACAACAAAACTATTGCAAGGATGGAATTGGTAACAAAATTTGTATTCATATATTAGTTTAATAATGATAAATAAGTCTAAATTTATATCATGGATTAGAATCCTTGAAGCATAGTTTCAAACAAAGAAAAATCTCACAGATCCTTAGAAAATCTTGATTTTCAAGGTACATATGAATGACCAAGCACTGACATTGTGGTATTCCCATGTACGGTTATTTATGACTACTAATCAAGCAATTATTTAGTAATAAAATCAATGTAAATAAATAGTAAGAAAGAATTTATCGCCTTGGCTACAAAGAGGACATGTTGGTGCACTGATCACATTATTGACAATCCGCAAGACAGTCCACACGGAAATATTATGACCAGTTCAATAATTTGTTGATCAAGATCATGGTACGACATCCTAAACAAATTCTCTGAATTAAGTATATTTTTGGCCTGCGTCTTCATCTCCAGATGGAGCTAGAGATTCTTAGTACTTACACTCACATCATTGGAGCAAGATTTTCAATTTGCATTGAATGTAGAATCCAAAATACAAGGACCTTCTAGATCAAGTCAACAACTGTAACATCAATCATAGAAGGTCTTTGAAACTCGTTCTTCATATTCTTCTCTTTCTGGGAAGAAAAACAACTAATAACTGAATCATTTGAAACTGAATCTTTTGCAATCATTTGATTCTGCAAATTGTTTCCATGTGGTGGCTAATGTAATTTTGTCCCCACTTGAGGTGTCCCATTTGTAGATACTCAATCTCCTTAGCTTTTCTTGATGCCAATCACTTTAACATTTTCTTTTCTTACAGCTTCTTTATTGGAAGGGATTTATGTTTGTTATGTTTTCATATAGATACTTTGCATATGATATCCTTGTGCCCCTGATATGGTGTTTCATGTAATTCTTTTTCACTTACAGCTGCTTCTAAAAGCTCCAATGTTCTCTTTTTCCATGTCTACTACTGCGGCCCACCTCTTGCCTGTTTTACAAACGTTCACTTTGGGTCTTCACAATCTGCTTGTATACTTGCAAATTCTCTCCAGTAGATTTTTGTTTGTATATTGTTTGATTTTTGCATAATTTATTGAACTATTTATGTTTGTTGCTCACTCTTCTCGCTGATTACTTTGGCTTACACATTTTACTAAACTGATTTTAATGGCTTCCATCTTTTCTTTGCACTTCACTGGCTGTTATTTCTTTTCTAAGGAAAATAGGTTGTGTGAGATGATCTTTGCCCACTTTGCCCGCTGATTACTTTGGCTGACACAATTTACTATGTTGATTTTAATGGATTTCATCTGTAATTTGCACTTCATTGGATGTTATTTCTTTTCTAAAGAAAATAGGCTGTGTGAGTTGATCTTCTCATGCTCTTTTTGAAACGTTTTTGCATTTTGAATGTGTTTTGCATCGTTGGTTCTGCTAATCATTCCTTCTCCTCCAAACCCACTTGATCTTTCTATCAGCTGAGTTCTACATAGATTGGCTCATGGTCAGACATCTTATTGGCATTTGTCAATATTAAACTTTTTGAGTTGCTTTAGGTTGCTAGCCATGCAGATGATGTAATCCATTAGAATTAACTGGTCATGTGAATTGTTAGTGCTGGAATCTGCTAATGGACTGCTTCAAGAGCATGACCAACACATCTTAAGCTCAAAGGAAAATGTTGATTGATTTGAATGGGTATTAGGACTGGTTGTGTAAAAGGTCAAGAGATTGATGCAAATAGAGAAAGCACAAGATTCTGTAAATGACATGGATACGTGGATGAAGCAAATATTATGTCAACAATGGTCAAGGATCAAAGCTTATTGATACACGTGGAACTAAATGTTCACCCACACATAACATTAAACCACCATATCAAGAAAAACATTCCTGACATAAAATCATGAATATGAATCATGGCATGAGCATTCAAAATAAAAACATTATAATGAACGATTTCATGACCACAATCAATTTAAACAAAGCTATGAAATATTCAGATTGAAAGACTGCCAGAACTTGGCTCAAAGCAAATACAACATCATGTTCAGATTACAGGTCTCCAAAATAAATACAGAGCACGTTTTAGCCCTTGTAGATACAATTCTCAACTCTTTACAATCTTCCTCAGCCTCTCGGCTAGAACCCTTTTCCATTACAAACTAATGGAATATATGGAAATACAACATAAAGTAGTTACTAACAATCTAGAGAAAATATCTATAAAAAAAATGATTTGGGATAAGTTGTAAAAGATCTATAATGTTGTGGTCCAATCGTTTAAATCGGGACCTTGTAATTTTGACTACTTATCTTGCTTAAAAAAAATAGACCCAGATTTTGATTCTTATCCATCAAATTTAAAGTTGGTTATTGATGTTGGTTTTATGCCTTAGAATCTAGGTCGAACTTGAAGTCTGTTGAAGATGAGGGACTAATCCTCTGATGCGAATCTGAAAGTTTGCAACCAATGCCTTCTATTTCAGGAAACTTTACTATTAATTGACATTTGTTATTAATTTCCCTAGAATCGTGTAAAAAAATCTGCTCCCTAATCCACACAAATAAACTGTCCCTACTTCCGGATACTCTGCCACATCAAATCAAGATTAGTAAAGGCCATATAAATTGTCAATATAAGACAGCAGCAACGAGCCATCCTTCATGAAACCACTTCGCAGACAATTTCCTTCAACACTATACTCGAGCATGCCAATAATGTCAACATTCGTGGATTCCACTAAAAATTTCAGTTGAAAATATTGGTCTAAGGAGAGGAAGAAGTTCTTTAGCCATATTCAAAACCTCCAATAATTTGTTTACATTAAGCTTTCTCATATTTGTGGTTGTTGGGTGCTTCAAGGTTGAGCTCAGCACCCAAATGGTTTATACTTTGTCAAAATGTTATTGGATTGGATGGAGCTCGGGTCTGATGATGACGGACTTAAAGTCTGGGGTTGAGACTTGGATGTCAGTCTGGGATTGAAACTTGGGTTAGACATCCAATGCTTTTTATTTGCCAAACTAAAAAAAAGGTAGTCTAAGGAAAATAATAATATAAAAAGTTTATATTTTTATTTTTATTTTTAATAAAAACTATTAAAAACAAAAATAATATAAACTTAAGTCTAAAATAAAGGTAAAGAATATGTAAGATCTGTAAACTCATAAAAATAACAAAACAAACAAATGACCAACATGCAATAAAAGATCTGATAAATACAATGGATCTGATATCCTGTAAATTTATAACCAGTATACAACAAGAAGCATCATGCAATAAAATATCTGTAACAGAAGAGTGTATCTAATCAACAATATAACAAAAAATGTGCTATGAAAATAAAGGATCCATACCTGGTTAGATGACCTAGCAGCTACCATTACCTTGACATCTCCAATAGTGCAACTAAAGGTGGGGGGAAGACTCTCCACCCAACCAACCCCCAGCCAAAGGCTGAGGCCCCCGAGCCCCCAACGATTAACCCTATGCCAGCACTATCTTGCTTTCCTCTCCTCTAGAGCTCCTCTTCCAAGATGGCCAAAGACAAAAAGACCCCTCTCTTCACTTCTTCTCCTCCTTTATCTCCTCCTTCTCCCAATTTCTTAATTTCTTATTTAATGCAATTTGTTTTTCCTTATTTTCTTTCATATTCCCAATTATATTATTATCTTACATTATTTTATATTACATTTTATTCATTATATTAAATATTCTCTATATGAGGGTTGTTACATACTCTCCCCCTTCAAGAAACTTCGCCCTGAAGTTATAATATTCAAGCAATAAATACAATACTTATTCAATCAATCAATCAAGTAAATACTAGAATATATAGGTAGCTAGTACTATTGTGAAGCTAAGAGATTTATATGTGTGGCCACTACATAGAAGTCTCCAAACCACACTAATACAATCAAACGCCCTAAGTTACAACATGCTCTTAAGTAATTCCCTATGAGTCTAGTATGCAACCATATAACAATCATGCATCATACATACATAAGCATTAGATAATTAATTAATAATTAATGATTGTGTGTTTGTTTACTTCCTCTTTCCTTACTCACCCTCTCCCTGGGAATCATACCATCCGCCACCTCCAAGAACCTCCCCTTCAACTCCGGATGGTCTCGCTCGCCATGGCACGGGCCCTCTACTGTAACATGTCCATGGATCATACAGTTGGCATCAGAAGTTCCCAGGGAAGTTACCGCGGCATTGCCAACTTCCCAACTTTTGGTAATAATACGGCCTCATTGGATTCTAACCAGAATCAAGGCCTCATCGGTACTAGCCAGCATTTGGTTCCCGGTACCCCGATCCTGATACTCCCGGTACCCTCGATCCTGATATCAGGATCATTATACCCCAGGAATCTCGGAAGGCTAGCCTAAACATCCTCCACAAGACCCTCAAGGCACTAGCCGCAGGCATCCAAAGTCCTTCTACATAAACCTCCCTCCCGATGAGTATGTCTCCAACCGTGGACTCTGGTCACATTAGAAGTTCTCTGGGAAGTATCCGTGGCACTACCACCTTCCCAACTTCTGGTACTAAAGTCAAGCACTGCTGGCATAGAGCTAAGTGTTGGGCTTGTCCCCCAGCCCATAATATATTTATAGTAGCCATTCTCAATCGCGGTTATGGGCTCCCACGAAATCATAGAATACTTAGCCTCATCAGGCTATTTGAGTGGATCACCTGGAACAACTGGCACTTGCCATGATGAATAATCATAAGTAACCATTTCTCAATATAATAATATCATGGATCAACCTTGAATCATGTGCTAACAAGAATGCCTAGCCACCAATTCATATTGCATTACATTGCATCATAAGCCATTGTCACGATAAGTCATGCCAACTTTAACATCTAATTCATTTAGGTGCTCTGTGCTACCATTATAACATAACTGGTCATTTAGGTTCTCTATTCTACCATTATAACATAACTAGTCATGTAAGATCTATAAACTCATAAAAATAACAAAACAAACAAATGACCAACATGCAATAAAAGATATGATAAATACAATGGATCTGATATCTTGTAAATTTATAAAAACCGGTATACAACAAGAAGCATCATGCAATAAAAGATCTGTAACAAAAGAGTGTATCTAATCAACATATAACAGAAAAATGTGCTATGAAAATAAAGGAGCCATACCTAGTTAGATGACCTAGCAGCTACCATTACCTTGACAGCTCCAATAGTACAACTGAAGGTGGGGGGAAGACTCTCCACCCAACCAACCCCCAGCCAAAGGCTGAAGCCCCCGATCCCCCAACGATTAACCCTATGCCATCACTATCTTGCTTTCCTCTCCTCCAAAGCTCCTCTTCCAAGATGCCCAAAGACAAAAAGACCCCTCTCTTCACTTCTTCTCCTCCTTTTATCTCCTCCTTCTCCCAATTTCTTAATTTCTTATTTAATGCAATTTGTTTTTCCTTATTTTCTTTCATATTTTGTTTTTCTCTATATGAGGGTTGTTACATAATAATATAACAAGAGCCATGTGGACATTGCCACCTGCTCTATTTGTAGAAAGAGTATTTGTGGAAAGAGATAGGAAGGATATATTTGCTTGGAGTTGTGAACGATTAATAGAAGTTAAGAAGTTAAGATGAAGGATATATTTGCATGAGAGGAGATGCCAATTTCAGGGATCTTAGTTCTTGCAACTCCTCTTACAGTTTTATGTTTGCGGCTATAAGTGACTCGTTACACGTCTTCAAAAGCTTACATTCAATTTCCCTGTGATTGAACTTCGTCATGAAACAAATTAATGACATTCAAATTATGTATAATAGAAAATCTGCGAATAAAATATAACGCCCTCAAGATAAAAACTTTTGTGAGTAACAAGTATGCAGAAATTTGTGTATAACAGAAAAACTGCTAATAAAATAGAGCACCCTGAGCATCAAAACTTTTCTAAGTGACAAGTATGCAGAAATTTTAATGTCTAGAACTATTCAAATTACAAGCTAATCGATTTAGTTGTTGATTCCAGAAATGGGCTTTGAACTGTAAATATCAATATGTACAACTAATCAGTAAAGAATAAGATCTAACCTTGATCGTTTATTCTTGAACCATATATACTTCAACCATTTATTATGGAACCATATATACTTCAACTTGATGAGGGGAAATATTCAATTCTCTTACCAAGGCTTGCTTTTGATTCTGAAGGAGGCCCAAGTCATATTGAGAGAACAAATAAATGAATCATTTTTTAAAATATTAAAAACATCATTTTTTCATAGATTAAAAACATCATTGTACAAGAAGTTTAAAAAAAACATTCATAGCCAAAAGATCAGTGGTATGAGGAAAAAATTCCTCCCTCACGATACTTGTTACTCTGACCTCATGACCTTTGAATAAATATACTGACATAATTTTGGAAAAAAATAACTAAAAACAACCCGCAACAACCATTCAAACTAAAAACATGATTTATCTTAACAGTTAAAGTCAATTTATTTTAATTACTTCATATATTTCCATGCCATTTCAGTTTGCAATTTGTATGCATAAATGCAACAAATTCTTCTGAAAATGCAACATCTTCCTCTCTTCGACTACTGATAATATCCATGTGTCACATATCAAAACTATGTAAGGAATCGAATGCTCTTAAATTTGTTAACACAGAGGGCGGGCAAACTGAGAAATGATGTAATATAATTTATTACGTCTGCAAAAAAGTCACAGCAATCTTCAAGAGAACACAGTAAAAGAAGACTGAAAACATAGAATAGCATTCACTGATAATTCTTTGGCAAAAAAAATTGTAAAATACATAGCAGTGCTAAAAAAATGTATGATCAGATGCATGTACATTCACAAAACAAATATCAATGGAGAAATAAAGAATCAATCCCTCGGATCTGTGGGCACCACATCAAATATCTAGGGTACATACAATGCTCATACTTCTAAGTTCTAATCATAATACAAACAGCGCTTTCTTTCTATTTTCTTTTCTTTTCTGTCAAGAAACGGATCGTCGGACCCTCAAAAGAGATTCTAAGAGAAGGCATCCAAGGGATGGATAAGGTAGTGTTTGATCAAGAGCCTTAGCCCATGGGGTGTTGTTGGGTCCGGGACAACCAATCCTCTACACAACATAACATTTTGTGAGGAAAATGGAACAGAGGGCAGCTTCCCACAAGCAGACCATTTGATGGGCGAAAAATATCTAGCGATCATGACAAGTCTAGGGGACACTCCAACAAAATTTGGACTTCGCACATTTGAAGCAAGTGGCAGGCGGGAAAATGATAACCCTTTCCCATATTCAAATAATTCTAAAGCATGTAAGCAAAGAAAACTTAATCGTATATAACATGATTAAGATTTGCAAGTAAAAATTTTTATTGCGAGACTTACCAGCTTCATTTTCCACGTTATGATTCTACTGATGAGAATCACAGACAGAGAGACAGAGAGATACTTATATCAATGAGAATAATTTAGTACTCAATGCACGTAACTTGTCTACTAAAGCTCTTCAGCCTTGTTTGGAAAGACGATCGCATGGTAGCCCATATAGAGGCAAAGCTTTAGCTTCGTATACAAAAAATGTTAGGAGAGAGAGGCGTGAGAGTGCTTTTATGTCTCATGATATGTACATCAATGGAGCTTGTATCTAATGAGAAGCTGTGGGAGTGAGGAAGTATAAACATTAAATTACTTTGCAAAATATGAAAATATTCATCTACGCTTGAACTTTCTGGCAGGGTTGCATCTACCAGTACACAGCAACGATTTTTATACTTATTGACTCTTCAATTTATGAGATTGTTTATTAAAGTAACTAATTGCATTAATATTACTTATACCCTGCAAAAGCTTCTTCCTTCACGTTCTTTCTTGAAGAATCTTCATTCCCATGTACCTGCATGCACACCACACCATTATGTAACAATATTATGGTTTCCATTAATTCATATATAAAAACCAAAATGTAACTATAATATGGTTCCCATTTTATATATAACAACCTACATAGAAAAATAAAAAATGTTGGATATTATAAATGTAAATTAGATACCTGTCGAGCATCATAGTGGTGACCTGTGGGTTGGTTCCATGACCATCTTTAAATGTTGAGCCATCCACAATACTCGGACTTTTAACTCCATTCACCTGATATCTCTTGTTAACCGCATCCCTCCTCACTGCGGGAAATACATTAGGCACAAAAACACGCTGCATGCCACTATCATGATCCCCATGAGTCTAATACCCTCATTCCATTGAATACCTCAAATTGATGAAGAACAACCATTATGTTACAATTGACCCAGCATTGCCCCTTGTGTGCACCATTCTGGATAAGACTCCTAAAGACCTCTGGGATATGAAGGGGATGATCCCATATGTGGCTCTGCATGTAGCCTACATGAACATTGAGAACACTGAGAGAAGAACAATAGAGAGCCACTCGCTCTGCTCAACAAAATCCATACCATTCCAGCAACGGTTTGCATATTCTAGAGAACCCAAAGCCGCACATGCATGCCAAATCTACTCCTTTGATTGACCACAATTCAATATATAATGATTGTTAGCAAAGGAAAAGACATTACATAAATCAAAGATTTAGCTATTGAACATGCATTCATACTCTGTGAGGAGCAAGGGCCTCTGTTAATATATATTACAATTAAAACAACCAAATAAGATGTTACTGGTAGTGAATTGGAAGAACCCGTGTTTGACAAAAGCTATAGCTACCAAATGATAAATAGCAGAGGTAATATGGAACACAGGAAAATGTTGTTGCAGTTTTATTGAAAGGCCGAACTCTCCATTATTCAAAGCAAGAAAAGCACTGCATATGTGTTTGAAGAGAGATTTTAACAAGTAATACTTATGGAATAGTGCCTAATTTCCATCTACCTTCATTTAAGAGCCATAGCCTCTATTACCAAAGCAGTACTATGATTTTTGCATTGTTTTCAATCTTCACCGTCGATCATAGAGTGGGAATTCCAAGTGGACCGTATGGTTGACAACACAGGTCTGAACTTGATGCTCGCTGGTGTTTTGATTAACGCGCCAACCATGGCATTAATGGAGTTTGGATATAAAATCCAAAACTTAGTTTGAATGATCTCAACACACCGCCGAGCTCCAGGAGGTAGAAACCAAGGCATGCGTCATCATGTCCAGCACCAATAAAATCCTGCCAAAAAACATTGAATTAATAAAAAAATTAATTAATAATAACTTTAGCAATGTTTATACCATAGCTTTGCCAAATATTTTATCCCGACCTCAGATTAATAGTGATGCACGAAAAATATATGTCAAGGACATAAAAAGTTTAAATTTTTATTTTTATTTTTAATAAAAACTATTAGAAACAAAAATCAATATAAACTTTAAATATTCGACTTTAGGTGGACAGACTTAAAGTCTGGGGTTGAGACCTAGGTTAGACACCCAATGATTTTTATTTACCAAACTAGGAAATAAAGGCAAATAATAATATAAAAAGTTTATATTTTAATTTCTATTTTTAATAAAAACTATTAAAAACAAAAATCAATATAAACTTTAAATATTTGACTTTAGGTAGAATGAGAAAGATAATATGGAAAGTAAGAAGACTCAATTTATGAAATTTTGAAATTCCACACTTTACCATATTTAAAAGGTTTTAATTTTTCTAATAAAAAGCAATAAATCTTTTTGGACTTTTGGGAAAAGGTTTTTTTAGAGTGACGACCAAGTAATCAAGATGGACTTAGACCAATGGGATTTTGAACTTCGAATAACAAGTAATGATCACAAGATTTAACTCAATTAAAGATTTGAGATGAAGAGAGACTGACCAGGCCAACTAGGACACTCATGCCTTTTGCAAACATGCTAGTCAACATTCTGGGAGCGGAAGTCAGGGTCCCTCTTTGCATGCATACTATCGGAATCTAAAAAATTTGATGGGGCATATTTTGGTACCAACATGAACTTTGAAGCATGTGCACTGCTAGCAACAAACCAATTTAGACACATGTCTTTTTTGTGGGCATTTTTCTTTCCTATGAAGTGTTTTTTTTCTCATATATCATTTAAGAAACATGCAATTCCTTTGAGTACCTTATGGTCCCTTGTGACCTTTTGAAATCTAGCTCCATAGTGACCACTTCTTATAACTTAGGAAATTATGGATTCTACATGCCATGATCATGTATTCTAAACTAGGATAATTGATAACCACACATTGCTCTTCAGCTATTGCTCTTAATCCTTTACCTCTCCTCCATGAGTATCTATGATGGCTCTGCATCACTAGTTTGAGCTTTCCTTGTGTCAATAGGGATACATTTCATCCACTATGGCCTTCTCATTCCAAGGTATAGCTCATTTTCCTTTTATTGGAAGAGGTACCCTTTAACTAAAAAAAACAACGGTTCATATATAATGTTAAAAGCATGCATCAAGGCATAAGATGGTAAGATTTTGCATAAGTTGGTTTCAGTACATGCCCATATTCTGATTCACTTTTGTCTTGTAGGATCGCTTTAAGAAAAATGAATAGAACTATAGTAATCAAAGTTGCACATCCAGTATGCCTTTTGATCTCATTCCTGTGAAACACGAATACCACTCACTATTAGGATTTAAGAGAACACATTCTAATTGGAACTTTTATTATAATTTGTCATTATGTAAGTGCCATACCCCATGAAGGATGTGCTCTACTTGGTCATTGAAAATAGAAATCCAAGCTTCGCCACTTGAATCAAATTCCCTGACCACCATAATATACCTACAACATGCGAGAATGCAAAAAGAAAAAGTGTTGAAATAACATGGAATTTGAGAATCTTTAGAGAATAAAGAAAGGGTTCCTATATAATTTATTAATCCAACATTATAACCACAATTAGACCACTAGAATAAGTGGTTGTCTATGTTAAAGATCAATTCACCTAAAACAACCCAACAAAATGAAAAACAATTTAACAAAAGAAAAAGAACGCAAGGTCAACTATAAGTTGGGATATAAACTTCTTGTCTGATGGAAAAGTCAAAAAATCACTGAAAAATATCTTGAGGACCATCCTAATCAAGAAATGTTGGCAAGTATCACCATTATCAATCTCTAAACTAAATGTTGAATTTGATACCTAGATTTTTTTTTTCTCTACACCTAAGTGTCATGTGCTAAAAATGTACAAAACTAAGACAACTATAATTTCTCTAAATTCAAGATGATTCATCACCAAACTTCACATTTATGTTTGGATGCTTCCATTTTATAGTCATGGTTTGAATTTCCATTAAAATCAGAATAAATGAGCATTAGAGATATACATATTATGTTTGAAGTCTAGCTTTCATATGCTTTGACACTAGTAAAAAATATATAGCAATCTAGGTGTAAGGTTACCTTCGGATGCATGCTTCTAACAACCTTGACACTAATAACCTGACCCAATCTCTTCAATCACTTTAAAATCGCAAGTCTTGCAAGCACGGTACCGCATTGGTTGATAAGGATTAATAAAGATGGTATATACTCTAACATTGAAGTAAGTTGCATCGACAAGAGTAAAAGCAAACCAATTGAGCAAAAATAAGCAACATTATATCCAAAAAATACCTAAATAGATCTTGTGGAAATACAATAATACAAAACTTTCCTTCACCTATACAAGGAGAAACTATTTGAGAAGGGAATGCATGTTCAAACTCTAAGGATTTGGAACTGGCACTTGGAGTTCCACTAGGAAGGGAAGATCCAACAAATGCCATAAATGAATGATTTGAGAAAGGAATGCACATTCAAAATATAGGGATATGGAACCAGCCCTTGTAGTTCCACTAGGAAGGGTGGATCCAACAGATTCCATAGATGATCTCTTTCCATCTATGTCATACCTATAAAAAATAAAATATGAAGCATTACATAAAGTGCTTACTAGGTGGATGATACAAAAATACAAACTTGAAAGAGGTACAAAAAGGTTCAAGTTGGTTATGAATGATTTACCAAGAATGAAGCTTTTGAGCAACTAGGAGATCTAGATTTATCATCAGAGTACTCCTACTTGTAGTAGATAAAGAAACTCCTGCAATAGTGTAACATATTGAAACATTTACCCAAACTACACACTTTTTTTTTTCAAGACAATGTATATGTCTGCATTCATTTATTCACTTTGTTTATCTTCATCATACCATTTGCAAGAATGGTTGTACTTCTGGATTTATGCATTTCGCTAAGTATTTAATGAACTAGTTTGTAGTTCCGTATTGCTTTCGCCACATGATTTTCTAGCCAAATCTTATATTTAATTATGCGTATTTATGGTCATTTCTAATTTGGTTATCTCAGCTTCATGATAAAAACATTGCTATTATGATTTGAACAACAGACTTGATCAATATTCTTACACCTTAACTTATAAGGTCTTGGGCCTTAGCTAGCTTGACTAGACCTCAATATCACCCATTATCATAACAACATTATTTATCTATATACCGTGGAATATTTTCCATCATAGTTATGTTTAACATTGTCATGTCCCGTCTTGTCCTCTTGACCCACAGAGGGAACGTGAACGCAATATGGGGTGTCTAATTCTCCCCCAAAGCCATACGAAGGAATTTACAATTTAATAAAATGCATAGTTAAAATATACACAACGGAATTAAAACATAATAAGACACACAGAGAATGGAATGCATCAACATATTTCTTCCAAGCAGAATGATGAAACATCATACATAGAATTAATCCCTTCTCTTGCTATGCACAGGCTTTATGCTGAAAAAATTAAGATAATCATTTCATTCAATTAACAAAATTGTCAATAATTAAAACATTGTAGATCACATAATTGACATAATTTAAACCACAAAGAATACTTACCTTTAAGATGAAGTTTTCCAAGAAACTCGCTATGTGAGAGCAACGTTCCACCCAACCATAGGTCTTTGTTCAACCTATATTATTTCAGCTGAGATACCACCCCTGAGCTGGGTTGTGTATCCACTAAGGAGGAACTTAACAGGCTCACTCACAGCCATGGTTTCACACAAACAGTCATGCTAATACAAAACATAGTTGGATTTATCAAGCATGAAAGAGACAAAGGAGGAGGATGCTAAGCCAGTGAGCTCAACCACAAAGCTACAGGAATCTCAAGCTAAAATCAACAACCTTAGCACCCACAATACCTACCACACCCAACACAAGGAACGTCCCCTTCTCTGCTACACAGTCCCTTAGGTTCCCCTTCCCTCCAGTTCTCTTCAGGGTGGACATAGAAAGGTCCAAGATGCTAAATCCTTGAGATTCTAGCATTCACTGGGTTTGTCAAGCAATTCCAACCTCTGTTCTATCTTCTTCTATGTCATTCACGCTTGGATTTTCTCAATTCTATGGCCAAATGACTCTGTCCCGTAATTGGATTTTTGGGCTATCAAATATGGGTTTTCCTATGGATTTATGGGCATCTAACACTCTCAAATTTTCCCCAAGGTTCAGGTCTATGGATCTCCCATCGTATTTCACTGTCTGTACAATTTTTTTGGCATTTTTGGCAATTCAAAACGTGGTTTAATTCAGAGTTGTGGTTTTTGGTTTTTCTCTCTGTTGGGCATGTGTAATGGATGAAAAATAATGCATATATGTTCAAGAATGGAATGGGAATGAGGAAAAATGAATTCCCATGAGGTAGAGTGACTTGTGGATCAAGGAAACAGAGCCCATATCCTGCCATACGAATTTCTGGGCTACCCATGCTCCATTGAAGCCATGGACTGATTTCTTCGACCACCTCCTTACAACATAATTAAATGTCAGTAAGGAAAGTCAAATGGGTTCTCAAGATGAAATTTGGCAGCATATGGTTCAACCCCACAACCCCCTCACCACTCCCTAGTAGATACACATTCCCCCCTCTTATTAGTTGCTTCCATAGCCATTTTTTGGTATTATTATTGCAATATTAATATTTACATCATTTTACAATGTTCCATGGCTTAACAGCACATGGATAGCATAATATTCAATACTTTCCTTATAAATCAAATCCGAGCATCCACTAGCGGGGCCTTGGCCTTGAGATCCACACTAGGGAAACATACATCGCATGTATACAATATTTACATTAAAAGCCAATATATCCTAAGGGTCAAAATGGGGGTATTACAAACATTTATGTTATTGTGCTCATCACCTAAGAATACTCATTTGTTTTGTTTCCCATTGAATTTCTTGCATTTCCCATACATCAATCATATATATATATATATATATATATTGTATAACACTTAACTCTCCCATTATATTTACATAGGTGAGTTCATATAGGTTACATAACCATTGTTAACATTACACAAACTTAATGTGTTCGCTCATGATGGTAACTTAGGAAAATTCATAAGATTATTGTAGCTATAGTTCGGTATGTTCGATTCATGTTTGTTTGCTCATAATACTAACTTATCCCATGATAGTGGGACAATATACCACATCGATTTTGCATTTAATGTTTGGTATATTATTCATGGCTTTGATATATTTGTTTGAGTCATCCTTTGTTTATGGTGCCAAGTAGGGTGGATTTATTAGCATTAAGCTAATGCATAACAACTCGTTTTGCAGGTGTTCAATGAATTCAACAACTACGGGTCAATCCTTAAGGTCATATACATGATCTCCCTTAACCCTAAGTTATGCTTCCACGTCAACAAGCAACAAGGAAAACACTCACAAGAAAGTGAACGCACCATACCTTGAACACAGCACATCACAAGTTTTAGTTGTAGGTAACAATAATGATGGTCAACATGGAGTTCTTATTTACGATGTTAATTAATGTAGCCCACTACCTATCAATATCTTGACTCGTATTGAACAAGTCTGGTAGTTCACTGGTCTCATTCTTCATTTAAATCCATTGTACTTCAGCCTCGATGAAAGCAACGAGGGTTTTCTCCTTAGAGAAGAGTCTCGACACTTCATTGTTTTTGTTTTGTTCCCTGAGGTTTTTTCTCTGCAACTCTTGTAGGATGCGAGAAATGGACTAAGCCTTCTACAGGATGTCTCACATAAGGATATTTTTAGTTAACATTCCAATACCACGTTTCAATCTTATTTGTGTTCATAAGGGGGCAATATCAAGGGATTCACCTTGCTACATGCTTTCATGGCATCATGATGCTTTTTGTCATCCCTCTCAAGGTAATGTGTAACGTTAATTGCTTGCTTACAGTATTTCAACTATGCATATTTATTTATATATTGTGCATTTCCTAATACATTCTTCGTTTATTGTCGTAAGTTTTTCTTTCCCATAAGTCACTAGTACAAAATGAGAGATAAGTGAGTAGGTGACCAAAACATTTGGTCACCGGAGTTTTTTCAAGGGATAAATGACCAAAGTTGAGAAATTTTAAGTGAGCTAACTAAAAATGACCAATTTGGTCATAGGATAAGAACTAAACTAAAAATGACCAAGATAGATGATCAATTTGGTCATGGGATAAGAACTAAACTAAAAATTACCACATAAAAATTGGTCATTTATAGTTGTGTTACTCCGACAATGGAAATTAATTACAATTTTGACAATGAATTTGTGTAATTTACTAAATTTTAACACTGCAGATGGATTCAGAGACCCTAGACCCCCTTTCTAGGGGGTCTTTGAATGCATCTGCAGTGTTAAAATTTAGTAAAATGTAGACCCCACCATGTGTCATAGCTTAGTAATTTAATTGACACCAAAATATTAATGTTATGACGTCTTATCATGACGACTTCCTAGCAAGACACGATCATGACAATGTCCTAGTGAGACACCAAATTATTCATGATGATATTTCAACGACTAGCACAATTATAATTATGGACATGAATTATTTGCATGTCTTTGAATCCATTTGCAGTGTAGGGGGTCTCTAAATCCACATGTAGTGTTAAAATTTAGTAAACTGTATCACTTTAGATGGATTTAGAGACCCAATTCATTGATAATGAAGATGATGGCATTGAATCATGACCTTGATGGTGTTGATCGATGTTAGACTCATTATAACAACAAAGTTTCTAGGTAAAATCTAATGTATTGTTATTCTAGCTATTTGCTTGTTCATTTCTATATTTTTCTAACATATATTTAATAAATTATATAAAATAAAACTACAAAACATAACTATATTAGTAATTAAAGATAATAAAATTGAATTAAATATTATTTTATATATATATATAATACATATAAATTATAATAGGGCATACCTATATAATTTTAATTTTAGATGTTATTTGTAATTATAATATAATATAATATTTAGAAATTAAAAAAAATCAAAATACCTAACATGCCATCAATGGAGCATTGAACGCCCCTTCCAAAAACCATTTAAATTATCGAGGAGCATTGAATGCCCATTCCAAAAAACCATCTAAATTATTGGTCTTCCTCATTACCTATAATTAATTTCTCCCTCTTCAAATCAAATGGAGTAACTGTCTCGCTCGTTTAATCCAAGGATCCAATCCATTCATTGTAGATGCGAAGCTATGCACCAAAACAATTGCTCCTATTTTCCCGCTTCACGGGAAAATAGTTTCTCCTATCTTCCTGCTTCACATTTCTTCCATTAATTCCATGTTTTATCTTTATATGGAAATCCCTTGTTTATTGGTCCCCTGACAAATATTGAGAAATTATACATTAATATGTACGAGTCCACATGGGTTTTGATAGCCTAGGTCAACAAACAAAGGGAATGAATAGATACCATGTGCCCTATTTGTTAGAGGGAGGAATTTTGTCGAATACCTTAGCAATTTTTAATCCATCCAACCAAAAATCCATTACAACCAGAAGCAAAATGAAGATGAAGTTGCTTGTGTTATTGAGTTCAAATGTTGAGTGAATAGGATCGGGGGATAAGTTATTTCTATGGTGGTTGTATTTGATGTGAATTGGTATTTTGATGATGGTAGTATTAGATCAACCAATCCAGAAACACAAGTGTTACAATGTCCCATATCTGCAGGCTGTTGTGGATTCTCCCGCTCTGGAAGCGCAACATAACGAGGCAGTGCTCTCAGAGGATGAGAAGGTGCGCAAGAGAAGAAACAAAGAATAAAATTGGCCATCTCTACAATTATTACAGGAGGATTAAGTTTTGCCTCTCTCAGAAAGATTCTTGTCTCATGCCGGACCTGGAACAATCCTATTTACTATTAGAGGAAATTTGGATGAAAAAAGGGCCTTTTAACCCTAAATTACAATTTCTTGTCATCACATATTAGCCAATCAAAATGCTTTAAAATTCACACAAGGTGCATGTAAAAAAAATGGAGGGAAAAAATAAAAACTACTTTTTTTGGATCGTATTTTCAACTTATCTCCTTGTAGGTTTACTCAAATTTCAAATGGGGGGACTCGTTGGATGCATAATTAAATTATGCATCCAACGAGTACCCATGTTGCATACTTTTAACAACATCCACACCATGAAAAATCGAAAATAAATTTAAAAACGCGTTTTCTCTCACATCCAACGAGTACCCATGTTGCATACTTTTAACAACATCCACACCATGAAAAATCGAAAATACAATAAAAAACTTGTTTTCTCTCACTAGAAACACGTTTTTTAATGTATTTTCAATTTTTCATGGTGTGGATATTGTTAAAAGTATCCAACATTGTTGATAGGCGGTTTGATGAGGAAAGATCGCGGTACTGCTGACGCCGTGACACGTTGGATGAAGGCACGAAAGGAGTATCTTGGGCCAAAGGATACCACACTTGGCGGGTTTTGGGTCACTTGGACCATGTATCTTGTAATATTGAGTCAAGTATACCACAATTGGCGGGTTTTGGGCCATGTATTTTGTAATATCGAGTCATTGTACCACGATATGCGGGTTTTTGGGTCATTAGACCAAGTAAGTTAGTAGATTGTCCATGGGTGTCGGTTAGGAAAGTGGATAAGTATTGTAAGTGGCGAAAGCCTATAAATAAAGGAGAATTGTAAGTGTTAGGGAGAGAGGATAGAAGTCGATGGATAAGAACTAGAGGTAGAGCTATATGCGGAGATTAACAGAGATAATGTGGGTGTTACAGAAAGACTTATGTATTGCTTTTAGTTTGCCACAGTAATATAAGGATGATGATTTGGTGCAATCTGCGTGTAATGTTGCTCGATGCCTATGTTATTTCATGTTCTTAATGCAGTTATTTGTTTTCTGTTGCTATAATGTGAATGCCGCAATAATGTGTTATCTGTGAAAATGTTGCGATTAAAGTAATGTGCGATCTCTATTTTTGGTAATGTTAAGTGCTGCGATGTGCTAGAACTTCATGATGAATGATTGGAATTGTTGTTAGTCTCATATTGCTGCAACTTGGCTCCTCCCTCGGCGGAAACATGGTTTCGTCTGCTCTTCCTAGACGCCTCGGGTGAGACCTCATCCGCTCTATGGGTGTTACTAGGTGGGCTCAAACCTGCCTGGGCTGGTGCCCAGGGAGACTGTGGCATGGGTCGACAGTCGGTGGACCCCTGTCGACCGTGAGGTCGCGATTCAGTCAACAAATGGTTCTGTTGCCGGGACCGTGTGCAGAGTAGAAGGAGGTCATGTTGTGGCACCCGACGAAGCCGGAGATACAGAAATGGTTCGATCAGAAGTTATAGGAGTTCGCTGAAGAAGAAAGTCGAAACACGTGGCTGACGGTAGATCATTGGGTAGGAAGATATATTCACGATGGTCCGCATGAATGGTTTTTCTGTGAATTCCCATTCATTCTGTATGAATGGTTATCAAAACTGACATTCCAGAAGAGGAACTTCCAGGGTGGTGAGCCGACCACTTGGACCCCGGAGTTGATTCAGGAATTGCAAGAAGTCGATAATAAGGCATCGCGGGCTGTCGAAGTTTGGCTTGATAGCATTTTGGAAGGATATATTACGAAATTTGCAGTCGATACGAAGAAATCCTATTGTGAAGATGAAAGATACTTCTTTGATGGACCGAGGGGAAGGTTTCTGCTATCGCTCCAACTATCGATTAAGATGCTAATTTGTGAGAAAGGTATATTAAAGATGCACCTTGATTAGTAGACAGCCTGGTGAGCGGAGGCCATGGGTACTGAGACTATTGGGGAATGGTGCATGAAATGGTGAAGGGGTAGATGGGTGCAGACCATGAGGAGATTGTGAGCGAAGCTGAGGAAGAAAGTGGTTTTATGAGGGGAGGAGCAAGGTTCCGATAGGAAAAGAGGCAGAGGATAGGAGAAGGTCCTGCTGCGATCGGACTGCAAGACCGTGAAGGAAGGCCACACGGGACGAATCGAACTCACAGTCTGGATAGGAACGACCAGGCTACATCTAGGATAGAGGCAGGACCGAACCCCAGCACCAACGTGCCCACACCTCCGCTCACTAGCTCTCAACCAGCAAGAAAAACTACTTCGACATTGCCGAGTACGTTGACACCGCAAAAGTTAATTGGTAGTAGTACAGCGACAGGAGGAAGGAAGCCCAAGATGGTGGGTGATGATGCTAAGCTACCGTTGTTCCATGGCAGTGTGACAGACAAACCAGAACAGTATTGGTTTTTGTGTGAAGCGGTCTGGACCGTGAAACAGATCACTGATGACGATGTTAAGAAAGGACAGTTGGCCACGACTCTGCGAGGTCGTGCGTTAGATTGGTTCATGAAATTTGTCTTAGTCCCTACGGGGGCCCCAGATAAGTCATTGAATGAGATTCGGGAGGGACTGATTGCTGAATTTAGATGGCCTAAGTCGGAGGCCCAGTATATTACTGAATTGAAGGAAATTAAGCAGTATCCCAACGAGAAGGTATGGGATTTCGACCAGCGATTCAAGACACTGATGGAAAAGGTTAGTTTTGATATGAATGTTTTCCAACATAAAGAATGGTTCATCGCGGCACTGCTACCACACATTCGGTTGCCGCTGATGCAGCAAAACATATTGACGCCTAGTGAAGCTCTGGAGATCGCAATGCGATTGGAGGTGTCACCGATTGGAGATAATGCAACTGGGATGTCACAGATATAGACACAGCTCGCTAACCTGACTATACAATTGCAAGATTTAAGGAAGAACAAAGAACAGCGCGATGAAGTATGGTGTACGTGATGTCGAAAAGAGGGACATGTGAAAGATGATTGCCCATATTTTCGTAACTATTTGGTCTCAGGTGCTCCCAACCCGCTGAATTGCGGCAGTACGCCATGGTGTTGTGTCTACCAGGTGTTTGGACATGGTCATGATAATTGTTTGTATATGCAGAAAATGGTCACAACCCCGCGAAATCTGTATTGCACCTTCTGTAAGTCAGTAGGACATGATGACAAGGATTTTCGTGCATATGTGTTGCTATAGGCGAGAATGTGTGATGCATTCTATGTCAAATATGATTAGTGTGTTGCAATGCTACAACCGCAGGTAGCTCAACAGATACCTCAACCACCGCAGCAATAGCAACCGCAGCAATTCGTATCGCAATATACATCGGTGAACCCCCCGCAGCCTCAGTACGTGCAACAACCGCAGTATGCACCACAAGGGCAAGGGATGCCGCTAGCACCCATGCAGCAGCAGTTTAACCAACCTCAGTATCCGCAACAGGGCAGCTATCGGGGAGGCTACAAGGGTGGATGTGGTGGTGGATTTGGTCATGGAGGCGGAGGCCGATGTGGTTGTGGACCTGTTCAATGTTACCACTATGCGGTATGGGGGCACTATCAGCGCGACTGCCCACTGCTCCATAATTAGTGTACGTTTTGCTCTAGTAATGTTCATACAGTCAAGAATTATCCATAGTTGATTGCAAGATGGCAGGCTAGGAACACTCCGCAGCTACAGAACCCAGTACAGCAGCCAGTGCAGAACCCGGTGCAGCAACCAGTGCAGAACCAGCCCCCGCGACCACCACCGAATGCTAATCCGAATGTAAATCAACCAGGGAATCTACAGCAGAATCAGACACAAGGTGCTAATATTGTGACTATTTCTGCAGAACCACGACCACAAGATGCATCGGTGGCTGTTGTCACTCGTGGAGGTAAGACGACTGGGGAAGATGGTTCGTGACCACTAATTTGGTTAGCTGGTCAGAAGACAATACCTTTCGACATTGATATGGAGCGGGAAACATTCCTGGAGGCACATCACACTTTGGAGAAAGACTGCAGTAAGGCTGTTGTCTGTGATATGCTGCCTATCTTTGATGCTACATCAAACACCGATCGACCACCACCAGGGATATTGAAGAAGTTCCTTGAAAACTGTATATCATTGGCACAAGACCTGGTTTCCCTAGTTGAGATTGAGGGATGGTTGCAGCAACTTCCAAAGGGACGGCAATAGTCGGCATACAACTCTTTATAGTGACGGAAGACTAGCAAGGAAATGCGAATGAATATTCAGATTGGTGATTATGATGTTGACTCTGTGATTCTTGATCTTGGTTCGGATGTTAACATCTTAACCAAGCAGGCGTGGCAAAAAATGGGGAGTCCCCCATTGAGCTGGTCTCTTGTGCAGCTCCAGTTGGCTAACCATGCGAAGGTTACACCTATTGGGCGAGTTCTGCGGCTCACAATTGATATTGAGGGAATGAAGACTTATGCCGACTTCGACGTCATTGAGGTAGTTGATGGAGGAAGCTCCTATCCTGCGCTATTGGGGATAGGATGGGCTAATGATAGTGGAGCTATAATCAACTTCAAGAAGCGCATAATGAATTTTGAGAACCGCGATTTCTGAGTTATTGCTCCGTTGGATCCGGCTGAAGGACGTCGATATGTTGAGCCTGTCAAAGACGACGATCACACTGGTTGGGATCATGCATTCAATATTTCTAAGGATTACATTCATCCCACTATCCATGGTGAGCTGGAGTGGCGTAGAGAGAGTTCTGTGTCTTTCGATTCTGATGATCCATTGGAACATTGACAGAATCACATGCATGAAGTATCAGTCCGGAAGTGTGGTTTAGTTACGCAATCTTTATGTTGTGTTGCGATAGAAACGATCACACTGCCTATCTATGACGGGTTTCCTGGCTTAGACACCTTTGTAGCAGAATTTGAAGACCGCGTTCCAGAACCACAGCGATTGTTGGCCTTGGAGGAAGCACTGAAGGCTGCTCCAACACGCTAGTGAGTGACACATAAGAAATTTATTAAAGATTGGTCACAGTGACGAGGTTGATGATGGTTTGATTTGGAAATACTGAGGTTTATCACACTGGAAAGTATGATGTTCGAACTAATCCTGGTGATCATGTGATGGAGTGTCAACGATTGTGGGTAGCGCGACCCAGAGATGAGTGAGTTCATGCTTTTGTCCATACTTTGGAGGAGATACCGCGCTCGTGGTACACGGTAGCCGAGTTGCACTGTGACATTACAACATGGGGGGAGTTGACGATCTGTTTCACTCATATCTTCACATTTGCGAATGCCAACCCTGATGTCCATAATTCCCTATAGCTCATCCGCAATGTGATATTTCAGGTTTTTCCGGTGACCTACCCTGTTGACCCGCACACCCACAGTCAGATCCAGTCTCTCATGGAGTGCTTCAACGTCAGCAGAGGGCCAGAGGATGATGATGATCCCCATAATATCAACATTCCCGAATCTGAAGGAAGTCGCGATGTGGTACCACATGCTGCGCCAAGTAATCCGTTCAACTAGTCGTTGCAGCTTCGCAAAACGAATATTGACACTGAGGCTACTCCCAAGTTTTCTAATGTTGGGGATTATTGGGATGACGAGATGATGAGTAAGGTTACAGAGTTATTGCATGAGTTTTAAGATGTGTTTCCCACAAAGTTTTCTGAAATGAAGGGAATCTTGGGTGATTTAGGAGAGATGAGGATTCCATTGAAACCAGACGCTAATCCAGTCCAACAGCAACCTTATCGACTAAATCCACACCATAAAGAAAAGGTCAAGGCGGAACTTGATCGAATGCTGGATGCTGGTATTATCGAACCTATGGAAGAGTAAGAATGGATCAGTCCTATGGTGGTGCAAGACAAGAAAACAGGCGAAGTGCGTATTTGTCTCGATTTGCGGAAGTTGAACAATGCCTGCTTGCATGACCCCTTTCCGACCCCATTTACTGATGAAGTACTTGAAGGAGTGGGTGGCCAAGAGATGTACTCTTTCACTGATGGATTCTCTGGCTACCATCAGATTCGCATTGCCAAGGAAGATCGCCACAAGACAACCTTTGTTACTGAATGGGGCTGCTTTTAGTACATGGTCATGCCGTTCGGTTTGAAGAATACACCTACGATATTTTCCCGGGTCGGTGTTGCTGCGTTCAAAGATTTTATTCAAAAGTTTCTGCAGGTATATATGGATGATTGGATTGTTTATGGGTTGATTCACGATCATTTGGCCAATCTGCGATTGATGCTTGAGCGATGCCGACAGCACCAGATATCGCTGAACTTGAAGAAATGTATTTTGTGTGCCCCGTTTGGGATATTGTTGGGTCATATTGTGTGTAAGCAGGGATTGTTGGTCGATCCAGCCAAGATTGCGCTTATTTTGGGGTCGCAACCGTCGACCACTGTTAAGCAGTTGTGTGCGACTTTGGGTCACACACGATATTATCGCAAGTTCATTAGGTGATATGCTGTGATTACTGCCCCTATGGAGAAGCTGTTGAAAAAGGATGCGGCATTTCAATGGAATCCGGAATGTCAGGAAAGTTTCGAAACACTCAAAGCGAAGATGGCGTCGACACCAATTTTGGTTTTTTCAGACTGGAGAAAGGAATTCCATGTCCACGTTGATGCTTCATCGGTTGCATTAGGGGTTGTATTGGCTCAACCAGGCGAAGGCGACATTGATCATCCCATTGCTTTTGCCAGTCGGAAGCTGTCTTCTGCAGAACGCAACTACACTACCACAGAACGCGAAGGTCTGGCCATGGTTTACGCGCTACAGAAATTGAGGAATTGTTTGTTAGGTGGCCACTTTAAAATGTTTACTGATCATTCTGCATTGAAATACTTGGTCAATAAGCCTATGTTGGGGGGGAAGATCTGTCGATGGCTACTTTTGTTTCAGGAATTTGATTTCGAGGTCATTGTGAAACCAGGATGGTTGAATGATGGACCAGATCATTTGTCACGGATTGACACAAGGGAGGAACTGACTAATATCAAAGACGGATTGTCGGATGCCCAGCTGTTCCATGTTGTCACTGCTGATCACTATTTTGATGACATCCTTCGGTTCTTAGCGACCGGCACAGCGCCCGATGACTTTACCACTGCTCAGAAGAAGCAATTGGTCATCAAAGCTGTTGACTTTCAACTGATTGTGGGAGAGTTGTATAAATTGGGTGCTGATGAGATATTGCGCAGATGTGTCTTGCCACATCAGTAGGCGCAGATATTGGCTGAAGCACATGGCGGAGTCGCAGGAGGACATTATGGAGGTCGGGCGACTGCCTGGAAGGTATTACGTGTAGGGCTTTGGTGGCCCACATTACATAACGATACGATAGACTATGCACGGTCTTGTGATGTTTGTCAACGAACTGGCAAACCGTCCAGACGCGATGAGATGCCGTTACTACCTCAATTAACACTACAACCGCTTGAGAAATGGGCTATGGATTTTGTAGGGCCGATCAATCCACAAGGGAAACGTACAAGTGCGCAGTATATTATCACAATGACAGAGTATTTGACCCGATGGGAGGAGGTGGAACCTGTAGTTGATTGTTTTGCAGCAACGACTGCCTGGTTCTTGTTCGATCACATTATCACTCGGTTCGGCTGCCCCAAGATTTTGCTGAGTGATCAAGGCAGCCATTTTCTCAATCGCACTATCAGCGCATTGACGGAGGAATTGCAGATTCAACACAAGAAGAGTACACCCTATCACCCACAGGTGAATGGGACGGTAGAGGCATTTAATAAAGTATTGGAGCATGCATTAACAAAAGTGTGCAATGCCAACCGCAATGACTGGGATTTGAAAGTTCCAGCGCTGTTGTGGGATTATCGCACCACATGTAAAAGGTTGACTGGTCAGACACCTTTCAAGCTGGTATATGGGAAGGAAGCGATTATGCCTATGGAGTTCATTGTTCCGAGTTTATGGATTGCGGCTGTTACAAGCATGGATGATGTTGCCGCATTAGATGAGCATCTAGCAAAATTGGTGGAACTCGAAGAAGATCGATTTATCACTAGCTTTCATCAAGGAGTAGAGAAGGATCGCCAGAAGGCATGGCATGATCACCACATAAAAAACAAGCAGTTTCACCAAGGTGACTTGGTGCTATTGTATGACAGTAAGTTTATGAAACATCCAGGCAAGTTGCAGATGCATTCGCTGGGTCCCTACCGCATCATTAGTATTACTTCAGGAGGAGCGGTTCAGTTGCAATGATTGGATGGGGGGATGCTCCCCAAGCTGGTAAATGGTCACTGGTTGAAGCCCTATCACGCAGGCTTAGAGCAGTGCGATGTCTGAGTCGCATTATGAAAAAAAAATGATGAAATGGATGATGATGATTGTTGCAGGTTGCTTGGTGGCAGATGGTGCACCAACGGAAGAGGGTATGCGCAAGCGGGAGAGGCTTGTGCCGCCAGTCAGGGACTCATGATGATGTTACACTCAGGCTTGCCGACGGATTTTGTACGACGAATTTGGGAGGGTACGGTGAAGTGGTGTGATTACTGGCCACCCTCTCTACACATGATTGCCCTTGACTAATTTCGCGGAGTTCACACATGACGATGGTATGTTTTGCACGAAGGACCGGGATGATCAGCAGGGTTGTTCATATGGTGTCACCCGGGAGCTGTGTTGGCAGCCTGGTCGCCTCCACCACTGTGCCAGTCGGCTAGCTCATACACATAGATGAAAGGTACTGGGGCATCATTCCCCCCATCGTGACAAAGGAGGGTCCGGCTATAAGTACCCAAGGAAGTTGATAGTTCGCCATCCAGAAGTTGTTCTGACAAAGAGTGGTTATGTTGTTTGATCCCTGTGTGAGTTGAATTGTGAGGAATTCCAAGGAGGCTGTGGAAATGCTTCGATTTGTTTCCCATGGTAGCACCCCAGGGGCCCTACAAGCCCGAACGATGAGTGTCCCTGAGTGCCTTGATACAGCGGGTTCACTTACGCTGTCTACGCCCAGGCCGGTGCCAGGGCGACTGCGGTACACGTCGATAGTGAGATGGACCGCTGGTCGGTCCCACATGATTCAGTATGCAGTAATTGTTCGAAGAGTTGTGCCATTTTTTATCAGAACACCGGTTGGGGCAGTAACTTGCTGACCTCAGTAGATGACGGGAAATGGCGTGAAACAGATGTGCCAGAGTTGTCCGCCGATCTCACCCCTTGGTACTATTCATCCTCTTTTCTTTTCAATCTGCACTATTCATTGTGACTGGAGGATGAGTTCATGATGTACCTGACAACAGGTCATGGGTTGCCTATTCTCATGGAGGGCTTACAGAATTGGTAGCCAAGGATTTGTACAGCCGAACGAAGGAGACAACAATTCATGATCCAGATAGCAAGAACAGATGTAGTTGATGTGGCTCAAGGGCGAGCCATAAGATTGTGTTGGGGGCATGTTGGCAGGCGGTTTGATGAGGAAAGATCGTGGTACTGCTGACAACGTGACACGTTGGATGAAGGCATGAAAGGAGTATATTGGGCCAAAGGATACCGCACTTGGCGGGTTTCGGGTCACTTGGACCATGTATCTTGTAATATTGAGTCAAGTATACCACAGTTGGCGGGTTTTGGGCCATGTATTTTGTAATGTCGAGTCATTGTACCGCGGTATGTGGGTTTTTGGGTCATTAGACCAAGTCAGTTAGTAGATTGTCCATAGGTGTTGATTAGGAAAGTGGACAAGTATTGTAAGTGGCGAAAGCCTATAAATAAAGGAGAATTGTAAGTGTTAGTGAGAGAGGATAGAAGCCGATGGATAAGAACTAGAGGTAGAGCTATATGCGGAGATTAACAGAGATAATGTGGGTGTTGCAGAAAGACTTACGTACTGCTTTTGGTTTGCCACAGTAATATAAGGATGATGATTTGGTGCAATCTGCGTGTAATGTTGCTCGATGCCTATGTTATTTCTTGTTCTTAATGCAGTTATCTATTTTATGTTGCTATAATGTGAATGTCGCAATAATGTGTTATCTATGAAAATGCTGTGATTAAAGTAATGTGCGATCTCTGTTTTTGGTAATGTTAAATGCTGCGATGTGCTAGAACTTCATGATGAATGATTGGAATTGTTGTTAGTGTCATATTACTGCAACTTTCCTCCTCCCTTGGCGGAAACATGGTTCCGTATGCTCTTCCTGGAAGCCTCGGGTGAGACCTCATCCACTCTACGGGTGTTACTGGGTGGGCTCAAACCTACCCGGGTCGGTTCCCAGGGAGAATGTGGCATGGTTCGACAGTCGGTGGACCCCTGTCGATTGTGAGGTCGCGATTCGATCAACAAACATGGGTACTCGTTGGATGCATAATTTAATTATGCATCCAACGAGTCCTCCCACTTGAAGTTTGAGTAAACCTACAAGGAGATAAGTTGAGAATACGATCCAAAAATGTAGTTTTTTACTCTCTCTCTCTCTCTACTATTATTTTATTATTTTCCTTAGGAGGACCATTTTTTACCCAAATTGCCTCTAGCGGCGGCTATGCTCAAAGCTTCAAATGGTATGTATGCTCTTCTTATCTCTCCAAACATGTTGTTTTTATTTCAAGTTTTTTTATGCATTGGTGGGTTTGAACCCGTGACCTGCCCTGGCATTGTTGGCACCAAGGTTTTACTGAATTTAATACCTCCAATTTATATGGTTCATTAAACATAGTTGTCACGTCCATTGAGTCAAAACCAGACTCGAATTGTGCTAGACTCTACCATTAATTCTTTGTTCAGGTAAAAATGTTCAAAATTCTATGTGTTGTTGCTGTTCGTGGTGAAACCCTTGTTTGGAAAATTAAAATCAAATGCTTGTATGCACCTAAGAAAATTATGAGAGGGCCTCTTTTCCTAGGTCTAAATGTGCCCTGAGAGATCTTGTATCCAAGATGGGATAGATTTTGCTAACCTAGAGTGACTGCCCATAAAATTCAAACTACCATGCCATACCAAACTAAAATAATTTCCCAAAGTGCTGACCCAAATGAGCACACGAGAGGACAGAGGTTGGTGGGGCTTCCAATCCAATTTTACTTCTGGGGTTAAGGCCAAGAATAGAGGGGCCAAACTTGCCTCCATTGTGATAATTTCTACATGACTACAATGGCCCAGAAATCCAACAAGAAGGGTGGTATGAAACACATGGCTACTTCACCAGAAAAAAAATCGTGCCAATTGATAGGGGATACTTGAAATTTCAACTTCCCATTGTGCTCATGCAAGGAATAATAGACAACACAATCTTCCAATACAAAGCAATTTCCAACTAGGCTACAGAGACCCAATTAACTATAGAGAGGTATTCCAACTTGAAAAATAGTCTCAGAGTTAATTTCAACAAGAAATCTCGACCAAGTGACACATAATACTTGGAATCCCAACAAACACTGGAAATCCTCTTCCACAACCAGAATCCCTGCAACATAAGTTAATTAATGCCTATGATTTTAAAATGATTTATGGGAAGTAATTTCTTTCCCTTGTAAACTTCAATAAAAAAAGGCCAAAATGTTTTAGATGTGCGCATGTAATGATTTTATTGTTTTCTTTCTTCTACTGATGAAATGACTTGGTATATTGGTTATTAAAACATATTCTTGTTGGGTATAGAGAAAATAAGATAAGCAATCATGCACCAAAATATACATTGTCTAAGATTGTGCTGGTGAATTGGATTGGAACAAAATGCTTGGTTTCCAAACTTTCAAGAAACAAACATCTATATGACTATATTGAATTCTCAATCTTCCCAAGGCTCTATCGAGAAAGATAAATATTACATATAGGTATCTTAGTCACTGAATAACATCACTATCCATTATCCAATTTCAGCTTGTGATATTGAAAATGAGTTGCAATGGAATTTATTTATATTTCAGTCATGTAATAGGATATTGGGTGTGGAGAGGGGAGTTGTTTGCTTGTAAAATACCTA
Source organism: Larix kaempferi (assembly GCA_027924585.1). Classification (NCBI taxonomy): domain Eukaryota; kingdom Viridiplantae; phylum Streptophyta; class Pinopsida; order Pinales; family Pinaceae; genus Larix; species Larix kaempferi. The sequence continues at coordinate 16,513,519 of BSBM01000769.1, forward strand.
AAGGATAATGCTTCCTATTATTGTTCTGTTTTTTCAATGGGTAACCTATAGTGTTAGAACTAGTGATGGACCAATACAATTGTTTAATGACTCATACTATAACAAATTTCCGCTTTAGTGGAGTCTTGTACTAGGACTCAGGAGCAACGTAATAACAGAATAACAACAAAACTATTGCAAGGATGGAATTGGTAACAAAATTTGTATTCATATATTAGTTTAATAAGGATAAATAAGTCTAAATTTATATCATGGATTAGAATCCTTGAAGCATAGTTTCAAACAAAGAAAATTCTCACAGATCCTCAGAAAATCTTAATTGTCAAGGTACATATGAATGACTAGGCACTGACATTGTGGTATTCCCATGTACAGTTATTTATGACTACTAATCAACCAATTATTTAGCAATAAAATCAATGTAAATAAATAGTAAGAAACAATTTATCGCCTTGGATACAAAGAGGACATGTTGGTGCACTGATTACATTATTGACAATCCGCAAGACAATCCACACAGCAGTATTATGACCAGTTCAATAATTTGTTGATCAAGATCATGGTATGAGATCCTAAACAAATTCTCTAAATTAAGTATATTTTTGGCCTACGTCTTCATCTCCCAGGTGGAGCTAGAGATTCTTAGTACTTACACTCACATCATTGGAGCAAGATTTTCAATTTGCATTGAATGTAGAATCCAAAATACAAGGACCTTCTAGGTCAAGTCAACAACTATAACATCAATCATAGAAGGTCTTTGAAACTCGTTCTTCATATTCTGCTCTTTCTGGGAAGAAAAACAACTAATAACTAAATCTTTTGCAATCATTTGATTCTGCAAATTGTTTCCATGTGGTGGCTAATGTAATTTTGTCCCCACTTGAGGTGTCCCATTTGTAGATACTCAATGTCCTTAGATTTTCTTAATGCCAATCACTTTAACATTTTCTTTTCTTACAGCTTCTTTGTTGGAAGGGATTTATGTTTGTTATGTTTTCAAATAGATGCTTTGCATATGATATCCTTCTGCCCCTGATATGTTGTTTCATGTAATTCTTTTTCACTTACAGCTGCTTCTAAAAGCTCCAATATTCTCTTTTTCCATGTCTACTACTTCAGCCCACCTCTTGCCTGTTTTACAAACTTTCACTTTGGGTCTTCACAATCTGCTTGTATACTTGCAAATTCTCTCCAGTAGATTTTTGTTTGTATATTGTTTGTTTTTTGCATAATTTATTGAACTATTAATGTTTGTTGCTCACTTTTCTTGCTGATTAATTTGGCTTACACATTTTACTAAACTGATTTTAATGGCTTCCATCTTTTCTTTGCACTTCACTAGTTGTTATTTATTTTCTAAGGAAAATGGGCTGTGTGAGATGATCTTTGCCCACTTTGCCTGCTGATTACTTTGGCTGACACATTTTACTATGTTGATGTTGATGGATTTCATCTGTTCTTTGCATTCATTGGATGTTATTTATTTTCTAAGGAAAATAGGGTGTGTGAGTTGATCTTCTCATGCTCTTTTTGAAACGTTTCTACATTTTGAATGTGTTTTCCATCGTTAGTTCTGCTAATCATTCCTTCTCCTCCAAACCCACTTGATCTTTCTGTCAGCTGAGTTCTACATAGATTGGCTCATGGTCAGACATCTTATTGGCATTTGTCAATATTAAACTTTTTGAGTTGCTTTAGGTTGCTAGCCATGCGCATGATGTAATCCATTACACTTAACTGGTCATGTGAATTGTTAGTGCTGGAATCTGCTAATCGACTGCTTCAAGAGCATGACCAACACATCTTAATCTCAAAGGAAAATGTTGATTGATTTGAATGGGTATTAGGACCGGTTGTGTAAAAGGTCAAGAGATTGATGCAAATAGAGAAAGCACAAGATTCTGTAAATGACATGGATACGTGGATGAAGCAAATATTATGTCAACAATGGTCAAGGCTCAAAGCTTATTGATACACGTGGAACTAAATGTTCACCCACACATAACATTAAACCACCATATCAAGAAAAACATTCCTGGCATAAAATCATGAATATGAATCATGGCATGAGCATTCATAGTAAAAACATTATAATGAACGATTTCATGACCACAATCAATTTAAACAAAGCTATGAAATATTCAGATTGAAAGACTGCTAGAACCTAGCTCAAAGAAAATACAACATCATGTTCAGATTACAGGTCTCCAAAAGAAATACAGAGCACGTTTTAGCCCTTCTAGATACAATTCTCAACTCTTTACAATCTTCCTCAGCCTCTCAGCTGGAACCCTTTTTCATTACAAACTAATGGAATATATAGAAATACAACATAAAGTAGTTACTAACAATCTGGAGAAAATATCTATAAAAAAAAATGATTTGGGATAAGTTGTAAAAGATCTGTAATGCTATGGTCGAATCATTTAAATCTGGACCTTGTAATTTTGACTACTTATCTTGCTTAGAAAAAATAGACCCGCATTTTGATTCTTATCCATCAAATTTAAAGTTGGTTATTGATGCTAGTTTTATGCCTTAGAATCTAGGTCTAACTTGAAGTTTGTTGAAGATGAGGGACTAATCCTCTAATGCGAATCTGAAAGTTTGCAACCAATGCCTTCTATTTCAGGAAACTTTACTATTAATTGACATTTGTTATTAATTTCCCTAGAATCGTGCAAAAAAATCTGCTCCCTAATCCATGCAAATAAACTGTCCCTACTTCCGGATACTCTGCCACATCAAATCAAGATTAGTAATGTCCATATAAATTGTCAGTATAAGACAGCAGCAACGAGCCATCCTTCATGAAACCACTTCGCAGACAATATCCCTCTTCACTATACTCGAGCACGCCAGCAATGTCAACATCCACGGATTCCACTAAAAATTTTAGTTGAAAATATTGGTCTAAGGAGAGGAAGAAGTCCTTTAGCCATATTCAAAACCTCCAATAATTTGTTTACATTCAACTTTCTCATATTTGTGGTTGTTGGGTGCTTCAAGGTTGAGCTCAGCACCCAAATGGTTTATACTTTGTCAAAACGTTATTGGATTGGATGGAGCTCGAGTCTGATGATGACGGACTTAAAGTATGAGGTTGAGACTTGGAGGTCATTTTGGGGTTGAGACTTGGGTTATACATCCAATGCTTTTTATTTTCCAAACTAGAAAAAAGGTAGTCTAAGGAAAATAATAATATAAAAAGTTTATATTTTTATTTTTAATAAAAACTATTAAAAACAAAAATAATATAAACTTAAGTCTAAAATAAAGGTAAATAATCATATAACAACAGCCACGTGGACATTGCCACCTGCTCTATTTGTAGAAAGAGATAGGAAGGATATATTTGCTTGGAGTTGTGAACGATTAATAGAAGTTAAGAAGTTAAGATGAAGGATATATTTGCATGAGAGGAGATGCCAATTTCAGAGATCTTAGTTCTTGCGACTCCTCTTAAAGTTTTATGTTTGCGGCTATAAGTGACTCGTTACACGTCTTCAGAAGCTTGCATTCAATTTCCCTGTGATTGCACTTTGTCATGAAACAAATTAATGACATTCAAATTATGTATAATAGAAAATCTGTGAATAAAATATAATTCCCTCAAGATCAAAACTTTTGTGAGTGACAACTATGTATAAATTTGTGTATAACAGAAAAAATTATAATAAAATAGAGCACCTTGAGCATCAAAACTTTTCTGAGTGACAAGTATGCAGAAATTTTAATGTCTAGAACTCTTCAAATTTACAAGCTAATCGATTTAGCAGTTGATTCTAGAAATGGGCTTTGAAATATAAATATCGATATGTATGACTAATCAGTAAAGAATAAGATCTAACCTTGATCGTTTATTCTGGAACTATATATACTTCAACCGTTTATTTTGGAACCATATATACTTCAACTTGATGAGGGAAAATATTCAATTCTCTTTCCAAGGCTTGCTTTTGATTCTGAAGGAGGCCCAAGTCATATTGAGAGAACAAATAGATGAATCATTTTTTAAAATATTAAAAACATCATTTTTTAAAAGATTAAAAACATCATTGTACAAGAATTTTAAATAAAACATTCATAGCCAAAAGATCAGTGGTCTGAGGAAAAAATTCCTCCCTCACGATACTTGTTACTCTGACAACAACCATTCAAACTAAAAACATGATTTATCTTAACAGTTAAAGTCAATTTATTTTAATTACTTCATATATTTCCATGCCATTTCAGTTTGCAATTTGTATGCATAAATGCAACAAATTTTTCTAAAAATGCAGCATCTTCCTCTCTTCGACTACTGATAATATCCATGTGCCACATATCAAAACTCTGCAAGGAATTGAATGCTCGTAAATTTGTTGCCACGGTGGGCGGGCAGATTGAGAAATGATGTAATATAATTTATTACGTCTGCAAAAAAGTCACAGCAATATTCAAGAGAACACAGTAAAAGAAGACTGAAAACTTAGAATAGCATTCACTGATAATTTTCTGGCAAAAAAATTGTAAAATACATAGCAGTGCAAAAAAAATGTATTATCAGATGCATGTACATTCACAAAACAAATATCAATGGAGAAATAAACACGAGGGCTTCACTCAATAAGCCGCTATCATAGCACGTTCGTTAATGGCATATGAAACAATACCCCTAATTTCTCTAAATATTGGAAAATACCTTCCAAAATTGTTTTTTTTAACCCCACCCAATATGCCTTCCTAATTTTAAAAAAAACCCTATTTTCACTCGATATTGTATGTATCAATTTTTTCATTAACATTTTTTATACCCCTTTATATTTCTACCTATTATATTGATTTGATACCCCTCTTATGACCCCACATGCATTCTACAATGCACCTTGCTTCTATCGATGTATATTGTGGATGCACATTACTTCACCCACAAGCCAATTAATCAACCACATATCATTATGATTTGCAACATCAAATGGTCTAATGAAGAGATAGGAGATCACTTCTTGTATGTCACTAGAGCCAATGCACATAGTACAACATTTAGATTGCATGTTGCAGTTCCCCAATTGCTGACTAATCCTGTTGTGGGCTAGGCATCCAAGCCCCCAGGGCCTGTAACAAGCTCTAGGAGGCTTACTAAACCTCCCAAAGCCTGTAATAGGCACGATTGGTTGGGTATTCAAGCCCCCAAGGCCTATCGACGGCCTATAATAGGCCCTGGAGGCTTAGAGCCTCCCAAGGATATTGGTAACAACTGACTAAGTGCTATTGGTAACAATTGGATGTCAATGACCACCGTCTCTCGACTATGATCGACTGTAAACCCACTTCACCACGAAACCCCTAGCCTCAAGCATGCCTCAAGACGCGATTTCCCTGTGTACTGGTAAGCCCGAGCCTTGCCTCAACCCGATTTGTCATCCGACCATGATCCCACCATCTCCATTTGGCGGATATTTGTTAGCCCACCCATATAAAAAAGTCCCCAAAGTATTTTTGTATTGTTACATTAAATAAAATAAAAACCTTTTCCCCTTAATATATAAGCAATATAATTTTTAGGTTTTCATGAATATTTAATACCGCAATATGAATGAACGTGATATTATATTTCCTTCTAGTGAAGCCCCCGTGGAAATAAAGAATCAATCCCTCGGATCTGTAGGCACCACATCAAATATCTAGGGTACATACAATGCTCATACTTCTAAGTTCTAATCATAATACAAACAGCGCTTTCTTTCTATTTTCTTTTCTTTTCTGTCAAGAAACGGATCATCGGACCCTCAAAAGAGATTGTAAGGGAAGGCATCCAAGGGATGGATAAGGTAGTCTTTTATCAAGATCCTTAGCCCATGGGGTGCTGTTGGGTCCGAGACAACCAATCCTCTACACAACATAACATTTTGTGAGGAAAATGGAACAGAGGGCAGCTTCCCATGAGCAAACCATTTGATGGGAAAAAAATATCTAGCGATCATGACAAGTTTAGGGGACACTCCAACAAAATTTTGAGTTCGCACATTTGAAGCAAGTGGCATGTAGGAAAATTCTAACCCTTTCCCATATTCAAATAATTTTGAAGCATGTAAGCAAAGAAAACTTAATCGTATATAACATGATTAAGATTTGCAAGTAAAAATTTTTATTGCGAGACTTACCAGCTTCATTTTCCACGTTATGATTATACTAATGAGAATCAAAGATAGAGAGACAGAGAGATAATTATATCAATGAGAATAATTTAGTACTCAATGCACGTAACTTGTCTACTGAAGCTCTTCAGCCTTGTTTGGAAAGACAATCGCATGGTAGCCTATATAGAGGCAAAGCTTTAGCTTCGTATACAAAAACTGCCAAGAGAGAGAGGCGTGAGAGTGCTTTTGTGTCTCATGATATGTACATCAATGGAGTTTGAATCTAATGAGAAGTTGTGGGAGTGAGGAAGTATAAACATTAAATCACTTTGCAAAATATGAAAATATTCATCTACACTTGAACTTTCTGGCAGGGTTGCAGCTACCAGTACACAGTAACGATTTTTATACTTATTGACTCTTCAATTTATGAGATTGTTTATTAAAGTAACTAATTGCATTAATATTACTTCTACCCTGCAAAAGCTTCTTCCTTCACGTTCTTTCTTGAAGAATCTTCATTCCCATGTACCTACATGCACACCACACCATTATGTAACAATATTATGGTTTCCATTAATTCATATATAAAAACCAAAATGTAACTATAATATGGTTCCCATTTTATATATAACAACCTACATAGCAAACTAAAAAATGTTGGATATTATAAATGTAAATTAGATACCTGTCGAGCATCATAGTGGTGACCTGTGGGTTGGTTCCATGACCATCTTTAAATGTTGAGCCATCCACAATACTCGGAATTTTAACTCCATTCACCTGATCTCTCTTGTTAACCGCATCCCTCCTCACTATGGGAAATACATTATGCACAAAAACACACTGCATGCCACTATCATGATCCCAATGAGTTTGATCCCCTCATTCCATCGAATACCTCAAATTGATGAAGAACAACCATTGCGTTACAATCGACCCGGCATTGCCCCTTGTGCGCACCATTCCGGATATGACTCCCAAAGACCTCTGGGATATGAAGGGGATGATCCCATATGTGGCTCTGCACGTAGCCTACACGAACATTGAGAACAATGAGAGAAGAACAATAGAGAGCCACTCACTTTGCTCAACAAAATGCATACCATTCCGACAACGGTTTGCAGATTCTCGAGAACCCAAAGCCTCGCCTGCATGCCAAATCTACTCCTTCGATTGACCACAATTCAGTATATAATGATTGTTAGCAAAGGAAAAGACATTACATAAACCAGATATTTAGCTATTGAACATGCATTCATACTCTGTGAGGAGCAAGCGCCTATGTTAATAGATATTACAAGTAAAAGAACCAAATAAAATGTTACCGGTAGAGAATTGGAAGAACCCGTGTTTGACAAAAGCTATAGCTACCAAATGATAAATAGTAGAGGTAATATGGAACGCGGGGAAATGTTGTTGTAGTTTATTGAAAGGCCGAACTCTCCATTATTTAGAGCAAGAAAAGCACTGCATATGTGTTTGAAGAGATATTTTAACAAGTAATACTTATGGAATGGCGCCTAATTTCCATCTACCTTCATTTAAGAGCCATAGCCTCTATTACCAAAGCAGTACTATGAGTTTCGCATTGTTTTCAATCTTCACCATCGATCATAGAGTGGGAATTCCAAGTGGGTCGTATGGTTGACAACACAGGTCTGAACTTGATGCGCACTGGTGTTTTGATTAACACGCCAACCATGGAATTAATGGAGTAATTGGATATCAAATCCAAAACTTAGTTTGAATGATCTCAGCGCGCCGCCGAGCTCCGGGAGGTAGAAACCGAGGCATGTGTCATCATGTCCAGCACCAATAAAATTCTGCCAAAAAACATTGAATTATTAAAAAAATTAATTAATAAAAACTTTACCAATGTTTATACCATAGCTTTGCCAAATATTTTATCCCGGCCTCAAATTAATAGTGTTGCACGAAAAATATATGTCAAGGACATAAAAAGTTTATATTTTTATTTTTATTTTTAATAAAAACTATTAGAAACAAAAATCAATATAAACTTTAAATATTCGACTTTAGGTTGACAAACTTAAAGTCTAGGGTTGAGACCTGGGTTAGACACCCAATGCTTTTTATTTACCAAACTAGGAAATAAAGGCAAATAATAATATAAAAAGTTTATATTTTAATTTGTATTTTTAATAAAAACTATTAAAAACAAAAATCAATATAAACTTTAAATATTGACTTTAGGTAGAATGAAAAAGATAATATGGCAAGTAAGAAGACTCAATTTATGAAATTTTGAAATTCCACACTTTACCATATTTAAAAGGTTTTAATTTTTCTAATAAAAAGCAATAAATCTTTTTGGACTTTTGGGAAAAGGATTTTTTAGAGTGGCGACCAAGTAATCAAGATGGACTTAGACCAATGGGATTTTGAACTTCGAATAGAAAGTACTAATCACAAGATTTAACTCAATTAAAGATTTGAGATGAAGAGAGACTGACCAGGCCAACTGGGACACTCATGCCTTTTGCAAACATGCTAGTGAACATTCTGGCAGCGAAAGTCAGGGTCCCTCTTTGCATGTGTCCTATCGGAATCTAAAAAATTTGATGGGGCATATTTTGGTACCAACATGAACTTTGAAGCATGTGCACTGCTAGCAACAAACAAATTTAGCCACATGTCGTTTTTGTGGGCATTTGTCTTTCCTATGAAGTGTTTTTTTCTCATATATCATTTAAGAAACATGCAATTCCTTTGAGTACCTTATGGTCCCTTATGGCCTTTTGACATCTAGCTCCATAGTGACCACTTCTTATAACTTAGGAAATTATGGATTCTACATGCCATGATCATGTATTCTAAACTAGGATAATTGATAACCACACATTGCTCTTCAGCTATTGCTCTTAATCCTTTACCTCTCCTCCATGAGTATATGTGACGGCTTTGCATCACTAGTTTGAGCTTTCCTTGTGTCAATAGGGCTACATTTCGTCCACTTTGGCCTTCTCATTCCAAGGTATAGCTCATTTTCCTTTCCTCCTCTTTGACCTTCTCCCATTTTTTTAGTGTTTCTCATTTTTGTGTAGGTGTTAAATCCTAATCCATAAAATACTTCAATCCCTTCAATTTCCCCCTTGCCCGAGAATTTTATTTATGTCTTGGGTACTCTATACGATGAGTTTTAGAGGGCAATCTTTCTTGGCCTATTTAGAATTTTTTGCCCATCCTTGTTGCTGATCTAAACAAGCATGGCCATTCATCGCTTCTTTGAGAAAGCTTCTCCTGATATCTAGAGGGTCTTAACCTCCACCACCCCCTCCTTTATTCCTTTTATGTTAATGTTGGTTGGTCTTATATGCCTTTCCTACTCTTTGAGAACTATACTTTTCACTTCTTTGGACATAATTTGTTTACCCCACAATCCCTAGCTGAATGCTTACTATGTTTGCCCAATTTTTGGTAGTTCTGATCAAATGGAAATCTGAATACATACGAATCAACATTTTTTTACAGAAGAAGCAAAAATCCAAGACATTATCGATGGATATTATAACAAACTAGTTTCATTGTGTTGTTGTATTGTAATAAATTCAAGTAACTTGGAATATGCAGAGATCACTGGTTCACACCTTCTCATAAAGTTTAAATTTTTTCTAATATTTAATCCAATAATGGAAGTTGCATTTTGACATGATCCTTGCTCCTGGGTATTTTTACAGGTTTTGAAAAAAATCTTGGATATGAAATTTAAAAAAAGGATACCAGCTGATGAGTTTGGGCTCAGACAAGATATTTTTCAACTTGCATCCCCTTCTAGTCATTTTTATTTGCTCATCCTTATCTCAGCACTTCACCTTAGCAATTTAGTTTAAATGTTGCTTAAAAATTGAATTGCTCGAGTTTTGTGACAGCATGTGGAGATCATTCCCAAAGCTAAAAGATCCAATTTTCTAGTAACTAATGAAGAATTCGACGAGGACTTAGGGGAAGATGGTCTGGATGACTCTAAGGAGGAAGAGGATGATTTGTTTGATTCAGTTTGTGCCATTTGTGATAATGGTGGAGAACTTCTATGGTAAGCTCTTATTGGAAATTTTAGTTTTGTCACATAAGTATCATAAGGACTATACAACCCCAGATTTCCAAGTATGTTTAGTATGCAAATATGGTTAAGTTGAAAGGGATCCATCTCAATAAAGTGTTCAGATTCTAGTTTTTCTTTTTAATCAATTTTATAAATGTTTATATAATAATAATTATTTTGTGGCATTTTTTTGTTCTTTTAATTATTGTATTATGTTGTTTATACAAGTGCTTAAATGTTCCACATATATGTGTAGAGAAATGAAATGAAAATATATATTTATGTCCAAAAGTGAACAAAATAGGTCAATAGAACTTGGAAGAACAACAATTTACAATATCAATAAGTAGTGTTGTATCAAAATGCTCAGTATTCCGATACATCAAAATAGAGCTCATCTCAGAACATACACACTAAATATTAGCACAAGGATACAATAGTTGTGACATCCATGTTACTATTCCTTCTCAAAGAGACTGTCCACAAACAAACATAAATCTTGGGAGTGTGAATATTTTATTTAGTGCACATCCTAATGCAAATTTATTTCTATTTATTCCTTGCACTTTCTTGTCTCAACTGTCTGGCTTCCTGTTATGGGTGTTTAACATTTAAAGCCACACAGCTTAGCAAATGCTAGAATATAATTCACTTATGACTACATTTTGTTTTGCACGGCCTTGATGGTTTCAATTTGAAGTTCATCCAAAATATATGTTTTAACTATGCATTCTAGTTATCACTTGGTGCTAGGGGTAGTGCATCATAAGTGTACTTATAGTTTAAGTTCAAGCATACAGGGCTCAAAATTGGTATGGCGCAACTATTAGTGTTGTGAGGTTTCTTTCATATGAACTATTTGTGGTGTATGGGAAGTGGGGTTATTGAACTCTACATATGTGAGGAATACTCCATTCCAACTGAATGATTACCACAAGCACATCATTAATCGAATGAATAACCACATAAATTCACTAGTGAGCACATTGAAATGTGAAAGTGTAACAACTAAATTTTTATTATTTATGACAATATCAATGGGCTTGCATGCAAACATTGCTCTTTTTCCTGTTTGAATTTATTGCCCTCTCTCTCTCTCTCTCTCTCTCTCTCTCTCTATATATATATATATATATATATATAATTTTTGATGAATAAACTGGTGCTACACCATCCTCTTGCCAACAAATTCAAAATTTGTTGTGGCTAGATGGGCACCCCTCTATGCATCAACATTTAATCATCATTACAACTATGCTTTCTATTTTTACAAGGAGAGGGGTTTTTTCTATTTCATTTATTATGCATACATAGCTTCACATTTGTCTTTCAACTCGTTGAATTTCCAATATTTAATGTTTTGTACTCATGGACCATGCACTCTTTCATGAGTTTCTCATAGTTTATGGTGCTTCCTTTTATTTTTCCAAAAGATATATTTATGACTTTATTCTATCGAGATGAAAAACAAAGTTTCATTCAACATGTGTTGTAGCACTTAGAAAAATACAGTTGTCCAATTAACAGTAAATGTATGTTATGCTTATCGAGTCTACACTTACCTTGAAAAAGAGGTTCAAATATTAGTCATCTTACCTGGAGGAAAAGATACATCCAATACTGGACCAATTATTTGAGTGAGATGTCCCACATTTGTTTCTACAAGTGTGGAAACCCCAAGAGCGGGAGGATTGGTTCTCATAAAAAAAGGTGAGGGTCATAATAAAGATTGGCTAAAGCCTTATAGTTTATGATTTGCATCTTTATATAGTTCCTTGTGTTTTGCACAATTCATAGTCAAATCAATTTGATGCTTAGCCAACTAATTGTGGTTTTAGTTAAGCGTAGGGAAAGCACTATACAAATTAAAATGCAAAGGATGCATTTAATGACATAGTTAACTCTCCTCATGGATGTTAAAAGCAAGAAACTCACCCCTATGTAACATGAAATTTGGGATAAGTTTATATATATATATATATATTGATCCAATATTTTAATTAAATTTATTTAATTGGTTTTGTAATGCCCCTAAAATGACTGTGGGTGGAGATTAAGGACACCTATCAAGTGACCCGGCTGAACAACTTCGATATAGTGGTCTCATGAGCCTTGTTATGTCTTAAATGATCGAATGTAGGGCCCCTCCTGTAAGGTCCTTCTTGCTTAACTTGAAACTCAACCACTTGATACAAAAGAGATTAGAAAGCATAATGACTAGATAAATAAACTAAATAAATGTATAACTTAGCAAATTAAAACAAACCATAACCTGTCTCTGATACCATCTTGTCCACTGCCATCCGCATCTTCCGTAGGATCCCTCCAGCAAAGCTCGTGTAACCATAGGCGAAGCAACCCTTAGATTCGCCACCCATCCATAGGCTCATGCTTTCAGTCGCATGGCCTCCTTCGAGCTTTGGGTCGTAGAGCTCACACACAATAATCAAGAAACCCAACGTGGGATTCCCCCCCACCAAGATTTCCAACCAAACCCTCAATAGCAGCAAGTCATGAGGTAACTCAAAATTACAATAGTCATCCAGGGTCTAGATCCTTTACCCATTCCCAATTCCTTCCTTATAAAGGAAACTCTCATGTGACACATGTCGCTTCATGCATAATTATTTATTCTATTTAAATTCTAAATAAAAACAACTCACCCATCCAAGTGTCAGTTTTTCTAGGAGCTGCACCAACATTTCTAAGTTTGCTCATATTTATCCCCAAGATATTTCACTTAACCCCTAGAATTGTGGTGTAGGTGGATTTGACTAGGTGTCCATGCCTAGGATTCCATTTTGCTCCTAAATAAATATTTTTAATATTTTTAAATACTCAAAAATATTCTTTCATATGCAAATGCATAAATAACCATTTCTAATATTTTAAATGCCAAAATATTCTTTTATGTGCAAATGCATAAATAACAATTTCTAATGTTAAAAGTACTAAAAATGAATTTTCCTAAGTAAATGCTCTAGGTGCAATTTGTAGGTTTTTAGGGCATTAAGTTAATAATCATTTTTACTAAGATCCCAGTGCCATGTCGTTGGGCCTCCCCGTTCCTTAATTCATTTCCCTGACATGGAACCACTCTATTGGGTCTAGTCATCAATCATTTCCATTTCTCGGCAAGGTACCACATCATCGGGTCCTTGCGTCTACTCTTTTTCATTCTTGGGAGGGTACTGCATCGTTGGGCCCTTCTGCCGCCATCCTTTCATTTTGACTTGCGGGAACTTCATGTACGGATTTCAAGAGCCATTACCTTCTATCCTCCATCTACACGCTATTAGGGACTAATGGCACTGAGGAGTGAGTCCGTTCTCACTACGCACCCCCAACGCGTACATGACCAGCTCCATCGTGGCCCACCTCATACACCCTCACGCTTTCCTCTTGAGAAAGCAAATCAGTGCTTATCTGCTCATGCGTGGTATTCTGTAGGAAGTTGACATCGTCGTCACTCTCCCCATGTGTAATTTATCCGTAATCTACGACCCTCAATTCCATTGTGTGTCCGTCAGTGAACCGTTTCACCTGTCGCTACACACATTTCTCAAAACACCAATTAATAGTCCTGCCCTCATTAATCATAGTTCATTCCATAATCAAATCATACAGCTACTCGTTAAGCATCATTCACATGCACATTTTTCATAATCAAAGTTAATCGTTAAACAACATGTAATCATTCATTTACATCAACTATCCAAATACACATATATCATTATTTTATTGATTCACAATCAGTTGTAGTCATGAATATACTCATAATAACATTAAGGGGTTTTTTTATTAAAGTTTCAATCAGTCGGGTCACTCAATAGGTTCCCTCAAGGTCTGCAGTAGTCTAGGGGCACTACATACACCCCTACTTATTTAGAACTTCATCCCGAAGTTCAGAATAAATGCAGAAAGCTACATGACGCATCTCAGTTGCGTCCTCCCAAGTCATAGAGCTAGGACTATAACTGTCCCACTGCACTTTGACTTGATCAATCAAGGCTAATCATTAAACAAAAATCAATCGATCAATTATCCCACTCTACACATATAATTTAATTCCTTAATTCATTTATCTATTATTGTCGTCATTCACATCTTCAAGTTTTTCTCGATCACATAAGACATAACAAGGCTCAAGAGACCACTATATCGAAGTTGTTCAACCGCGTCACTTGACAGGTGTCCTTAACGTCCACAGTCATTTTAGGGGCATTACATACACCCCCTCTTATATAGAACTTCATCCTGAAGTTAAATTTTGTTCTCGTGCTTTCGACGCTAGGCTTTATCTTAATTTCTATTATCGTCTCCAGGTCATTATATTCTATTCTTATCAACCAATCATGGCTATAAGCACTCGTGGTTCTAATAATTAGTTTTCTTTTTTATCCAACATGGTTCCAATACATCCTCAGGAACTTCGCATAATATCAATTCAATCATCTTCAGTCTCAACTAGATTTCATATATCCCTTGTTCATTCACGAGGGTCTACGATGTCCAAAGTTTCAACAAGCTACATTGCGTCAATAGCCACCTAATAATTTATCAACATAACGAATCTAAGTATAGTTTCAAAATTCATTTGGTTAATCTCCCTTCAAGACAACTCACGGTTTTTAAAAAAATCAGGAGACCTTCAAATTGTCCAAAATCAATTCCCATAAGACTACTTCCAAATACCTCTAAATGTTTTAATAATGTTGGTTCTCAATAAGATAGGGTTCGAGTCGTTGAAATTTAGTGACTTAGTCAAACATATTGAAATTTAACTCTTAGTCCTTTCATTAGTAACATCATGTCTAAGTCAATGAGCTTATCACATCCCTACCTCATTTCATCATTTCTATTGTCATAGGACTACTTTGACGATCTCATCAAGTCGCACGGCTCGGCTATTTTTTATGTTTTTTTGTTCGTCTAAACTTATAAAATCCTTGAGTTAAAATTTATTTGCTCATTATTACGTCCCTAAGTGACATAACTAGAACCTATCCTTCTTCACCACACTTTCTACTTCTAAACAACAAACTTGATGATTAATCCTTCACAATAGCAACATGCAATTCTATATGAGACAATTATCACATAAACATTCCTTCCATAATTTTATTCTGAACTTAATTACGTTTCACTAAACTCTCAACTGCTTGAGACATGTTTGGTCATTACATATTCCGGTTCCCAATACTACTATAAGTGAAATAATAAAAATTTATTTCCCTCCCCTATAAGTGAGACAATTAATCTAAACAATCCTTCCATTCTATTATAAGTAAAACATTTAAGATATATTACTCTTTTCATTCTACCTAAGTGGAACAATTTAAAAATGTAAATTCATAAGTGAAATAATTAACATAGGAAATACTTGGATTCCATCCTATAATAAGTAACAAATTTAACATATACTATTTCTCTCATTCTATTTTAAATAGAACCATTAATAATATATATATTCATAAATAAAGCAATTAACCTAGAAAACCCTTGAGTTCCATTATATATCACCACATTAACTTACACCTTATATAAACTTCACCATTATTTTTCTTTCTTTCAATGTATTATCATATGCATCAACATATATGTATTCTTCCATTAACTTATCTAACTATTAATGCCTATGTCTATCATTAATATATATATATATATATATATATATATATTACATCATTAACTTATAATTTTGTCAACATAAGGACACATATATTTCTCCTCATTTTCTATTTAACAATTCTATAAACAAAAAATAAATAAATAAATACAATTGTAAGAGATGAAAATTCTTTAACATCTTTATTTAAATCTTCTTTTTCCCAGATTACAAAGCATAAACAATTCAAACATACTTATAAATTCTATTTATAATTTCTATAATAAGATAGACTTACAATTCATATATAATTCTATAACAAATCATATATAATTATTTTCTCACTTTTCTATTTATAAATTCTATGATAAAATAGACGTACAATTCGAGGAGATAACAATCTTTTAACATCTTTATTTAAATATTCTTGAATACAAAACATAAACAATTCAAATATAGTTTCTTTTTCTCCATTTTCTATAAACCAAAATAGACCACAATTTATGAGATAATATTCTATTCAAATGATCTAAAAGGAGTATGGATTCGCCATTGATCCTAGAGCTAACATCATATTAAATATAAGGAGTATGAGGCCGATTCTTTTCAAAAGACAAGAGTGTTCTGGCTCATGGACAGCGAGTTAGTTAGCTCGCGCCACCTAACGCAGGGTTATTATAATTTATAAAATTTCTTTGACAAATTATTATTTAATATTCATACCATCATTAAACTATAACTAGGGCGTAAATCATACAATCCCACAGCATCATAATTTTCTTAACCAGAATGTAATTGCATTTTATAAAATGGTCGATTTACCATTCACTTTACTCTTATTTATTTCCATAAAATTATTAATTTGCCACACACTTTATATGTATATGAAACATATAACAATACATATGTAATTGGAATACTCAGAGCGTGTTGCCATCCATCACATCGTTTTTAATTAGAATGTATATTTAGTTAATACAACCATGGTCAATGCTCTTAACATTAATTAGAATGTAACGCATTGAAGTGATATATACCAGCATTAGCACCATCAATCGAAATGCTCCTTATTATATCTAATCTCAAATACTTCATTTTGTAAGCTATAATGCCGCCTATTAATATGATAATTTAAAATGCAATAACAAACTATTGTAATTGGAATTCAACACCAATCTACTTAGTGACAGCTTAAGCGTGAATTCAGATCGGTTGGAATTTCCTTGATAAAGCAAGAGTGGGTCATCCTGTAATCGATTTTCAAAACTGACAGAATAGAGAAATTAAGAATGTTGCAGATCGATTAATATTTCAATGGTGAAACCAGATTTGAACATGCTAAAATGGATTTTCTAAACGACAGAACAGAGAATTAAAGAATGCTGCAGGTTATTTAGTATGAATCGATTAGCATCCTCAGATTTATGAATCTTCTGTAACAGAAAAGCAAAGATGATTTACAAACAGCAGCAACTATCCGGAGGTAGAATGTCTGATTTACAAAGATATTACAAGGGTAAAACGGAGTGTTAACTGCGATTACCAGTATAACGGGACATAGGTCCAGAAACAGAGATCAATTAGAAATACCCAGATTTGGTTTACATAAATGATATCTAAAGGGATCAACGGTGTTACCCCACACCTGGTTTTGCTCATGGTATAAGCGATAACAGAACAGAGATCTTTACTAGAAATACCAGAATTAGTTTAAACATGGTAAATATACAAAAGCAACAGAGGTCATAGGGGTATGTAATCGCAACATAAAAAAAAAAGTAAATGGAAGCAACAGAATTCATTATTTTCATTTCCGCCAGATTCAGAAAATGCAAAGCACAGTATTTATAAAACAAATGGAAAGCAACAGAATTTACTATTTTCATTCTTACTAGATCCAGAAAATGTAATCGCAACATTGAAAAAGGCAAATGGAAGCAACCGAATTAATTTTTTTCATTTCGGCCAGATTTAGAAAATGCAAAGCACAATATAAAACGTGTGGGGATAGCGGTTCCGGGGGTAGGTGAATTTCTTCGAATGTCTTAGCTCCAATCCAACCCTCAGGGCTCGACCGGCTCTAATACCAAATGTAGGGCCCCTCCTGCTTAACCTGAAACTCAACCACTTGATACAAAAGAGATTAGAAAGCATAATGACTAGATAAATAAACTAAATAAATGAATAACTTAGCAAATTAAAACAAATCATAACCTGTCTCTAATACCATCTTGTCCACTGTCATCCGCGTCTTCCATAGGATCCCTCCAGCAAAGCTCGTGTAACCATAGGCAAAACAACCGTTAGCTTCGCCACCCAACCATAGGCTCATGCTTTCAGTCGCATGGCCTCCCCCGAGCTTTGGATTGTAGAGCTCACACACAATAATCAAGAAACCCAGCTTGGGATTCCCCCCCACCAAGATTTCCAGCCAAACCCTCAATAGCAGCAAGTCATGAGGTAACTCAAAATTATGATAGTCATCCAGGGTCTAGATCCTTTACCCATTCCCAATTCCTTCCTTATAAAGGAAAATCTCATGCGACACATGTCGCTTCATGCATAATTATTTATTTTATTTAAATTCTAAATAAAAACAACTCACCCATCCAATTGTCAGCTTTTCTAGGAGATGTGCCAACATTCCTATGTTTGCTCATATTTGTCCCCAAGATATTTCACTTAACCC
Organism: Larix kaempferi; assembly: GCA_027924585.1. Taxonomy (NCBI): domain Eukaryota; kingdom Viridiplantae; phylum Streptophyta; class Pinopsida; order Pinales; family Pinaceae; genus Larix; species Larix kaempferi. The sequence continues at coordinate 16,532,007 of BSBM01000769.1, forward strand.
CTAGATTTGTGGTGTAGGTGGAGTTGACTAGGTGTCCATGCCTAGGATTCTATTTTGCTCCTAAATAAACATTTTTAATATTTTTAAATACTCAAAAATATTCTTTCATATGCAAATGCATAAATAACTATTTCTAATATTTTAAATGCCAAAATATTATTTTATGTGCAAATGCATAAATAACAATTTCTAATGTTAAAAGTACTAAAGATGCATTTTCCTAAGTAAATGCTCTAGGTGCAATTTATAGGTTTTTAGGCCATTAAGTTAACAATCGTTTTTACTAGGATCCCGGTGCCATGTCGTTGGGCCTCCCCATTCCTTAATTCATTTCCCTGACATGGAACCACTCCGTTGAGTCCAGTCATTAATCGTTTCCATTTCTAGGCAAGATACCACATCATCAGGTCCTTGCGTCTACTCTTTTTCGTTCTCGGCAAGGTACTGCATCATCGGGCCTTTCTACTGCCATCCTGTCATTTTCACTTGCGGGAACTTCATGTAGGGATTTCAGGAGCTGTTATCTTCTATCCTCCGTCTACACGCTATTAGGGACTAATGGCACTAAGGAGTGAGTCCATTCTCACTGCGCACCCCCCAACTCGTATGTGACCAGCTCCGTCATGGCCCACCTCGTATGCCCTCATGCTTTCCTCTTGAGCAAGCAGATCCGTGCTTATCTGCTCATGCATGGTATTCCGTCCAAAGTCAACACTGTCATCGCTCTCCCCATGTGTGATTTATCCGTACTCTACGACTCTCAATTCCATTGTGTGTCCGTCAATGAACAGTTTCACCTATCACTACACACATTTCTCGAAACACCTATTAATAGTCCTTCCCTCATTAATCATAGTTCATTCCATAATCAATCATATAGCTACTCATTAAGCATCATCTGCATGCACATTTTTCATAATCAAAGTTAATCGTTAAACAACATGTAATCATTCATTTACATCAACTATCCAGATACACATATATCATTATTTTATTGATTCATAATGAGTCGTAGTCATGAATATACTCATAATAACATTAAGGGGTTGTTTTATTAAAGTTTCAATCAGTCGAGTCACTCAATAGGTTCCCTCAAGGTCTGCATTAGTCTAGGGGCACTACAGGTTTAAAATATGTTAAATTTAAAAAATATATAGTTATTAACTAAATTTACCTAAAAAGTATTAAAAAAAATATATATAGTATATATATGTGTGTGTGTGTGTGTGTGTGTGATGGATACTTGGCCTTGTTATGAAAAACACATTATATATATATATATATATGATTGATCCATTATAATTATAGAGTAATTTAAATTTAAAAATATATATAATTATTAACTAAATTTAAGTGAAAGGTATTCAAAAATATTTATATAATCAATTAATATATGTATGTCAGAAATCACGGGTAAATTTAGAATACTTTTCAAATACAATCACCTTAGGAAATTCATGAAGGAAAACATTTGCAATTTGGCTAGATTTGGTATTAGATTGAACTATATTTGGTAAGTCTATCAACAATAACCAAGATGACATATTTTCATTTGAATTTGGAAAATCTTATAATATGAGATAATAAGATAAGATAAAATTATGTTATTAATATCTAAGGAATGGATCACAAATAGTTTAGTAATTAATGATACTTCAAGTGTACTAGCTCAATGGAAGAGCACATGCCTTATAGGTAGCAGGTTGGTGGTTCGATTCCTCCATACCTTATCTACAAAAACCAGTCAATATTCACATATAAAATGAGTAAAAAAGACTAAATTAGTGACCAAAATGAGAGATAAGTGACAAAAAAATGAGAGATAAGAAACTAAAAAATGACCAAATTTGCATACAAACGACGAAATTGTAGTTTTGGTGGCTAATTTCTGTCTCTTATCACACGACCAAAAATATGGTCATATTTAGTTTGGTCATTTATAGCTTTCCTTGTGGTCATTAATTTGGTCATATTTTTTGTCACTATTTGGTCATATATTTGATCATTAATTGTGAGAAAGAATGACAAAATATACTACCAAATTAATGACCAAATATACAACCAAATTAATGACCACAAGACAAGCTATAAATGACCAAACTAAATATGACCGCATTTTTGGTCGCGTGATAAGAGACTAGAAATTAGCCACCAATGATCGCCAAATCAAAAGTGATCATTTATATGTGTATTTTGGTTATTTTTTTGGTCACTTATCTCTCATTTTTTACTAGTGCGTTGAGGGTATTGCAGGCCTGAAGAAGTTTGAGGGATGAAGCTATGGTAAGCCTCTCTTCCTCGGTCCATTAACACAAAGGATGATTATCAGGGTTTGAAACCATTGTTTGACCTTTGCATTCCATCATGCTTGACTTTTCTTGCAAGTCTTAGCTCAGAATCTTGTCCTGGAAGCTTGTTATCATGAAATACGAATGGTTGCGGTTTGTTTATGAATGCTCAGTGCCAAGCTATGGCTCCCCAAGCCTTGTAACTTTGTTCTTATGATTAATAAAAGCATGAGAAGGGATAATGTATCATGTTTATGGCTTCCTGTGTAATATGTATTAATATCGTTGTTTATTTGTTTAACAATAGGGTTCAATACATAATGTTTTTCTCTTTCAGTTTTGAATAGAGCCTTTGTACTCCATTATTTCAATGAAATATTTTGTTTAACATTTATACATAGCTTATGATTTTCGCTTCGATTAAGCTTGTTGCTCATTCTATTTATAATGAGTGATTGAATATTGTGTTTACACTGTAAATGTTGATGGATTCAAACCCTACAACTCGCTAATGGATGAAGCACAATTTCATTGTGCTCTTATTTTATTGCACACTTATGTTTTAATAACGAGTCTGTATACATTTTTATATTCAATGGTCCGATCGCTTGTGGTAATTTTTGTGGCCCTCTTTATTTTTTTGTAGAAATCGTTTGACTTTTTTTTTATATTTAATTTTAGGTTATTAGTTAACAAACCCAAGCTACGAGCTATGAGATCATAGTTTTTTAATAGCTTGATCCTCAAGCTCCTAAGGACATACAAAATGTTTTATGTGAACTATGTTATGAAAGATCATGCTTAGCCTTTTCTAGAAGTGACGCTATGACAACTCGTGGCCCTCTTGGGTTCTTGGCACTAATACAAAATGAGAGATAAGTGACCAAATAAATGACCAAAATCCGCATATAAGTGACCACATTTGAGTTGGTGACCACTGGTAACAAATTAGTGGCCATATATCACGAGACCAAAAATGTGGTCATATTTAGCTTGCTCGTTTATAGCTTATCTTGTGGTCATATATTTGGTCATTAATTTGGTAATATATTTAGTCATTAATTGTCACAATTAATGACCACATTTTTTGTCACGTGATAAATGACCACTAATTTGCTACTAGCGATCGCCAACTCAAAATTGGTCATTTATATGCATATTTTGGTCATTTTTTTATCACTTATCTCTCATGTTGTATTGGTGGTCGTTTATATGCAAATTTTGGTCATTTTTTTAGTCATTTATCTTTTTTTAGTGGTTTCAGAATATAAATTGTTGAAATATTGTAACTTCTAAGAATATTAAATTTGTACTTTATTATTCTGGAGATGTTTCATTCCTTTGTGAAGACCTTATTGTATATCCGGAGATGTTTATTCCTCCGTCGGAATGTGGTAATTTGGGTTATTAGACTTCCCTAGTGGGGGTTGGCCCTGTATGTGTTATGTGGGTCAAAGGGTTATTAGACAACCCTAGACATTAGAGAAATTTTCAGGTCAAAAAAGGGCCTCAAAACAAAGAAAATGTACTATAAAATACAACCAATCACATTCTAGTAGATGACATCATCCCCCTTGGTGAGGTGGCATTGCATGAGTTAAGAATGCTTATTTGTCAAATTTTCTATGGTGGATGAAAACACATAGTTAACCAAGGTAATGGTGTAAGTACTTTTAAGTCATAAAGTAAAGTACTCATAATGATAGTCTTTTCATAAAATAATATTATTGTCATTTTCAAGTAAAGTACTCATAATGAATGTCTTTTCACACTTTCACATAAAATAATATTATTGTCATTTTCAAGTGAAGTACTCTTAATTCATAAAGAAAGTCCTTTTACATTTTTTATAAAATAATATATTATAATTTTTATGTTTTTAATTTTAAATTATATATTCACTCCATTCTATTTAATAACATAATGTCAAACTAATAAAGAATAATAATAGATTTAATAATTAATAATAATAATAATAATAATGCAATGTGGATTATAATAATATTATTGACATTTTACATGTAAATAAATTCTCAATTAAATTATATTATTAAATTCATGAGAAAAGTACTAAATATAAAAAGTCAACATAAAATTAAAAAAAAGCTCTTAAAAATGTTTTTTATTATTTAATTTCATTTGCAAGTTCAAGACAAATAAATGTTAAAGGACAATACATTTTGGGGAATTTACAATGAATCTTAGTCACATCAATGTAGTCTTATTTTATTAATTTTATTTCTAGTGAATTTTGAAAAGTAACTCAACCATGGTTATTTATATTGTGCATAGAAAATAGTGTGGGAGGTGACTTGTCATATATACCTACCCCATAAAACCCCCAATTCATAATATTTTAATATATCTCATATTTTTGTAGTACATCTCTTAGGAGGCCCTTTTTTGACCTCAAAATATCTCTAATGGGGGTCGGCCCAGTTAGTTTTAATGGGGTGTTTAACCCAGTGGTTAAGTTTGGGCCGACCTAGTTAATATAAAATACAAGTTGAAGTTGTGTATAAATAGAGGAGGTGTGTTCCTCATTTAACACACATTGCACTCACTTGTGAATAGCACATAAGTAAGAGAGAGATCTGTTGTGGAGGAGAAGGAGCTCATGGTTTTGGATTACATCTTTGTATTTGCTGGTCATCTATATTGAGGAAGCTTTGCTGGGTTTTCTTCCCCATGAGGGTTTCCCAGGATAAATCTGTGGCTCTTGTGTTTATGTTGTGCTTGTTTTTCTTTCAGTGATCCTGTATATGCTATTATTGTGAAATGGAATGTAATGCTGATACTTTCTGTCTTAGAATATTGAATATTAACATGGTATCAGAGCTAACCTGAAGGAAGGCAATGTATGGCACTTACAACACTTGCTTCACTTGCGACAATTTGAAGGTTAGGGTTTTGTATAGCAAAAACTAGTCATCATAAAACTTTCGCTATAAATCCATTTTGGAAAAGGTTCAGGATCTGAAACATTTACAGGTCATAGATAAAATTTCCATATACCTTTTGTCCAAAGGACACCCTCAGATTCGTTGTACTTTGTGAGTTATGATCAGTACAAGTTAAGGTTTTTGCCTCTTCCAGATCTCAGTCATAATCAGGTGACCCAGGAAAAAAGGTCATAACTTGGGATAGGAAGCTCTAAATGAAATTTCATAAAAAGTGACAGGTAGTGCATGGACTGTACTATCTCAGGTAATGTTTTCAAAGGCCGAAGTTCATCCAAAGACATGTGGCACGTTGTACAAGTTCGCTCTCTTGTTTTATCTCATTAACAGGTCACATTGTGACACTTGGCATAACTCTCTCTCAGATAATCCAATTGAGGTCAGACCTATGGGGTTGGAAAGAGGACAGGTCGGGATACCACAGGAAAAAGTTTCAAACCTTGTGGATTCATAATTTCAGAGTTACACCAGAAATAATCAGGTGCATATTTCTGTCAAAACAAATTTGGATTTTGAGCACCTTCATTCTTGAATCGTCACTGCTGTGGGAAATTAGGGTTTCGAAGAAAGTTGGAATTTTTAGAGTCGGAGTCCATGGATGAATGCTCCGCATAAAAATCAAAATTTAGAGACCAAGATCGAATTTTTTGGTTGGGTAGAAAGTCAGGCTTAATCAAACCCTAGTTCGGAATTTTGATCGGAAAGGTGGAAATTAAGGGCTTCTGCAAAAGTTGGAAAGTTTTAAGTCCGTGACCACGGCTGAAAGCTCCTCTAAAAAATAGAAGTTTAGAGCTTTGGATCGAACCTTTTGATTGGGAAGAAGGGTGGGCTTCATCAAACCCTAGTTCGGGATCCTGTCCAGAAGATCCAAAAGTTTCAAAGGCAATTTTGAGGGGTCAAATTTTGGAGATTTAAAAATTGAAGTATGCGAGCTTGATCAGCTCAGCAAGGCACATCTTTCCATCCATTCATAACTGTGAAAGTCAAATTTTGAATTTTTAGGGTTTTTCTAACAAACCCTAATCGAGCTCCAGATCCAGTTTCAGGGGGAGATGAGGCTGAGGCCTTACATAAGAAGACTACAAGAAATCTCGACAGGTATGACTTAAGGAGATACAGGTATGTTTTGAAATTTGATTCTTGATTAAGTTCATAATATGTTTATCTTCATATTATTTAGGTTAGTGCAATCCTGATTAATGTTAGAATTGTCTTATCACCCTAGTAAAAGTATGAATGTGAATGATAGAAGACATTCATTGATTAGGGTTATATGATTATACTAATGCATTGTGGTGTTGTATGAGGTTGATGTTGTCTGCTAACAAGATACAGGTACATCAATAAAGACAAATCAAGTTCCCTGACCATGATGACATGAAGACAAAAACTCATCCATAATCCTTGATCACATAGAAATTCTACTTACGATGTATGTATGACTTTGTTCTACTATGCTTAACCTATGAGATATGCAGGTTCTAGCACATGATCTCTAAATCATTGAAGAGAACAAAAGAAGATATTGTTTGGGTATGTTAAGACATAACCAACCTTGATAATCCAGGTATGTTTTCCTATATCAAGTTAGAATCCTACTTTGTTAGGTAAGTATACCTATGTATGAAATGATCATGACCATACTTACTTAAGATTATTTAGAAATATAATGCTTTGATAGTATTGAGATTATATTAATGAATGTATGATTATGTATGAAATCATGATGATGACACTAGTGCACACTTAAGCATGCATAGTGGTCAAGGATGGATAGAAGCTCATGACATGGAAGGGAAGTCAAGACCAAGAAGGATGCAACCTCACAAGACATAAAAAGATAAGTATTTGAATTGTTATTTGAATTACTGAATAGTCTATGATATTGCTCGTAATAGTTGTATGCATATTTGTATTCCTAGAATATATCATGCTAAGTGTAAGCATCCATGTAGAATTGAACAGTATACTACTAATATGCATATGATTGGTAAGTTGGACAAACATTCCATTGTTGATTGTCTAGAATGAAACCTCTTTGCTGACATGCTAAGAGCTGTGCACGCTCTTGATAGTATGTTCTGGTAGATATGGAAGGCATCTAGATAGCCACTGTATGCATACAGGATATGGAAAAGTGTTGTGCCAAAGTATTGGTCAAGATAGTAGCATAACTATGTAAATCATATCTGTCATTCATAATAGGTTATCATGTCAACATGATTTGATGATTATGAAGTATTACTAATCATGTACTTAATTTTGATTTGTAAGAAAGATCATGAAGAATGATGAACACTGAACAAGTGATGGATGTTCAACAAGAATATTTACAAATCAAACATACTATAGAAGGCTCGTGGCTAGAAGATTCTCTTAGAAAGAGGAAGAGGATCATGACGAGATGTTTGCTCCAAGTAGCTAGATAAATACTGTTCTCTCAATGATGTGATTTAAGAAGAAGTGCGGATCAAGAAAACTCCCAGGATTCAATTGAAGAAAGCTCTGTACGGGTACCCAGGATCGATAGTCATTTGATGAGATTAATGATCACCATGGGTGATTCATATTTCAACCTTTGCTACAATTTTGAAGATGGTATCTATATACAAAAGGAACTCACCATAGAGTTCGAATGATCTTCAGGCGCATATCAGTAGACCCATCTGACGAGAGATGGCATGGATAGATATGCAGAAGATCACTCAATGTAGAGTGTGAATGATGTTCAGTCATAGAGGAAGAATTGATAGCTTCTTGACAAGCTTGGGATTTACCAAAGTAAAGTTGATCCTAACCTTTACCTTAAGGTTATGGATGATGAACCTGTGATACTATGATTGTTTGTGGATGATCTCTTTCTGACAGGGAATGAGAAATAGATCATGGAAAGCAAGAAGAAGCTAGCTACAGAGTTCGAGATGAATGATCTCGGATTGATACATTACTTCCTAGGACTGAAAGCATGAAAAGGCTTAGAAGGAATCTTTCTCAACCAGGGAAAGTATGCTGAGAAATCTTGAAAAGATTTGATGTGTTGGAATGGCCACTCTCATGGGTTCCAACTTCAAGTTGTTAGCTGATGAATCATCAGAGTTAGTGGATGTGAATCGGTATAGATAGATTATTGGGTCACTAATGTATCTGACGAATACCAGGCCAGATATATGCTTTGATGTGAACAACTTGGGTCAATATCTAGTGGAAACTAGATGTGTTCACCTGATAGTTACAAAGCATGTGATGAGGTACCTAAAGGGTACGATAGAATTTGGTCTATTAGAATTTGGTCTATGTTGTCCTAGAGATCATGACTTCATATTGTATGGCTACAAAAGATGATGATTGGGCAGGGAGTGTATCAAACAGGAAGAGCACATTGGGTGGATGTCATTGTATGGGATCTTCCATGATCTCGCGGTCTAGCAGGAAGCAATATAGTGTGTCTCTCAGCACAGCTGAAGCGGAATATATAGCTGCTTGCTCTGCTAGTTGTGAAGCGATATGGCTTCGGAAGTTGTTATAAGGATTGTTTGACTTAGAGATGGACCTCACTGTGATCCTGTGTGACAACCAGAGTTGTATCAAGATGACAGAGAATCCAGTGTTCCATGATAAGTCAAAGCACATAGAGATCTGATATTTATATATACGGGATATGGTGCAGAAAGAAGTTATCAAGCTCGAGTATATGAGCACTGACGAACAAATTGCTGATGTGTTGACCAAACCTCTGTCTCGAGTAAAATTTGAGTATTTCCGAGACAAGCTTGGTGTAGTTCAGAAAGAGCCTCCTCAAAAGGGGGGGTGATATGGTCGTTGATGATGATATTGCCTGTATCGACGGTAAGGTCGATGATGTGGATACTTGTATTGATGGTGTGTATACTTGTATTGGTGTGGACACTTGTATTGATGATGTGTATACTTGTATTGGTGTGGATACTTGTATTGATGATGTGGATACTTGTATTGGTGTGGATACTTGTATTGATGATGAGGTTACCTGTTCCGATGATGAGGTCGATGATGAGGTTTCCGGTTACGACGATGAGGTCGATGCATGGTCCTTAGACTTTGTCTAAGTGGACGAGGAGGAATTGTATCATCCCTAGACTTCGGTCCCTGAATTGATCCGTAGACTCTAAGAATATTGTAACTTCAAAGAATATTATATTTGTACTTTATTATTCCGGAGATGATTCATTCCTCCGTAAAGATCTTATTATATATCCGAAGATGTTTATTCCTCCGTCAGATTGTGGTAAATTGGGTTAGTAGACTTCCCTAGTGGGGGTCAGCCCTATATGTGTTATGTGGGTCAAAGGGTTATTAGACCACCCTAGAGGGGTCGTCCCAGTCAGTTGTAGTGGGGTATTTAACCCATTGGTTAAATACGAGCCTACATGATTTGTGTAAAAGACAAGTCGGAGTAGTGTATAAATAGAGGAGGTGTATTCCTCATTTTACACACACACTCACTCACTTGAGAGTAGCGCACTTGTGGAGGAGAGGTCTGCTATGGTGGAGGAGGAGATCATGTCTTTGGTTTGCATCTTTGTATATTGCCGGTCATCTATATTGAGGAAGCTTTGCTGGGTTTTCTACCCCATGAGGGTTTCCCAAGATAAATCTGTGTCTCTTGTGTTTATGTTGTGCTTGTTGTTTCTTCAGTGATCCTATATATGCTATTATTTTGAAATGGAATGTAATGCTGCTATTTTCTGTCTTATTATATTAAATCTTAACATGGTATAAGATCTAACCTGAAGGAAGGCAAGGTATGGCACTTACGACACTTGCTTTACTTACGACAATTTGAAGGTTAGGGTTTTATATAGCAAAAACCAGTCATCATGGAACTTTCGCCATAAATCCCTTTTGGAAAAGGTTCAGGATCTGAAACCTTTACAAGTTGTAGACAACATCTCCAGGTATCTTTTTCCAAAGGGAACCCTCAGATTCGTTGTACTTTGTAAGTTATGATCAATACAAGTTAGGGTTTCTGCCTCTTCCAGATCTCAGTCAAAATCAGGTGACCTAGGTAAAAAGGTCATAACTTGGGCTAGGAAGCTCCAAATGAAATTTCGTAAAAAGTGACAGGTAGTACACAGACTATACTATCTCAAAAAACGTTTTTAGAGACCGAAGCGGAACCATTGACACGTGGCACGTCGTACAAGTTCACTCTCCTGTTTTATCCCATAAACAGGTCACGTTGCGACACTTGGCATAACTTGGGCTAGGAAGCTCCAAATGAAATTTCATAAATAGTGACAGGTAGTACACAGACTGTACTATATTAGAAAACTTTTTCATAGGCCGAAGTTGAACCAGTGACACATGGCATGCCGTTCAAGTTCGCTCTCCTGTTTTATTCCATAAACAGGTCACGTTGCGACACTTGGCATAACTCTCTCTCAGAAAATCCAATTGAGCTCAAACCTGTCGGGATGGAAATATGACAGGTCAGGATACCACAAAAAAAAATTTCAGACGCTGTGGAGGAAAAATTTTGGATTTACAGCAGAAACAATCAGGTACATATTTCTGTCAAAACAGAATTATTTTTGGAGCACCTTCATTCATGGCTTTCGGAATTTAGGGCTTCAGAGAATGTTAGAATATTTGGAATCGGAGTCCACGGCTGAATGCTGCTTAGGAAAATAAAAATTTAGATACCAAGATTGAATTTTTTGGTTGGGTAGAAGACCGGGCTTGATCAAACCCCAGTTCGGGATTTTGATCGGAAAGATGGAAAATTAGGGCTTCAGCAAAAGTTGGAATTTTTGAAGTCTGTGACCACGGCTGGAAGCTCCTCAGGAAAATAAGAGTTTAGAGCCTTGGATCAAACCTTTTGATTGGGAAGAAAGGTGGGCTTCATCAAACCCTAGTTCGGGATCTTGTCCAGAAGATCCAGAAGTTTCAAAGGCAATTTTGAGGGGTCAAATTTTGGAGATTTCAAAATTGAAGTATGCTAGTTTTGATCAGCTCAGCAAGTCACATCCTTCCATCCATTCAGAAGTGTGAAAGTCAAAGATTGAATTTTTAGGGTTTCTCTAGCAAACCCTAATCAAGCTCCGGATCAAGTTTCAGGGGGAGTCGAGGCTAAGGCCTTACATAAGAAGACTACAAGAAGTCTCGACTGGTATGACTTAAGGAAGTTCAGGTATGTCTTGAAATCTGATTCCTGATTAATAATGTGTTTGTCTTCATATTGTTTATTAGTACAATCTTGATTAATGTTAGAATTGTCTTATCACCCTAGTAGCAGTATGAATGCATGTGAATGATCGAAGACATTCATTGATTAGGGCTATATGATTGTACTAATGCATTATGGTGTTGTGTGAGGTTGATGTTGTCTGCTAACAAGATATAGGTACATCACGAAAGACAAATCAAGTTCCATGACCATGACAACATGAAGACAAAGACTCATCCATAATCTTTGTTCTACTTACGAGGTATGTTATATTATGCTTAACCTATGAGACATGCAGGTTCTAGCTCAGGATCTCTAAATCATTGAAGAGAATGCTTAGGTATGGTGTACATAACTAAGCAGGTATACTAATCCAGGTATGTTTTCCTATGTCAAGTTAGAATCTTACCTTGTGTTAGGATCCCTTATATAAGTATACTTGGTATGATTGGTTATGCTTATTTATAAAGTTAGTAATCAAGGTTTTATACATATTATGTCTCTTATCTTGATGATTTAATTAACCAGAAGAGTACTATGATCAAACAAGAATATGCATGAGTAAAAGAAGACTTCCTTGAAACCCTGAATACTAATGATCATGACTATACATATTCAAGATTATTTAGAATTATGATGTTTTGATAATATTGAGAAATACTAATGAATGTATGCTTGTGTATGAGATCATGAGGATGACACTAGTGCACACTTGAGCATGCACAGTGGTACAGAATGAATAGAAGTTCAAAAGACATATAGAAGATCAAGTGGGAGGCAACCACACAAACATAAAAGATAAGTATTTGAGTTGTTATTTGAAATAGTAAATGATATTGCTTGTATGCATATTTGTATTCCTAGAATATATCATGCTGAGTGTAAACATTCATAGAGCATTGAACAATATACTACTAATATGCATATGATTGGTAAGTTGGACAAAGATTCCATTGTTGCTTGTCTAGAATGAAACCTCTTTGCTGACATGCTGAGAGCTGTGCACACTCTCAATAGTATGTTTTGGTAGAGATGGAAGGCATCTAGATAGCCATTGTATGCATACAAGATATGGAAAAGTGTTGTGCCAAAGTATTGGTCAAGATAGTTGCATAACTATGTAAATGATATCTGTATGCATAATAGGTTATCATGTCAACATGATTTCATGATTATGAAGTATTACTAATCATGTACCTAATTTTGATATATAGGAAAGATCATGAAGAATGATGAACACTGAACAAGCGATGGATGTTCAACAAAAGATTTACAAATCAAACACACTATAGAAGGCTTGTGGCTAGAAGATTCTCTTAGAAAGAGGAAGAGAATCATGATGAGATGTTTGCTCCAAGTGGATAGATAAGACCATTCTCTTAAATGGTGTAATTAAAGAAGAAGTGTGAATCAAGTTCTGTATGGGTTCCCAGGATCGATAATCAATTGATGAGCTTAATGATCACCATGGGTGATGTGGATCTCAACCTTTGCTACAAGGTTGAATATGGTTTCTATACACAGATGACATGGATGCAAGAAGGAACTCACCATAGAGTTCGAATGATATTGAGGCTCATATTAGTAGACCCATCTAACGAGAGATGGCACAGATAGATATGCAGAAGATCATTCAATGCAGAGTGTGAATGATGTTCAGTCACAAAGGGAGAATTGACAGTTTCTTGATAAACTTGGGCTTTACCAAAAGTAAAGTTGTTCCTAACCTTTACCTTAAGGTTGTGGATGATGAACCTATCATACCATTATTGTATGACGATGATCTCTTTCTGACAAGGAATGAGAAACAGATCATGAAAAGAAAGAAGAAGATGGCTGTAGAAATGAAAATGAAAGATCTCAGATTGATGCATTACTTCCTAGGTCTGGAAGTATGGCAAGGCTCGGAAGGAATCTTTCTCAATCAGGGAAAGTATGCTGAGAAATATTAAAAGGACTTGATGTGTTGGAATGGCCACTCTCATGGATTCCAACTTGAAGTTGTTAGCAGATGACTCATCAGAGTTAGTGGATATAACTCTGTACAGACAAATTATTGAGTCATTGATGTGTCTAACAAATACTAGGTCAGATATATGCTTTGCTATGAACACCTTGAGTCAGTATCTAGTGGAAAACTAGATGTGTTCACCTGTTAGTTGCAAAGCATGTGATGAGGTACCTAAAGGATACGATAGACTTTGATCTATGTTATCTTAGAGATCATGACTTCAGATGGCTACACAGATGTTGATTGGGCAGAAATTGTATCAGACAGGAAGAGCACATTGAGAGGATGTTATTGTCTCGGATCAGCCATGATCTCGTGGTTTAGCAGGAAGCAATCTAGTGTGGCTCTCAGCACAAGTGGAATATATGGCTGCTTGCTCTGCTAGTTGTGAAGCGGTATGGATTCAGAATTGTTTGACATAAAAATGGACCCAACTGTGATCCTATGTGACAAACAGAGTTGTACCAAAATGGCAGAGAATCCAGTATTCCATGATAAGTCAAAGCACATAGAAATCTGACATTTCTATATAAAAGATATGGTGCAGAAAAGAATTAAAGTTTGAATTTGTAACAAGTTGACAATGTACTAATCAAACCTCTACCGATTCGATGTACTAACCAAACCTCTACCTCAAGTAAAGTTTTCTGAGACAAACTTAAAATAGTTCAAAAGGACCTTCCTCGAAAGGGGGAGCGATGTGATCATTTATGATGAGATTGCCCGCATCGACAGTGAGGTCGATGATGTGGATACCTATATTGGTGATGCCGACAGAGAGGTTGGTGGATGGTCCTTAGATAGGGTCTAAGGTGACAAGGGGATTGCATCATCCTTGAACACATGTTCTAAAAGGAACCGTAGACAGGTGTCTCCGAGAAAGAAGGGGGATTGGATCATCCCTGGACTTCAGTCCTAAAGAGAGCCGTAGACATATGTCTTCGAGAATGAAGTCCTTGGTGGACATGAGGGGATTGGATCATCCCTAGACTTTAGTCCTAAAAAGAGTTGTAGACGTATGTCTTCGAGAATGAAGTCCTTGGTGGACATGAGGGGATTGGATCATCCCTGGACTTCAGTCCTAAAAGGAGCCATAGATAGGTGTCTCCGAGAAAGAAGAGGGATTGCATCATCCTTGAACACATGTTCTAAAAGGAGCCGTAGATAGATGTCTTCAAGAATGAAGTCCTTCATGGACATGTGAGGATTGAATCATCCTTGGATTCCAGTCCTAAAGTGAGTCATAGACAGATGTCTCTGAGAAAGAAGAGGGATTGTATCATCCTTGAACACATGTTCGAAAAGAGAGCCGTAGACATGATGTCTCTGAAAATAAAGTCCCGAATGAACAGGTGGGGGATTGTATCGTCCCCGGACTCTGGTCCCAGAATTGAGGCATAGACTAGGTCTCCGATAATGAAGTCCTGAATGAATAGGTAGGGGATTGTATCTTCCCTGGACTTAGGTCCCAGAATTGATCCGTAGACTGATGTCTCCAAGAATTGAAGATAGGACTGCATCGTCCCTGGACCTCGGTTCAAAATGTACATGATGGGATTGCATCGTCCCTAGACATGAGACTTGTCTTAAAGTGATAAGGACTGATCATCCTAGAACTTGATCGGGATTGCATCGTCCCTAGACATGGTGAGGTGTCTTAAAGTGATAAGGACTAATCATCTTGTAAGTAGATTGGGATTGCATCGTCCCTAGACATGGTGAGGTGTCTTAAAGTGATAAGGACTAATCATCCTGTAAGTAGATTGGGATTGCATCGTCCCTAGACATGGTGAGGTGTCTTAAAGTGATAAGGACTAATCATCCTGTAAGTTGATTCGGGATTGCATCATCCCTAGACATGGTGAGATGTCTTAAAAGGATAAGGATTGATCATCCTGTAAGTTGATCTAGATTGCATCGTCCATAGACATGAGAGATGTCTTAAATTGAGAGCGATTGATCATCCCGTAAGTGGATCTGGATTGTATCATCCATGGACCTATGTCCTAAAGAGAGTGGGATAGATCATCCTGTAATATGATCGTGTGTGTTGCAGGGTATGCTGCTATGTATTGATGATAGATGTATTAGTGAGAATACATGCTTTTGATGATAGATGTATTAGTGAGAATACATGCTTTTGATGATAGATGTATTAGTGAGAATACATGCTTTTGATGATAGATGTATTAGTGAGAATACATGCTTTTGATGATAGATGTATTAGTGTGAATACAGATGATCCAGATGCTGTAGATCGAGATGATCTAGATGCTATAGATCGCAATGATCTAGATGCTGTAGATTGCGATGATCCAGATGCTGTAGATCGTGATGATCCAGATGCTGTAGATCGAGATGATCCAGATGCTATAGATCGAGATGATCCAGATGCTGTAGATCGTGATGATCTAGATGCTGTAGATCGAGATGATCCAGATGTTGTATATCGAGATGATCCAGATGCTGTAGATCGAGATGATCCCGATGCTGATGATCGTATGATGACAATGCTGATGATCGTGAGGATCCAGATGTTGATGTTGTTGTAGTTGTTCAAGTGCTGCAGAAGATAAAGACTCAGTACTGAAGATGTTGATGTTCCAGTACTGAAGATATTCCAGTAACTGCTTGAGTTACTGATGATTTTGAGAAAGCTTCCAATGATTTATAGATGTATCATGTATGATGCTGATGACTCCTTGCTCATGCAGATGCTGTTATAATATCCTTCTCGTTAAGGGGGAGTGTTGAGATATTGTAAATTCAAAGAATATTATATTTGTACTTTATTATTCTGGAGATGATTCATTCCTCCGTAAAGATCTTATTATATATCCGAAGATGTTTATTCCTCCGTCAGATTGTGGTAACTTGGGTTAGTAGACTTCCCTAGTGGGGGTTGGCCGTGTAAGTGTTATGTGGGTCAAAGGGTTATTAGACCACCCTAGAGGGGTCGGTCCAGTCAGTTGTAGTGGGGTATTTAACCCATTGGTTAAATACGAGCCTACATGATTTGTGTAAAAGACAAGTCGGAGTAGTGTATAAATAGAGGAGGTGTATTCCTCATTTTACACACACACTCACTCACTTGAGAGTGGCGCACTTGTGGAGGAGAGTTCTGCTATGGTGGAGGAGGAGATCATGTCTTTGCTTTGCATCTTTGTATATTGTTGGTCATCTATATTGAGGAAGCTTTGTTGGGTTTTCTACCCCATGAGGGTTTTCCAAGATAAATCTGTGTCTCTTGTGTTTATGCTATGCTTGTTGTTTCTTCAGTGATCCTATATATGCTATTATTGCGAAATGGAATGGAATGCTACTATTTTCTATCTTATTATATTAAATCTTAACAGAGTGATATGGTCGCTGATGATGAGATTGCCTGTATCGACGGTAAGGTCGATGATGTGGATACTTGTATTGATGATGTGTATACTTGTATTGGTGTGGACACTTGTATTGATGATGTGTATACTTGTATTGGTGTGGATACTTGTATTGATGATGTGGATACTTGTATTGGTGTGGATACTTGTATTGATGATGAGGTTACCTGTTCCGATGATGAGGTTTCCGGTTACGACGATGAGGTCGATGCATGGTCCTTAGACTTTGTCTAAGTGGACGAGGAGGAATTGTATCATCCCTGGACTTCGGTCCCTGAATTGATCCGTAGAATCTTGTCTTCGAGAAAGATGTTGGTGAATGATGTAATGTGCACTCCTGGACTGCTCAGCAGTGGGTGATCATTCACAAAACCTGTAATGATGTAATTTTTGCTCCTAGATTAGCAGGTGATCATTCACAGGTTGTAAATCCTATATTTGATCTAGGTCACACCCCAGTTGAAATTGTACTGGCTCTGTGGTTGACTGGAATGATGTAATGTTCACTCCTGGACTACTCAATGTAGCAGCAGGTGATCATTTGCAGGTCCTATAATGATGCAATGTTCTCTCCTGGACTGCAGCAGGTGATCATTCACAGGTGATCAAATCCTAGATTTAATCTAGGTCACATCCAGTATGAAAAAGGATTGGCACTGTGGTCGGGATTGCATCATCCCTGAATGCTTGGTTCAAAATGTACTTGATGGGGATTGCATCATCCTGGAACCACTAGTTCAAAATGTACATGATGGGGATTACATCATCCCAGAACCACTAGTTCAAAATGTATGTGATGGGGATTGCATCATCTCGGAACCACTAGTTCAAAATGTACGTGATGGGGATTGTAACATCCCCGGACTCCAGTCCCTGAATTGATCCGTAGACAGATGTCTCCGAGAAGTGGTCCCTAGTGGACGAGAGGGGATTGTATCATCCCCGGACTTCGGTCCCTAAATTGATCCATAGACATATGTCTCGAGAAAGTGGTCCTTAGACTTTGTCTAAGTTGATGAGTGGACTGTATCGTCCCTAGACATGTTATGGTCTCTTAAATGGATCATGTGTATTGCAAGGTATGCTGCTATGATGCTGATGATCGTGTGATGACAATGCTGATGATCATGTGATGACGATGCTGATGATCATATGATGACTATGTTGATGATCGTGTGATGACGATGTTAATGATCATGTGATGATGATGTTGATGATCGTGTGATGATGATGTTGATGATCGTGTGATGACGATGTTGATGATCGTATGATGACGATGTTGATGATCGTGTGATGACGATGTTGATTATCGTATGAAGATGATTATGTTGATCGTGAGGATCCAGATGATGATATTTCTGTAGCTGTTCAAGTGTTGCAGAAGATGATGTTCCAGTATTAAAGATGTTCTAGTAACTGCTTGAGTTACTGATGATGAATAAAGAAAGCTTCCATTGATTTATAGATGTATCATGTATGATGTAGTTGATGACTCCTTGCTCCAACAGATGTTGTTATAATATCCTTCTCGTTAAGGGGGAGTGTTGAAATATTGTAACTTCTAAGAATATTATATTTGTACTTTATTATTCCAGAGATGTTTCATTCCTCTGTGAAGACCTTATTGTATATCTGGAGATGTTTATTCCTCCGTCGGAATGTGGTAACTTGGGTTATTGGACTTCCCTAGTGGGGGTCGGCCCTGTATGTGTTATGTGGGCCAAAGGGTTATTAGACCACCCTAGAGGGGTCGGCCCAGTCATTTGTAATGGGGTGTTTAACCCAGTGGTTAAGTTGGGGCTGACCTAGTTAATATAAAATACAAGTCGGAGTTGTGTATAAATAGAGGAGGTGTGTTCCTCATTTAACACGCATTGCACTCACTTGTGAATAGCACATAAGTGAGAGAGAGATCTGCTGTGGAGGAGAAGGAGCTCATGGTTGTGGATTACATCTTTGTATTTGTTGGTCATCTATATTGAGGAAGCTTTGCTGGGTTTTTTCCTCATGAGGGTTTCCCAGGATAAATCTGTGTCTCTTGTGTTTATGTTGTGATTGTTGTTCTTTCAGTGATCCTGTATATGCTATTATTGTGAAATGGAATGTAATGTTGATATTTTCTGTCTTAGCATATTGAATCTTAACATAAATAGGGCACAGTGGAATCGAACCACCAACCTCCTTCCTATAAGCCAGGTGTTCTACCATTGAGCTAGCACCCTTAAATAGAATTCCTTATGGGTCATGCACCTTGCAGTTATTAAGAATGAGGCTGACTTTTCAACAGATTAGAAATACACTGTATGATGCAAGGAAGCTCTGATTCCATTGTTTCTAAAGGCATAAGGTTCAATAACTTCAATGCAGCATGACTAACTGAAATATTAACCACATTTGCATGAGATATCATCATCTTATTTATCTCAAGTAGCACACACTTTTTTAGATGCTCTAGTATTTCAGGGTAGATAATATTTTTGTTATCACCATCCCTCCTTAATTCCATATCTGACTTTATCCATTTCTTTTTCACCAATCTTAGATTGATGATCATATTTTTCTGGTCCTACAGCTGAGGCCATTCCATCAATAAAATGAAACTTATCTAATATTGAACAAATCAGCCATACAAGTATATTTCTATTCTCTTCCTTGGAAGCCACCAGTCGAAATCCTATCATCAATAAACTGAAGTAAGAATCCCATCTTATGTGACCATCAATACAAGAAAGGTTTTCTAAGCAAGAATTCACAACATTCCCCTCCTTGTCACCTTTGGCCTCGAACAACAAACTAAAAAAGAGCGGCACAAATATTTGCATGAGAGTTCCTGCATAATATTCCATATCCACTAGCAATGTGAGTATATTGCAGAGAGGTGTGGTCAGAAGAGGATATAGAAAACATGAACAACTTACCACACCAATGTCACCCATAGATAAAAAACATGTACACAGAGTTATCTCAGACTTAAATAATGAAAAACATGTTCACATAGTTATCTCAGACTCAAACATTATTTTACCTCAGATAGATTTCCAGCATCCATAATATTTCTAAACCGTCCTATTGCTCTTGGTCTCCTATGCCTCTGCATAAGTAAACAAACCACTGTCAGACTGCTTTCCATGCAAAGAAATTTTTTGGGAAGAATAGGAAATAAAAGGAAAGAATAGGAAACCTGAATGTGAAAAAGATTGTTGAAGAATTCCACTTCTACATCTGTGCTGGAAAGAGGCTTGCATTCATTCAAAGTTGCAATACCAGAAAGGATAAGTACTATTGAACATAGTAAATCCACCAATTCCTATAGATACATTTGACAATGTTAGAATGAAATGCTTACCTCTAAAACTTAAAGAGGATAGTGTACAAATTTAAAATAAATCAACAAAATATACCCTTTGGGCGGAGGTCTCTCAACTTGTTATAACATTCTTCACATGTGCGAGAAGAAAATTATAACTAGCATGCTTAACAGATACTTTAGACCAATTTCCACAGCCATCATTGATGCAAGAATCAAGCAGTTCTTTCTCCACCATGTTTAGATGATTAGGTTTCTTTTCACTTTTCAGGTCATCTTGAATCTCTTTCTGCTGCAATACCTCTTCACTTTCTAACACAAAGGCACAAAATTGAATAAAAGAAAGCAGACAACTAGAGGCACTATGCCTGAGTGAGAGGTCTTCTGATTACATATTATACACACAATGTGAGAGAATAAGCAAGGTATGTTGCTTGCCTATATGGGAGAATAATTGAGATGATATTTGCTCATAAGCAACAATCCTTTTATCATAATCATATTCTCCAACTGTAGATGATGATATTGCATTGAAATCACCTACCAGTTTTTCCTGCAAGAAAGCAACAAGAAATCATGTTAGCAATTAATAACAAAATTTAACGTTACAACCAATGAATAACAAAATGGAATCACTATAGGCTGATATAATGGGAATTTAATAATATCAAACTTTGGTTCAACAAAACTAAACAAGAAGCACCATCTTACAGGTAAGACTAAGGAGGGGTCAACTTTCGAAAGCCCTTTCAGGATATCACAAATAGCCACTCGAATATCCAATGTTGATGAAGTTAGCAACGAACTGAACAAAGTTGGCATTTTAATAACACTTTTGTCACCCAAAGCTAGCAAAACCTCTTTCAAGGAAGAGGGTATTTCCAAGAAATGATCTGCAAATCACATGGATTACAATATGTTAATAAATGGAAATTATGTTGGTTTCAACAAATTCATAAAATAAAATATGAAATTCAGTTGTAATCCTTGTATATTATTTTTGCTCATGCAATGTACTCACCATTCTTTCTGACTTTTTTGACATCAAGGAATGGTAACAAACAATCAACAAATTGATTCACTACTTCTGAACATTTTGCATATTTTCCCAACAATTTAAAAATTCTTATCTCACTCTTCCCAAGTCCTGAGATGCTTTTCCTAATAATAAAAAACCAGAAAGGAAAAAACTGATCATCTTTATTCATTCTGACAAGATAGAAAACAACAAAAACAATTATAAACCAAACACAATGCAAACTTATTAAGTTATTACCTGTTATTCTCTCAACGAAGTTGAACCAAATTATGCATGCTTGTGAAGAGTATATCAAGATGTGGTAAAAGAATTTGTTGCAGCGAAATATTTTCTTGATATTCATCATTTGCATCCTCCAAATTCAGAAAATTCTCAACGAAATTCAGAATAGATGAAACCATGACTTCTGACACACCTTTAACAAACATGATTGACATAATATTGGGAACAAGCGATTTCTCTCTCTGAAGAAATGAAGCAATCTTTAAGCTTTTTCTCATTTCCAGGAAACAAGTAAACAAAGAGCTAGGTGTTTCATTGCTCCCATTTTCTTGCCTAAATTTACCAACCAATGGTTTTATTGCTGTAAAAATACATTCAAAAAAATTGTACCATAATCAATTGAATCATACTTATTCAGCAAAATGGAAATAACACATAATGATCTCAATTCTTTCATTCCACCCAGAAACAATGGTGGGTTCTTAACTTTCCCCTCATGACTCATAGTGGCACTTTTCCACCCAAAAACAATGGTCGGTTCTCAACTTTCCCCTCATGACTCATAGTGGCACTTCTAATTTGAACTGCACTGGCAGCTAAGAGGGGTGATGCCAATATATTCTCCAATTTCTGCACAACATAATCTGCACCAAGGAAGTTATCTACCTCAGACATGTCCAAATCCACTGAATAAGGTTGCTTTTGCTCCCTGTTTATGTCTATTTCAGTTACCTTTTCTAACTTTTCTACATCAAGCATCTCAGAACCAGCAGGTGTTTCATCCCCTTGTGCATTACATATTGAAGGAGCAAAGAAGTATAAGAGAATTTAAATTTTTTTCATCCTCCTAAGTGAATCAACTGAAATTTTCTCTTTGTTTTAACATATAAATTGAACCAAATTGGTTGGAATAAGCATCCTCTCTTTCACTTGCCAACTTTCAATGTGGGTCATATCGATCAAGCAAAAGCAAAGATTTCCACATGTACAAGTATCACCATGCAAGGTGGAAATATAACCAAGTTAAACCTTAAACCCTACCTCCAAAGGTTCTCCAAGAGGGGTGCGCTAACCATAAAAGAGTCTCCAATTGATGAAAGATCCAAAATGTGCAAAAGAAATATTAGATCTATTCCAAAAGCTTTATAAAATCTCCATAGAATGTGCCAAAATAGGGTAGTTCCCAACCAAAATATGTACTAATCCTTCTCCAAGTATGGAGCCGCTCCTACCTACAAACAAACCTCTAAATTTTCGACATGAAAGATTACTACTCATAGGCCAAATCTTGTTTAGCACTATTTAACTATGGTCAATTGACCATGACTGTTCTTATCAGGTTGACTTATTCTATTTATCAAGTATAATTGGTCTTGGACCTTCCTACATATTGAGATCCAAAATGTAAAGAAGATATCTTCCAAAATACAATAGTTCCCAACCAAAATATGCACTAATCCTCCTCCAAGTATGGGGAGGCTCCTGTACGTCGTGATGCACCACCAGGTCAAAAGGTTGGGCTTACTGCTGCCAGAAGAACTGGTCGTCTGCGTGGACAGGCTGCATCAGCAGATGCAAAGACAGACAACTAGTCTTAGTTTGTTTATATTTGCAAGGATTTCATGGTCCTATTTTTAGTCTTTTATTTTTTTGTAATGTGATTGTATGAGGGTTTTGATCCTTTTTAATTCAGCTAGTAGAAGTAATTATTTACAGAGGCCATGAAAACACTAAACTGCATACTGATGTTTTGTTTGTTTATTTTACCTTTCTACGTTGCAACAATATACATCAACCATGTAATAATCTAAGTTTTTGTTTACATGATTGCAGCTTGCGCACACTACTACATGATATTTTAGATTTTCAATAGTTATAATAACTGTAAATAGTTTACCTCCAAACTTCTTAATACATCATTTGTGATTGTTATTGTAAGAAACATTTCAAATGTTTATTTATGATCTACTTGTGCTATGAACTAATAATTCTCTATGAACTAGACCTAGTACTTTTTGGTTGGAGAAGGCCTCGGTGTGTAACTAGTCACAACTGCGTTACAATTTTATATTCTAGAATTATAATCAGTTAAAAGATTGATTCAATCATCCTATGTGCAGATGAGACCGCATTTCAAGGATGGAATTCCATTTTCACCATCCAAGCTTGGGTTTCTATTCATAAAAGAAGAATTGAATGCCAATTTTGGAAGCCACAATCTATATTGAGCACTAAACTTCCTCCTCACACAATCTATAGATTTGATATATCCATTGTTATGATCTCTCTTGATAAGATCGAGACACCTAAGGCATCAAGCAAGGGATCTGTTATGATCGATATGCACATACCTATTGTATTTAGATGTATGTAAAAGGATATAGAAAGGTAGTTGTTGTAATTGATTGATAGAGGACAATGATATAATGTAGATCGAGACAATCAGAGATTTTATGCTTAGGTTGATATTTCTATAGATCAGACTGTGTTACTAAATTTCATTTCAATAAAATATGTTGATGTTTTGAGCGGGGGGAGAAAGCCACATGTTGCTTTTCAATCAAACTCACTGCTTGCCATCTGGGAAAAAGGCTAGGATGAGAGGCAGGCTGGTAGAACCCAACGGCTACACTTTTTATTTTATTACGACTTGCTTATTATTGTTACTGTGTGGGATAATAACCCCGCTGCTATCTAATAAAACAATGAAAGAGCAGTTCGAAACAAACGGGCTCCATGGGAGGGGTAGGGCATGGGGAGGTAGTTGTGTTGATACAAGTTATTTTAAGATTAATTGCCTACCTGCCCTCTCTCTATTGCCGCCTACTTAAGCCTAAAGCTCTAATTTATGTGTGTGCATATAATTCATTTTGTAGGGTGATAGTCATTTGAGCAACGAGAGGCTAGTTGGGAGGACCCACGGATTTAGTCCATGCTGCCATTCCAATTTTTGTAGTTTTAGTTTTTTTTGCATGTTGCAATCAATCTAAGGAACCCATTTTATTTGGTTGTTGGGTCCTGCTCTGCTAAGTTCCTGCTATGCTAAGTAAACGAGCGTAAGGAAAGCAATGTGCTAATGGAGTTTACTACCATCATCATAGGTCAATCTCAAGTTTGAAAATGAAGTATACCTATATTTTGGAATAAGATTAATATTTTCCAATTGTGAGGTTCTCTACGGGAGACAAATTTCAATTGCAAATTGACATTGGCATTGACATTGTCATATATTATTCTTAGGTTTTATATTTTATATGGACAATGAAGTATACCTAATCTACGCAAATAAATGAGTGTGATGTTCATTATTGGAGTTTAGGTTAATGTCATGTTTTTTTACATTGACAATGAAGTATACCTATATCTTTGGATGGGATTAATATTCTAATATCTACAAAATTAATTGAGAGTGTGAGGTTAACTAATGGTTGTACGTAAAATACTGTGAAACCACACACTCCAACATGTCCATCCAGCTTCAGCTACTTTCCCCTTTAAAATTTAACCTGACTGGTGTTATGACACTTTGCTTATGCTTACAATCCCATAAGCACCTTCAATATCTAGTGGTAGATGCCTTAATTTTAATATGTGATATATATAACACACAGGTGAAGCCGGAGTATGCACAGCCAAGATCTAAGGAGCACATGTTATCCAAAAATGACTAACAGATCCCTCCATTTTGGTGCAATGATAACCCATCGACATTTCCTTATTGATTTGGAACACTATAGCTCCCTGAACATTTGTTTGAACCTTGAACCAAATGTTGGTCCAAGTTCTGAGAATTAAGTGCTAGTACTGATACAGGCTGTTGTTGGGCCCAAATATGAGAACACAGAGCTGCAGCTGGATCATCAAATCTGCATGCATGCAGCAGTAGAGCTTAGTAGATTGATGTCTAGCTGGTTTATATTTCTATTCTTAGCATTCAACAGATTGGGTGAAGACCGATAAGCAACAAGATTTAATTAATATCTAAGCCATCATGCTTCAGCCTCCATCCTTGGATTCTCCCACTATGTCAGCGAAGAAAAATATTGAGAAATATGGGAAGCAACAAAGAGGTATGTCTGTGACCTATGAGTCATTGGATCGATCCCCATTTGAAGCAATCATTTCTTCAAATGGGTGTTCCAATAGTTCTTAATCTCATTGTTTGTCCTTCCGAGCAGATGGGAAGCTATTGCAGACCACCTAAAAATTGAATATAATATTAAATATCCAACAAGTTAATCAAACTTAAACATAATAAGTTAAAGAAGAAGAAGTACATGAGATCTATCGAGGTTTGTTGATAACTTACTTGTTTCCGAGAATTGCATGGAGTTGGAGAATGGTTTGTTCATCATCAAAAGAAAACTTTCTTGGCTTTATGTCTAGCCTCAAATAGTTGGTCCATCGAAGCCTGCAACTTTTTCCACACTTGAGCAACCCTGCAACATCAAAACATCACAAATTTTTGCTCAGTATATCAGGATATAACTTCTCAAGTCTGATGAGAAAAGTATTAATTAATAAAAATTCATCCCATAAATTGTATCTGAATTGTACAGATTCTCATAAACAGTGAAGGATCGACATAGAACTCTTCATTGCCCTAAAATATGAGAGTTCTCCAAATAAGAATCCCAGCTCAAGGAAAATGGGTAGTCAACTTGAAGATGAAACCATTGGTATGGACTAACCTAATGGAACAAATCCAGACCAATCAAACAAATAATTATACAAATCAGATCAATCCGAATGCAGGTTACGGATGCTGTGCTTTGCTCTACGGAAGTTTACCAAGAATACCTTATATTTTATTTATTTCGGGGTTTAAAAACTGAGACCCTGTTGGGACACCCAGGATTTTAATATATATTGTGAGAGGGGGTCGAAGCATACCTTCAAAGTGAGATCTAGTAGGGGTGAATACCTCCTCTTATCACGTAGTTTTAATTCGTGCTTTGTATGGATACAATAATATATGATGGTATCCCTCCATTCTTAAAGATGTTGTCAAGAGGGTATAAACTATGGGATGAGTATTAGTTGCTGGCTGAGAGATGCCTCCCTGTATGATTAACCTATCTCATATAACACTGGGATTACACTAGCCAACTGATTGATTGATATATTTGATATACAGTAATCTGTCCATTTTCCATTATGAAGAATTTTTTTACCTTCTCCAAAAGCCCTTCTTCGATCAATAAAAAATTCCAACCTATCTATCCCACCCACAACCGGGCATGACTTGATACCTACCAATAGAGGCAAGCAAATAGTGTTGTGGCCGTGCATGCATATCAGGTGATAGGCTCTATCCTATAGCTAGCAGATAAAATTGAAGTTGACCCAATCCCGGTGAATGATCCCGCGGGGAGGCATCATACCTTGCAGAGCAGGGAGATTGCAGGCTTGAAGGATCTGATGCTTGTGTGCCTATAGTCACTCAGTAAATTATTCAATTGGTCAACTAAAGTTTGGTGCACATGTTGTGTGGCAGCTGCCACTAGTTTATTGTGCTTGAGATTTACTTTCTGTAACTGATCTACTTGAATGATAATGAATACATCTTTAAATTATATAAGCGTTTCACTCCAGATAATTTTTGGATTATTGTGTGCTTATCCCCTCCAAGATATATGTTGCATAAAACTATAGCCAAAATTCTGCTCTCACTATAGATCTACTTACCTCTGTTAGAAGGGTTAAGATAGCCTTGCGACAGGGGATACCCTTCAGTAATAAAACCCCCATGGTGTCTGGTAAGTGATGACCACAACTAAGATAAACATGATAATGCATAAGTTTATACTATCACAACACTTGAATAGCTACTGTCCATTGGCATGCACATATAATCGGAAAATATTTGTAAACCCATCATTCATGTCTACAAATAGATAACATTTCATGTAGACATTTCCTGACACATGAATCGATTTTCTCATTTTCAACACCTGCTTCTAAGAAGGATGAAATTTATATATAAATCCCTTAACAGTGCAACAAGCAATGCATTTCTAGCAATAGTAGAGTTATATTTCATTCAAGAAACTGATACCTTCCTCAAGCATAGCTTTGTAAGATGATAAACTTAGAAAAATCTTCATAAGATACAAATACTAATTTGTTGAATATGCAAAGGTTACAGAAACTCTACCTTGAAATGTTCTGGATATTTTTGGTAAAAGCTCCATTACTGGAATCTCCTTTTCTCACTCTTTTTTTTTCATAAAACATGTAATCTACCTGTTAAGTCACCAAAAAATCAATAGAGACCCAATACCAATACTCAGGACCTCCATGCTTCATTTCAAGATCTCAAAACATGGACATCCAAACTTTGTTGAGCTTACATCTCTGCTGCTTTTCATTTTCTAGAAAAATGTTTTGTATCAACAAACAACTAACCATGCCCTTAGGATTTCTGGAAAAATGTTTTCTAGAAAAATGTTCTGTATCGATATCAAGACCTACTCAAATGGTTGGATGGAACGACAACCTCTTGGCCCTTATTACATAACCTTACAAGGAAAAGGGGCGTAGCCCGCGGACCAGCACTAGCAGGAGCAGGAGAGGCAGAAGCACCACCAATAGCAACATTTCATCACCACGGCCAAATTTTGTTCACCTCGCTTGTCCACAAGCGTGAACATTCTGATTGAATCCTAGTTGTTGGAAAGCCCAGAAAATCATTTAAAACTCAGAATATTTACATGGGAAGCAACCCAGAAAATCATTTAAGACTCAGAATATTTACATGGGCAAGTTTGATCCTCACCAATCAAATTAAGAAGAAAATAAAATATTGAACAAATACCTAAATTGAGTGCCGATGCAGCTTCTGTACAAACAACTCTTAATGTTGTGATCCCATCAGTACCAAACCCTCGCTTCGGTGCAAACAACTCTCAATGCCATGATCCAATACCAAACCCTCGCCATTACTCAGATCTACCAAACCCTCATGTGACTCATATCTATTGAACTTTTTTAATTCGAGTTATTTTACCAAATTTTCCCTCTCAATCTGGATTTTAATTTAGTCATTTTTTTTTGGCTAATTCACTTTTCCCTCTTTTCTTTTCTTTTATTTTTATTTATTTATTTAGTTTTATTTAGTTTTCATTTTTTTTATTATGTTTTTTCTTATTTATATATATTTTTAATTTAATTTCCCTTATTTTACCATATTTGTTTTGTTTTTATTATTTTTTATAAATATATTAATATTGATACTAATATATTATATATATTAACTATATAAATATATCTAATAACTAATATATTGATATATTATATATGAGTGAAAAATAGAATGTTAATAGGAACATAAAGAAAAGAAGCATTTTTAAGAATTTGTCTACTTTAAATGAGAAATGAGAAAGGGAAAGCAAAGGTATTAAGGATTATAAGGGAATAATAATAATAATAATAATGGAGATTGGAGATGGGAACGAAGGTATTTTTATAGAAAGAAAGTTTTTTTTGTCTTTTCAAAATGGAGAATATTGGCGAATTTTCGCAGGGGAGGCCCAAGGGGGACTTTCAAACTTTTTGATATCAGGTTTAGCTAATATGACAGAAATCTAAGGGGTTAAGGATTATGATGGCACCATTATTATTATTACTAGTCAAAGAGATGGGAAAGAATGGATTTTTACAAAAAGGGAGGAATCTTCCTTTCTTTCCAAAATGGAGGATATTGGTGATTTTTTTGTAGGGGAGGGACCATTGAGGACTTTGGAACTTTTCGAACTCAAGAGTGAGGAGAACCATGACGAATGGAATCATATAGAGAATTAATGGAGGTTATGAAATTGACAATTTTTAGCTAACATGACGCAAAATACATGAACTTTTCAAAACTTTAACAAAATTTCGACTCAACCACATGTAGAAGAACTCATCTATCACTTGATAAACTATATGAAAGACATGATGTATAATCTAGATATCAACTCAACACACCCAAGGCACTAATTAATAGAGAAACCCCTAATTGAGCATCTCAATGATTCTCCTATCATCTAACACAATAGGTATCGAGATGGCCTCAAAAAAATGATCCCTTAGAAGACATGTATTGAAAAATAATCAAAGTTGTGTACTATTAATGTTACAATTTACTAAATTTTAACACTGCAAATGGATTCAGAGACCCCTTTCACTGCAGATGGATTCAGAGACCCAA
This sequence comes from Larix kaempferi, assembly GCA_027924585.1. Taxonomy (NCBI): domain Eukaryota; kingdom Viridiplantae; phylum Streptophyta; class Pinopsida; order Pinales; family Pinaceae; genus Larix; species Larix kaempferi. The sequence goes on from BSBM01000769.1 coordinate 16,561,619, forward strand.
ATGGATTCGGAGACCCCTTTCACTGCGGATGGATTCAGAGACCCCTTCAAAGGGGTCTCTGAATCCATCTGCAATGTTAAAATTTAGTAAATTGTACAAATTCATGATCAAAATTATAATTTTCCATTGTGGGAATGACACAACTAAAAATGACCAATTGTTATGTGGTCATTTTTAGTTTAGTTCTTATCTCCTGACCAAATTGGTCATTTATCTTGGTCATTTTTAGTTTAGTTCTTATCCCATGACCAAATTGGTCATTTTTAGTCAGTTCACTTAAAATTTCTCAATTTTGGTCATTTATCCCCTGAAAAAGTTGTGGTGACCAAATTTTTTGGTCGCCTGGTCACTTATCTCTCATTTTGTACTAGTGTGGATAACCCTTTGTTTACTTCGAATTTTAATACATAAGATCTTGTTTTCTATTTAATTAGTTTCGATGGCATTTATGTAGCAAATTGTTAAGATTCGATATGCTAATATAGATAACATCAGTATTCAATTCAATTTCACAACAATAGCATAAACAGGATCATTGAAAGAATAACAAGCACAACATAAACACAAGAGACACAATTTTATCCTGGGAAACCCTCCAGGGGAAGAAAACCCAACAAAAATTCCTCAATATAGATGATCAAAAGTACAAATACAAAACCCCAAACAAGTTCTCCTTCTCCTTGCAGATCTCTCTCTCTCTCTCTCTCTCTCTCTCTCTCTCTCTCTCTCTCTCCATTGCGAATTACACAAGTGAGTGTGTGTGTGTGTGTGTGTGAATGAATGAATAAATGAGAGAGCCTCTATCTCTATTTATACATTCGCTTCTACTTTAATTTTACAACTTGACATGTCGGCCTCAACTAACTTTACCACTCAACTAATGCTGACTGGGCTGACTCCTCTAGGGGACTTAAAAACCCCATTACATTTGACTCTAGGGGATGTATTGCCCCAACTTACATGGGAGGATTTACCTCATGACTCTATGATGACCAAATACAATAATAACATCCCGACGGAGGAATAAAACATCTCCGGATAAATTAAAATAATAAAATAGAATAGAATATTCTTCGAAGTTACAATATTTCAACACTCCCCCTTAACGAGAAGGGTATTCTACTGACAACATCAACATCGACTGTAGGAGCAAGGAGAGAGAGCATCATCAACAACATCATGGTGATACATCTATAAATCATGGGAATTTTTCTTCAACAGCATCAGCAATTGGAACAGTTACTGGAATGTCTTCAATATCTTCAACATCTTCAGTGCTCGAGCATCATCTTCTACAGCACTAAGTCTTCATCTTTGATCTTCATCTTCTACAGCACTCGATCGTCCACTAGTACAAAATGAGAGATAAGTGACCAAAAAAATGACAAAAATCTGCATATAAATTACCACTTTTGAGTTGGTGACCACTGGTAGCAAATTAGCGGTCATATATCACGCAACCAAAAATGTGGTCATATTTAGCTTGGTCATTTATAGCTTATCTTGTGGTCATATATTTGGTCGTATATTTGGTCATTAATTTGGTAATATATTTGGCCATTAGTTGTCACGTGATAAATGACCGCTAATTTGCTACCAGCGATCACCAACTCAAAAGTGGTCATTTATATGCATATTTTAGTCATTTTTTTTGTCACTTTTCTCTCATGTTGTAATGGTGGTCGTTTATATGCAAATCTTGTTCATTTTTTAGTCATTTATCTATTTTTAGTGGTTTCAAAATATAAATAGGGCACGGTGGAATCGAACCACCAACCTCCTTCCTATAAGGAAGGTGCTCTACCATTGAGCTAGCACCCTTAAATAGAATTCCTTATGGATTGATATGAGGATAAAATGTAACGAGTGGGATATTAACATTGGACACACCAAGCCGGAGTCTACATGTAATCACAAATTTATGAATAACTGAATTTTTTACAAGTCATATTTTTTGAGTGAAGGAATAGTCTAGGCATTTCAGAATGTAGTCTTGTGACAAGTGGAAGATTAGCAATATGTCAAAACAATGCAATCCAATGTTTGAAAAACACTATTAAACAAGATATACCTTAGCTTCACTGAATAAGAAGTGATCAGAAAGTGTGTCGGATTCATGCTATAAACATTGATAAGACATCTTTAAGCACTTGTCAAGCTTCACTGAATGAAAGACAAGAATATCGCCAAAACTTCCCTCCAATGAAAGACAAAAGAATATCACCTTCCATGCCCCAATAATGATGAGTAGGAGATATTCTTGATGGTGTGGGTGCAGAAGAAGCAGAGGGCCCTAACAATGAAATAAACAAATTATCCTTAGTGAATTTTGTAGATGGTACCCAGTATAACCCTATCAGCACTAATTACAACACTTGAATTGTTAGGACATTAAGAAAGGCATTAAACAGAGCCATCCAACCCAATGGATTGACTTTGAGACTCTCTGCATGAAGCTCAAAGGCACTCAATCACTCAAGCTAGCACACAGAGATAGTAAATAGTTGAAGATTTGAATGACTGGCCTCTAAGTTTATAAGTTGTTATCTGTTATTCTCTTCTTATTTTTTTAATTTCCATGACTATTTTGAATTTTAGGAAAGTACATCAAGGAGGAGACAACATGTTGTTTTTATTATGGTGCTAAACATTTTTTTCTAAAGGGAATATATATATATATATATGTTGACATCAACACTACACCTTACTTCTATCAGTGCAAGCATGAAAAATAAAAGGAAATGCATTCTACAAAAATGATTTCTCACAAGAAGCATATGCATTGGGAAGACATGCCAACAAACATGTTAATTGACAACATTTTCCATACCTCATTTGTAGGGGAGTGAAACCCAAAATTTCTTCCTATGCCAAAAGGCATTAGGTCTCTCTGCACATACAGAGTCTTCAAATTTTTTATGTATTTCATCTTTCTCTTTCTGCCATTATGGACTGAGAAGCTGAGCTTCAATCCTTTTGTATTGCAGATCTTGCTAGATTAAATTCAATTATTGTTCTTTGTGGACCTAAGTAGACACCTTAGGAATAGACTTGAATTCATAAAAAACTTTATTTTTCCCTATAGTAAACCATATGCCTTTCTTACCAATTTTTTTGTTTCATTCGCCAGTGTGAGGTTCAACTGTGGCAAGGAAAGGAGCTCCCATGATAGCTTCAACATCCGAGTTGATAATATAAGCCTTGATCTGGAGCTTATGGTTTTTCATTATTATCACAGCATTGGGAACGAAATGCGTGATTTTTCTATCTCCCTCCAATCCTTTGATTGAGCTCTTGACATGCATCTTTTTCCAGAACCTGCCACTCAAGAATCTAGAGAAAAAGAAGTTACAATCACTTCCTGAGTCGATGAGAGTAAGGAAGGATATTTTTATTCCATCGATGTAAAAGGTCATCTCAACTATGGGCCTCTGAGTTTAGATTGTGTATAAATGCATTCAAGAGGATCCATGGACTTCTTCTAGTACAAGAACATTTCATGTTTCTGCTTCTTCATCTAAGGAAGATTCTTCATTACTGATATTGAATAGGCCAATGCCTTTTACCATAATATCTTCCTTGGCTTCTTTTACCTGTGGGTTATGGGTCTCTATTGCTGCTACTCTTTATTTGAGTAGTGTGAATTCTTCTTTGATATCTTTCTGCTCCTTGTGCATATCGACCAAAGTTATTTCTTCAAAGCTTGGGAGATTTATTTCTTTCAGGACTGGAATAGTATTTGACTCAAAAGTTGGAAAATCTATGAAGATCTTCTTCTTTCCTTTTTTCTTCTTCTTAAATTCTTTAGAGCTTGAACTCTCAGAACTGTTGGATATTTCTAAGACTAACTTTTGCTCTTCCTCCTTTTTCTTCATGTCCTTCTCACTCTTTTTTTCTTTGCTTCCTCTCATATCTTTGAACACAAATTCTGCTAGAGAGTCCTTAAGGCTACCAGCCTGCATGCTAGTAACAAGATGTGCGAAGTTAACTAGGTCATTGCCTCCTTCTAAGGCCATTAGACAATATTCTGATTGGAGAAAATCTTTAAAAGTTTCTTCTCTTTCATCTGCATATGATCCTTCATATTCATCTGTAACAGGATCAGATGTGGTGTCTTTAGATTGTTGGGCAACCTATACCTGCTCGTTTTTTGGGAAGGCCTTATCATATTCTCTATTTACTCTCTGGCCTTCTGGAAACTGGTTCATCATATGGTAGCTGGAACCACATATTCTACATTTTTGGCCCCATTCTATCTGAGCTTTCTCATTTGGCTTCCATCTTTGTAAACCGTATGCATCACTAATTGTACTTTCTAGTCCCATTGACTCATCTTCCGGTCATTTGTTGGACATTAATAATATTATTTTACCTTATCTCTCCCTCTCATACCATCTTGCGCAAGTTTTGGACCAAATTGTTTTAGTAACATTGAATAAGGTGTTATTAGGAATTCTAATGATTAAATAAAATATTGTTAGAAGTCCCTATGTTAAGAGGGTCATAATTAATGTTAATGACACAATTACCTACAGGTTAATTAGAGAAGTAGTTAGATAACTTACTACATGGTGCATAGTAGACAGCCTTATTAATTTATTAGATGAATTCCTCGTTAACAAAACACATTCTCCTTATATCCATCTCTCTTGAGTCTCGTGTGATGATCATAGAACTAAAGTACCAACACAAATAAGACATGATCCATAGTATTCATAATTTCATACCGAATTCATATAATGTCTTGAAAGTAACACAATAATTCTCAATAGCAACAAAACCTTGATTCTTGCGTCTTTCCCACAAAAGGATCATGGAATAATTCACATGGATCATTTGGATCAAAGCTTAACAAGGTTCCAAGTTCAAGAATGGATTAAGCAAATATCTGCAAAAAATAATAACCCCTGAAAATCAATTACTTAAAAATCCAAAAATAATGGAAACAAGCTTCAAATTCATAATATTTTACTATATAAAAGAAATGTCACTGAGAGATTTAATAGAGACAAAAAGACTAAATTACTATTGTTAGTTATCTTAAGCTCTAGCAAATTCTGCTATAAAATACCATATACCATTAATTTTTAAATACCAAATGCCATTTCCTATCTGCGATGTACATAAATCCTTTAGGCCTTTAATTTCACATAAAAAATAAATCATGGCTCTAAAAATAAAATGGAGAAAAGGGAAAGATGGAACATTCAAGCATAAGAAAGAATAGTTGCATATGTTATGGACAGGGTGAAGATACCTGCTTTTTACTCCAATCATACTGACGAGTACCAACAGCAGGAGCAAAATCAAGGAACACGCAACCTTCCTTTGAAATCCTGATTCCTCCTAACTTCAGTGACAAAAAAATATAGTAGGAAATTTATGCTTTCTATTATTAGAATATTGAAAATTTGCATTGACATAATTACAATTCACAAAATATGTGAAATGTAAGAATACTACAAGCACAAATATAAAACAGGACTTTTATGTTAATGTTTACATGTAACAAATCATAAATGCAGAATAACCACCAAACATAAATCAAAAATATAATTGCAGCCTACAAAATACTTCAGAAAAATTACAAGAGAAATTGAATTAGAAAATACGTACATCCAATGTACTATACTCAGGTGCTTTGGGTTGCATCCCCAATGTTGCTTTACCTTTGTAGAATGTATACTTCACAAATATTTTGTTGGGATGACCTGAGAAATGAATGTCAAGTCATGTAAAGAGTCTACACATACAGAGTCTTCAAAATTTTTATGGATTTCATCTTTCTCTTTCTGCCATTTTGGACTGAGAAGTTGAGCTTCAATCCTTTTGTATTACAGATCTTGCTGTATTAACTTCAAGTCTTGTTCTTTGTGTTCTATTGCTCAATAGCATTCAAAAGCTTAATGGACTTGAATTCATAAAAAAAATTATTTTTCCCTATAGTAAACCATATTCCTTTCTTAATCCAAATATGAAAACAATAATCACTAAGGTATTCACTCCAATATAGAAGAGATAACTAAATTTAAGAAGTGAAGCGGATAATAGATTCACATGTTGATCCCAAAAGATGCTCTTTAAATATTTACAATGATCATCTTCTTCCGCTTAACTCGATCCACATTTTTGACTTGTCACATAATCATATAATTTTTTAGTTGAATTCTTTAAATTATGTGGTATATCCTCCAAAATAGATGTAAAGTCTAGGCCACTCTATAGTATACAACTTGGTTGAGAAGGAAATCTTGACAACTTCTAGAATGACCCTGGGGATTGCTTGTTGCTTTCCTCGAATTTATTTTACAGTCTATTGCTGATCTAAGATGAGAAAAAAAATCCTATCTTAACAAGGATGATTTTGAGTCTAGGAAATGAACGGTCCTAGTTCTCCTTTCATTGTTGTTCTTGGACCCTCTTCTACCCTTCTTTCAGTGGATCTATGTGGGTAGGATTTCTTGGTGGAGGGGACATATTCCTCACTAGATATTGAGATGGTAAATTGGATAGAAGAGTCTTAGATTATACTTTCACCCTCGGTGGTTTCCTGAATCCTTTTTATCCTTTGTAATTCCTCTATATAGTATTGTTTCCTTTGTTCCCCCATTCCCTACTAGAAGTCCCATAAATACATTCTATTCTCATTATATCCTTTTCCTTCATTGTCTTCTACTCTAGGTGTTATTTTCACTATCTTTCCCTTTTTCCCTTTTTTTCCTTTCTTGGTTCTTGTCTAGTGTTTTGTCCACAAAATAAACTCCTATGTTTCCTTTTTAGGTGCTACTAGGAAATATGGAGTTACCTCTTTATGGCCAAAGGCCATTTGCATTTCATGAGATAGATTGAAAGCCCTTGGTTTTCTTGCAAATATGGGAAATATTTAAAGGCTTGGTTTTCTTTGAGTAGTAGACAAGTTTGTCCCTACTTGAACTCAAAGCAGCTTGAATCTTAATCATGTTCTCAGTGTGAAGTATGAAAATTTCGCATTTTAAAAGAAAAATGAGTGAGATGTATATGTTTTCATATCTATGAAAATCTTGTTTTCATATTCTTTCTCTTGATATCCATCTAGATATTTGGTTCGTTAACCAGTTTAATCTAGACTTGCAAGTAGGTTATGTCTTCATTGTAGATCAATTTAGCTCAAAATCCACTGGATTTGGATCCAAGACTCTAGAGCTTTGATATTTTTCCACACACCTGAAAACTTTACCATCAGAATATGATCATCAATCAAAATATTGGTTTTGTCCCTGTAGACTGAATTCTTAGTTTGGGAATGTCTTATAGTTTTATGACCTATATTAACTAATAGTTGATGGACTTGGCTCTCTTAGAAGAATTGCAGGATTCTTCTAAAAGTTGCATTCTCGTCCAATTGGGTTTGTCCTCTTTACCATCCCTGTATCCCATGTCCATAGAACTTGGTGGAACTTGAATTAATGAAGGCCCACATTACAGGAGAGGGCATCCCATCTCTTTTATTGTTTAATGTGTTCAGCTCTTGCAAGAGTGATCTTCACACATTTTCCATGGAACCAATTCTCACGCATATCACATGCAATCCAATATTTTGCAGCTGTAGAGGAATAAACTCCACCACGAGCTCCACATAGTGTCTCCCCATGTTCATCATCATCCTCTTCATCTAAGATGTCTTCCTCATCCTTGGATAGCGGTAACTTTGACATTTTTGGTTGAGATTTAGATGACTGTAGTTGAAACCAAAATTAATTCAGTATATGATCATATTGTACATCTTAAAACCTATAGAAAAGACCTTCAGACAATATAATATATCCTCATCAATCTCGGTTAAGTTGTAATTGAAAAAAAATGTACTTGTCGATTAGAACTCACCACTTTCCCTCCTGACTTGTTTTTGCTACTACTGTTGTTGGTGACTATAGATCTTTATTTTATTTGCTTCTTTGTAGTTCCAATAACAACCTCATTTGTTGTTGGAATTTCATTCATCATCTTAAAAAGTCACTTTTGTTATCAGCAGACCAATTTCATTCAGACTTCAAATAAACCTATGGAAAAATTCATCTAAATCTTTGTCCAACCTTTAGAATTCATCTTCCTTTTTTTTTCAAACTCATTTAGTGCACCTTCAGCCATCACCAGCCATTACCCTGCATCTGGTTGATGTTTACACAAATAACTGCAGACTATTTTTCTAACCTAAATTTAAATGTTGCTCTCTGTTTAATTTGGCAAAATATTTTATGTTCTTCTTCCAGTTCTCTAGTTCCATAGTTCAGTTTGCAGGTAGAATTCATGTCAGGATTGATTTTTCTTTTTTTCTTTTTTTAGTCTAAACATTTAATGGTAGTTTTCCATGTTTTCAAATGTAGTTGGGTAAAAAATCCACATCACCAGATTGTGTATGATGCCCAATGTTTTCTAGATTGCAAAATTGAAAATAGATAACAATGTCACCTTAAATGGTTTGTAGGCATGCACTACATAATGGGAAATGATCAAGGGTTTAGGTGTTGAGACTTGAGAGATAACAGTTTCAAATGCAGAAATCAACATTAAAGAATAAAGGTTTGCAAAAGATTATTTTGTTGAATACCAATCAAATCATACAGGGGGAAGCACTGCAAACTAATCGGCTAACTTAAATTCAATTTTCCATATAGATAATTGTTTTACATATTTCGTGTTTTTATGCTTGAGGTTTGCATGGTATTTCACTTCAGGGTTGACATTTATTTTATTTTATGTGTCTCAGCACATGAAAATTTCTATCCTCTAAAGGGTTTGTAGGCATGAACTATGCAAGGCTGCTGTTATGGTCATTGTTGCACAACTTTTGAGTTCAACAAATGTAAAAATGATTGAAACAAATACAAGTGGAAAAGGTTCTATACTTTCTATAGCAAACACAACAAAATGGTAGAATAACTTTAATATTGAAGGTGTACACAGTAAATTGTCAGGATAAACTATATCTGAGTCAGGATATGGTTATCCTAACAAAAATCTTGTGCATCATTTGATGAGAATCATGCCTCCCAAAATGCATGCACTTGGGTAACAGCCCAAGTGCATGCATTTTCTTTTTTCTTTTTTTAGTCTAAACATTTAATGGCAGTTTTCCATGTTTTCAAATGTATAAGACTATAAGTTGGCTCAAAAAATCCAAATCACCAGATTGTGGATGATGCCCAATGTTTTCTAGATTGCAAAATTGAAAATAGATAACAATGTCACCTTAAATGGTTTGTAGGCATGCACTACATAATTGGAAATGATCAAGGGTTTAGATGTTGAGACTTGAGACAACAATTTCAAATGCAGAAATCAACATTAAAGAATATAGGTTTGCAAAAGATTATTTTCCTGAATACCAATAAAATCATACAGGGGGAAGCACTGCAAACTAATCGGCTAACTTAAATAACTAAATTCAATTTTCCATATAGATTATTGCTGTACATATTTCATGCTTTTATGTTGTAGGTCTGCATGGTATTTCACTTCAGGTTTGGCATTTTTTTGGTTGTCTGTGTCTCAGCACATGAAAATTTCTATCCTCTAAAGGGTTTGTAGGCATGCACTATGCAAGGCTGCTTCTATCGTCATTGTTGCATAGCGTTTGGGTTCAACAGATTTAAAGATGATTGAAACAAATACAAGTGGCAAATGTTCTATACTTTATATAGTAAACACAACAAAATGGTAGAATAATTTTAAGACTGAAGGTGTACATAGTAAATTGCAGTGTTGATAGTCTTGCATCAATGGGAATCTTGTTCATTTAACCCCTCTCCTAGTGAGAGAAGCATAAGTAGAGCTGATAACCCAAGTGATAGCTATGTAGTCAAGTCACATAACAAAAACGAAATCGCAGAAGTAACATCCATAGTGAGCAAAGCATTCTGATCACACAATAATCTCCAACCCATTAACATAGAAATTGCAGAAGCAAAATTCAGACTGAATACACCATTGTGATTAAACAAGAAGTTACAGCCCGTCAACATTAATAGCACTAACAAAAAAAATATTATAAGCGTAGTCAAACTACAATGGAAATTTCCTGGATACTGGGAAAGATAACCAGCATAGATCCATCTTAAACCCGTATCTATCAAGCATCGAGAGGGATCCAATTTCTTGAGGTGTATTTCTTTTTTTACAATTTAAACTCAACAAAGTTAATCTCTCTTGATTGATAGATCCGGGTTTAAGTTTTCAGTTTTTATTTTATAAACGAACACCTATTTTTTAATAAAGACAAACGTTACATGTAACCTTACAAGATCTCCCTCATAGTATTAGTTTTTACTTTTTAGCCACTAATAAAGACAAATGTTACATATAAAGTTACATTACATAATATTTACTACTTTTTACTTTAATATTTACTACTTTTTACTTTAATGTTACAAAAGTTACTAATGTTACATCACGTTACAAGATCTCTCCCATAATATTCACTATCACTATTATTTTTTGCCAACATGTTACTAACGTTACATCACGTTACAAGATCTCTCCCATACTGGGCTGTAGAGCGCCTCTCGGTACAATGATGATGTTCTCTAGATGAGCATTTTTGCCACTCCAACTCCACACACAGCTCCAAGACTCAACCCTAATAGCTACTTCAAGACTCCAACCAAACACAGGCAGGAAGCTCACCAAAGTCCCGCAGATAGGCATATTTCTCATGAGGATAAGGTGTGTTTTTTTTTGCTTTTTTATTACTAAATTGAGCAAAATTCAAGTTTGGGTTCACATAGGGGGTGTTGGTAGACAAATATTTTAGTTTCTTCATGGATTTTGGGCCCCACGTGGCCAGAACCACTCTGAAGCTCCTTTTCTATCGAGAAGCATCCAGAAAGACCTCTACAAGCGGGGAGCTTCTGCATGTTTGCAGCCACAAAATTTTGATCCATGAATGGAAAATGCCCAAATTTTAGGGAAAGAAACTGCATTGAGAAAAATCTTGAATACAAAACAGAAAACATGAAAACATAATAAATAAATTACAGAGGACAGCTACTAAATGTAACATAAAATAAAGTCAATATAATTGCAGAAGGCGGCCCTTGGCAAGGGAAAGAGGATGAATTTTCAGTTCTACCCATCAGAACGAAATATTATATATGCACTTGAGAGCCATACATATAAAATTCAAGTTGGCAGTTCAAACTTCGAATTCATTCACTAAAACACTCGAGAAAGATGAATGGTCACTTCAGTAAAATTGGAAAATGATTCTGAAAAGCACAGCCCGAGAAAATACAAAAGAAAAGTTGTCTTCAAACATCACTGACAACTGGGACGAGAAAACCCAACATTTATATGCTCAAGTGGAAATAAAACATAAAAGGTAGTTTAAATTATATTCTTACACTGATCTCTTATACTGCAAACCTAGTCCTTATAATAGGCCATCCACCAAGGTTCGATTACCCTTATGGGAAACTGTTTTTCCTACCCAAAATTGTAATTCCTCTATCTGAATTTAAAGAAAACCATTAAAAACAAAAATTTGAAACAAATTAAACCAAAAAAAAATATTGATCACAAATAAAGTCGGCATAAAAAATATAGACTAGCGCAGAGCCATCTATTCCCCGCCTCGAGGTTGTTGTAGTGCCCCTAGACTACTGTAGACATTGAGAGCACCTGTTGAGTGACCCGACTGTTTGAAACATTAATAAAATAACCCTATGATTTTATTTTGAGTATATTTATGATTACGATTGATTGATATATGTGCATTTGGGTAGTTATTGTGAATGGACGATTTCATGTTGTTTAATGATTAACTTTGATATGAATGATGCTTAACAACTAGCTATTCAATTGATTATGTGATTAGATGAATGAGTAATGATTGATTAAATTATAGATGCTTAATGAAGTAGCAGATTTATAAATCAAATTGTGATTATTGAGGACAGTGCTACTAATTTATGTTTGTGAGAATAGTGTGTAGCGACAGGTGAAACAGTTCACCGACGGACACACAAAGGAATATGAAGGGTCGTAGAGCATGAGTAAATCACACACAGGGAGAGCGACGACGATGTCAACTTCCGACATAATACCACGCTTGAGCAGATAAGCACTGATCCGCTTGCTCAAGAGGAAAGCATGAGGGCGTACAAGGTGGGCCATGATGGAGCTAGTCACGTATGAGTTGGGGGGCGTGCAGTGAGAACGGACTCATTCCTCAACGCCATTAGTCCCTGATAGCGTGTAGACAGAGGATGGAAGGTAACATCTCTTGAAATCCCTACATGAAGTTCCCGCAAGTCAAAACGGAAGGATAACGGTAGAAGGGCCCGACGGTGCGGTACCTTGCCGAGAACGGAAAGAGTGGACACAAGGACCCAACGATGTGGTACCTTGCCGAGGAATGGAAACTACGGATGACTGGACCCGATGGAGTGGTGCCATGTCGGGGAAACTAAATTAAGGAACAAGGAGGCCCAATGGTGTGGCACCGGGATCCTAGTAAAAGTTGACTGCTAAACTTAACTGCATTGAAACGTATAAGTTTGCACCTAGAACATTACTTAGAAATGTATTTGAGTACTTTAGGCATTTGCACATAAATTATTACTTTGGCATTTAAATAATATTAAGTGTTATTTAGGCATTTGCACATGAAAGGATACTTCTGATTATTTAAAAATATTATAAAGATTTATTTAGGAGCAAAATGGAATCCTAGGCATGGACACCTAGTCAACTCCACCTACACCACAAATCTAGGAGTTAAGTGAAATATCTAGGGGACAAACTTGAGCAAACTTAGGGATGTTGGTGCATCTCCTAGAGAAACTGACACATGGATGGGTGAGTTTTATTAATTTATTAATTTAATAAAATGAATATTTTTGCATGAAGCGACATGTGTCACATGAGATTTTCCTTTATAAGGAAGGAATTGGGAATGGGTAAAGGACCGAGACCCTGGATGACTATCATAATTTTGAGTTACCTCAAGACTTGTTGCTATTGAGGGTTTGGCTGGAAATATTGGTGGGGAGGGGGGGGGACCCAAGCTGGGTTTTTGGATTATTGTGTGTGAGCTCTACGACCCAAAGCTCGGGGGAGGCCATGCGACTGAAAGCATGAGCCTATGGTTGGGTGGCGAAGCTAACGGTTGCTTTGCCTATGGTTAAACGAGCTTTGCTGGAAGGATCCTACGGAAGATGCAGACGGAAGTGGACAAGATGGTATCAGAGACAGGTTATGGTTTGTTGTAATTTGCATAAGTTATTCATTTATTTAGTTTATTTATCTAGTCATTATGTTTTATAATCTCTTTTGTATCAAGTGGTTGAGTTTCAGGTTCAGCATGAAGGACCCTACAGGAGGGGCCCTACAGTTGTCAAGCACGAGGATGCATGTCCTAAGCTCTAATATTTAATAGGTTGACCATTTGAAGTAACTTGTGAAGTATAGATGTGCAACCTCGAGCTTCAAAACCTCCAGTTGATGGGCCACCCCCACCATGCCCGGACTGTAGAAGGAAACACACTTCTCTCGGTGCACAATTAATAAATAAATTTAACTACTAGTAGTTATTGCTCCTAAATCCTATCTTCTTCCACAAATAAAGTCCCGGTGTTCCTTACCCAATTAACAATTGAATTTGAATTGCCAGTAAAATAAATTAACAATGGCTTCAAACGTGTGAAAATCCTAGGTTTTATATTTGCTGTAAATTGATAATATATTAAAAAATTATAGGTTTAATATATGTCGAAAAAATATTTTCCCTAAATTGAATAGCATAAAAAAGAAGCGAAATTTTAAGCGTACTATCTTCTTTCCTAATATATTCTCACCTGCGCTTCCTGTTCCTGGCCTAGTCCGCGATACTGCTGCAACCCTCACCGTCAGACTTGCTTTCCATTGGCCTGGCCATGATTTCGATCCTTAGAATGTGATCGAAAAAATTGTTGTCATTGAACGCGAAGGTGAAATTCAATGGCATGCTGACGCCCCCATTGTATGGCAAGTCAGACTCCATGAGCTCCCCTCCTCCACTTCCTCTGATTCTGTTAATATTTCTCGATTTAGCCGTCAATGGTTGAACCTCCAAGGGTTCCAATTTCATAACAAAAATACTCTAACAATAAAACCCTCCCTCCAAAAAAATCCGTGCATTAGTTAATCATCTGATACCAGAAGGAAGCACCGCGATGCACTATTTATCGAGCCAGGTGTTGGGCTCTACGAAAATAATTTATCGAATCCGAGTTGTAGTACAAATGAACCACCACCAAACTACCCACTCTTTAACGACTGCAATTCATGTTCATCTTCCCCCAATTATACGACATACTCTTTTATGATTAATTTGTTATTGTTGAGGGATAGGAAACTATTACTCGTTTGTTGTTATCGGCTAGTCAAGTCCACGTGGCAGCTATTAGATTTATTTTAGAAGTTTTGTATTTTTTCCGTTTTTTTAAAAGAAATTCAACTCCATCTTTTGGCTTTAGATATCATAGTTGGATTCTTTGGTTGTCCATATTGCGACGGCTTTTACTATTTTTAGTAGTATTATTATTATTATTATTATTATTAAAATAAGTTTTCATATGACGACTTTTACTAGATTTTTCTTTTTAAATAATTTTTTCACACCGTAATAATAGTGAATCGTCCTTTGATTGTGATTTGGAAGTGTTTTTGGGGTTTTATTGTAATTTGAAGAGCGTGAAAATAGATTATTTTTAAGAAATTTTAATAAAAATATTTGTTTTTCCTAGAGGTGGACCTCCTATGTTAAACATCTCCAAACTTAGAATCTCAAACTTTCTTTGAAAGGAATGGGATACTTATGATGAGCTTGGGTTTTAAATCTTATCCTTATTAGTCATTTCCATGATAGTATACAATGGTTACATAATGGAAATGTACAATGGTTCCACTAAGGTTGATAGTGTTTCAATTGAAAAAAATTCATAAAAAGTCAAGGGACGGCATCACTTTTATGTATTGTATATGGAAAATGATCAAGGTCAAGATCACAATCGAATGAATGGGGTATATATGTTTTTTTATTTTTGTCAAAAAATTATAGTTATAAAAGCATAAAAAATTCAACTTTTATATAATTTAATGGAAAAACAATCTTTATGTGATGATGATGTTTACCATCCCTTTAAGACTAAAAAAAAATTTAAGAAAAAAAAGGTGAGTACAAAATCTTTGAAATGTCAATTTTATAATTAAACGTGATCGAAATGAAAATATCAAGGTTTCGTAAGCTAGGGGTTTTGAAGAGTAGTTAAGTTATGAAACTTGGTGAAGTTATGTCCTGTATTATTAACGATATGGAACATTAAAATGATGTTCATCGTCAACCTACTTTGTATCACAAATTTTACAACTTTATGTATCCCAGAGGGTTTTTGGGTTAGTCCAACTCCCAATTTCACTATGAAGGCTCTACAATATTCATTTTAATAATATTCATTTTGTTTTTATATGTAACAATGTTGGAAAAATAAGGGGTGATAAGTGTGAGGGGGTCCCTAATCGATCTCAAAGGAACTCAACAAAGAAGCTACTTGTGGGGTTTAGGGAAAGCCTCCAACAACCATGTAGAGGCATATGCACTCCTACAATGAATCAAAGTTGCTTCTTCATTAAGAGGTAATAGAATTATGGTGCTTGGAGACTCCATTATGATCATACAACATATGCACTACAAGTCTTTCCCCGAGGATAAAGCTCTTGCCCAAATCGTTAAGAGAAATGATCCCTTAGAATACATGTATTGAAAAATAATCCAAGATGTGTACTATTAATGTTACAATTTACTAAATTTTAACACTGCAGATTGATTCGGAGACCCCTACTGCAGATTGATTCGGAGGGTCTCTGAATCAATCTGCAGTAGGGGTCTCCGAATCAATCTGCAGTGTTAAAATTTAGTAAATTGTACAAATTCATTAAGAAAATTATAATTTTCCATTGCCATAATGACACAACTAAAAATGACCACATAAAGATCACACACACAGAGAACACACATTTACTTATTTATATTGTATAAGGCTAAGGCCGATTAGTTTAGTTCATTTTCTTTGTAATTGCATTGTAATTTGATTTGAAGTAATAGAAGCCAGCTTCTGGCATCCTGTTTACACCAAGTCTGTGTGAGCGTCATGTGTCATGTGTTTTGTTAAGCAAGAAGGTCCGGCAGACCGACCTTGCGCTAATTTTTTAGATAACAATTTAGTGTGGACAAGGCCAAAGTCGAAGCAGTTCGACGAAGTGGTCAATTCCAACAAAGCGGCCAAGAAAACGGGAAAAAAGGTCATGTTGATCGAGTCAATGGTCGGAGTTGAGTCAGTTAGTTAGGATTGGTCCACATTGTATTAATGAGTCAGTTAGGAAGTTAGTGGGTTAGTGGAAACAGGGAAAGCTAAGTGATCCATATAAATATGTATTAAGAGGGACGTTTTGTGGTTAGATTCTGATGATTATTGTATTCGGGTTTACTATTCTTAAATGAAACTATTTCCTATGTCTGTTGGAGTTATTTTGGAGAAGTTGAGTCACTGGTCTGCAGGCTATGTGCGCGGATCCTTTGTAATTCATGAAAAAACCTGTAAGTCTTACTTGAAGTGCTTATTTGGATGCGACTCATAATAAAAGACAAGCGCTTGCATGGTTTTTTCCAGATGGGTTTCCACGTTAAACATGGTGTCTTTATGTGTTGTGATGTGTGATGTGATTTGATTCAATATGTGTTTCTTTCATTTGCTGAAAATTTAAGTGATTGCATGATTGGCATAGTTGTATGTAATATGGATGCGAATATAATCTAAGTACAACAATATGGTGAAGTAATTATTTATGTCGATGTTCTAAAACTAGAATAAGTTGAATGTATTGCTTGTCGAGCTATTCCCCTTTTGTACTACATGAAGTCTGGTTTTTGCAGTCTTCATAGGTACTTCGGGTGAGAATTCATCTTCTTTGTAGGTGTTTCCGAAAGGGATTAACTCCCTTTCAAGTTGGTATCTTTGGTTAAGGTGGTTTTTGGTGGGATGTTAAGTGTGAACCCTAGTCGAAGTAAAAGTGCACCAACAAAACATAATGTTAAATTTACCTCTATAATTAGGTGGCTCGTCCTAGGTTAAGAAGATGTTGGTACACCCTCTCTAATCCAAGCCCGCATATGGATATGAAACCATATCTAATCATGGTTGGTCCTCATCACCTAGCATGTCAAGCACATCGGCAATGATCCTCGCAAGAAAATATGGTTTCCCCCTCTTGGGCATCATCTGCCCCCACATGCACATACGCACATATGTCATCAATCTAGGAGAGATCTAGTCAAAAGATGGCCTAGTCACCGAAAATATCTCAAAAAATAGACAAAAAAACTTTGAACTAAAGGGGAAGTTCCCCCTCCCACCAATACACGCACAACATCAACTGAGATCATAACAAAACTGTCGTAAAAAAATAGAAGACTAACTAATGCATCTAGGTTCCTAGACTAAAGAATCAACATAATATAATAAAGGGCATCTAATGTGCTTCCAATTAGTGGTGTAATGGGAGATAGTCATCACCAACAAATAGAGGGACCTCACATCCTCTCGACCAAAAGAAGTAATGGAAAGCTGCCCACTGCTAACCTGAAACTCAGAAGGCTCGAGGATGTTGTGATCAACATAGATCTGAACATATACCATCTGAGTCGTTGCTACAGCTCCAACTAGAACATCAGGGAACTGAGGAAGTTCCTCACTTCTCCTACAGATCCCAGTGATAAAGTAAATGTTCTCCTCAGTGGGATGAAACCACTCATCGAGACCGCAACTCGAAAGGCCTCCCTATAATGATCCCAATGTGCAATCAATTGGGTCAGCAACGTATTGTTCCCCTTGAGTGATGTTTCCTCCTCATATATAAATTGAGGAGGCCAACAAATCTCAAGAGGTGTCTGGTCTGAGTCGGAATGGGATGAGGGTATAAATATCTCTCCCTCTCCCTGGCCTCCCACTCTCTGCAGAAGTTGTATCGATCTACCCATGCCTTGCGCTATTGTTGCACCTCATGGTGATCATGTTTTTGTTTCACATATAATATAAATCAATCTCATAAGCATACATATAAAATAATTATAAAAATATTAAATCTACCAAAATCAAATATTTAATTCTTTTCCAAAAAAAAACCAGTGGGCCGTAAATATTAGAAATGCACCGCTAGCGGTGCGCTTATATACTGGATGCATCGACAAGAAGTGCGCTACAATATCTATGCCACACCCCTGGTTATATATCAAAAATTTTAAAATAGATTTCGGTGGTGTGCCTAAATCTTATTAGTGCACCATTATTCAAACGCATTGAATTTAATAAAACAATAATTTATTTGAAATATATTCACAGTGCGCCTATTCCACATTAGCGCACTGTGAATCGGTGCCTTGGCGTAACATAGGAGCACAGATATTTGTGTGTTCATGGGTTTATAAGAGGTTCACTTATATACTAGAGGCACAAACAAGTAATGCGCTACAATATATACGTCGCACCATTGGTTATATATCAAAAAAATTTAATTGAATTGGATGGTGCACCTAAATATTATTAGTACACCGTTATTCAAATGCACCGAATTTAAAAAATAATAAATTATTTGAAAGATATTTACGGTGCGCCTATGCCATGTCAGTGCACCGTACACTGGTTCCTTGACATGACATAGGAGCACCATTAGTTTTGTGCTCGCAAGTTTATCAAAGGTGTCACCGGTGCACCTATGTCACGTAATTTCACCGTTGTCGGTGTGATGATGTGACATACGCACACCATATAAATGATTATGGGTTTTCTTGTACCAATACCAGTGCACTATACAATAAAAAGCACCGAAAGTCCAGTGCCCTTTATTTTACTAAACGCATCAGTGTCTGTGACAATTCAATGTTTTATGAGGTGTATCAATGGTGCGCTTATGCCACAACATTGCACCAATATCCAGTGCGCATGAGTGGCATAAGCGCATCATTAAGTGTTTATTATTTTTTATAAATGGTGTGATCAACGGTGTGTGTATTACCCTTAAGGGCACCAGAATGCTAGTGCTCTTAAATGTGTAATGCACTGGTGACCATCTATGGGTTTTAATTTTTTTTTTTGTGGAACGGTGTGTTCGAGTCAATCAGCTCGAACCGCTGATGGCCATAAAGCGGTGCGAGCCAAACTTCTCGAACGCACCACACAAAATTTTTAATTTTTTTTTAAATATGTGCATTTAAGGTTGAATTTTAAAAACTAAACCATTAAATATTTTTTCTGAAGTAACAAACATTTTTCTTGTTGAACAGCGCGTCGAGGAGCCATATTGGCGATGTATGGTAAATTTGAATTTTTCCAAAACAATTTGGAAAAAATAAAACAAACTGAACCCGCCAATAGAGGACAAGGGTGCATCCATGTGGACCACGGATGTCATGGAATCTAGGTGTGTGAAAGGAAGCAGTGGTGCAGAGGGGTTCAAACGCACTGAAGTGGGGTAAAACTGATTTCAGTCGCAGTAATTTTTTTTATTAAACCCTGCACCAGTACGCTTGACATTAGGACGCATCAGTGCAATCCGCAGTCAAGACCACCGGAATGAGCCGATGTTAAAATAAAATATTTCTTTTTAATTAAATAACAATTTATTTTTTTAATAAAATGCTTTCTAGTGTGTTTTGGTTATCAACCCACACCAGTGCGTACATATAATTTAGCGCACTAAGAATGGTTTTAAAATATTTTTTCGATTATAAAATTTTATTTTTATTTTTGTTTTCGATAAATGGAATGGAGGTGCATTATGGTCTTGTGAACGAACCGGTGCATTAAACTAAGGACACACCATTGTTAGACTATTGAGATATTTTTTTAAAGAAAATAGATTATTATGTTTCATAAAATAATGTTCGGTGTGTTAGGTTTTGATACAATGCACCAGGGTGGTTATCCTTAATGAATGCACTATGTTAGTTGTTTACTTAAATATTTTATTTTTTAAATAAAAGAGTATGTGGTGCGATGGTTTCTACTAAATGCACCGATGTAGGTGTATGTGATGGAACACACCGCTATTGTTATTTGGAAATTATTTTGTTTTGATAAATATGTTTTATGTTCATGGTGCGACAAATTAGGACACATCGGTGAACACTCTGGCGCGCTAAGGTTAAGAATGCACCGGTGCGATTATGTGGAAAGCATGCTGAAATAAAAACTTCCGCTAAAACCTCTGGTCGCTCGCCTCCGCTACTAACCTCCACTAGAAACAAATATTTGGGAGGAGCATACACTAAAACCTCCACTAAAGGTCATTTTCCTTGTAGTGAAATCTAAAGCATGGGGCTTCTTTGACAAAGCAAGCCAATCTCTTTGTGCCATTTGTAGTGTTGGTTATGTCCTATAATTGAATGATAACGTTAATTTTGAGGGGAATTCCTTTCCTGGAGAAGGGACCAACAACTTGGGAGAAATTACATCTCTTATTCTCCTCTTAAGAGTATCTCACAGCAAAGGAGTGTGTTCACTATAGTTTTTTGGTGACTCAAATATTTCAATAAGATGGATGGAAGGAGATAATTAGATTCAGAGATCAAGGATTTATAACTTGGCAATGCATTTGATAGTACCCTCTAATTCCTTTGACATGATATCCTTTCATCATATTTATAGGAAATTTAGTGGACATGTTGGCTCTCTCTCAAAAGCAAGTTTAACTAGTCCCCCTTCTACAGGTGATTGAAGATGAGATCATATTTGGGACTGTGGTATCAACCAATTCCTTCCCTTTTCAAATCGCTTAATTATGTTAATGGGTTCTCTCTTTGTTTTTTTTAAGGTTAAGTTCATTGTTATGTAAATAAATCTTAGGCTCTATATGTTATCGATTGATCACAGAGCTAAAATTGGTTATCATGTTAGACACTCTGTCAGCTGAAAAATCTTGTGGCCCTTTGATGGACCAATTTTGAGCATTTTTTGAAGAATGTATCACATTTCTACTTGAAATATAATATGATTTTATTCTAAAGAAAAAAAAGGTATGGACTCACTGAAGCAAATATGAATAAATCCTTGGGCTTCCTTTCCATCCAGATTAAGACCCCTAATGAAAAGGAGGCTCAATTATAGTAGCAGATGGATCATGTCCTTAGGGATATGAGGGCATGGAAATACAAGTCTCAATAAAATGTACTTAAGGAAACCACCTCTAATGATTTTTATGAAGAGATAAAATAATATCTCAAGAAGCATGAGCATAAATTGAAAGAAATGGAGAAGAAGTGGCACGAGGAACAAAAGAAAGTGGTAGTCCTAAAAGAGGAAAGAAACATGTACTAAAAAGTTACATATGAAGAGGGTATGGCCTAGGCCAGAATGATAAAATACTTGAAGTTTATTAAGGCTTAATTTGGGGTTATGTTGTTGAGAATCTTCCAAAGATAATTATTAAATATATATTAGTAACTAGGATAAATAGTAATTATTATGCCTAGTTAAATAATATATTAATAGGTATAATTCCTTAGGATCACAACTATTCATCGCAATCCATTCATTCAATGTTATTAAAGAAATCACATTCATTCATTACAATCATGACTATTCATATTAACATATAATATTTTGACCTTTGTGAATTACTTGGGTTTGTCCCTTATTTATAATTTAATGATGGCTTAGATCATAAGTACTGCTAGTTATACCACACATTCCAACTTGGGCATGAATTTCCCCGGACCCTTACGCACATGTTGTCCTACATTGATGAGATTATGGTTTTTAATTTTTATTATAATTGTTATTATTAGTATTTGATGAAGCAGTGTTGATGTGTTTTCCTTTATCATCATATTTCAAACCCATCATTGTGATTTTTCCTTTAAACGGCCTTTTGGTTTCCCCCATGGAAATGAGTATAGATGCTTTTAGAACTCCAAAGTTACCTCCATAGTTTTCCTTACACATCAAAGCTAATGTTAAGTGTGTATCTACATAGCCCATCCCATTTCATTGTCTCCCACTGTACCCCTCCTCTATAGTCTACAACCTTAAAAGGTATTTGTGATGCAGATGGCAGGAGGAAGGAATGAACACCACATATCATCATAGTTATGTAGTTCATGCTCCACATGTTACACTCACTCACTCTCTGTAGACAAGTGTGATAACAAAATCCACCTAGGTGGATTGATGATCTTAGGATGGGTGTCAACGTTAGTGGACAATACTATGTGAAGTAAGGCATTAATGAAATCATAATTAATAGTATTATCCTACAGTGTGCTTAGATACTTAGAGGATTTAGCTTGTGATATTGCAGCATAAGAATTACAATAGGAATTATCTATGTCTTAGGAATATGGTTAACATTGTGCAAAGTTATAACAGAGATATGATCTATCCCAAGAAGAATAGGAACCCATCAATGGAGATACTATAAATTCCTTGCCTAAAGTTGATAGCACTGCCCATTGGTATGCTACATATAAATTATGCACAAATCTATCAATTGAAATATAGCTGGAGAATAAGGCTTGGAGCTCTAGCATGGTGAATGTTGGTTTGTAATTGAGGCCTTCAAATGTCAAGAAGTAGTGCACTAGTGTGTGCAACAATGGGACTCAAAGCATTGAATAGTAATATTGGATAAAGTAGATAATGTGTAGGTTCCTTTGACAACACTTACCTTTAAGACAATGCTAAAGTTGGCAGAGCCTACTAAGGCATTTTGGATTCTAGAAGCAAATGTTTTCCTTGAAGAAAAAGTTGGAGGATTTGGCATTCATAACCAATCACATATAAATTTTAGAATATTTCTTCTCATTCTAGGCCCCAATTCTAGAAATTGAACATCTATATAGATCCACCAAATGTGGCGATGACTATTGTAGAAAAGTTGTACTAAAATAAGTAATAGCAACTTTTCCCTTTTTCTAGGCATGGCCCAAATGTTGAATTTTTGCTTGTTATTTTTGTCAAATTCAATGTTGCATCATGCATTCTTAATTATATAACATAAACAATTCCATTGGCTTAATCAAGCAAGATCACACAATGATCCATTCAATTCTCAAATATTTACATATTCTTTTGAATTTTCCACTTATGGCTACCATGTTCCATTGCACCAAAATAAGCAAGGTGATTTGCAGCCAAGGTGGTGAAGTAGTTGATGCAATGATTCTAGCTACATTAAGGTTAGAAAAAGTTTGAAAATATTTATTGATTATATCTTGTTAATTCAGTTTAGCTCAAAACAACTCACAATTGACCTAATGGAGACCCAAGTTTGATTCACTGCGGGGTT
This sequence comes from Larix kaempferi, assembly GCA_027924585.1. NCBI lineage: Eukaryota > Viridiplantae > Streptophyta > Pinopsida > Pinales > Pinaceae > Larix > Larix kaempferi. Next base: position 16,584,974 of record BSBM01000769.1, read on the forward strand.
GTGGTACTGCACGTACATAATATTTTGTAAATAGCTACGAAAAAATCATAATTTTGATGTACTTAGTTTAAATTAAATTACCATAATAGTACTGAATACCATAGGATTATTTACCAGATCTCAAAATCAATTACTATGGAGTTTGTTTTATAGGTGAAAATTGATGAAGTGGGTTTTATCTAGTCATGTTTTCCCTAGTGATTAATACAATATTGTTGTTGAATTGTGCATAATAAATTAGATTTTTAGTGTGATAGGTGTTCGATATGACTGATTTTAAAATTCAGTAACTATGTACCAAGTAATATGCTTAACAATTATCCACATTATAATATTAACTTATAAGGCTAAATCTATTAAGAGGTGGTCCTTGGTTTCAAATATATTCTAGATTTATTTGAGAATTTGACATGGGAAGTCATTTGTCTTGATTTCATTTAGTTAATTTATTTGGTTCCACTATAACACGATTGTAACATAGGTGGATGGACCTACCAACATGGCACCGGTTGTCCTAAAACAGAACATAGAGATTTCCATCAATATAGTTTAGGTTATCACATCAAAATCAAAGATGATTTTAAGAACCCCCCCTAGATTTATATGTATAATAATTGGGTGAATCTCCATGATACATAGGAAATGTTGAAGGCTATTTTATCAAGAATATAGTATGTACATATATAATCTTTTTGGCGATTTTTTTCATAAACTTATGTAATCCTATAAGGAGAATCTTTCATAAAATTATAAAATCTTGTAAAATCTTGGTGAATATTTTGTTGAATTATAAAACCTTGTAAAATATCGGCGAATCTTTCATTAAATTAAAAAAACTTGTAAAATCTTGATGAATCTTTCATTGAATTATAAAACCTTGGAATGTCTTGGTGAATCTTTCATAAAATTCCAAAATCTTGGAGAATATTCATTCAATTATATACTTTGTGTCTCTCTTGTAGTGCTTATGTGTTACTGAAATGGAAATGCTACTCAATAGATAATATATAATAGATACATATTCTAGTATTCATATAATATATAGTTTGCATGGATCACTATAATTAATACCTTATAACAACAATTTCACCCACCTTGCCCTTCCTTTAATTTTATTCTATCTAGATAAGTAGTTTAACATGATCATGTCGATATAAAAAATACTGAGGAGAATTAGTGTTTCACGTTAAAAAAATAGCCTAGATCATAACACATGCCAATGAGGCCTTCCAAAGATAAGATCAATTCTTCTAGGGAAATCATGATGATTATGATCCATGAAAAATGGCATACCCAGTAACCTACAAATTATTAACGATAAACTAGATTTTTAAACAATAAAATAACATTCCTCATGATCTCAAAATGAGATGAAATGGATTGTTACATTTATAACAAGGGTGTAGCCAAACGAACATAGATATGGTAAGTACAAGGATATATATGCTCATGTTCACAGTCCTCACTTCTTGGTTCTTTTTGTAGCTCGAGATCCCATCAATAACTTTGTCCTCTTCTTCCCTAAATTTTTTTTATCTTTTATAGCTACTTGCTTTGTTAAATTATACAGTGTAAAATACTGTATTTGTAACATTGTACTTAGCAATATCTTCCCTTTGTTAGTCATCTAGTAGGATTTTGAGTACAATCCACTAAAGCTACCCTAACGTTTAAAGATGATGAGAAAAATATAGTAATAGATGCATGAGTGCTCCATTTGTGTTCGGGGATGTTCTTACATTAGATCATTTAGAGGGGACAAATACCAATGAATTCATGTAGGTAGGTTATTGTTTGTTTATAGAGTGAGATGATGTGCATTTTATACCCAACCTATTCTCCTATGTACCCATTGTTTCTCTATTGTCACAATGCCTCACATTTCCAATCACCAATATGTGTTGGAAGAAATAGGGGATCAACTTGGTATCATCTAGAAGGTGTAAGGTCTCTTGTATATGAGAAATTGATTCTTAGATATAAAGTAAACATATTTGATCTGGAGATTAAAAAAAGGTAATAAGGGACCCTCATAAATTATAATAGAAATAATTATGTGTTGATTTGATCTCATAATATATGGGACACCTGAAGATAAATTGCTCCATTGTTAAAATCTTCTGTAAATGATACAACTAACTTTCCTAGGGTTCCACACATAACTTGTGGGAATATACCCTCTACTAGCCCAGTTTTATCTTGATGGTGCGTGACCAATGATGTGGAATGTATTCATGAATCCCCATTCCTCTTTAGTTGCTCAAAATTATATCTCAATTAGTTTATATTACAATGATGAACCCTTTGTTCATTAATGTTCTATAATAGGATATGTCTTCTTCTGTCATTGATAATAGTTGATCATTGCATTCATAATTTATTTGCTAATATGTTTCCATCCACTTGTTATCCCTTCTCTTTTGTTCTCACTTTTGATCTACCCTTTCTTGTAATAAGTTTCTTGGATTTTATTACATACATAGTGCACAATAACTAGCTAGTCTTTGACTCATTGGGCTAACACCATAGTATGCCCTACCTCCTTGTCCTCATTGTGTCCCTAATTCCAAGTTAATAACTTTACCCTCCTTTTCCATTATGATCACCTTCAATAACTGAGATTGTTTTTGTATCCAATGTAGACCATTTCACTTGTAGTAGTGTAGATCCCACTATCCTTTCTTTGTTGGCTATACTATGGGGACTCTAAGTACAATTTGTTTAAGATATACTAAAATATGAGGTCGAAAAGAAAAATATATAAACATATACTTGATTCATTAATTTGTATTAGAGGGTTCTCATGTTGAGACCAATTAGAGCAACCACGTTTATGTGTCTTCATTTTGAGTAGGTGGTTGTTTCTCGATAGAATCTCACTTAAAACACATTAAAATAGATAAATTTTGTCATTGAAAATAGCATGAGTATCATAAAAAAACTCTTCATTATCAGTTTGCAGTAAATGAATTCTCTATTACAACAATACAAAATCTTAATTACAAAATTTAAAATCCAACTAACCATATTCAATGTAAAATAATTTCACAACTTGTAGAACTTCAAAGTTTTGGACCTTCACAACTTGTGAAACTTCAAAGTTTTGGGCCTCAGGCATGTATGTTGATACTATCCAAGTATATCAAGTTATTTCTTATTTTGTTTTGGAATTTCATATTTGGCATTGATGCAATAAATTAGTTTTATTTCAATGTTCTACAATTCATATTTTTGGTTGGTTATATATCTATATATATATATATATATATATATATATATATATATATATATATATATATATATATATATATATAGAGAGAGAGAGAGAGAGAGAGAGAGAGAGAGAGAGAGAGAGAGAGAGAGATTATCGTCCCAATCCATCATCCCAAAAAACAATTGGGGGTTTTCTCTATCCATTCTAGCACTCACTCCCCAGCATTGGCGTTCTCTTTTTTGTGACAATCATTCCCTATCCCTATTATTCCTCATTCTGAAAACCAATGCATGATTGGTATGTTTCATGGATTTTATTGGAAAATTTGTTTCCAAAGTCAGACATGCTCATGTTATTTTGTGTTTTGGGAAACCATTTGCAAGTCCAATGCATGAATCAATCTTGATCAAATTAAACACATACTCAAGTTGCATTGTTTATGACATTTGTTGCACCATAAAAATCACATATATGTGCATTTACCAAGCATCTTTTTCGTATTTGCTCCTAAATTCCATATATACCAGCTTATATTTCATAAGACAACTCCAAAAAAATACTAAATGGATGAGCAACTATTGAGCCATGAATCAATATTCAAATACAATCCTTGAAAAGTGGATTACAATGTTTATTATTTTGGTCATTTGTTCATTGTGACTATGATAGTGTTTAACAAGGAAAATTATGTACATACTAATCTAAAGTATAGAAATATTAGATAACCTTATTAATTATTAAAATGTTAACTAGACAAATATTTGATAATATTTTTTAGAAATATTTAAAATTCTAAAGATTTCATATAGTTTCTAGATAAATTTGGTGATTTTTAAATAAAACATTTTGTAGATAATTTTGGTGTTTTTTAAATAAAAAATTATACCTATAGATTTTAGAAGAATAATTAGAAAAATTAATATCTAAAATTTTCCATCATATTTACCCCCTTATAATCAAGGATTAAAACAAATACTGCCATGCATTATATGAGTGCAACTTTCAATCAATAGTTTCGTATTTTATATACATTCACTGTAATAAGGATTTTTTGTATTGTCCTCCAAAAACAATGAAAGATTGCTTTTCCAAATGTTGGAGAATATATTTACATAACAATTAGACAATCCTAAAACTAAAAAATTTCTCACAAGTCATGCTAATCATCTTACTGGCATTTCTCATATTTATCGGTTGGTTGAAAATTTAAATACCCACAACTTGCTAGAGAAGTAAGTTAAGTAATTACATCTTCAACATCTCCCTCTACATGATCACCCTCATCAAGAGAACTGAAGTTAAGTAAATAGATCTTCATCATCTCCCTCTACATTATCACCATCACAAGATTGTTGAAATCGTGGGACGATGATCTTCATGATAAAATTCATTGGGAGCTCCAAGCTTAATTCCATACTTCATAATGACTATATGCTTGACACGACACCCATATGATAAACAAGTCATGCAGTGAGTATGCATTAGTCTGCAATTGTTGAATGAATTTTATTGCGCATGATTTGATTGGGATTAATTGTAACTAAGAATATAAAAATAAGTTACCAATAGAAAAAGTTAATTTTCTTCTGAGGTAATAGTTCAGAAAATACCATGTAAACATTAAAAAGCAATTGTACTTTCTCATAATGAGTCTGTCTTTGTTGAGCCATCCCCACTCATAACCTATTGGAGTAAGCTTCTATATGGTTAAGGAGCATAAGTGAGGACTACAACTATATTTAAGAATGATATACTTCTCAAAAGAGATGGTGGATTAATATATTCCATTGTTTTCCACTTCTTGTTGGGAGTTTGTTCACTTTAAGTATGCAACCATTTTTCAAGAGATAGGTCTAGTGTTTTCATTTGATGATTCCAAATCTTTATACTTATGGAAGGAGGAAGTATATATACAACTATTAATTAAACGCTTTTCGTTAATAAAAAAAGACACCAAATGATTCAATTTAGATTCTTATTGAAAGTTTATTACTATTTTAGTTTCTTTTAGGAAGCTGATGTAAATACCTTTGTACATATCCTCTATTTTATACTTTTGAACATAAAGATGCAATTACATTTGTACATAAACTCCTAGTGTATTGTGTTCTCTATTGTAATTAAATTTATGTAATTATAAGTACTTATAAAAAAATGTTCTCAATTTAATGTAAAAGGAAATAAATCACAATTTTGTATATAAAGAAAGTAGAATAAATATTTAGTAATCTTGCAAGTATTAGATAAACATGTCAATGCAAAATTATTTGGACACATGGTTTTGGTAATTTTTTCATTTTTAGTAGAGAAGTCAAAACAAAGTTCTATAAATTTAAACATATTAATATTAATTGAGCAAATAAACAAGAATTTAACAAAATTAACTGAAAACATATTATCAAATACACAATCATTAATAATTAACACTCTAATTAAAAAATACATCTTAATTTAATACAATAATTAACAATTAACAATTTGATTAAAAATATATATATCTTAGTTTAATACATATCTAAAGTAATTCAATAAAATTAAATATCTTAATTTTGTATACATAAAAGAGGATTCACTCTATATAACCACATATATAGTAACTGATTCGTCTAGTCATTTATATAACTATTCTCAACCATATCAATTAGTTTAATAATATTTGTAGTTTTTTACATAAATATATAAATTAAGGAAAATATTTATTTTAAATAATAATAAAAAAAACTATTCTTAATTTTAATAATATTTAATGTTGTTTACATAAATATATAGATCACGGACATGGGAGAATGGCGAATTTCCTAGGGTTTTCTGTCGTTTTTGCAGAAATTTTCGATTTTGATGGTTGATTGGGTGAATGGTGTGGCCTATAACGACTTGGAGTCAAGCCGTCTTGGCCTAGTACCAACCAAGGTAAAAAAAAGTGGGAATTCCTCGATGGTTGTAGGCTACACTTTCTCTCTTTAACCGGATCTTTCGAAATTTCTGCAAACCAAAATTATCTCTTCTCTCGGTTGTGATTATTGGTTGATGGGTTTGCCCTAGTTTTGTGGGTCTCTACAACACTTGGATTTTTTGAGCTGAAGTTGGCATCGATTTGTTTTTCCATTTTTGTCAAAAAACTATAGGCTTTTGGTTTTTTTGGGTCCTACCGACAGGTGTCGGTTCTCTGATGACCTGCTGAGGAACCCTTTGAGATTTTTTACCTATGGAAAAGTCGGATCATTACCAAACCCTGTCGCCATTTTCTTCACAGTCCAATTTGGGGGTTTCGAGTGGACCTGCGGAGGGTCTGGCTGTCCCTCGTCGGAAGCTATGGGGACAGCGGGCTAAAAACAAAAGACTATTGAAAACCTTCAAGGCTAGGGCTGAAATCGAGAGGTTTGATATTGACGAAGATTTCAGTCTGGAAAAAATTAGGGCTTTCTCGGAACGAGCATTGGTGGGCAGGTTGGAATTTGCCAAAGGTAACAAGCAGGAATTGGCAGAGTGGGTTACTAAATTCTGGGTGCCACTCACCGGCATGGCCCCTCGAATCAACCTGCTCATGAATCGTTGGTTATTATTCACGTTTGCTGAGACGGCTCACCTTGAGATGGTCCTTTCCCGGTTCTGGGAATTCAAGCAAGGATCTCTTTTTCTAAAACGATGGCACATTCATTTCAATCCTCTGCATGAATTTCAGCCGATTCGACATTTATGGATGATGGTACCTGGTATACCCATCGAACTCTGGTCTGAGGAGATTTTCAGGGGTCTTGCAAATAGGGTTGGTAAATTTGTTCGTGTTGACAAACAGAACTTGCATGGGATGGATCGCAGATTTGCCAAAATCATGGTCGAAATTGATACGAGGAATGGACTCCCAGCTGAAATAGAAATAGCTTGGGGTTCGAGAATTTGGAAGCAGGTTCTTGATTATTACAAAATCCCCTTCAGGTGCTTCTTCTGCAAGGAGGTTGGGCATGTTCGTGCTGCTTGTCCACAGAATTCTCATTTTTCCTCTGCTGCTGGTGAGCCACATACTCCAACAAATCTCTCGGGTAAGTCTCTCTGCAAAACTCCTATTAATTTCCCCGACTTGACCCCGGATGATTTAAAATTTTTAGAAAATTCGGAAAAAAAATTATCCCACCGTATTGCAACTGGTGATATCCAAATGAGACACGATCTAGTTTCTGGGCTCCCTGTTTGTAATAACAAACCAAATATTTCTCAGAATATTGTTGGTCGCAGGCTTTTTGACAATTTGAATCCAAAACCCTTGGATGTCCCCACTGTTCCAGCTGAGGAATTTCCCTCTAACCCTACCTCAGTTTTGCCAACTAATCATTGTCATGTTGACCCCGTGCCGGATAATTTTGATTCCTTAGAGCAAGGGTTGGTTTCTGATTTGGTTAACCCTACCTCGTCTACATTTGATTTAAGCAGAAACATTAACCAACCCCCGAGTGACCAGTTGAATATCAATGGCTCTGATGCTGTTTTATCTGGGACCGATAGGGACATTCTAATCGAAAGTGGTTACTGTCTGACTTCAAAAGATGAAGAATTCCCACCTCTGCCCACTTACTCTAAACATCCAGGGAATGATTCCATGGCCCAGCCAGTTCAAAATTTAAAATACCAGAATGTTACTATTAGAAGAGGAAAGAAAAAAAAGACCTGGAACAAATGGGACCAGCTTCCTATGGATTCATACACCCCAATCTCTCAGAGATTAGAGGAGGTTGATAGGACTATTTCAAATGAACCCTTGGGGCTTAGAGCACAGACCCCCTCCTCTTCTGGTCTTTAATGTCTTGTTTATCACTTAATGTTCGTGGATTGGTTAAAGCGTCCAGGGCGCAGGCTTTAACCAATCTTCTCAAGACTACTGTCCCTAACTTAATTTTAATTCAAGAGACCATGTGTGATGCAGAGATCGCCATACAAAACCTCTGCAAAATCCTGCCTTTGTGGGAAGTTACTGCTATCAATTCTTGTGGACTTTCTGGGGGTCTTGCGGTGGCTTGGGACCCTAATATCTTTACCTTCAGACCGTTTTCAACTCCCTGGGGAATACTTCTTAAAGGTTCTTTTTGCAGCAATAAGCAGACTATCTCGATTCTGAACTGTTATGCCCCATACAAGTTGAGATTACCTTTCTGGAACTCCCTAAAAGAATCTGGACTTCTAAACTGCAATGACCTGATCATTGCAGGTGATCTGAACTTTACTTGTCATGTTTCGGAACTATGGGGACCCAACGCCAGAATTGATGATTTAGCAAGCTTCTTTATTCAATTTATGGAAGACTCAGATCTAGTTGATGTCCAGCCACACATCCTGACTCCAACGTGGACTAACGGGAGATTTGGCACAGATGGTGTGCACAAAAGATTAGACAGATTTCTGGTTAAATCGACTCTGCTGGGCAATTTTCAGAAGTATAGATCGTGGGTTTGTGAACATAAATTTTCGGATCATTGGCCGGTTATCCTACAACTCGATGATCTGAAAATTAAACAAGGGCTTCCTTTCAAATTTAATTCATCTTGGCTTGAGGATGCAGAGTTTTGCAAAATGGTAAGGAACTTTTGGATTAGTGCTTCTGTCTCGGAAAACAACCCTATTCAGACTTTTTGTTCTAAGTTAAAAATATTGAAAGAGGAGGTCACCAGATGGATCAAAGCTAGAAAAGAAGCTGATAGAGAGGAGTTATTACAACTTGAAAATAAACTTCAGGAGTCTATTTCTGCAAACATTAGAGGTTCTCTTCTAAGGGAGGACTTTGAGGTGATGAATTTGATAGAAAGGAAAAAAGAGGAGATTCTATTACAAGCAGAGAAAGAATGGAGGCTAAAAAGCCGCGCCATTTGGATTACATCTGGTGATAAAAATACAAAAATTTTCCATACGTATGCTTCGGCAAGAAGGAACTCCAAGATCATCTGGGATATTGTGGATGACGGGGGACACTTGTGCTCAGGGCTTGAGAATATAAAATCTGTTGCTACTGCATATTTTGGACAAAATTTTGCAGACTCAGGTGAATGTAATCTAGAGGAGCAGATCAAAGTTGCTACATTATACCCACGTTTCTTTTCTGATCAAGAAGCTGACAGTTTACTGGATGAAGTAACATTGGAGGAAGTTGAACAAACCCTAAAATATTTTGCAAGAGATAAAAGCCCTGGGCCTGATGGGTGGCCAGTAGAGCTGTACTTGCACTTTTTTGACTTAATGGGTAATGAACTTAAGGATCTGGTGAACTACTCCAAACTCAATGGGTTTGTCTCTGGAGGTCTTAATTCCACCTTCATCTCACTCATCCCTAAAAAGGATAAACCCTGTACTTTTAGTGATTACAGACCGATTGCACTGTGCAATTTACTGTATAAACTCATCTCCAAAATTATTGCAGACAGACTCAAAGACGTTCTCTCCAGGCACATATCCAAGGAGCAATTTGGTTTTTTGTCTGGAAGACAAATTCATGATGCCATAGGCATATCTCAAGAGCTACTACACAGTATAAAGATCTATAAGAAAAAGGCTCTACTACTTAAAATGGACTTAGAAAAAGCATATGACAGGGTTAGTTGGTCATTTCTCAGAATGATACTTATTAAAATTGGGTTGCCGCCAGCAATCATTAAATGGATCATGGCCTGTATCTCAACTGTGAGTATATCAGTTTTGGTCAATGGTAGTCCTTCTGCTTTCTTCCGATGTTCAAGGGGTATTAGACAAGGGTGTCCATTGTCACCTATCTTATTTTCCTTGGTTATGGATGGGTTCAGTAGACTGATCAAACAAGCTTTTATTAGAAGACAGATAAAAGGCATTAAATTAGCAAAGGATTTTGTGATTTCACATATCTTATTTGCTGATGATGTGATGGTAGCTGGCGAAGATTCTATTGAAGAATGGATCACTTTTAATGGCCTCTTTCAGACTTTCTGTGGTGCTACAGGAATGAAAATCAGTCAAAGAAAATCTAATTTCTATCATATGTCTCCAGATGCAGCAAATATAAAGGACATTTTATTGCTCATGCCATTTAAGTGTCATAATTTAGAAATTGGGCTTAAATACCTGGGCTTTTACCTTAAGCCAAACAATTACTTGTGTAAATACTGGTATTGGTTGTTAAGAAAGATTGAAAATAGAATCAATCACTGGTCTTACCGGCTACTATCCATAGGTGGGAATCTCGTCTTATTAAAATCAGTGCTCTCCAGTATACCGGTTTACTGGTTTACTCTTCTTGAAGTTCTAGCTACCATTCTCAGGTATATAAAAAGCCTTTTCTTCAACTTTTTATGGTTTGGGTCTGCGCATGGTGATAAGACTCCAATGATTGCTGCTGATGTTATTTCGAGACCTTTCAAATTCGGAGGATGGGGAATATTAGATTTGGGCTCTTTTAATATAGCACTCAGACTCAAAAGTCTCTGGCGTTGTCTTATGGGAAACAATCTTTGGTCCACCCTTATTGCCTACAAATATATAAAACAGGATTTCTTCAGCTGGATAAGGAGCCCAAAAACTGTTAGCTGGAACTTCTCTCCAATTTGGCGAGGCTTCATGAAGATCATACATTGGATCAAAGACGATCTTATTTGGCAGGTAGGGAATGGAGAAAGGATTCGCATAGGAATTGATCCTATCATAGGATTGGAAGACGATTTCACTCTATCACAGCCTATTATCCAATATCTTCAGGTTCTGGGAATGAATACACTGGATAAAATTCATCTGCAACATCATGATTTAGCAGTTGGTAATTTATGGATGTCTGCTAGGAACATTGCTCTCACTGGTTACCTTGCTCGAACCTGGGAGGATTATTTATCTAAACTCAATGCATCAGGTATCAGAATAAGACAGGAACCAGATAAGCTTCTTTGGAAAGGCAACCCAGCAAATGGAATGGTAACGGCTCGCACAGCTTATCATAGGATTGTTCAGAATAGGCTCATTTATCCACAAGACTGGTGGTACAAACGCCTTTGGCTCTGGTCTATACCACTCAAACTCAAATGCTTCTGCTGGATGTTATTGCAAAACAAACTTAAGACATGGGATAACCTTCGAAATCGTGGCTGGAATGGTCCAGGCATCTGCACACTATGTAAGAATGATGAAGAAAACAAACAACATTTATTTGTTAAGTGCAGATTTGCAAAGATGACATGGGCGGTGATCATTTCACATTTTTCAATACACCAAACGTGGGATGTTGGAGACTTTAATCATTGCCTACTTAACTGGTATAGGAATTGTAAGAAGCACTTCTACATTGCTATCTGCATTTCCTGGGCCATTTGGTTCTCCCGTAATAGTGAACTATTTCAAAATGTCAATATCAATCCTACACAGTGTAGCTTGATCGCACTAAATATGTTTGCAAATTGTAAAGATGATTTCACTAAATTAAGAACTGACAGGATCAGTACTTTCAGTTTCAAGGTTGATCAGACCACTATCTTTTTTGATGGTGCATATCAATCAGGGTTATGCGCTATTGGAGGAGTGATATATTTGAATGAGGCACATCACTTTACTTTTAAACTCAATTGTGGTACAGGCACAAATATGAAAGCAGAACTGATTGCTCTTTGGTGTATGCTTAAAGTGGCTAATATTTTCGGCCTGGTCAACATTAAGATTTTTGGAGATTCCAAAGTTACAATTAAATGGGCAGCGGGTGACTTCCAGCTCAATGTTCTTAACTTAAGACACTGGGCACTCCGGGCACAATCTGAATTGGCTAAGCTTCAAGGTGTTCAACTGGAGCACATCTATCGTGAGCAGAATACTCTTGCTGATAAATTATCCAAACAAGCGTTATCAGGTTATGAAGGACAACTATTTTGGGAGGAATGGGTTGAGCACAACCTACAGGATGAAGGCACCATTTACTTTTTTGATTAGCTTCTGAAATCTGCTGACACTGTACCTGATTTGAAAGACTGTGATATTTTGTTTTTTGTTTAAGTTTGTATAAATTGTCATTAGGTGATATAGCTGGTATGAGACTCATCTCTTGCTCATGGTATATGATAAACAGTGTGGTTTGACCGATTCTGTTTGACGAATCTGGGTCCTTATTGTACTATTTGATTCAACTTCTTTGAATATCAATAGTAGATTTTTTTCGCTGGAAAAAAAATATATAGATCACGGAAAATATTCATTCACGTAGCATTTAAATTATCGTGCATGTAAAAGGGCAAAGCTCATTAATTATTAGTGATAAATATTTCTGGAAAACAAATTAATATTATTTAATCTAATTCCAATTTCCAATAAAAAATTGTTCATTAGAAAAGTGGTAATCTAAACTATTGTTTTTAATCAATAGTTTCATATTTTATACAAACGCAGTTCAGAACAGATTTTTCTGATAGTTCAAGTGATGTCCACTAGCTTGACTCTTTCGCGTGGCATGTATGATTGGTTTGGATAATTTGGAAGAAAATATTATTATTTTTACATTAAAATTAATATTATTTAAAAATATTAGTATATATAAAATTTATATTAATGGCATAACCAACCACAAGAATCATTGTCTTACCGTTTAGTGTAACAACAAATAAAAAATTATAACTTATAAAATAATGTTATAAATCTCTTCAAAGACATGACTATGGATTTTTTGTATTTTCTGTTTTCAATGGACTGCAAAGAAGAATCCCAGTTCACACCAAATAGGGAGGGAGAAAATCACTACAAGAAATCCCTAATCCAATAAAACTGGGGCTAATGGAAGGCTGTAATTCAAATTCCATGGGCGAAAATTGTTCTTGTTATGCCCACTCCAATAAAATCGAGGCTAAGGGAAGGGCGTAATTCAAATTCCATGGGCGAAAACCATTTTTTGTTGTTCCCCCTCGTAAATTCTTATACACATAATATTTTTTAAAATAAATTCATGGCGAATAAAAATAATAGTAATAAAGTATTACTAAACAAAATATCCGTTCAATCAAAATTTGAAACTCTTTAAATTTCGTCCATGGGTGAAATTTTGCCTCCAAAATTTTCTTTGTCCACCATGGTCAATGAACTAAGGTCAACCAAAATTAACCAAAGTCATCAATAGTCAAAAGAATTCAACCATGGTCAACCACATTCAACCATAGTCAACCAATCATGGGATTATAATCAAACTATTTATTTTGAAGTCAACCCTTGTGTCACCCACAATTAAGCCAACAAGTCAACCCTACTCAACGACAAGGTATTAAAATCAACCGTGTTCAATTATATTCAACCATGCTACAACATAGGCAGCCATAGTCAACCATAATAAATTTTCCAACGAGAGTCAACCATAATAAAATAGAGACACCCATAGTCCACCGTGGTTAACCACTATCAATCACAGTCAACCATAGTCAACCTTTGTCGAACATGGTCAAGTGAATTCAAACGTCAAACAAGGTCAACCAATAGTCACGTATTGCCAAAAAAAGTCAACCTTAATCAACCATAGTCAACCATGGTGGACCATAGTCAATTATTCAACCATAGTCAAAAGTTAGACAAGATCAACCTATTAGGGTTAACCTTGAATCGGGAATGAGTCAAATGGTTTAGATCTCAGTACATTTTTTGGGGCTCATGGTATTTGGTGATCAATAGTATTTGGTGGCCAATGGTATTTGGTGTTCCATGGTATTTGGTGGCCCATGGTATTGCATGTAATGATTCTTATAAAGGGATTGGCATAATCCATTGTAATGTGGCTTGCAAGTGAGTGGTGGCTAGCTCACTTGGCGCGGCTCAACCGGTTTAGGTCAAGGGAGATAATAGATCTATTATGGTGTTTTTTCCCGGTTTGGGTTTTCCACGTAAATATTGTGTGTCTATTGTTATGTGGTTTCTTGGATTATCTTATATTACTCCTCTCTCATATTTATTAATGCTCTTAAATCCTTAATAAGTGGTGTTAGAGCGCAAGGTTGGAGATCCTTGATGCCATATCCTTGTATCTAAATTAAAATTGTATGGGGTGCATGTTCGGTGGTACCCGACACCCTAGTGGTATTGTTTTGGTCCTTATGAAACTTAGTTGTAGGTAAGTTTTGATTTCCTCGTGTACTAGAAGCACAGCAAAAAGAGGTATCCCTCTTAATATGCGCAAAGAAGGGATATTGCATCAAGTGTGGAATGAACCACTATGTAGGTACGAGGGTGGAAGGTGTACTTGTAGCCTAGCTTGATGTGGATCAGAGATGTTGAATCTTCGATTGCAGGAGCAATGTGAGATGGTTTAATCTCAATTTTGGGACCAAGATCGATGAATCATGTATGTGAAGAGAATTCCTATAGAACTAGTGGTTACAGTAGACGAAGACCCATGTAATCCAGTAGATGATTCTTTTTATATGGATGTCAATGAGAAGGAGGCATGATAGATGATGAACATGGAAAAGCGAGAGGATGTAGCAACAGATGGTGATGGTGCAGTCACCATGATACAAATGAATTTTTTTTATTATAATGGAGTTGAAAAATTGTAATTGCATGTAAATAGCATACTACTATAAGACCTGGTTAGGCATGCGTGCCCCTAGTAACCCACTGGTAAAGTCTAGGTAGACCTAGGTGATAGGGGGTCATCCCCGATAACTCACCAGTAAAGTCATGCAGACTAAGTGATAGCGGGGGGCATGTGGAAATTTCTCAGTTAAAAACTTTAAGGGGAGTTGGTGATTTACTCCAAGTCAAGTTTAAAGGGGGGATTGTTATGGTTAACCTTGACTCGGGAATGATTCAAATGGTTTAGGTCTTAGCACGTGTTTTTGGGCACATGGTATTTGGTGTTCCATAGTATTTGGTGGTCAATGATATTTGGTGGCCCACGGTATTGGCCTATAGTATTGAATGTAATGAATCCTATAAATGGCTTGGCATACTCCATTGCAGTGTGGCCTACAGGTGAGCGGTGGCGAGATCACTTGGCCGAGCTTGACCGGTTTAGATCAAGGGAGATAATAGATCTATTATGGTGTTTTTCCCGGGATTGGGTTTTCCATGTAAACATTGTGTGTTTATTGCTATGTGGTTGCTTGGATTATCTTGTATTATTTCTCTCTCATCTTTATTAATGCTCTTAAATCCTTAACACAAGCAATAGTCAATAACAACCAAACAAAGTCACCCATAGCCAACCATAGTCAACCATGACCTTCCATGGTCATCCATAGCCAACCAAAGTCAATTATGCCCAACCAAGGTCAGCCATAGTCGACGACGACCGACCATAGCCAACCATAATCAACCATAGTCAACCATAGTCAATCTTAGTCAACCATAGTCGACAATAGTAAAGTATTCAACCAAAGTCAATCATAGTCAACTATGGCCAACCATAGTCAACCAATGTCAAGCAAATTCAACCAAAGAAAACCAAAGTCAACCATAGTCGACCATTGTCAACCATGGTCAACCAATAGTCAATTATGGTCAAACAGAGTCAACCATACTCTAAAAAATTCAATTGTGGTCAACCATGTTCAAACAATTCTTAAGCATGGCCATATAGCAACCATAGTAAACCATGTCAAACATTGCCAAACATGGTCAACCATGGTCAGTTATGGCCAATAAATATTTTTATATAATATTAACATATATGGGCAGGCGCATGAAGATGGTACCCATTTTCGTTGCAATGGGGGCACACTAGCGGAAAATAAAAATGGCGCGTATGCACCTATGGTAGCGCGCACGCGCCGCTAGGTTCGGTACCGAACCGAGGCGCTTGCACGAGGCTAGTGCATGCGCGTGACTAGCACATGCACGCAATGGTGGCGTGCACATGCCTCTATTAAAAATAAAAATAAAAAACATAACACAATTGCCACATTTCTCCATTTGGTCGAGCGCGTCCTCCTCCTCCGTGTTCGCGTCGATTCAACCACCAAAGGAGGCCAAATCGACTCCAAAACCACCCAACAACACCCACAAACTCATCAACACTTCGATTAATAGGTAAATATCATGTTTTTTTTCATTTTATTCATTATTTGTGTCAATTTTTTTTTTTTTTTATTTAATTGTAAATAATTCCCAAATTTTGAAAACAATGAACCAATTTTCTATTGCAGATTGTAAACTAAGACAATGAGTGAACAAGATGTTAACCTCGAGTCCAGTGGAACACAAGAAAACCCAAACCTTGGACCCAATGCTGAAGAAAACTGTAAACACAATCCAAATGTCGAACAAAACCAAAACCCCCAACCCAATTTTGAACAAGATGACCTTAACCATTATGTAAATGAAATGTGAGTGCACACTTGCGAACTTAGAAACTCGAGGGAACCATCTCAATTGTCTCTTGCCATGTCAATTGAGAACTCAATTGACTCCCTCATCCATGCACTCTAGCAATTGACCGACATGACTCAATTTAGAGCTAGGATGCGGGAGTACTATTCCACGGGCATCTCCAAGGAAGCAATAAAAGATTTGAACATTACAAAAGCCCAATTATATAGTATGTTCACCGATCCAAAAACAAACCAACCACCAAACATTACAAAGCCATGTGTCTGCATGGATTGGTGTCATTACGAACCGTGGAGGGACAGTTGGATGCGGAGGTGGTTCATGGTGTACGATAAACCTCCCTGCAATAATAGGGAGGTTCCACAGTACTTCCTTCGCCAACTATGGGCTGAGTTTTGCCTCAGTTTACATGTCAACTATTTTGACATAACCGAGTTCCATGGTGTTGGGCGTGGCTCTGTCCAAGATCGACCTGCTGCCAGGAGGAACCCACTGAGAGGGCCACCAGCTTCGATGCGTGATCCCAATCCCTCTCCCCAGCCACCTTAGTTGCCCCACAAGCTTGATCAGATCAAGCTGGCAATGAGGAATTTTGCTCGTGGACTCCTCAAACACATCTCCTTTGTAGCAGCGACTACAGTGGAGAGGTCGGGTGACCTTGATAGAGATCCAAGTGTAGGGCCTTCATGACAAGGCCAGGATAGACCCATGACCAATGGTAGCCATGCTGGGCATTCCAGTTCGACGGGGACAATGCCACATCTTTGTCCCCATTGCGGGCACACTTTCCCTGGCCCAATCGAGGCCTGTTATATGGATCAGGTCAGCAATTTTTTTAATGTGTTTTCAATCATCACTTGATAACTTGTAAAGTATTTTTGTTTGACTTAAACTATTATTTCAATGTACAGTTATTCAGAGCTGATACACCAAGATGGGAGAATGTAGGATCTCCCAACCTGGATGTAGTAATGGCAGTTGCAACTGAAATTGCAGCACCCCACATGGAGGTATTTTCAGTACCTGACACAATATTATTATTACTTATGTCATTTATATTACTCAAGTATTTATATTTATGGCATACACGTTGATAGTTCGTACAATGTTTTTGAATATCTTGATTTCCTAGATAATGACTTGTTTAACATGTCCATAACATGCATGCATTTTGTTTTCCACAGGTGTTCCGTGACTACAGAGATCAACCACCCCAGCCAGGGATTGGCACATCACCATATACATAGGTACAATGTGTATTTATAAGCATGCTTTTAATTTGATTTCTTACGACTTACTATGGTTTAATTTATTGTTTGTTTACTAAATTATGATATTACAAATGTATACGTAGGTTCCACCAGCAGCTGCATCTCCCCATTTTAGTCCTATGTATCCACCCTCTCCCATGAGTCCCCTCCCTCGCTTCCATCTAGACCCCTCCCTACATCCAACCCCTACCTTCCATCCAGCCCCCCCTCTCCGGCCATACTCCCCCCTCCATCCATCCTCCCCCACTCACCCCCCCCCCCATGTCCATACATCCTCCTGAATTTATCCACACCCCCATGTCTATCCATCCTCCCCCATTCATCCATGCCCCCCCTTCCTTCTACCTTCCCCTCTTCGTCCACAACCTCCCATTTGTCCATCCTCCTCCCTCCATGCAGGACTTCCCTCCCATGCACCATCCCTCAACATCCCCCATATCCCTTTTTGTTCGATACCCTCTATCCTACAACAAGCAGGGGTTCATCGTCCACATGGTCCTCCTCCACCCCATACCACCATGTCTTCTCCCACCATATCATCCCCACTTCCCGCCATTATTGTGGCATCTACTCTTCCAACATCCTCATCAGTATCTCCAATGGTTGCACCTGTAGTGGCCGCCACTACATCTGTGCCCCCCCCCCCCCCATCACTGCATCAGAGCTAGTTTTCCGCCCATCTGCTCCACCTACTAGCCCAGAAGCCCAGCCATGTCCATCGTCGGAGGTGTTCACGGTGAGAATCAAGATAATTTATGAAAATATTTTAATGCATTGACAAAAATTAATTTAAGCAATTATGACTTTTCAATGAAATGATTGTTGTAAATGTTGTAGGATGGAATAGCTGAGAGGCTCCGCAGATCTAGGACACTTGTCCAACGTTTCCCACTCATGTCAGAGGTGATTTATTTAAGATTCGAATTCTACATTTGTTTTATAAATGTGGTAAATGTTACAAATGCTTGAAAATGATGGTATCTTATATCATTTTTTCCAGAGCCTGAAGAGACGGTCTAGTCCTAGATGGAGCAAGACCCGAGGCACCAGTAGCTCAAGGAGTAGGAAGATCGACTTTGGATTTGCGCCTCGGAGTGATGGCGGTGGTCACAATGCTTGACACACCATGTGTTATGTACATTAGCCACAATGTGGAACTTTTGTGCACCAGTTTTGATGTACTTTGTATCTACGGCACGAGTTGCCATGTATTTTGTATCTACAGCATAAGTTGTCGCATTTTTTGTAGGGCATGAGTTGCCATTGTACGTACATTGGGAACCATGTTCCACTATTCACCAGAAATTGTATATGTTTGGATGAGTTTTGTAGCCTCGATGTACATGTATTTTCAGTTATGTGATTTATATATCTCGTTGTCTAATGTGGTTGTCTCATGTTGTGTGTATCATGATGTGATGTTGTGTAAATTTGGGTTTTACCTAGATCTTAGAAGAAAAGTTGGATATCATAGTTCATCTTGGTTTATCTTTCCACATGTAAAAGCTTCTAATGGTATCTATGTTAAAAAAACATTGTAAACATAGGCTAACTCAAACAAAATCATGTGTGAGAATTAATCTAAAAACAAACGGAATAGATGGATGGACAAATCACACCTCATGGCACATAAGATATATATTGGGAACTTGAGTACTAGGAAAAAAATACTTAAAAATAGAAAATGTCCATTGTCGTCAAAAGGTTAAAATGAGATCCAACATGATTTTTAATAGCTCTACATAACGAGATCCAAAATGTCCATACTCTACATAATGAAATGTCATCACTAGTATTTATTTTGACCATTTTGTCCACTTAAGATCATGCAACAAATTAATAACCAAGTTATGGAATCATTTCTTAATCAATTGTCACCATACAAATAGGACAACCTTGAGCATGATGTATAGCGAGCTCATTAATTCTCACTCACAGATATAGCCACCTTTGATTTGATGACCATCACATCCACTACCATTTACAATTAGGACTCCCTTAATTTATCATTATGTGATAGCAATCTAATTTTATGTAGACACGTTGACTTAAACACATGTATAGTTGACATTACAATAAATGACTACTATGAGATGTATTTTTGAGGCTATATCCACCTCAACACACCAACTTGTTACCCCAATACCCCAAATGTTGTCGAATTTTGTCTGGAAGGGATAGAGGGGTATTAGGACATCATAATCCATCTATTGGACACTCGGACACTTGTTAAAGACATTTAGGACAAGTGCATTACATCAATGGATTCACAAATACACCCTCATCAAGTTGCATGCATCCATTAGTGCACCATCAACACTAGAACATGTAAGCATTACTACATGTTGGAGTAAGCTTTACTAATGTTATGATAATATTAGGTTTTCCATCCATTGAGAAGGTTGCCATAGGTGTGCATATCCACCATATAAAAATCTTCATGGTACAACCAATTTCAAACCATTACGTTTCTAAATTAGGTATCCGGTGCTAGGTACAATGGTTTTCTTGTTGTATGCACCCTTGCTATATAGATGAGAAACTATGCATATATGTGTATAGTGATTTGGATTCAAATGTATGCACATGAATATATATGTACAATGAAAATGATTTAATCTTTACATGTATTATAATTTAGGGCTAGATCTTAGGCTACATAATAGGGTTTCATTGTGATTAGAATAGAAACTAGGGTTTACGCTACCAACTAGGGGTTTTAGGCTAGGCTCTCGTATTTCTAGGCTAGGATCCAAGCTCTAGGTTCACCATATTAATGTTTAATTCCACTATCATGACATCATTCTCACCAATACCATGCCCACTACTACAATCACCATCAAGCCTCTCAATCCCACTTTGAACATTTCCCATACTTCCAAGTTAAAATTGATAGGTCTTGTTGCTAAAAGATTTTCACTTATCTATTCACATAGACAAATCCACTCCTGTGAAAGATTTGTAGTAGCTTGGTATGTGCAAGTTCACATGCAATAATACTTGAGAGATCATTTTACCTCATGATCCATGGAAGATTCATTGGAGTCATATGAACTTCATTGTCATCACCCCAACCATGGTCAAGATGCCAAGATCCCTCCTTAGTAGACAAAACCTCATGTCAGCACCCATACCACACTCAAAGATAAAAAATTCTTTGAAAGGGCATGTTTGGGGGTTGAGGGAATCTTGATTTTTTTATAATCACACATGAGAGGTTCTTAGATTCAAATACATTGGATATAAATAAATTCCCCAACGCCTTCATCATCTTCATCATCATCTTCATCACCATCGCCATCATCATCAACGCCTTCATCATCATCGCCATCTTCATCATCATCACCATTACCATGACCACGAACTTCACCACCATCACCATCATCATCAACGTCACCATCTTCATCATCATCACCATATCCATCTTTTCGATGAGAGATGGAACCATCACCATCACCATCACCATCAACCTCACGACCATCACCATCATCATCACCATCACCATCTTCATCATCATCACCATCTTCATCATCATCACCATCTCCATATTTTGGATGCAAGATGGAACCATCACCATCTCCATCATCACCATCACCATCACCATCAACCTCACCACCATCACCATCATCATCAATGTCACCATCTTCATCATCATCACCATCTTCATCATCATCACCATCTCCATATTTTGGATGCAAGACGGAACCATCACCATCACCATCACCATCAACCTCACCACCATCACCATCACCATCACCATCTTCATCATCGTCACCATATTCATCATCATCACCATCTCCATCTTTTGGATGCGAGACGGAACCATCACCATCTCCATCATCACGATCACCATGACCATCAACCTCACCACCATCACCATCATCATCAACGTCACCATCTTCATCATCATCACCATCTTCATCATCATCACCATCTCCATATTTTGGATGCAAGATGGAACCATCACCATATTCATCATCGCCATCACCATCACCATCAACCTCACCACCATCACCATCATCATCACCGTCACCATCTTCATCATCATCACCATCTCCATCTTTTGGATGTGAGACGGAACCATCACCATCTCCATCATCACCATCAACCTCACGACCATCACCATCATCATCACCATCTTCATCATCATGGTCATTTGTAGGTCCCTCATCATTGTGTCCATCATCATCACCATCTTCATCATCATTTTCATCATCTTCATCACCATCACCATGACCATCAACTTCACCACCATCACCATCATCATCAACGTCACCATCTTCATCATCATTACCATCTTCATCATCATCACCATCTCCATCTTTTGGATGCGAGACGGAACCATCACCATCTTCATCATCACCATGACCATCAACTTCACCACCATCATCATCATCATCAACATCACCATCTTCATCATCATCACCATCTTCATCACCATCACCATCTCCATCTTTTGGATGCGAGACGGAACCATCACCATCTTCATCATCACCATCACCATCTCCATCATCATCACCATCTTCATCATCATCATCACCATATTCATCATCACTGTCATATGTAGGTCCCTCATCACCGTGTCCATCATCGTCACCATCACCATCACCATCATCATCAACGTCTTCATCATCATCACCATCATCATCATCATCACCACAAGTGCCCGGTGGATGATTTTCCAAAGTTGACCCCCATGTGCAAAAATTGCACACTCCCTCACTAAGCAAAACGCTAGTTTCCAATATTAGACGTACAAGATGACACCGGGGCCAGTAGACCGAAGGGGAGGGGCACCGCTAGCACAATCTCGGCGTCCTAAATCCAACGGAGTCGATGGTTCATCGATCTGAGCCACGATCTTCATTCTATGCCTCGTTCCGTCTCGCATTCAAAAGGCCTTCAGGGACACCTGTTGGATACCTGTCGGGGGCATAGAACTCCAACCGTGCAACAAAACCTGGTTCTGGGGAGTCATGCAAGTGTGTCTAGGTGGGTTCCGACCGGGAACGCTAGCCACAAGTGCTTGGTGGATGATTTTCCAAATTTGACCCCCGTGTGCAAAAATTGCACACTCCCTCACTAAGCAAAACCCTAGTTTCCAAGATGGACGTACAAGATAACACCGGGGCCACCGAACCGGAGGGGAGGGGCACCCCTAGCACTATCCCAGTGTCCTAAATCCAACGGAGTTGACGGTTTGTCGATCTAAGCCATGGTCTTCATTCTATGCCTTGTTCTATCTCGCATCCAAAAGTCCTTCAGGGACACCTGTTGGATACCTACCGAGGGCATAGAACTCCAACCGTGCAACAAAACCGGGTTCCAGGGAGTCATGCAAGTGTGTCTAGGTGGGTTCCGACCAGGAATGCTAGCCACAAGTGCCCAGTGGATGATTTTCCAAAGTTGACCCCCGTGTGCAAAAATTGCACACTCCTTCAGTGAGCAAAACCCTAGTTTCCAAGATGGACATACAAGATGACACTGGGGCCACCGGACCGGAGGGGAGGGGCACCCTTAGCACAATCCTGGCGTCCTAAATCCAATGGAGTTGACAGTTCATCGATCCGAGCCACGGTCTTCATTCTATGTCTTGTTTTGTCTCGCATCCAAAAGGCCTTCATGAACACCTGCTGGGGGCATAGAACTCCAACCGTGCAACAAAACCGGGTTCCGGGGATTCATGCAAGTGTGTATAGGTGGGTTCCGACCGGGAATGCTATCCATAAGTGCCAGGTGGATGATTTTCCAAAGTTGACCCTTGTGTGCAAAAAGTGCACACTCCCTCACTAAGCAAAACCCTAGTTTCCAAGATGGACGTACAAGATGACACCGAGGCCACCGGACCAGAGGCGAGAGGCACCCCTAGCACTATCCCAGCATCCTGAATCCAACGGAGTCGACGGTTCATCGATCCGATCCACATTCCTCATTCTATGCCTCGTTCCATATCGCATCCAAAAGGCCTTTAGGGACACCTACTGGATACCTACCGGGGGCATAGAACTCCAACCGTGCAACAAAACCGGGTTCCAGGGAGTCATGCAAGTGTGTCTAGGTGGGTTCTGGCCGGGAATGCTAGCCACAAGTTCCCGGTGGATGATTTTCCAAAGTTGACCCCTGTGTGCAAAAATTGCACACTCCCTCACTGAGCAAAACCCTAGTTTCCAAGATGGACATACAAGATGACACCGGGGCCACTGGACCGAAGGGGAGGGGCACCCCTAGCACTATCCCGGCATCCTAAATCCAACGGAGTCAATTATTCATCGATCCAATCCATGGTCTTCATTCTATGGCTTGTTCCGTCACGCATCCAAAAGGCCTTCAGGGACACCTGCTGGATACCTGCCAGAACCAGGGAATCCTTTGTTGTGTTCCATTATCCTTTTGTTCAGCATTTCATGCTCTGATAAGTGGTAAGTCACCTCTATCATCAAAAACTTGGTTCTATAGGTACCTTCCCTTTCATATTCATCGTTATCCACAGCTAACACAAGTTAGAGATGCCATTCAAACCCAATTGAAATCTAAGGAAGTGGTTTTATGTGACGTCATCTTTGGGAATAAACATTTATGTAAACCAATAGAAGCTCGAACAATACTCCCTACTTTTAAACACATTCTGGAGAAAGCAAGAGGACAAGTTCATCAAAGCAACTTCATTCATTTGTATTCTCGTAATGTACACATAGTCCATCCTTATCTTGATAAACAAGATTTTTATAATAGCTTAACTCTTTGGGAGTGGTTATCTCCCTGTATTCGATTGTCTGATTGGTTGACAAGCTTGCCTAAAAATCTGTACTTTGAACTTCTTTGTTTTATTGTTGAAAATTGGAAGGGATTTTCAAGTCACCTGCAAAGCGCTCCTTTGTTGAAATATGTAAGTTCTTCCAACAACATAGATTTGGCTAGTGTATCAAATGTTGTCGCCCACACTAGAATTTATCTTTCTTCAAAGGAGTCGCAAATATTGTGGCTAACCAAATGGTCTAGGGAGCTTGGAAGTGCTGCCAAATATTATTCCATGCTTAAATCTACCCAGAAGGCAATTATAAATTTAAATCCTCAAGAATGCTTGAATCTACGATCAAGTGCGTAAAGGGATACACCCGCGACCCTGGTCTATAATCTATGTATGTGTAGCCATTGCTCTTTGGTCCCTTTCCATCCATTGTAAGATATTCCCCCTGAACAACCATTGAGCCTGTTGGAAAGGTAATGCCTTCACTATCCGTTAATGATGCGAGGAGGGTTTGCTTCCCCTGGATGCATCATGCCAACCAATAATTCATCCCAATTGCACTGTCTGTCGGGGTGACAACTACGTAGATGTGTCCTGCAAAAATGCATTTTAAGGTCATATTCCAACAAGTAGTGGTTTGATAACTTGGATAATTACAAAAACAAGGAGGGAAACGGGATATGCATGCAGAAATGTTTACCTAGCTGTACAAGATTAGATATATGATCATATTCATTCGAAATAGAGGACTGGCCTTCCTTTAACTAAATTGTTTCAACAACTACACGTGGGTCCACTACAAGTGATACATGATCCCATTCATCAACCCAATCCATTGATTCGCACTTATCCCACTCACAACTGCTTCAAGAACCACAAAAGCAAGCAAGTTTTCACATTCATATTTAAAATAAGGGGTTGTTTGAGCTTTGAATCGAATGAAATCTATGAGTGCCTTGCACAATACTGCAACTATAAGAACGTGATCGATCTATATCAACTACATTTCAGAAATTTCTGACAACATGTCCTCTACCCGTTGGTATGTGTTGCTCCATGGTTCGATCTGACATTTTTTCTTTGCACCATCGAACTGTGGATTCAACATTCTGAATATGAGGGCCTCCCATGCACCTCATCTCCTCCCTTCGTAGGGCATTTTTGAGACATGCTTCAGCCCCGTCGTGCTCTCCCTTTCCATGCCTGGTCTCAAAATAGTTCCATACATGCACCATATCATAAGTCTTGTGCAAAATAATCAACCACTGGAAAACACGTGCATTTTTGAACTGGCCTGCACAACCATCTGACCATATCCAATGCTAATCCATCTGTATACCTCTCTCCTTCAGCTGATCATAGAAAATTTTGAAGCAATGTTGCACATAATGCAGGTTGTGGCACCTGTCGTCACTGATGTAGAAGTTGGTCTCTTTCAATATTATCCTCATGTCGTTGCTGCTCTCTGGTGCGTGCCTGTATGTGATATGGACCATTATTCTAACTTGGTCTGAATGGTAATATTGACTTTGAATCTCATTCTGTGGCTGTACGGTGTAGTTTTCTGCAAAGTCCACAACCGACAATCTTGTACCCTTGGGAAAGGTGTCCCTGCACTGTCTGTACTGTTCATCCTACCATCATGCTACATGGACGTGTTGTACATAATGCTTGATCTTTTGGTAGAATTCCTTCATGAATTTGCAAATTTGTACCTGGTGCCACAAAACCAAGGGCATTAATACAACGTGACATTTCCAATCTGAATATATATGTACAAATTCAACATATACAGTATGAAAGCATGCAAACTTAGATTACTTGTGACTTCACCAATGCAATTTTTTTGCTTTCCTTCGAACTATCTACTTGATATGTTATGTACTAGAAGTTCTGCATTTATACTGACATCCTCCCGAATTTGTGCTCCGTATTTGCATGGATGCAGCAGCTCAATAATGCAAATCCACTGCAACTGGAACATGTCCCATATAAACATGATCTTTTATAATATTTGTGTCCTTCAGGCCTTCGACACATTATGCTATGTATAAATTCTCTGGATGCATTCGGTGGTTGTAACGAAGGGCAATCTTGCATAATGTTAGTATGCAAACCAAAAAATATATGTCTATATGTATCATAATAGTACTCAAATTCTACATGGTATCTACAACAACATGTATTGCGATCAATGCAAATTCTAACATACCAGGGTTTGCATTTTTCGAAGGACCTTTGGCCCAAGTTCAATTGTGTGTGCTCATTCTTGAACCTCTCATAGAGTTTTGTTTGTGTCGTGTCAAGGAAGTGCTTGACATGGGGTTCACCCCCCCTAACACCTTTTCTCAACTTTAAAACATCTCTTTGATTCGATAACGGTCTAATGTTATCATGCCAAAACTTTTGCACTAGTTCTTTAATAGCATCAATGAGCTTCATGTCTGAATGAGGTAACCTACCAGCAAAGGCCCAACAATATTTTTGGCCTGGGGTCTCAAGTTTTTCTCTAATGGCAGAATACTTTTGAAGAGTCTTTCTATCTACTTTAAATATTTTATATGTGTGTGATAGTAGGCGACGTTGCCTTGTGGATTTGTCTACAATTGATTCTAACAGTACACGACGAGCCGCATTAAAATCTTTTGTACGAGAAGTTTTTCCAATCAAATTAAATGCAGATTGTAGATTTCTAACAACATGATTGTTGGCCTCTGAACTTCTAAATACCTTTATGGCCAAAATTCTCCTAACATCAGCTAGACAATGTGATTTTAACAAAGCAAGAAACAATTGACATTTTCCTGCATCGCTTTTGGATTCAAAAAATTCTTTGATTATGTTGCTACAATGTAAATCAATAGTGCGTTTGGGCATCTTACCTTCATGTCCTAAAAATGAACTTTCATCCACATGAATACGTCTGGGAGTTCTTCATCATCTGGTTGATAGTCGAGGCAAGGGAATCGGCAAGGAAGTACGAGTCTCGTCAACAGTTTGTTGTGGCCCTTCGTTCACAAATTGGTCCTGCAATGGAGTGTGTTCGCCAGGTGGGTGCTCTTCTTGGGGTGGTTTCCAGTTAAGAACTTGTTCAACATCCATCCCTTCATACTCGACATCAGGCAAGATTTGATTGACTTCAACCACTTCGTCATTGCTTTTTGATGGATCTAAGGAACTAACATTTTGATTTCTACGGTTTTGCATGTACAACCTGGAATTTTCTCTTATCTCATGGATCTTTTCGAGGGGCAGGGTCCTTCTAGACTTTCTTTTATTATTACGTCTATTGCCCATATTCAATGCGTTTTTTGGAAAATCAAAAATATGACCCCTGCAAGAATGAACAACAAACAAGATATTAAAACTCGATGTGCATGATTATTAAAGCTCGATGTAGCAATTGATTATGTACAACAACATCTAGTGAGAATATTTTCATATATAATCTTAAAAGCTATTGGGAATGCCCTACATATAAAGTTTCAACATCACCTCTAGGAACTCAGTAGGATGGTATTGGATGGTGGTATGGGATGTTAGTAGGAGCAAATTCCCTACAAGGGAGAAGCTCATATCACTTCATTTTCATGGTATGGATGAGGGAAAATAGCCCCAAAAGACTAAGAGTTTTCAATTGTTAGGTGTTTGTGTGAGTTGTTGTATTGAAACCATGAGGAATTCAACAACTGTTTGTCTACTAGATGGAGAACCGTGATTATGAAATGTTATTGGTTGTGATGCAAGTAATTTTTTTTTATTATCTTCATGAAAGGTTGAAAGCATTGCTTGGTGCATGTTGTAGTTTTTTTTTCGTAAGATGTTTTTATTGTCTATGTTGAAGATTAAGAAGACTAAAATAGATATACCATACAATTCATGAGGAAAAACCAAAATAGATGCCATTCAAACAAGTGAATGAAGACTAAATTACATTTAACAAGATAAAATTATCACCATACCTCAAGGATTATGATTGCTCTTTGCTTCAAATGTCAAATGCTCTTTTGATGTGTCCACGATATGTAAGAAGACTTCATGTGTGTCCAAGTAGCATGAGAATTCAATCCAAGGTGGCAAATAGAGTCCAACTGTTGTGTATTCACTCAATTGATCCAAATAGAGCCCAATAGGTGTGTAATCAATACAAAGAGCCAAATAGAGCCCCAAATGTTGTGTATTTTATCCAAATGGTGTATGAATTCAATCTACCATGTAAATGCTTGTCGGACTGTGTGTGAAACCAGTGAAGAGAATGCGATGAATGAGGAAAAAAATGCGGGAGAAAGAACGTGGGTGATTTTCTAAATTTTATGTTCAACAGGGACACGCACACGCCAGATGCGCGTGCGTGCTAAAGGTGCATGCACACATCTGGAAAATGTGCGTCCTTGCTGAACGTTGCAATGTTTGGTGGGTAAAGTTCACTGTATTTATTGCCCAACATATATAAATGTGTCAGGTTATTGCTAGAGCCCCTCCCCATAAAGAGCCCCTCCCCCATAAAGACCTTTAGGACCTCTTCTAACCCATAATCCCAAAGTGCATTTAAGTGCTTCTAGGTGTTTAGGAGTTTAAGGGTATATTTACAAATTTGTGTATTTTGATTTCAAAAGATTAATTTAATTTTCAATTAGAAACATATGTATTACATCAAGAATAATTAAATACATAGCAGATATATTAATGTCATATAAAGTGATGATGTATACAGCGATGATAATGATGATGATCATCATCATCTTCATCACCATCAACACCATGATAATCATCATCATCATCATTGTGAGGATGAGGATGATGATGATGATGATGATGACGATGGTGGATGATGATGAATATGAGTACGATGATGAAAGTGATGATGATGACGAATATGATCATCATCAAAATCATCATATTCATCATCATCATCTTCATTAGTCACCATATTCATCATCATCATCATCATTGTCATCATATGATCATGGTCATGATCATCACTGTCTTCATCATCATAGTAGTCATCTTCGTCTTCGTCATCATACTTGTCATCGCCATCTTCCTCATAATCATCACCATCATTGACATCTTCGTCATCATCTTCATATCATCATCATCATCATCATCATCTCCAAATTAGTCATCATCATCATGGTACTCATATTCATCATCATCATGGTACTCATATTCATCATCATCCACCATCATCATCATCATCATATCATCATGACGAAGATGATGATGATGACCATGATAATGATGATGATGTGATGCATATTCGTCATCATCTTCATCATCATCATCATCATCATCATCAACATGATCATCATCCTCAACTTCCTCCTCCTCCTCCTCATCATCATCATTGTGAGGATGCAGATGATGATGAGGATGATGAATATGATGATCATATGATGAGGA
Source organism: Larix kaempferi (assembly GCA_027924585.1). Classification (NCBI taxonomy): domain Eukaryota; kingdom Viridiplantae; phylum Streptophyta; class Pinopsida; order Pinales; family Pinaceae; genus Larix; species Larix kaempferi. Next base: position 16,614,900 of record BSBM01000769.1, read on the forward strand.
TGATGATTATGATAGTAATAATAATAGGCATTTTCATCATCCTCATCATACTCATCATCACCATCATCCTTATCATCATCATCATCATCATCATCTTCGTCATGATGATCTGATGATGATGATGATGAAGATCATGATGAAGATGACGATGATGATGAAGACTAATGGAGATGATGATGATGATGATGATGATGATGTTGATGATGAATATGATGATGAATATGCAGCACATCATCCTCATCATCGTCATCATATTCATCATCATCATCATATTCATCATCGTCATCATCATCATCATCATCATTGTGGGGACGAGGATGATGATATGATGATGATGGTGGTGGTGTTGGATGATGATGAATATGAGTACTATCATGAAGATGATGATGATGATGATGACGAATATGATCATCATCATATTCGTCGTCATCATCTTCACTAGTCATCATCATCGCCATCTTCATCATCCTCACCATCATCATCATCATCATCATATGATCATGGTCACGATGATCATTGTCTTCGTCATCATAATCGACATCTTCATCATCCTCATCATACTCATCATAGCCATCTTCATCATCATCATCATCATCATTGTGGTGATGATTATGATGAAGATGATCATGATGATGAGGATGATGTGCAGCATATTCGTCATCATCTCCATTAGTCATCATCATCATCACCATCTTCATTGTCATCATCATCATCATCATCATCATCATGAAGATGGTGATGATGGTGATGATGATGACAATGAAGATGGTGATGATGATGATGACTAATGGAGATGATGATGATGATGATGATGATGTTGATGTTGATGATGAAGATGATGAAGAATATGCATCACATCATCATCGTCGACAACATGATCCACAACATGATCATCATCATCATTTTCATCATTGTCGTCATCATCATCATTATGAGGACGAGCATGCGGATGATGATGATGATGATGACGACAATGATGATGAAGATGGTGATGATGATTATGACTAATGGAGATGATGATGATGATGAAGAAGATGATGACGAATATGCAGCACATCATCCTCATCATCTTCATCATCATCATCATCACCATCATCATCATCATCATCTTCATCATCACCATCATTGTGAGGAGGAGGAGGATGATGATGATGGTCATGGATGATGATGAATATGAGTACGATAATGAAGATGATGATGATGATGATGAATATGATCATCATCATCAAAATCATCATATTCATCGTCATCATCATCGCCATCTTCATCATCACCATCTTCATCATTAATCGTGATGATATGATGATGATGATGGTGGTGGTGGTGGTGGATGATGATGAATATGAGTATGATGATGATGATGAATAATTTGAGATGATTATGATGACAGTGATGATGATGATAAGAAGATGACGAGGAATATGCAGCACATCATCAAAACATCTTCATCTTCATCATCAACATGATCATCATCATCAACTTCCTCATCATCGTCATCATCATCATTGTGAGAACATGGATGATGATGAGGATCATGAAAATGATGATGATAGTCATCATAATAGTCATCTTCATCATCATCGTCATCACCATCATCCTTATCATCATCATCATCATCATCTTCGTCATGATGCAGATGATGATGATGATGATGATGATGATGATGACGACGACGACGATGATGAAGATGGTGATGATGATGATGACTAATGGATATGATGATGATGTTGATGATGAAGATGATGACAAATATACAACACATCATCCTCATCATCCTCATCATCTTCATCATCATCAACGACATGATCATCATCATCACCATCATCATCGTCATCATCTTCATCATCATCATCATTGTGAGGAGGAGGATGATGATGATATGATGACGATGATGGTGGTGGTGGATGATTATGAATATGAGTACGATGATGAAGATGATGATGATGATGATGACGAATATGATCATCATCATCAAAATCATCATATTCTTCGTCATCATCTTCATTAGTCATCGTCATCGCCATCTTCATCATCATCATCACCATCATCATCATCATATGATCATGGTCACAATGATCATTGTATTCGCCATCATAATCGTCATATTCATCATCCTCATCATACTCGTCATCGTCATCTTCTTCATCATCATCATGGTGTTGATGATGATGAGGATGATGTGTTGCATATTCGTCATCATCTTCATCATCAACATCATCATCATCTCCATTATTCATTATCATCATCATCACCATCTTCATCGTCATCATCATCATCTCCATTATTCATTATCATCATCATCACCATCTTCATCGTCATCATCATCATCATCATCATCATCATGAAGATCATGATGATGATGAAGATGGTGATGATGATGATGTTGATGATAACAATGATGACTAATGGAGATGATGATGATGATGTTGATGATGAAGATGATGGTGAATATGCAACACATCATCATCATCATCCACAACATGAACCACGACATGATCATCATCATCATCTTCATCATTGTCATCATCATCATCATTATGAGAACGAGCATGAGGATGATGATGATGACGACAACGATGATGACGAAGATGATGATCATGATCATGATGACTAATGGAGATGATGATGATGAATATGATGACGAATATGTAGCACATCATCATCAACAACATCATCATCATCAACAACATCATCATCATCATCACCATCATCATCATTGTGAGGACAAGAATGATGATGATGATGATGATATGATGATGATGATGGTGGTGGTGGATGATGATGAATATGAGTACAATGATGAAGATGATGATGATGATGACGAATATGATCATCATCATCAAAATCATCATATCTGTCATCATCATCTTCATTAGTCATCATCATCGCCATCTTCATCATCCTCACCATCATCATCATCATCATATGATCATGGTCACGATGATCATTGTCTTCGTCATCATAATCATCATCTTCATCATCCTCATCATACTCGTCATCGTCATCTTCTTCATCATTATCATCATCATCATCATCATCATCATGACGATACGAAGATGATGATGATGATGATGATGACGATGAAGACGTTGTTGATGATGATGATGAGGAAGAGGGTGATGACGAAGATGATGATGATGATAATGATGGTGGTGGATGATAATGAATATGAGTACGATGATGAAGATGATGATGATGTTGATTATCATCGTACTCATCATCAACATCATCATCATCATCTTCATCGTCATCACCATCAATGTTGATGATGAGGATGATAACAATGATGATGATGACATTGACGATGAAGATGATGACCTAGATGTTGATGAAGATGATGAAGAAGGACGATGATGATGATGGTGTTGATGATGACGATTATGATGATGATGAAGATGATGATGATGATGGTGATGAGGATGAAGAAGATGATGATGACAGAGATGAAGATGTTGATGTTGATGACGATGGTGATGAAGATGATGATGATGATGATGATGAAGGTGGTGATGATGAAGAAGATGACGATGGTGGAGATGTTGATGAGGAAGGGGGAGATGATAATGATGATGTTGTTGATGGTGTAATGATGATCATCATCATCATATTCATCATGATCATCATCATCTTCATGACCATCATGATCATCATCCTCGTCACCATCATCCTCATCACCATCATCATCATTATCATCCTAATCATCCTCATCGTCATTTTCATCACCATTGTCATCATCATCACCATCATCCTCATCATCCTCATTGTCATCTTCATCGCCATTGTCATCATCATCAAAATCTTCATCATCATCACAATCACCATCATCTCATCATCATCATCATCATCAACATCTTCAACATCATTGTCATCCCCCCCTTCCTCATCAACATCTCCATCATCGTCATCTTCTTCATCATCACATCTTCATCAACTTCATGTATCCCCTTGACAAAGGAAATTAAATAAACCATACAAAGGCATACAATAGCGCGTGCATGCTGTTAATAACATGTGCGCACACCTACGCGTGCGCACCATCAGTCACGCGTGCACATGTTTGCGCATGCGTGTAGTTGCGCGCACATGTACCTAAATTCAAATTGTTTTTGGCACCCTTGTAGGCGTGGAATTAGCTTCGGATTGCACCTTGAGGCTCGATCTGATTTATGCCTGATTTATGGTAGAAAACATCAAATGCTGTAACTTTCGGTTTTTCACAACTAGTGCCACATAAGCTCCACGAGTGCACTGCATATGAAATTGCACATGCTTGTCGAGCTCTGTGTGTAGATTCTAAATATATAATTTTTGAATAGAATTGTTGTTGTTTTCTATTTTTAATTCATTTTTAACTACACTCATGTCAAATTTGTAAAAAACATAGGTCGTTTATTTGGCCTATAACTTTTTATTGGCTTACCTATTTCGAAAACGGAAGAGAACCCGCACAAGAGCACGAAAATACCTACAACCTAAAAAAAAGAAAAAGTATTTTGATTATTTTTAGACCATGATATGGTGTCTCAAAACTTGACCATGTCATTTTAGGGCTTGACTGACTTCAGTAATTTAAAAAATATATAAAATTGACTTTTAAAATTTTGGAAAAATAGCCCAGCACAAGATTCTTCTATTGCCTACACATATTTTTTTTCTTGTAAATTGAAAATTTACATAGCAAACGGGTGGCTCAAAAAAAACATGTGCATTATGTTTGAGAAAAAAAAAACATACCAGTGTTCGAATAATGACATTTTGGGGTGGTTATACCACTTCCATAAATAAAAGTTATATATTCCAGAAGGTCATCCGTTTTTCTATGTTTTATCTGTTTACACCTAATCCAAAAACGTTTTGTAGGTACATCTAATAATTCATTTTAATGATAATATTTTTGTTTTTTCCAGAATATCATTACAACTAACGTGTCATAATTGAGTATCATTACCTTGCACCAGCCCATATCTTATTTACTAATTTTTATTTCTTATTTAATTTTTATTTATTTATGTTTTAATTAATTAATATATTTTATTAAATAATATTTATTAATAAAATAATAAATATTTAATATTTAAATAACTATTTAATATTTAATATTCAAATAAGTATTTATATCTAATAAATAAATTTTAATATTTTTATTACAAATATTTAAATTTATTTATTAGATATAAATAAATAATTGTCATTTAAATAAATATACTAATATCAATAAATATTATTATTTAATAATAATTATTATTTAATAATTATTATTATTATGAAAATAATAATTAATATTAAACAATATTAATTTATCATTTCTTCTTTTGGTCGATTGACATATACGATAATTGACGAATATCAACCACATTTAAAAATGTGGTTATTGCTAGTAATACTTATTATAGTAACTAAAATATAATTAATTAAAAAACTTTATTTTCCTTTCCAATTTGAAGTTATATGACCAAAGTCACTACAGGTATTATTGGATGTATTAAATTCATTTTCCATCCATTAATTAAATCATATGCACATACTTCCTTTCATCACCATGTACTGCCTTCATCACCTTTGCATTTGCTTATATTTCATTTACTTATGTTTATGTAATTAATTCTAGCTAGTTCAAATAGACTTGAACTAGATTTGTGCTATGTATCTGATCTAACTCTGATCCCCTTGACCTACTAGGGATGCATCTTGTGTCTTCACTCTGGTAGTCCTATGCATGGTAAGTACTAACTAATTCCATCGTTTCCTCAACATACTCGTACATTCTTAAAGTTGACTACAACTATATTTTAATGCTAAAAGACATTTATAATTGTGCAAATCATGGAAAATTGAAATATGTAGGGTAGAATGTAGACTTCGTGAGTACAAATTGAAAGGGTGAAAGATCGTTCATAGTAAAAATAGTTACCACATGAACACAATCTTTGTTGTTAAACATGGTCGGATTAGGAAGACAATACAAGTAAGTGGATAATTATAATTGTTATGAACATTCTTGAAACTAAGACCTTATTTATCATTTCCATAAATGTCTACTTACCTTTCTATGACAATTATGTTTTTTGTTTGAAACTCTTCTTATTGTGCATGGCGTATTAAAGGTCGTTGTGTTTTTATGGTGTCGTTGTTATTGTTATACCATTGCTTTCTATTTATTCTATGTTTTGGATTTTACGGTTTTTTTTTGGTAAAATCCAAATTTAAAATTGTTTAAATCATGTTTTTGAATCCATAAATAGATTCAGCACCCTCGAATATCCCTATGACATCCAAATCATGCAATTTCCGTAACTAATATATATGATTCTAAGATTTTTTAAAAATTTCCAACCAAACTGCGAACAAAATAAAACTGAAAAAATACTCATAAAAAAATTGAAAACATAAAATATTTACCATTGTTTTTACTTTTCCTTATACCATTGAGAATGTCATTGATGCTGGTGCTATTAATGCTATGGATATAGAAATTAGTCATGTTCGTTGCTGCCAACGATGCCATTGTTACCCCTTTCATGCGAATGTGCCTTTTGTCGCTGTTGAAATGGGAAAATCGAGATGGAAAAATACGTACGACCTTCATTTTTCTAGTCGGACCATTGAACCGCCCTTACCAATTATACCCAAGTGTATTCTTCAGACACCGTTTCCTCACAAAGAAATCTCCAAATTAAACAACAGCTAAACATCGACATGCTAGAGCATAGGAAAATCAAAAGCAGTTTTATGTTAAAATTTGCAACCTTTACGATATATACAACATAGTTACAAAATTCCGCTGAATTAGGTTAAAAAATTCAAAAATTTGGTTCGATTCTCTGTGTCAATTTGGATTAGGTACTACTAGGGAATGGGAACAATAGGAAGGGATGTAAATATATGAATTTTTTTCACTTTATCATAGTGTTTTCAATTGTTTACGAGTTTGATATACTCTGAGATAGAAAATATTTTGGTTTGGGTGGGCATTGTTAGTCTTTGCTATCTTTAAGAAATTTGTCCAACAAACTTTGCTACTTCAATTATAAATAAAAATTTAAAATTTTAATAAACTTTTAAATCTAATTATTAATAATACTTCCTTCCCTATATACTACGAAATGTAAAAATGTAAGTAACTACTATATAACCTTGCATTATAAAAAATAAATAATCATACCCATAACTTGCTTACATTGTGGCGAAACAATGATTTCCTTGACTTCGAAACAATTTAAGATTCCCTTTACTTCGAACATAATTTTACAAAGCATAGCTCAAGATACCAGTCTCTAATCCTAGCTTAGTACCATTAACGCATTATCATAAAACAAAACAAGCTGCATTTTACTATCTATCATTTCCACAAATACTATCTATCAGGCTGGATTTCTGTTTTTGTTTCCTCTCCAATTTTCAAATTACAACATTATAGTATCCTGGTATTTTGTCGATTTTTAATTTTATGATTGGCCGCATAGCGCAGTGGATTAGCGCGTTTGACTTCGGATCAAAAGGTCGTGGGTTCGACTCCCACTGTGGTCGGCTTTACAAAATCTCAAGCATAGAAGGTTGTAATTTAACATTTTAATCTCTGCCTCCAGGATTCAGATGCATAGAAGGTTATAATTAAACATTTTAATCTCTGCCTCCAGGATTTAGATGGATTAATAATAGTCACATTGATAGCAAAAATTTAAATTTTTTGATCATAAATTCATTTTACGGTTTTTAAGACAACATTAGAAGTATTTACACATACACCAAACAGGCGCCCGTGGCCTAATGGATAAGGCGTCTGACTTCTAATCAGGCGATTGTGGGTTCGAGTCCCACCGGGCGTGTTTTGGCATTCTGATAATCATTTTTATAATATATATTTAACAGAAGTTAACCTATTTTTCATTGCGTTAGCTGACACTTCCCTTGGTTATAAGGACTTGCAATGCAATGGTTTCAAAAACACAGTATTCATAAGGCCGTTCCTTGTAAACTTGTTTTGGCTCCTCACTTCTCGTCGCAAGTGCTTTTCTGTAGAGGTTTATTTATCATCTCTTTTCCTAATGTAGAAGAGCATAGAAAGGCCAGGGAAGAATGAACTTGGTTTTGGATGAAGTTGGCCTCTCTTTCAAGCCATGGTTTTTAAATTACAACTTATCTTTAATAACCATTTCAACAACTGTAACTTATATAAGATTGTCGAATCTCCCCATCAATTATGGAATAGGGATATGTTATAAGTAATTAGAAACTCTTTGAGCAAATTTCTTAAAATTGACAAAAGCCAAAGTAGTAAGGGAATTTCACCTACGTCGGAATTTGTGTAGATCTTGCATTGAGTAAAGGTCTTCCTAATAAGATTATTATAAAATATGATGATTCTCAATAGACCTAGGAATTGGATGGCGAGCCTTATGCACCTGACAAACTCACCATGCTCCCCATGGTGAGTGAAGGGAGTACCGTTGGATCTCTCATCCAATGGCTCACTTGGGGGAGAAAGGAGAGTGTGTTGGGGAATAAGGATTGTCAAAATTGCATTACAAGGACACAATGTGTAGGGGTCAAGTTTGTCTAGACACATTGCATTGCATATGAGGGAAGCTTGCCCAATGCAAAAGGTTTCTCCAACCAATAAAGTGAAAAATTAACAAATCCAATGGATCGTAGATTTTGGTGACAACCCATGGGAAAGAACACGGAGGCAATTAAACATGTAGGTTTGGTGAAATAACCTCTTAAACCCTTTGAAGTGGGTGTTATTGACAGGTATACCAGCATGACTAAGGACTCCTCCATTGAATGTCCTATCAAGGGATGAAGACCAAACATGAATGAAATAATTTGGACCATGAAAGATAATCAACCCATTTTCCTTATCCAAACAATGCACTACAATTAACACTCCTTGAGTCTTCACCAACTACAAATCAATCAATAAGATGGAAAATAGGGCAATGTTCCAACCTGAAAGATCCCCAACCAAGAAATTCATATGAAAATTGCTTTTTGCCAATATGTCAAAACAACCATGCTAGTATATGGCATTGGCTAAACAAAGTTTGTAATTATATAATCAAAGCGAAACAAAAAATAAAAAATTGAATATTTAACTTTAGATATGTGTTTCTGGGCATCAAAATTTAAAATCAAACCGGGAAACAAAGTGGAAAAAAAGTTGAATGTGATTGTAATTTTCCCTACATGTAGTAAAACACCATTTATTTATATGAATATCCCAATTTAATTTGTTCCCAATAACATATCATGATAGCACATCACATATATCTAAGGCATGATGTCACACTTGACCTCATCCTTTGACCTCATCCTTCCACGTATAAATGACATATACTAGAATCTACATTACCATGTGACATGTAACTCCTTACCCAAACCGAGCCATTAAATGGTTTAGGGTTGCAAATCAGTTGTAGTTGTAAGTTTGAGCCATTGATTAATCATCGAGAAGACAAAATTCGTCACACTTCATTTTCAATAATAAATTCAAATGCTCCTCATCCACCAACAAATGACTTTAAAATAGACACTCAATTTCCTTCCAATTCAATTTTGCTCGAGGGAGTTGAATTTGTATATGCTATGAAAACATGGTAATAAAGGACTTTAGTTTTAAAGTTAGTACTTGCTTCTCTTAATTCTACACCAGGGGATTATAAACCTGCGCCAAAAGTGGATATGAATAAACTTAAGTCTATAATTGTGAATAACTTAAACCACATTAAAACAATCTACATCCAATGGTAGTTAGAGCTAAACACTATAGCTTGATAGCTTCAACTAGTTAATTCATTATCTTTTCCAGGGATAATTTTAAGGACCCATACTTATTTAAAAGTCTATAAACCTTGGCGATTCTTACCAATTCTTAAAATGTCAACTATAAAATATTTGGTGATATTTTTCTAAAATTATTTCAGTTTCTAAGGATTTTATATAGTTTATATAATAGTTTGACGGTTTTTAAAGTGAAAAAAGTTTACCCCATCAAAATTGGGCAAAATAGGGCTTCAAAAAATGCAAATTGGCGAATCATTTTTTGGAAAAAAACATGGAAATATAGCCCATGGGATAAATTTCACCCCTAAAATTATCCTTGGCCTTTTTCGTATGCGGTTGTCACTCTTGGAACATATTGCTCTAGAGAGATCATTTCTTGATGGTGTGGGATTTAAATTCGTGTTGTCTTTTTTGCATGACTTAATTTGTGGGAGGCTTTGTTCATTGAAAAGAATGTGGTTAACTTATAAGTGCTAGTGGTATTTTGTGTAATATCCATTATTGGTACTAGTGGTATCTTTTATAGGATTTGAAACTAAACATGTACATGAGCCTTAATAAATAATTTTGTCAAATTCACATCATTTCCTCTCAGATTGGTAGGTTGGTTTGTGATTTTTTATTTTTTGAGATTAAATAGTATCCTAATGGAAAATTTACAAAACATAATTGTCAAATTCTTGTCTTCAACATGAACCTATGGTGCTAAATGAAAGAAATTGTCTATGGAGAATTACAATTTATTATCCTTAAGAAAACTATTTATCTATAAGAATTTGTCTAAAAAATAAATTGTCATCATCTTACCTTATTGGTTCTTACCTTATTGGTTGTAGCTTATACATATAACAGATTGAGTTTTCTACGACAACTATTGAAATTAACAAAATATTTACTCGGTAGTTCTTTTTCCAACCAAGATTAAATGTGAACTTGAAAAATAATGACTTGAAATATAAAAGGGAGCATTTGATTTTTTCTCCCCAACTTACTGCATCAAAATAAAAGCATTATGGACTGCTACAGTCATAGAGGGATTAAATGGGTTGATGATCCAAGATCCTCTCTAATCCTCTAAATTTCCTCCTTAGATAGTGGAGGCCCATCCTAATGGCCATCCTGATCTTCTAAGTTCACTCTTTGTGCCTAAGGTCTCAAAGGGTTATGCAATAATGAATATAATTTCCATTCCCACCCAAGTAAATATGAAATATGAAGGAAAGAATGTGATATTTTAATTTCTATAATCATAAATTACCTTTGTTGATCTATTTATTTGCGGCAAATTATATTTTTTATCACAAAGAAGCATTTGAGACACAATATATGGAGTTGTCCTACTTTTGTTTTTGTTATAAGCCTAAAATCGCATTGTTGTTTTCTTGCTAACATAATGTTTATCTTTGTGTTAGATAATTAATTTAAATCTTTTTTAACAAAAGAGAAGATAACAAAGAGTTGGCTAGCTATACTTGTAACCTTCTTGTGTGTTGATGAAACCATAATTCCTTTTACTTGAAAAGAGCTTTTACAAATAGAGCTATATCTAACATACTCCAGAAATAGTTTTCTTCATAAACATTCAAACTAATTATTATAAACAAATTATATTTCAGTGACTATCATCAACACTAATAGCTTGTATTGACTATCATTTGTATTTTATAAAATAGAGCTACATTTAACACACCAAAAAAAATTCAAAGTAATTTTTATAAACAAAATGTATTTCATTGACTATCATCTACACTAATAATTTGCATTTCCTTAAGTAATGACCAAGTGACTAGAAGTTGGACATAAATGGTTTAGGATGACCAAATATATTGTAATGATGTACATTGACTCACAATATTAGAATCCTGAATAGCTGCAAATAAAGAAGGACACATAAGAGATGGGGGCTATGATTCCATAAGTGGGGGAAGTGAAAGGAGGCTTATAAGAGAGTATCTTAGTGAGTTATATAACCTATGTCCTTAGCATTCTCTGTAAAATTTAATTAATGAATTTATCCAAATTACCTGAACCCCATGATTATGAGAGTTGATTATTTCATCATTGTTTATTAACCTAAGAGTGGTATTAAAGGGTGGGATGTGGGTTCCTCATGAGGGCCACATGGAGGTTTCCCCACATGAAAATATAATGTTTGGAGTTGAGAGGATTGATCAATTTCTACAATAATTCTATCATCATCCATACTAGCATGATTTTGTGACAAAGAAGATAAGATAAGAGTTATGATATTGACTATATTGTTAGGCATGTTGAAGTTGTTACCATTAGGAATTGTTACCAATATTATTGTGTTGATTAGAAGAGGAAACTTGGCCTACAATTGAGAATCCCTAGAGTCCCAATAGTGAGATTCCCTCGCGGACCTATGCTAGAGTACTGGAAGGGATTTGGTGTTTCGTAAGGGACTGCTTGCAAAGAAAGGGATCACATTGCTAGTTTTGTGGAGGCTAAGGGAGAAGAGTGTTGGTTGATTGGGATAGCTGTAGAAGGGTTTGGGCACTACAAAGTTTCTTTAATTGTGGGATAAGCAGGAAACTGTAAGAACTTTACTCTTATGGAATGATAGCCTCAGCTCGGGGGTGGCCGTTGTCATAGAGAGATTAAGTGTGACAGATTTCCTAATGTTAGGAGGAATGCCATTTATTTGCATGTAATTGGAGGCCTATTTCCATAAATATAAGTATTTTAAATGGGTCATGAATGTCATGTTTATAATTATGTTAAAAAAATATCATTTATTTTATGTTCTATTCTACATTGCATTATTTACCAGCGTTCTTTGTTTGGTGTGCATGCAATTAAATTGCATAATGATGAAATAGATTATTATAGAGTTGCATGTGTGAGGGTGAATTTAAGAATGAAATTTTGTTGTAGCTTTGGTATCTGCAACTAAAATGATACTACTAGTTGGAGAATTCGATTTTGGTATCAAAGGATTTCACCTTTAGGAACATAGAGCTTGCATAGCTTGTAGAGTAACCCATTTTGGAGATGATAGCGAGCCTTATTGTCACCTTCTTCTACATCAAATTAACCAAGACATAGTTTTTGAAATAATACCACCTTGAAGTCCTCATCTTGTATGTATATCTCTTTGTATGCATCATGGGTAAAAGGTTCAATGTGCATAAGAGTGCTTGACTAATATTTTTTTTAGCTCAATGGAATCTTTTTGTCGATTCTTTCCCCACTAAAAAATCTTACCACTCACCGTTGTGACATGGAGTGGGAATGCTACCACTGAAGAGGAAGCGATAAAATTCCGTAGTTACTATGATTCCCCAACAAAGATCCTAACTTCAGTGACATTAGTAGATGTTGACCATTTTATAATGGCCTCCATCTTTGTGGGGTCTATCTTGAGTTCCCCTCCAATGATCACATTCCCAAAATACATCAATGGATGATGAGCAAACTCACATTTATTGAGATTAGCTAGAAATTGGTGTTTTTTCAGTCTCTAACAACTGCTTGAGATGTGAAATGTGCTCCTCACACGTAAATCTATAAACCAATATATCATCCAAATAAACTATAACAAATTAATCTAAATAGAGCACAAAACGTCAATCATTAGTCTCATAAATGCAGTTGGTGCATTACATAAACCAAAAGGCGTGAAAACCATTCATACAAACCTTTCATTGTCTTAAAGGTGTTCTTCCAAGTGTCTTATTTGACACGTACCCAGTGGTATCCTGATTTGAGATCCAACTTGGTGGTACTTGGCATGCCACAACTTGTCTAACAAATCATTAATCTTGGGAAGAGGCTACCAATTCTTAAGTGTAATCTTGTTCAAATATATGTAGTTGATACACATCCACCAAGTCCCATCCTTCTTAAGTATGATGATGATATGTGACCCATAAGGTGAGGTTCTTATTTGAATCACCCCTTTCTCCAGAAAATTTTGCAAATGCTTCTTCACTTCATCTGCTTCAAGAATAGACTATCTATACAACCCAATATTTGGTAATGGGGAGTTAGGAAACAACTATATCTCATGCTCTACTTTCCTCTTAGGTGGTATCCCTTTAGGCTCTTGGAACACTCCTCTGTATACCTATAGAATATCCTCCAATTGATTTTTTTTCTCTCTAGTACATCCCTCTAGGGATGCCTTTACTCCTACTGATTCATCACCTAATTGGTTCTCTCGTAAGAAAAGAAAAACATATTTCTTACTTGCGCTAATCAACTTTTCGATTCGTTGGCACTTACTAGTGATATATTTGATTTACCTTTATGTGCATTGACGATGAAAAAATTCCCATCCTTGATTAGGAAGTACTAGTTTTCTCTCCTCATGAAGATCACATCCCTCATATACATGTAGGGGATTCCAAACACTACACCACACACATGAAGATGTGTTACATCTAACTCGACTTCATCAATAAAATATGCACTTGCAACAAATTTGATCTTACTTTGTTTCATGATCTTCATCTTTATATCATTATTTACGCATCCCAATGGAGAAGGCCTAGGATGATCATGAACCTCAACTCAAGCTTGTTGATCAGATTGGCCTGTGAACTAGAATCTAATAGAGTGTCTACCCTGGTCTTCTTGATCTGAATCTTGATATGGAAGAGTTTTGTCATCTCCTTCTCTTCCTTGTGATGAAGGCTACTTAGATTTACCTTATTTTGCATTGAAGTGTACAAAATCTTATCATTCACATCTAATATTTTCTCTACCTATTTTCCTGAATCTACAACTAGGAGGTTCTTCTTCTTGGCATCCATCTTGTGGTTCTTAGGGTTTAGCTCTAGATGTAGTTTCCAACACTTTTCTTCAGTACGACCATCAACGTTACAATGATTATAGTCGTTTTTTGGATCCTTGCATTGATGTGTCATGGTTGTAATATTTATCTTTTCCTTTCCACTTTTTCTTCCCCTCCTTGGAAGTGTCTTAGTTCTCTTTATGTTTGGAACCACTTGGTTTTCCTTTCTTATGGCCTATATTGTCTTGATACTGTTCTTGCACACATGCATCATCAATTGTCTTGGGATTGAAGAGAATCACTTTCTTTTCTAAATGATTGTGTAGAAACCCCAAATACTTAAGGAGTACATCTGGATTCTTGGTTAAGATACCCAACATAATAGCCATCTTCTTGAATTCAACAGTACACTCTTACACACCCTGCTCTTTCCTTTTCTTGTCGAAGTAATGCCGACATATCTATTGGTTATCTACACACATCATAAGGTAGAATTAAGACTTTATGAGGGTTTTGACTCCCACTTAGTTACTAATGGATCACCCTCCCGCCTAAGTGTCTCCATGTGGCTTTTCCACCATGTTAATTCTTGGCCCTCTAATTTCAGTTAAGCAAATGAGATATTTTACTCCTCATCTATGTTGTGGATACTAAAACGTAATTGTAATTGTTGCATTCCATGATTTAAATTTGAAGCATCGATCAAATCACCTTGGTAGGGATTGATATCCAATTTCACTTCCATATTAAATAATGACTAGGAATGGGTAATTCCACTAACTTGGTTCCTCTTTCTCGGGTTATTTTCTCACCTCATTTTCAGGGTAACCTTTGTCTCTCTATTTCCCCTATGATGCAATCTTTGAGTTAGAGCCTCCAAAATTACTGAAAGGTCCAAAATTTCTTTCTAGATACACCATGAGGATTGACATATTGCGCGATATCAACAACTTGTATTTCCAACTTTATAAATTGTTATTCATATTCACCCCCTAATTCTTCATTGGGATTATCCTCCATGGATAGGGTTTGGAGAATTTTTGTTTATTCCACTGAATCCTAGATCCTGCAATTTCCCACAAAACCCCAAAGAAAACCACTTTGCTACAATATGATCTATAAATTGTCATGGATATTCCAATAAAGCAACTCATCACAATGGATCTTACAACCTAATTCACTGTGTTATCTTTATTCCATAGAATGCTAAATAAAATAGAACTAGAAGGAAAAAAACTTGAGCAAATTAATACATCCACACAAATAACACAAGATATACCCTGGGAAAACCCACTATGGGGAAAATCCTAGCCATAAGTGAGGACTATGCCTTTCTCTGTTCTTCCCCAAAACACAATGCAAATACAAAGAGAGTGGTACCCACTATGGAGTTACCTCTAACATTGTGGCCTTCATGGCTTCTATAACTTCTCCTACTTCCTCTGTTATGCTAAAATATCTAGTCCCTTACTATTGATCATCTATGGAATGATACAATAACATCATCATAATGGAACCTATTCTCCTATTAACGACTTGATATTTAACATAGCCCAATAGTTGTCTAGGTTTAGTTTTAGAGTTTGTGCATGCCTCAACTCCCAATTACGGTTAGGTTTTTCGAACCTCTAGAATTTTCTTGAAATTCAACATGTGAATAGCTCCACTTGTGTGGGTAATGAGAGCTAACGTGGAATCCACTTAGTACCATGGTGGTCAATTGAATAGGTCAACTTGAGAGAGGCATAACTTGTTCATATAGACTCTAGTTGAGGCGGTTCTTGCACCTTTGGAAATATTTCAAAGTGTATAATAACGTTGAGGGATTTAACGCTATGCTTGCAAATTTTTGACCTCAGAAAACAATGTTTATGTCCTCAAACAGGACTACGAAGGTTATGGACCCCAAATATGCAAAGTATGACCTACCCTTAAAATGGGTCGTACAAACCAATTCATCCAATTGTTCCACCCAAAAAGCACCCAAATATATGAGAAATTATATATTGATCCAATTTGGATCATATGTCTTCTAATGAAAATACTTCTCCCTCTGTGAAGAGGGATTGAATTTTGTCCAGGCCATCATGGGTTTCATAAAACTTCCTAAGGTAGGAATTCCAATCCTTCAAAATAATCATATTATTTGTCTTATTTTTGCGAGTTACAATTTGCCTCCAAAAGTTTTTAGGATCCATCTTACAGAGGTGTATAAGATTCTCTTTCTTATTATTTATATATTCAATTTTTTTTCTTTTAATGAGGGTTTTGTACCTATTTATATTGTCAACTTTTAGGGACTCGTCAATACCTTCCTTAATTTCAATCGAGAAATTGTTAAAGGAAAATGAGAGGTTTGTAGAAAAATTATGATAGAGGTCTTCTATATTATCCTTGCTTGAAATAGGAAACATATAGGAATAATTAGTTTTAAAAACTATTATTCCTAAGCACATTTTCAATATTTTTATTTATTTAAATAAAAGTATTATTTTTAATTTGTTTGCATTATGTGTGGATTCTTTGCAACTAGACTTGATACAATCATGATCCTAGAATCCTATTCAAGAACTTTGTTCATTGTAACTAGGTCCTTTGTAAGAGCATCTCAAATTAACATCTTAGAGTTGTCATTAAGTTTTAACTAATAAACTAAAATTGTTTGAATGGAAATAGTTTTATGAAAAGGAAATGTAGTAACTAAACACTAGAGTAGAAATATTATACTTTTTAACTAATAAGCTATATTTGTTTTAAGGAAATCAAAATAATTAAACTTAAAACTAACAATGATAAAAAAATCTATTTTGCATGTGAATTGATTCAAATCCTTTGTTTTATGTCTCTAGATGAAAATAACTCATAATTCTTTAAATATAAAAAAATGTTGAGTGTTATAACTTTGTAATTTACAAACATATGTTATTAGTTTTTTAAACATCAATATAATATTAATGATTTGATTTTAGAAAAATAACCATCACGCATTCAAAATAATTCAATATAGTATTAACATTTGGATGTTGGTGAAATAACTATCACAAATTCATATATTTTATAATGGAGATATAGAAAATTATTTACATTATAGAAATAATTCCAACATTATTAGATGCTGATAATACTTCATTTTCCATATGCTATGAAATTTAAATATGTATGATTGAGATTAAATATTGTCTTGGTTATTTCATCATGGATTGTGTAATACAACAAAAACACATTGTGTATAGGGATTTGGTTCACTTATGAGATCTCAAATATTTAAAAAGAGATGAATCTCATTATAAGTGGTTATGGGACAACCAAAACCCCCAGACCTTTCAAATCTCGTTCAATGTGGCTTGAGTATGAGGATTATAAACAAACGACCAGGGGCCATGGGTTTTATATGATGCTTCTAGAAGAGAATTTGTAGCAATCATAGTTTCTTCATATCCTCAAGAAAATCAAAGTTGAATCTTCGGAGTAAGCAATTGTAAAAAGGAAAGAAAATCAACATGAATTAAGCAGTATTGAGAGAACCTTGGAAACCTTTTACGCTTCTAATCCTGCAGGTTTCAGTAATCATGATCAGAGGAAGGTGATTGTTGATCTTGAGTCTAAGAAGAAGAAGATATTAGTTGATAATGAGGCAATGTGGAAATTAAAGAGTAGATCCATTTGGATGTGAAAAGGTGATGATAACACATAATTTTTCCATAATTTCATCAACCATAGGAAGAATGTAAATTCTTTGTGGAAATTGGTGGATGAAGAGGGTGGCACAATCTTAGGTTTTAGTAATATGGATAATGCAAGGCTTCAACACTTTAGTAGTCTCTTCAAGGTAGATGATAGAGCTTGGGTTTCACATATGATTGAAGTAGTTGCACTCTTTCCTACATATGTTAATGAGGATCAAAATAATGAGTTGATGGAGGAGGTATCCTTAGAGTAGCTTAAGGAAGCAGTTAATTATTTCCAAAAGGATAAGAGCCCTGACCCTGATGGGTTGCTAGTAGATATTTTTACTACCTTTATGGATCTCTTTGAAGTAGATCTTCGATGAGTTTTTGAAGATTCCAGGGTGACATGTAGTGTTCTTGTAGCTTTTAGTCCCACTTTTATCTTCTTGATCCCAAAATATGATAGATCTAATAATTTGGAGAATTTTAGACCCATTTCCTTATGTAATTGTATCTACGAGATTATTGTAAATATCATTGCCTCCAGAATTAAAGTTATTTTGTCTAACTCAAACTCCCAAGAATATTTCGCTTTTTGGCTGGTAAGAAAATTCATGATGTAGTGGGAACTGCACAAGAAGTATTGCACTCTTCTAAGGTGAAGCACTTGCCTGTTGTGACTATGAAGGTTGACTTTTCTAAGGCTATGATAGAGTTATTTGTATCTATTTGATATTAGTGCTACTCCAAGTTGGTTTTCACTAATAACTAGTAAATTGGATTATGTCTTGTGTCAGTTCGGTCTCTTTTGTTGTCTTGATCAATGGTTCAACCTCACCTTTCTTCAAACTTGGTAGGGGTCTAAGGCAAGGTTTCCCTTTGGAACTCCTTTTGTTCCTTTTGGTTGTTGAAGGTCTTGGCAGGTTACTTCTTAATGTTAGACGGAGTGGTTCTTTCAAGGGTATTCATGTTGGTGGTCCTGTTAGAGTCTCTAATCTATTTTTTGTTGATGACATTCTCATTTTCTCAAATGGCTCTAGGTCTGAAGTTGTCCTCCTATAGGGTCTCTTGGACCTTTTTACAGATGCCTCATAGATGGTTTTTAATGTCACAAATTCCTCCATCTCTTTTTTTAACATCATCCAAGAGGAAAAAAATTGGATTTGTTCTAAGTTGAATTTCCATGTGGTCAATGTTGAGATCGACCTCCATTACCTTGGTTTTGTTATAAATATAATTCATATCAAAAAAGGGATTGGGCATGCCTACTTGCTAAAATAGAAAAAAAATTGTTTCTTTGGTGCAATAAATGGTTAAGTAGAGGTGATGCATTATTCTAATGAAATTTGTACTGGAAGCCATTACAGTTTATTGGGTCTCTTTGGCTTATGTACCTAGTGGTATTTCGGAAGAGATTAGGAAGCTTTGTTTCAGATTCAATTGGAAGGACAACCAGGATGGTGGTTCCTTCCACTGGGTAGCCTGGTCTTCTATTGCTTGACCTAAGGATCTAAGGGGCTAGGGTCTTAAGAACCTCCATTGCTTCTCAAAGGCCCTTGCTACAAAGGTGGTGTGGATAATCCTTAGAGGTGAAGGCCTCTGGGTTTCTATTATTATTCATAAGTATATCTCTCCTTTATCTGTGGAGGATTGGTTTAGGGATAGGAATAAATCTTACATGAACATTTTGATTATGTTGAGAGCCTTGTCACTAGCTTTTGATGTCATTGGTGATTGGTTGGAATGACGCATTGGAAATCAAAGGACAATTAGAATCATCTAGGACCCTTGGATTGGGTGTGGAGGAGAACACAGAATTCCCCCCCATTTGGTGGTAGAATTGAGGGACTTGGGATTTCTTTTTCTGGAGCAGATCAATGATTCTATTAACTCTTCCATTTTTCTCAAGAGTGGCTTAAAGCTGATCAGCTGGGCAGATTGGAGGAGGATGATAGAAATGCATTATATATATATATATATATATATATATATATATATATATATATATATATATATATTTAAAATATTCCCACTTTAGGCTCGTGGATAGAGATTATGAGTTGTTATTGTCTCAAAACAATTCTGGTGGGACATACTCTCCTAGCATTAGATATCAAGTCATTCAAGCTATTGAAGATCCTCATGTTCAAAATAGGTGGAACTCTGCTACATGGAAGTTCAAGTTCCCCTTGAAATGTAAAATCCTTTTATGTCTTGCCCTATCAAACAAAATTCCAGTATATGATTTGATGGCGATGAAATTTTGGTTTGGGCCAAGCACGTGTCCGAACATTAAGAGGATCTTTCCATAGTTAAAATACTATAGATATTTTCATAAGAGGAACATAATAATAATAAGTATGGTGAACTATACAACATTATATTTGTTTAAATTTGGTTGTCATTGATGTCAACTGATGTCAAAGAGGATTTAGTATCCTTGTGCCAATTTGAAGAAGTATATAAAGTATATTCATCTTGAAGAAGTGCATACGGTACATGTGCAAGTCCTAAGTCCACACAGTCATGCTACTTCAAGGTAAAGCCAGAAGAGTTGGTTGGACAAGGTTTGGGAGTGTGCAAGAGGCTTGGAAGCAAGAAGCAGTTGGACAAATACGCAAGTCCCAGAAGTGTGCAAGATCCACCAATCGGATATGTATACAAGTTATGGTTGAAGCGCACAAGTAGTACTAGAAGAAAGTGGCGGTCAGACAAGTCAAGTGAGCAAGACCCATAAATGATGGTACATCAATGGTGCAAGACCCCACATGAAGCAGTTCCAAATTGCGCTAGACCCACAATGCAAAGGACTAAGTATGCGCAAGACCCACAAGGGAGGACAACTCAATGACGCAAAACATGAAAAGTGGTGGAAGCGTGAAGTAAGAGAAACGATGAAGCAAGGAATAAGGGATGCTACGACCAACTTATGGATATACCATTTGTGCAAGACAAGTATAAATAAGAATCCAAGTTGGAGAGTTGATGTAATCTTGAAGCTTGAAGATGTGAATGTGGTAGTACTCTGATTTGGTAAGCTTCTTATTTTAGGGTATCAAGGGCTCGTGGAACCAGAATAGTATGATCTAGTAGAGAGCCTAGTGCGCACGAGCATAAGAACATAATTGCTTATGGTGGACAGGATGATGTAGTTTATCTGTGATAGATGCACAGAGACAGACTTGTAGCACAATGACAGATGCATAGAATGATGACATTTATCTCATACAAGTGCGTAAGAATAGAACGATAGTATGGAAAATAGCATGCAAAAATTCATAGATGATCTAAGACAGACGCACCAATATAGAAGTATAGCATAGAAGAAGATGTGCATTTTGATCTTATACAGATGCCCGAAGACAAAACAACAGCACAACAAAAGATGTGCAGTATCAGTTGAGTTTGCAAATGTGCAGAACTATAAGGGAATACTGAACCAGAGCTTAGAGTGCAGAATGTTGTGAAGTTCAAAGTCAAGTGTGAAATGTTGATGTAGTCAAGTGAAGTACGTGATACAATTCAACAATTGCAAGATCTCAATATACAGAAGGTGTTCTCCACATAATGAACAACATATAATTTGAAGAGTGTGCATATCAGTAGAACAACACAGTAAATATTTTCTACAGTCATATAAGGGTGGTAGGACGGGAAAGGAACAAGGGGTCGGTGCCTTCTTCCAGTTGAATATGGTAAATTAGGGATTCGGTGCTTCCTTCAGGTCGTATTCTGTAAAACTAGGGGGTCGGTGCCTCCTTCCAGTGGGTGTTGGAGAACTTTGGAATTTGGTGCTTTCATGAATGTATTCTTTTTAATATAAAAGAGCATTCCGTGGTTTTCTCCTGTTTGGGTTTCCACGTAAAAATTTGTGTGTTTTGTGTATTGTGCATGTGATACTGAATGTTTCATTTTATGGTGAATGCATAATTTAATGTTCAAGTTGTAATTGATAAGAAGTAAAAATTATTCACAACTGCGCTAATACTGATTCACCACCCCATCTCAGTATTAATAAGATTCCAACAATTGGTATCAGAGTGGATGTCTTCAGTAACATCTTAACATCTAGAAGATAGATCCTTGCGCAGTTATGGGTTGAAAGGAAAAATCCTCTCAAAGCGAAGCACCATGGTTACAAGAAAATGGCAGCCTATAAAATCTCTATGTCATAGAATCAAGGGATATCATTCACTCACAAATAAAAACTATAGAAGAGGTCAAAAGGGTTGCAACCAAGATTATGCAAACTCTGAAAAAGAAGGAAGAAGATTCAAAAGGATTGGCAACATACTTTACTGGTCAATTACAGGAGATGGATAAAATTTGTCAAAATGAGAAGCTTAAGATAGACACTATGGAAAGCAAACTTAAGAAATCAACTATAGAGAATAAGAAATTATCCAATGAAATCATACTTCTGAGGAAAGAATTGGAACATACTAAATAGGAAAAGGAAGAAAAATTTTCTAGGTCGAATGAATAAATCTTGTCACTAAAAGATCAGCTCTAGAAGCAAAGTGATGATGCATGCATGGTGATCAATGAATTTCAAATTCAACTTCAAACATGATAGCTTGATAGAATCTCTCTAACGGAGAAGAATTATGAGTATAAGAGAATGTTTGATGAACATAAGACTCAATTATGGGTGAAAGAGCAAGAAGTTGAAAAACTGCAAACTCAACTAAGGACAAATTACAAGTTTGCCAAAAGCACAGAAGTATTGAATGAAATCCTGACCAAGCAGATATCAACATTTAATAAATATGGTGTAGTCTATGAGGGGTAATGCATAGGACTGTACTAGGTTAAATTCTTGAATTATGATTCCAAGATCTATATCTAGAAAAGAAATCCACTAGTTTTTCGGAAATCAAGAATCTATTGAGCCTTTTGGCTATAACCATCTCCCCCACTCTTTCGTTTCTCTAAGTAGTGAGAAGCGAAACTAGAGACACATCAACAAGACTATGGTCTTTAAAAAAATGAACAAACAAATCCAAGAGGGGTCTAATGTAATAAAATCACCCCAAATTTCATTAGAATATGTGGTCAAGTTCAAATCCCCTCCTGCAATCAAATTAGGGGTTTTCAGGACACCATTCCTTCCCACTGAATCCCAAAAATCATGTCTATTACCATAAAGACGATAACAATTGAGAATAACAACCTCCTCCCCTAACACCTCTGAGGCTCCCTTAGAGCAAAATGCCAACAAAAGTATTCATTATTTGTTATTTGACTTGCAACCTAAATTTCATACGCTTCCACCTATAAATGAATCATGGATTTAATCAATATACGTGGATTTCTTTGCCAACTCCGTGTAGACTATCATTCAACAAGAATGTCCCATACATTCAATGAAAACATTATGCTCTGATTCAACATGTACTCTTCTTGTTTTATAATAAATATATTGGATAATATGTTGATTGAGGGCTTGTCGTTTTCTAAGACATGTATTGCATATGACTAAACATATTTTCATATTTACAATCATGTGTCTCTCTTTCTTTAAATCACATTGTGTGTTTTCAAATTTTACAGATTCCTATAAAATTAGTATTACTCTTTTGAATTCGGTTCTAGTTGAATAACAAACATAGACATATTTTATATTCTCACTTGTGACTTTGTAGAAATTATTATACTATGGTATACAACACAACATCTAACCAATTATACACCAAAGTAATGACTTCAGGAATGCATGTGAAGGGTTCCGTGTTTACCGGGGGAGGTAATAAGCTACATTGCACATGACGCTCAGTCATTTTACTTAATTATATGATAATCGTACACAATAATAATCAAATCATATTATTTATGATTAAGAAATTTGTCCAACAAACTTTGCCACTTCAATTATAAATAAAATTTGGAAATTTTAATAAACTTTTAAATATAATTGTTAATAAAATTTTGAAATTTTAATAAACTTTTAAATCTAATTATTAATAATACTTCCTTCCCTATATTAGGATATACTATGAAATGTAAAAATGTATAACTGAGGTTCTCTTTTCATCACCATTACACACATTGTGGATAGGCAGTTGGTTCATTTCCGAGATCGAAAACATTTGAAAAGAGACTAAGCCCAGTTTAAGTGAAAGTTTTTTAAAGGTAAAATGAGCATGATAATAGAAGGTGCTTAATCTCTTTTGTATAAGATATATAAGTAGTTAGCTTGTGCTTTTCAAGTAACTAAAGGATGAGAATAAATGTTTTTATAAAAATTAAGAATTTGTTAATTGTTCGAGGTGGACAAGGTACAAGTATTATAGATCTTTAAGTTGAATAACATTTATATAAACATGTTATAATATTGGCAAATAATATAAATACATTTTATCTATGGTGTGAGTATTATGGTAAGAAAATCTTAGTTCATGTTTGTAAATATATTTTATGTATATTGTAAGCGTTATGTCAAATAAGTCTGAATTCATACATATAATATATTTGATGCTTTCATTTTCGCTTTAGAATGCCATACCATTAGCAATGTAGATAGGTCTAACAATGTAAACCCAAGGAAGTTGGGGGATGGGGAGTCAAAGATCTAATTACTTTCGGTAAGGCTTTGGCTTCTAAGACTGTCTGGCAATTGATAACAAAGGATGGTAAATGGAAGTCAATTCTGAGATTCTTGAGTATATGAATAATATAACATTGATTAGTTGGATCCGTCAGCCCAACAAAAATGGACGTGGTGTATCCCTATTTTGGAAAAATATTATAGCATCCTATTTTGTTATTGGGGATCGGTTGGTATGGCAGGTGGGGAACGATCTAGAGGCACGTATCTGCCAGGATAACTATAAGGGAGTGCATCATCAACCTCGACTACATCAGGAAATTGTGAAGCATTTAGAAGATAGGGGAATTGTGGCTTTGGCTGATATAGCGGATGGGAGTACACATTTTATACAGAATTGGAAATCAACCACTACCTTACAGCTACCCACGAGATGGATCGAGAGTTGGCATTTATGGACTGTTGAGTTGACTAAAGGATATATACTTTTGAGCAATGAACCCGATACATTAGAATGGTAGGGAAGTGAGGAAGAAGGTACATTCTCTATAAGGGTAGCATACAATTCTTTGTGGAGTCATCGGACACTGGATGATCCCTAGTGGTGGAGGAAGATCTGGTCAACTAGGGCAACCCATAAAAGCAAAATTTTAACATGGCTTATTCTAAATGGTGAGATTTTAACATGGGACAAGCTGAAAAGGAGGAATATAGAAGGACTAGGCAGATGCAGTTTATGTACAAGGGCTGATGAGGACGCAAATCATCTTTTTCTGTGTTGTCCTTTTATACTATAAGTATGGGCAAGGGCTGATGAGGACGCAGATCATCTTTTTTTGTGTTGTCCTTTTATACTACTGATGGCTATGGTGGAAGTTGGAGATTCTTTCAAAAGCTTTCTGAAGCTTTGGTTTGACGATCCTAAATTGAAAAGGCTAAGATGTTTGGCATTCTTGGTTCCATGGTATGTGTGGATAGCTCGAAACCTTTCTATCTTTGAAGACATTAAGCAGCCATGTTTTTATGTTACGTCCTAGGTACTCTCAATTTATAAATTATTTTAGGGACTGGAGAATAAGGTTCGAGACAGAATGCCAAAAGTCATTTCATATGATGCAGAGGACATTGTGAGCTTTTTCGATGGAGCCTGTAAGAATGACAGTTGTGGTTTGGGTGGTATACTGAGGCTTTCGGAGACAGTGCATTTAATTTTTCAAGCAAATGGTGGCAATGGCACCAACAATAGAGCGGAAGGTCTAGCTCTGCGCACTCTACTACTTTTAGCTAAAGAGAAGAAATTGGAAAACCTTAAGGTCTTTGGGGACTCTGAGATTTGGATCAATTATATGAACAAGGTTAATGATTTTAATCGCCACTCTCTTCAGAACCTAGGCAACAATGTAGCAAACCAGGTAATATTATTCAAGAAAGTTTCCTTTGCACATGTTTACAGAGATCAGAACAACCAAGTAGACATTCTTTCCAAAGCTGGATTACTCATGGATGAATGACAATGCAAGATAATATCATATAGCCAGGCTATTCAGGACATAAGCTGGATACATCTAAAATCTTTTAATTAATGATCAGCTTTAATAGTTCATTTTTGTATTGTGAAAGTTTTTAAAATTGTTGGAGATTTTCTTGCTAAGAATTTAGTTTTGGACGATCGTGCTTAAACAACACCTGTGGAATATCTTTGTAGATTTTAGTTTTGGACTATCGTGCTTTCCTAGCACTTGTGGAATGTATTTTAACTCTTTAAAATCAATGAATGCGATTTTTTCTTTAGAAAAAAGAAAGACAGATCTAACAATTCCTAGAATGAGTTATCATTATGAATCATTAAAACACTTTCATTATGTTATGACTTTAATCACTATGCTCCATCCGCAATATTACAAGTTGTAATGATTTTGTGGGAAGATTGCATTTCCTCATAACTTGGTTTTGTTAATTTAAGACGACAAGTTTTTAATGCAAATTCCATTCCATTCACAATTGATTTGGAGCCAGGATAAAGTTTTTTAGTTAAACCAGTTGACTAACATATGAAATATATTTTCTTCACTGTTATAATATCCAATTTAAAACCAAACACTGTTATCCCATTTAATATAACTAGCTACTACATAACCCTGTATTATAGAAAATAAATAATCATACCCCTAACTTGCTTACATTGTGGCGAAACAATGATTTCCTTGACTTCGAAACAATTTAAAACTCCCTTTACTTCAAAAATAATTTTACAAAGCATAGCTCAAGATACCACTCTCCAATCCAATCCCATCCTAGATTATTACCATTAAGGCATTATCATAAAACAAAACATGCTGCATTTTACTATATATCATCAAATACTATCTACGAAGCTGGATTTCTGTTTTTGTTTCCTCCCCAATTTTCAAATTACAAAATTATCGTATCCGGGGATTTTGTCGAATCTTAAATTTCATGACTGGCCGCATAGCGCAGTGGATTAGCGCGTTTGACTTCGGATCAAAAGGTCGTGGGTTCGACTCCCACTGTGGTCGTATTTATTATATCTGAAGCATAGAAGGTTGTAATTAAACATTTTAATCCCTCCCTCCAGGATTCAGATGGATTAAAAATGGTCACATTGATAACAGAAATTTAAAATTTCAGATCATAAATTCATTTTAATATTACGAACAAAATACTATAAAGATTCACAAAATCAAACAGGCGCCCGTGGCCTAATGGATAAGGCGTCTGACTTCTAATCAGGCGATTGTGGGTTCGAGTCCCACCGGGCGTGTTTTGGCATTCTGATAATCATTTTTATAATATATATTGGATATTTAACAGAAATTAACTTCTTTTTCATTGCGTTAGTTGACACTTACCTTGGTTTCAACAACACAGTATTCTTACGGCCGTTCCTTGTAAACTTTTTTTGACTCACACTTCTCGTCGCAAGTTTTTTTCTTAGCGTAGAAGAGCATCTTTTTTCTTAATGTAGAAGAGCATAGAAAGGGCAGGGAAGAATGAACTTGGTTTCGGATGAAGTTGGCCTCTTTTTCAAACCATGATTTTCAAGTTACAACTTATTTTTAATAACTATTTCAACAACTTTAATTTGTATAAGATTGTTGAATCTCCCCGTCTATTTCTGGAATAGGGATATGTTAGAAGCAATTAGAAACTCATTGAGCAAATTTCTTAAAATTGACAAAAGCTAAAGTAGCAAGGGAATTTTCACCTAGGTTGGAATTTGTGTAGATTTTGTATTGAGTAAAGGTCTTCCTAATAAGATTATTATAAAATATGATGATTCTCGATAGACCTAGGAATTGGATGGTGAGCCTTATGCACCTGACAAACTCACCATGCTCCCCATGGTGAGTGAAGGGAGCACCATTGGATTTCTCATCCAATGGCTCACTTGGGGAGAAAGGCGAGTGTGTCGGGGAAATAAGGAATGTCAGAATTGCATTACAAGGACACAATGTGTAGGTGTCAGGTTTGCCTAGACACATTGCATTGCATATGAGGGAAGCATGCCCAATGCCAAAGGTTTCTCCAATCAACAAAGTGAAAAATTATCAAATCCAATGGATCATAGATTTTGGTGACATGCCATGGAAAAGAACACGGAGGCAATCAAGCATGTAGGTTTGGTAAAATAACTTCTTAAACCCTTTGAAGTGGGTGTTATTGACAGTTATACCAACATGACTAAGGACTCCTCCACCGAATGCCCTATCAAGGAATGGAGACCAAATATGAATGAAATAATTTGGACCATGAAAGATAATCAACCCATTTTCCTTATCCAAACAATGCACTGTAATTAACACTCCTCGAGTCTTCACCAACTACAAATCAATCAATAGGATGGAAAAAAGGGCAGTGTTCCAACCTGAAAGATCCCCAACCAAGAAATTCATATGAAAGTTTCCTTTTGCCAATATGTCAAAACAATCATGCTAGTATATGGCATTGGCTAAGCCAAGTTTGTAATTATATAATCAAAGCGAGACAAAAAGTAAAAAAATGAGTATTTGACCTTGGATATGCGTTTCTGGGCATCAAAATTTAAAATCAAACCTGAAAAAAAAAAAGTTGAATGTGATCGTAAATTTCCCTAAAAAAATGGTACAATTATTTTTTCTTATAAAATAAGTTAGTAAAACACCATTTATTTATATGAATATCCCAATTTAATTTGTTCTCAATAACATATCATGATATCATATCACATATATCTAAAGGCATGATGTCACACTTGACCTCATCCTCCCACGTTTAAATGACATATACTAGAATCTACATTACCATGTGACATGTAACTCCTTACCCAAACTGAGCCATTAAATGGTTTAGGGTTGCAAATCAGTTGTAGTTGCAAGTTTGAACCATTGATTAATCACCGAGAACACCAAATTCTTCAAACTTCATTTTCAATAATAAATGCAAATGCTCCTCATCGACCAACAAATGACTTTAAAATAGACACTCAATTTTCCTTCCAATTCAATTGTGCTCGAGGGAGTTGAGTTTGTATATGCTATGAAACTAAACGTGTACATGAGCCTTAATAAATAAATTTGTCAGATTAACATCATTTCTTCCAGATTGGTGGGTTGGTTTGTGATTTTTTTAAGATGAAATCGTATCCTAGTGGAAAATGTACAAAACATAATTGTCAAATTCTTGTCTTGGACATGAACCTAGGGTAATAAATGAAAGAAATTGTCCATAGAGATTACAATTTATTATCCATAAGAAAACCATTTATCTATAAGAATTTGTCTAAAAAACAAATTGTCATCATCTTACCTTATTGACTGTAGTTTATACATATAGCAGATTGAACTTTCTAAAGCAACTATTGAAATTAACAAAATATTTATTCGGTAGTTTTTTTTCCAACCAAGATTAAATGTGAACTTGAAAAATAATGACTGGAAATATAAAAGGGAGCATTTGATTTCTTCTCCCCAACTTACTACATCAAAATAAAAGCATTATGGACAATTATAGTCATAGAGTGATTAAATGGGTTGATGATCCAAGAGCCTCTCTAATCCTCTAAATTTCCTCCTTAGATAGTGGAGGCCCATCCTAATGGCCATTCCGATCTCCCAAGCTCACTCTTTGTTCCTAGGGTCTCAGAGGGTTATGCAATAATGAACATAATTTCCATTTCCACCCAAGTAAATATGAAATATGAAGGAAAGAAGGTGATATTTTAATTTCTATGATTCATAAATGCCCTTTGTTGATCTATTTATTTGTGGCAAATTATAATTTTGATCACAAAGAAGCATTTGAGACACAATATATGGAATTGTCCTACTTTTGTTTTTGTTATAAGCCTAAAATCTCATTGTTGCTTTCTTGGTAACATAGTGTTTATGTTTGCGTTAGATAATTAATTTAAATCTTTTTGTACAAAAGCAAAGATAACAAAGAGTTGGATAGCTATACTTGTAACCTCCTTGCGTTTTGATGAAATCATAATTCATTTTACTTGAAAAGAGTTTTTACAAAATAGAGCTATATCTAACATACTCCATAAATAGTTTTCTTCATAAACATTCAAACTAATTATTATAAACAAATTGTATTTCAATGACTATCATCAACACTAATAGCTTGTCTTGACTATCATTTGTATTTTATAAAATAGAGCTACATTTAACACACTAGAAAAATTCAAAGTAATTTTTATAAACAAATTGTATTTCATTGACTATCATCTACACTAATAATTTGCATTTCCTTAAGTAATGACCAAGTGACTAGAAGTTGGACATAAATGGTCTAGGATGACCAAATATATTGTAATGATGTACATTGACTCACAATATTAGAATCCCGGATAGTTGCAAATAAAGAAGGACAAAGAAGCGATGGGGGGCTATGATTCCACAAGTGGGGGAAGTGAAAGGAGGCTTATAAGAGAGTATCTTAGTGAGTTATATAACCTATGTCCTTAGCATTATCTGTAAAACTTAATTAATGAATTTATCCAAATTCTCTAAACCCCATGATTATGAGAGTTGATTATTTCATCATTGTTTATTAACCTAAGCGTGGGATTAAAGGGTGGGATGTGGGATCCTCATGAGGGCCACATGGAGTTTTCCCCACATGAAAATATAATGTTGGGAGATAACATCTGGCTCCTACTCGGGGATGAAAACCTCTCTGTGAGGTTTCAATAACCACAGATTTGATGCCTTCCCTGGATAAACAAAATACAGAACCTAGTCTAGTGTTCCATTGGGCATGGAGTCATTTAAACTGCCACCAAATTTCTGCAATCTGTCCACAAATGTTCAACTGTAAACCTGCTAGCAACGCCTTGCATCCATTGGGCTATGGAGTCATCTGGCCTCTGCAAACCTGTAACCTGCATGTAGCCTGCCTGTTTATTGAAGAAAACTGAAACAACTGAAAGAATCTACTTTCTCATAGGACGAGGTTATTCTCTCTACCTACTCCTACACTAACTAGTAGAGGCGGATTGATCAAGTGAAACTGAATTTCCAATGCAGCCAAGAAAGTAATTGACTTCCCACTTTATGCAAAGTCAGAGACATCCAGACTATAGCATGTGAAACATAATCTTTAAAATCATGCTTACAACCCAAGAATCTGACCTTAAATATGGCAACAACTGAAATTTTCTCACTGCGAAGCATCTCCATGTAATTGGAAATTGGATCATGAAATTCATACAAGGCTGTTTGCTCAACATCTAATAGAGAAATATGCATCATAAACTCTGATATAAACCTTTATGCCCCCTTTCACCAAATCTTTTTGACTCATATTTACTACTTTTTCTTGCTGATGTATACATTTGTTCTCTAACATCAATACATTCAAAAGAAAAATGTTGATCTTCATCAATAGCTAAAACAACGGACACATCTGATCCGATGCCAAATATTTCTATGTCATTACTATCATTCAACACCTCTTGATCTTCGTGGAAAATGTCATCTTCAATAATAGAAGCTTTATCACAAATCTGATTTTTGTGACAAGCAAAATCTTTATGATACAAAGAAAACTCTTCACAACATCCTTCAAAAAGATATTCAACTGGAAAATAATCTTTACAAGAGGAATTGAAGGCTGAATGGAAATCCGCCAAAGAGCTAACACTTGCATTTGGAAGAGACCGACACCAGTCAAGAGTAATCCCTTCTAATGAATACCTGAAAAGCTTGATTTGGACATCTTCATGTACAATTTCAAGCCGATAAATAAAGTCATGAAAATCCAGCAAGTGTTCGGCTGGAACTTCCCATTCTTCTCCTCGAAATCTGGGAAGACTATTTTCCCATTCATCTCTACTAGGAACTGGGTTAGGGTAACCAACAATACTTGAGAAATTGCAAAATGCATACCTCTTTGCTAAGATCTGGTTCATTTCATACCAATGGAGTCGCCAACAGATTTCTGAGCAATGGAGTCGCCACTGAATCCGTCCTTCATGGAGTCGCCAGATAGACGATTACAACCAAGAAAATGTCTAGGCTTTGTCTATCATCAAAGCTGGATCTATGTCATTCTCCCAAGGAAGCTGAGCTTCAATCTCCTCTCCCCAATAATGGCGCCAATTTGTTATCCCTCCAGGAGTCCTTCTAGGCTGTAACTCGAAGAAGCCTGGTAACTTAATCAATATCTCAATAATATAAAAAGGTGGATCAAGTTGAATATCTAGATTACTGCATAATCTAATCGAGACAGTCTCGAATACACTCAAACAATGCAAGGCTCTTAAGGACTATTATCAGATAGGTAAAAAAGATAAAGGAAACTGATCAATTAACCAGAACATATACAAAACAATTACATATGATGGGCCAATTAACCTACAATGAATGCTAATGATCCTAGATTGATGATCAATAGTAAGATGACATTTACTCAGATTACAAACATAGACAAAGAATACCCTTCAACTCAATAACACATCACAGAAAATAAGCAACAAGGTTTGATAACAATGAGTGAAAGAAGTTTGCAGGCTGATCATATTAAAGAAAGAGGTCTCTTTACAAAATACAGTTAAGTAGCACCCTTCAAAATCCAACCATTGTTCTACATGAGTTCTGGGATTTATAGCCTTTACAACCTCTCTCCAGATCCTAAGAAGCTGGGTCGAATTTACCCCAAATGGAAAATCCAAAACCGTTTTTCAACAAACCAGGAAAAATCATTTTTAATTGGCTAGAATGTTGAACAATGCGGCTCAGAGATGCATTCGATTCTCCCAATATGTGGCACCTGTAGGAAAACTGAGAGATTTTATTGTTCTCTGATGTGTCAGGAAGGAAAACCTGCGAGCATTTTGCAGAATGATTCTCCAGTCGCTCAGAATCATCATTTGAAAATGATGACTCTGCACAGTAAAAATGCTACTTTTGCTGAAACTGCTGAAAAAGAGGCTCAGAGATGGGTTCATTTCTCCAACTATGTGACACCTGTGTATAAACTGAAAGATTTTATTGTGCATTGATCTGTTGTGAGAAAAAACCTCTCTCATATCTTTGAAAATCGTTTTGGTTTTCCCGAGATCTGCATTTCCAAAACAAGTGTCAAACAGGCAGGTTCTGGGATCCAAAAATTGGGGCTCAGTGACGGACTCGATTCTCTCAATATGCAACACCTGTAGGAAAACGAGGAGAGGTTATTGTTCTATGACATGTTAGGAACAAAAACCTTTGAGCGTTTTGAAAAAGATTCTCCAGACGCTCAGAATCGTTATTTGAAAATGATGACTCAGGACAGTAAAAACACCACATTTCTTCATTATTTCCATCTTGCTGGCACCTTCAAAACTAGAACAACACATTGAAACAGATCCTATTAATTAAAAACTTCACTTAAAAACCATCCTCTTGCCATTTGGAAGCAAAAACCGTGATCTGGGCAAAACATAATGCCTCTCTGCCCTGTTTTGCACTTTTGATGGCTAAAGAGCCAAAATTCAAACCTGTAAACCATCGAAATCTCTGCTTTCAGTGGCTAAGAACAGCTGTGAAAGCCTGCCTAAGCCACCGAAAGCTCTGTTTTGAACTAATCTTCCAAAATGGCAAAAATGTATTTTGTCTCAGCTTCTTGATGACAAGTGAAGTTCTCTTGCTCTTTCGGTAGTTGGAATGAATTTGCATTTGAACACGAGCGCTGCCGAAAAAGTGGTGAAAATGCCTCTCCTTTTGGTAGCTTATAATACACCGTTGACACTGTATGCCACCAGAAAACGGTCTTAACTAGTGCTCTTTGATTTTGGTGGTTGTAAGCGACCCAACCTTTAGATGGTAAGCTACAAAAAGTATCCGCCCTTTCGGTGGCTAATGAACACCATCGTGTTCGCCCAAACCCCTGAAACGTCCTCATGGATTATGAAAATGACTTTGCTTTTCGGCAGCTACGGAAGGTTCTAAACTTGCGCTGTGAACTGCAAAAAATATTTACCTTTCGGTGACTAATGAACACCATCGTGTTCGTCCAAGCCACCGAAAACTGCCCCACAACTTGTGCTGTAATTTTTCCCTTTTGGTAGCTGGAGTGTATTTTCTTTCACACAATAAACCACCGAAAACAGGGTTTTCGGTAGCTAATGAACCATTGCCAGGCCCGCCTAAGCTACCAAAACCTGAAATTTTCCTTTTGAAGGAGAGCTAGCTTTGAACAGTTATTTCAGACTTCATTACCTTCTTCAACCTATCAGACCAGAACTTAAACACACGCAAAAAAAAAAAAATTAAAGACTTCCTATCACCTAGACACCATGACTAGTCTATGCTTATTGAGGAGATAACACATTGTCTTAAAGGTGCTCTTCCAAGTGTCTTCTTTGACACGTACCCAGTGGTATCCCGATTTGAGATCCAACTTGGTGGTACTTGGCACGCCACAACTTGTATAACAAATCGTTAATCCTGGGAAGTGGGTACCAATTTGTAAGTGTAACTTGTTCAAGTATATGTAGTTGATACACATCCACCAAGTCCCATCCTTCTTGAGTATGATGATGATAGGTGACCCATAAGGTGAGGTTCTTAGTTGAATCACCCTTTTCTCCAAAAAAATTTGCAATTTCTTCTTCACCTCATCTGCTTCCAGAATAGACTATCTATACAACCCAATATTTGGTAATGGGGAGTTAGGAAACAACTATATCTCATGCTCTACTTTCCTCTTAGGTGGTATCCCTTTAGGCTCTTGGAACACTCCTCTGTATACCTATAGAATCTCCTCCAATTGATGTTTTTTCTCTCTAGTACATCCCTCTAGGGATGCATTTACTCTTACTGATTCATCACCTAATTGGTTCTCTCGTAAAAAAAGAAAAACATATTTCTTACTTGCGCTAATCAAATTTTGGATTGGTTGGCACTTACGAGTGATATATTTGAGTTACCTTTATGTGCATTGATGCGGAACAACTTCCCATCCTTGATTAGGCAGTACTAGTTTTTTCTCCTCATGAAGATCGCATCCCTCATATACATGTAGGGGATTCCAAACACTACACCACACACATGAACGTGTGTTACATCTAACTCGACTTCATCAATACAATATGCACTTGCAACAAATTTGATCTTACTCTGTTTCATGATCTTCATCTTTGTATCATTATTTACCCATCCGAATGGAGAAGGCCTAGGATGATCATGAACCTCCAACTCAAGCGTGTTGATCGGATTGGCTGCTATGAGATTGGACTATGAACTAGAATCTAATATAGTGTCTACCCGAGTCTTCTTGATCCGAATCTTGATATGGGTGAGTTTTGTCATCTCCTTCTCTTCCTTGTGATGAAGGCTACTCAGATTCACCTTATTCTGCATTGAAGTGTAGACAATCTTCTCATTCACATCTAAGATTCTCTCTACCTATTTTCCCGAATCTATAACTAGGAGGTTCTTCTTCTCCGAATCCATATTGTGGTTGTTAGGGTTTAGCTCTAAATGTAGTTTCCAACACTTTTCTTCAGTGAAACCATCAATGTTACAATGATTATAGTGGTTTTTTGGATCCTT
This sequence comes from Larix kaempferi, assembly GCA_027924585.1. NCBI lineage: Eukaryota > Viridiplantae > Streptophyta > Pinopsida > Pinales > Pinaceae > Larix > Larix kaempferi. Next base: position 16,650,696 of record BSBM01000769.1, read on the forward strand.
GCATTGATGTGTCATGGTTGTAATATGTATCTTTTCCTTTCAACTTTTTCTTCCCCTCCTTGGAAGTGTCTTAGTTCTCTTTCTATTTGGAACCACTTGGTTGTCCTTTCTTATGGCCTATATTGTCCTGATACTGTGCTTGCACACATGCATCATCAATTGTGTTTGGATTGAAGAGAATCATTTGCTTTTCTAAATGATTTTGTAGACACCCCGAATAATTAAGGAGTACATATGGATTCTTGGTTAAGATACCCAACATAATATCCATCTTCTTGAATTCAACAGTGCACTCTTGCACACTCTTCTCATGTCTTTGCTTGTCGAAGTAATGCTGACATATGTATTGGTTATCTACATACATGAAAAGCTATAATTAGGACTTTATGAGGGTTTTTACTCTCACTTAGTTACTAATGGATCACCCTCCAGCATAAGTGTCTCCATGTGGCTTTTCCACCGGGTTAATTCTTGTCCCTCTAATTTTAGTCAAGAAAATGAAATATTTTACTCCTCATCTATGTTGTGGATACTAAAATAGACCTGTAATTGTTGCATTCAATGATTTAAATTTAAAGCATTGATCAAATCAACTTGGTAGGGATGGATATCCAATTTCACTTCCATCTTAAATAATGACTAGGAATGGGTAATGGCACTAGAACTTGGCTCCTCTTTCTTGGGTTCTTTTCTCACCTCCTTTTCGGGGTAACCTTTGTCTCTCTATTTCCCCTATGATGCAATCTTTGAGTTAGAGCCTCCAAAATTACCGAAAGGTCCAAACTTTATTTCCAGATCCGCCATGAGGATTGACATATTGCACGATATCAACAACTTGTATTTCCAACATTATAAATTGTTTTTCATATTAACCCCCTAATTCTTCATTGGGATTATCTTCCATGGATAGGGTTTGAAGAATTTTTTGTTTATTCCACTGAATCCTAGATCTTGCAATTTCTCACAAAACCCCAAAGAAAACCACTTTGATACAATATGATCTGTAAATTGTCGTGGATATTCCAATAGAGAAATTCATCACAATGGATCTTACAACCTAATTCATTGTGTTAGCTGTATTCCATAGAATGCTAAATAAACTAGAACTAGAAGGAAAAAACTTGAGCAAATTAATACATCCACACAAATAACACAAGGTATACCCTGGGAAAACCCACTATGGGGAAAAGCCTAGCCATAAGTGAGGACTATGCCTTTCTTTGTTCTTCTCCAAAACATAATGCAAATACAAAGAGAGTGGTACTCACTATGGAGTTACCTCTAACATTGTGGCCTTCACGGCTTCTATAACTTCTCCCACTTCCTCTGTTATGCTCTAATATCTAGTCCCTTACTATTGATCATCTATGTAATGATACAATAACATCATCATAATGTAACCTCTTTCTCCTCTTAACGACTTGATATTTAACATATCCCAATAGTTGTCTAGGTTTAGTTTTAGAGTTTGTGCATGCCTCAACTCCCAATTATGGTTAGGTTTTTCAAACCTCTAGAATTTTCTTGAATTTCAACATGTGAATAGCTCCACTTGTGTGGGTAATGAGAGCTAACATGGAATCCACTCAGTACCACGGTGGTCAATTAGGTCAACTTGAGAGATACATAACTTCCTCATATAGACTCTAGTTGAGGCGATTCTTGCACTGTTGGAAAGATCTCAGAGTGTAGAATAACATTGAGGGATTTTAAGCTATGCCTGCAAATTTTTGACCTCAAAAAACAATGTTTATGTCGTCAAACAGGACTAAGAAGGTTATGGACCCCAAATATGCAAAGTATGACCTACCCCTAAAATGGGCCCTACAAGCCAATTCATCCAATTGTTCCACCCAAAAAGCACCAAAATATATGAGAAATTATATATTGATCCAATTTGGATCATATGTCTTCTAAAGAAAATACTTCTTCCTCTATGAAGAGGGACTGAATTTTGTCCAAGCCATCACGGGTTTCATAAAACGTCTTGAGATAGGAATTCCAATCCTTCAAAATAATCATATTATTTTGTTTATTTGTGCGAGTTACAATTTTCCTCCAAAATATCTTAGGATCCATCTTACAGAGGTGTATAAGATTATCCTTATTATTATTTATATATTCAATTTTTTTCTTTTAATGAGGGTTTTGTACCTATTTATATTGTCAACTTTTAGGGACTCATCAACACCTTTCTTAATTTCAATAGAGAAATTATTAAAAGAAAATGAGAGGGTTGTAAAAAAATTATGATAGAGATCCTCTATATTGTCCTTGCTTGAAATAGGAAACATATAGGAATAATCAGTTTTAAAAACTATTATTAATAAGCACATTTTCAATATTTTTATTTATTTAAATAAAAGTATTACTTTTAATTTGTTTGCATTATGTGTGGATTCTTTACAACTTAGACTTGATACAATCATGATCCTAAACTCCTATTCAAGAACTTTGTTCATTGTAACTAGTTACTTTGTAAATATGATATGATCAAAAGCATTTCAAATTAACATCTTAGAGTTGTCATTAAGTTTTAACTAATAAACTAAAATTGTTTGAATGGAAATAGTTTTATGAAAAGGAAATGTAGTAACTAAACACTGGAGTATAATTATTATACTTTTCAACTAATAAGGTATATTTGTTATAAGGAAATCTAAATAATTAAATATTAAACTTAAAACTAACAATGATAAAAAACAATCTATTTTGCATTGGAATTGATTCAAATCCTTTATTTTATGTTTCTAGATGAAAATAACTCATAATTCTTTAAATATACAAAAATGTTGAGTGTTATAACTTTGTAATCTACAAACATATGTTATTAGTTTTTTAAACATCATTATAATATTAATGATTTGATTTTAGAAAAATAACCATCACACATTCAAAATAATTTAATATAGTATTAATATTTTGATGTGTGGAATAACTATCACAAATTCATATATTTTATAATGGAGATGTAGAAAATTATTTATATTATAGAAATAATTCCAACATTATCATATGCTAATAATACTTCATTTTCCATATGCTATTAAATCTAAATATGTATGATTGAGATTAAATATTGTCTTATACAACAAACACACATTATGTTTAGAGAGTTGGTTCACTTATGAGATTTCAAATATTTAAAAAGAGATGAAGCTCATTATAAGTGGCTATAAGACAACCAAACCTCCCAATCCTTTCAAATCCCGTTCAATGTGGCTTGAGGATGAGTATTATAAACAAATGGTCAGGGGCCAGGGGTTCCATATGATTCTTCCAGAAGAGAATCTGTAGCAATCATAGTTTATTCATATCCTCAAGAAAATCAAAGTTGAATCTTCAGAGTAAGCAACTGCAAAAAGGAAAGAAAAACAACATGGATTAAGCACTATTGAGAGATCCTTGGAAACCATTTATGCTTCTAATCCTAAAGGTTTCAGTAATCAGGATCAAAGGAAGGTGATTGTTGATCTTGAGTCTAAGAAGAATAAGATCCCAGTTAATAATGAGGCAATGTGGAAATTAAAGAGTAGAGCCATTTGGATGTGAAAAGGTGATGATAACACAAATTTTTTCCATAATTTCATCAACCATAGGAAGAATGCAAATTCTTTGTGGAAATTGGTGGATGAAGAGGGTGGCACAATCTTAGGTTTTAGTAATCTGGATAATGCAGGGGTTCAACACTTCAGTAGTCTCTTCAAGGTAGATGATAGAGCTTGGTTTACATATGATGAAAGTAGTTGCACTCTTTCCTACATATGTTAATGATGATTAGAATAATGAGTTGATGGAGGAGGTATCCTTAGAGGATCTTAAGAAATCAGTTAAGTCTTTCCAAAAGGATAAGAGCCCTGACCCTGATGGGTTGCTAGTAGAGATTTTTACTACCTTCATGGATCTCATTGAAGTAGAACTTCGATGAGTTTTTGAATATTCTAGGGTGACAGGTAGTGTTCTTTCGGCTTTCAGTCCCACTTTTATCTTCTTGATCCCAGAATATGATAGATCTATTAATATGGAGAATTTTAGACCCATTTCCTTATGTAATTGTATCTACAATATTATTGTAAATATCATTGCCTCTAGAATTAAAGGTATTTTGTCTAACTCGGTCTCCCAAGAATAGTTCACTTTTTTGGCTGGTAAGCAAATTCATGATGTAGTGGGCACTGCACAAGAAGTATTGCATTCTGCTAAGGTGAATCACTTTCCTTTTGTGACTGTGAAGGTTGACTTGTCTAAGGCTACAATAGAGTCATCTGGATATATTTGATATTAGTACTACTCCGATTTTTTTTCACTAATAACTAGTAAACTGTATTATGTCTTGTGTCAATTCGGTCTCTTTTATTGTCTTGTGGTTCAACCTCACCTTTCTTCAAACTTGGTAGGGGTCTAAGGCAAGGTTTCCCTTTGGAAACTATTTTGTTCCTTTTGTTTATTGAATTTCTTGGAAGGTCACTTCTTAATGTTAGACGGAGTGGTTCTTTCAAGGGTATTCATGCTGGTGGTCTTGTTAGAGTCTCCAATCTATTTTTTGTTGATGACATTTTCATTTTCTCAAATGACTGTAGGTGTGAAGTTGTCCTCCTATAAGGTCTCTTGGACCTTTTTGCAAATGCCTCAGATATGGTTTTTAATGTCACAAATTCCCCCATCTCTTTTTTTAACATCATCTAAGAGGAAAAAAATTGGGTATGTTCTAAGTTGAATTTCCATGTGGTCAATGTTGAGATCGAACTCCATTACCTTGGTTTTGTTCTAAATACAATACATATCAGAAAAGGGATTGGGCATTCCTACTTGCTAAAATAGAAACAATATTGTTTCTTTGGTGCAATAAATGGTTAAGTAGAGGTGGATGCATTATCCCAATGAAATTTGTACTAGAATCCATTCCAGTTTATTGGGTCTCTTTGGATTATGTACCTAGTGGTATTTTGGAAGATATTAGGAAGCTATGTTTCGGATTCAATTGGAAGGACAACCAGGATGGTGGCTCCTTCCACTACGAAGCCTAGTCTTCTATTGCTTGGCCTGAGGATCTAAGGGGCTAGGGTATTAAGAACCTCCATTGCTTCTCAAAGGCCCTTGCTACAAAGGGGGTGTGGAGAATCCTTAAAGGTGAAGGCCTCTGGGTTTCTATTATTATTCATAAGTATATCTCTCCTTTATCTGTGGAGGATTGGTTTAGGTATAGGAATAAATCTTACAGGAACATTTCTATTATGTTGAGATCCTTATTACTAGCATTTGATGCCATTGGTGATTGGTTGGAATGGCGTAGAGGAAATGGAAGGAAAAATAGAATAATCTAGGACCCTTGGATTGGGTGTGGAGGAGAACACGGAATTCCCCCCCATTTGGTGGTAGAATTGAGGGACCTGGGATTTCTTTTTCTGGAGCAAATCAATGATCCTATAAACTATTTAATTTTTCTCAAGAGTGGCTTAAAGCTAATCAGCTGGGAATATTGGAGGAGGAGGATAGAAATGCATGGGATATATATATATATATATATATATATATATAATATTCCCACATTAGGCTCGTGGATAGAGATGATGAGTTGTTATGGTCTCAAAACAATTCTGGTGGGACATACTCTCCTAGCATTGGATATCAAGTCATTCAAGCTGTTAAAGATCCTCTTGTTCAACATTGGTGGAACTCTACTACATGGAAGTTCAAGTTCCCCTTGAAATGCAAAATATTTTTATGTCTTTCCCTATCAAACAAAATTCTAGTCTAGGATTTGATGCTGGGGAAATTCTAGTTTGGGCCAAGCAGGTGTCCTCTTTCCAATTCTTATGGTGAAAAAATCGAACATCTCTTCATTCATTACTCCTACTTGAAACAAATGCAGGATTATGTGTCCAAAATAAAGGGTCTCCAGTTCACTTGGGATGGTAGGTCCCTGGATCTTTCCTTAGAATCTTGGACCACAAATCATGTGTCTAAGCCTTTTATGGACCTGCCTGTTATCTTCCTTTGGGGATATGGATCTCAAGGAATAGAGCATCCTTTGAGGATGAGTACATCTTTCTTATTTTTTGTGCATCAAAAGATCTTGCTATTCTTCACTTATTTCTCCAAGAGATCCCCTCTCGGCATGTCAAGAAAGTAGTAGTTGAATCGATTGATAAATATTTTCCTGATCGCCTGTATTTTCATGGAGCAACACAATTAAATCCTACAGTAGGTGGCATTCTCCATTTATTTGACTCTCATCAGATAATTTTTTTAGCGGGATTAGGGAGTTGTACAAATAACAGGGTAGAATTGTTGGCATTAAAATTATCCATCTCATTAGTTATTGCGAAAGGTGTTCAACACTTATAGGTTTTCAACAATTTATGATGAAATTATCACACTTCTAGGCCACTTTCAACACATATTTAGAGAAAGAAATGCAGGGGCTGATCAAATCTCCAAGAAAGGTATTCAGGTTGGTGAAGGTATTTTGTTCATATGGGAGAATATTAATAAACAGGAGTTTGCTAAAAACCCTAGTCCCTTTTGGGTTTTTTTATGGATGGAACAAAAGTAGCATTTTAGGCTTGATAGTTTTATATACTAATTTATTACCTCCTCATGGGTATTTTTTGGATGTAAAGATTGTAAATGCTACATCATTGACTGTTAAATAATTGGATGTTAGAAATATCTTCAGATCTCTGTAATAGACAGTTTATTTTAAACATTAATAAACTATGAACTTTTTTTTGACGAAAAAAATTGTAGATGAGAATTTCAATTTAAGTTGGCTATCCCTTTTGTATCTCAATTAATTATCACTCTACTAAGAAAAATCTCCCTTATAGTAAATTGAGGAAGCTTAATAATCTAGACTAATGAATTCACCCAAGCTCAAACATGATTTGCTCCCGTCGGTTAAAATGCAGTATAGGTTATTCTTTAAAGTGCAATGTCTACTGTAAAAACTTGTAGGTTAATAAAAATGGAAACTAAGTTAAGTTAAACCTTATGTTTGTAGTTATTTTATTAATGTTGGTTTAACCAATTTGTTTTCATGTTTCAATCACTTGTTACTAGGAACAGTTATCCTACTCGGTATGTAAGTAACACAACTGTTATGCCATGTTATAAGAATCATCACAATCTAGTTTAGCTGACCTAATTATTTTTGTCTTGATTCTTTGTTGGTATTCCTAGAATAGGTCCCTGACTTGGTAAAAATTTTACTAGAATTAAAAGAACAATGTTTCAATTGTATATAAAAAATATCTATTCTAATTTTTTTCAACATCTATTATAAAAATTAGTTAGAAAATCATTTCTTAAATATCTATTATAAAATTATTTTGAATTTTTTTTTCAAATATCTATAATAAAAATATTTGTTCATAAAAATAACAAGCGCCACGAGGTGGGAAAGTCCTTGCGTTTTTGTTGGGAGAGGAGTGTACTAATTGTGTGAAGGGAGGAAAACAAGATTTGGAAATTACTTTAGGGATTGCAGCAAATTGCATTTTTTTTGCAAAAAGCAAAGTTCCAAAAGTCAATACTACATGAATGGAATGATGTTGCATGCTTTTAGAGTGAAATTCACAATGAAAATTAGTTAATAAGTTTGTCAGAGTGGTTATTTTTAACTTTTTCAATAGACATATAACGAAATAAATATGGGCAGTGTTATATTGATAGTTAATAAACATGTAGTGCAATACAGTTGATAACTATTTCCATTATCAAAAAGAAATATAATCACTAATATTGAAGTATTAACAATTGTATCCAGAACACAAAAATGTTGTGGTATTATTTAGCATTTAATGACAAGAAATTAGAACATGTGGAGTAGTAAATAATGAGGCCAATAGTCATGAGTCCATTCATGGAATGATAAAGAAGAATTGCAAATATCTTGAAAGCATTTTAGGATGTGTATGTCATAAATGTAGAATGATATTAAATGTTATACACTATATGATAATACCTAGAATTTCTAGCCATATTTAAAATACTATAGATATTTTCATAAGAGGAACATAATAATAATAAGTATTGTGAACTATAAAACATTATATTTGTTGAACTTTGGTTGTCATTGATTTCAACTGATGTCGAAGAGGATTTAGTATCCTTGTGCTAGTTTGAAGAAGTATATGAAAGCCACTTTGAAGAAGTATATAAAGTATATCTATCTTGAAGAAGTGCATATGGTACATGTGCAAGTCCTAAGTCCATCCAATCATGCTACTTCAAGGTAAATTTAAAAGAGTTGGTTGGACAAGATTTGGGAGTGTGCAAGAGGCTTGGAAGCAAGAAACGACTGGACAAATACGCAAATCCCAGAAGTGCACAAGATTCACCAATCAGATATGTATACAAGTTACGGTTGAAGCACGCAAGTAGTACTAGAAGAAAGTGGTGGTCAGACAAGTCAAGTGAGAAAGATCCACAAATGATGGTACATCAAGGGTGCAAGACCCCACATGAAGCAGTTCCAAATTGTGCTAGACCCACAATGCAAAGGACCGAGTATGCGCAAGACCCACAAGGGAGGACAACTCAATGGCGCATAACATGACAAGTGGTGGAAGCGTGAAGTAAGCAGAACTATGAACCAAGGAAGAAGGGACGTTACGACCAACTTATGGACATACCATTTGTGCAATACAAGTATAAATAAGAAGCCAAGTTGGAGAGTTGATGTAAGCTTGAAGCTTGAAGCTTGAAGATGCGAATGTGGTAGTAATTTGATTTGGCAAGTTTCTTATTTTGGGGTATCAAGGGCTCGTGGAACCAGAACAATATGATCTAGTAGAGAGCCTAGTGCGCATGAACATAAGAACATAATTGTTAATGGTGCACAGGATAATGTAGTTTATCTGTGATAGATGCGCAAAGGCAGACTTGAAGCACAATGACAGATGCACAAAATGATGAAGTTTATCTCATACAAGTTCATAAGAGCATAACGACAGTATGGAAAATAGTACGTAGAAAGTCACAGATGATCTAATACATATGCGTTGTCTCAGGATAGAAGTATAGCATAGTAGAAGGTGTGCAGTTTGATCTTATACAGATGTGTGAAGACATAACAACAAGACAACAGAAGATGCGCAGTATCAGTTGAGTTTTGCAGATGCACAGAACCAAAAGGGAATATTGAACCAGAGTGCAGATTGTAGAATGTTGTGAAGTTCGAAGTCAAGTGTGAAATGTTGATGTAGTCAAGTGAAGTAAATCTCTTCTTGCAAAAGTAGAATTTCAAAAATAGAATCACACTCTACCAGGAACATATCTAAAATCTTGATAAACTAAATTGATAGGAGCTAATTAGGATAACTTTCAATGACTTTTCATCCATGTGTAGTTCGATTGTGCAGTAAAAAACCAAAAAGAGGGTCATGAAAGTTCAATTTCAAGCTTGTGTAGGATTATATTTGGTCGTTAATAGGATTCTTGATCCATAAGTGTAAGTCGATTGTGTGTTTGAGTCACGAAATTTAAATTTCAAGTTTGTGTAGGGATTAGATTTGGTCGTTAATAGGATTCTTGAACCATAAGTGAAAGTCTATTGTGTGTTTGGTGAGGAATAGGATGTGTGGAAAGGGATTAAATAATGAGTTGTGAGTTAAAATAACTTTAAGTTAATTGTAATTTTAATTAACTCAATAAAACTTAAAATTCAAAATATAGATATAGATATATAAAAATTTGGTTTATTCCGGAGAAATATATATGATAAGATTTTTTGTAAATATAAATATAACATTTTTTAATCATTGGGTCGAGAGGTCCTTTCTATAGCCCAATGTGGATGAGATGTGTCACGTATGTCACACATGTCGGCTCCAAATTTAAATTGGCTAGATTGTATGTAAAATACATTTATATAAATATAAATTGAATTTCAATTTCAATTTCCATTCATGCATCCTCACATTTTAAATAATTTTTTTCATAAATAATTACAAGAATAACTATTTTACTTTATAATCAATGAATGAACTCAATTTTTGCATATTTGTAGGGTTTATGTGTTATTGTTTAGGATCCCAAATTGCAATAGTTGGCAGTGGATGAATATATTGGATTATGTATTGTTAAGTTAATAATAGAACAATGAGTAAGATATTAGTTTTGTGATAATTGCACATTAACCACTAATTGGGTAAATTGAAAGCATTTTACTTCACAATTATGTGTATTTGTAGAATTTATATGTTATAATTTACAACATGAAATAGTTGGCACTTTGACGATTAAATTTGGGTAAATAACTATTTTACTTCATAACCAATGAATGAATGCAATTTTTGCCTATTTGTATGATTGATGTGTTATACTTTAGAACTTGTAATACTGCACACCGTTAAATTTGGGTAAATAATTATTTTACTTCACAATTAATTAAATAATGAAATATTTGCTTATTTGTAGTATTTATGTGTTAGCATTTACAATATTTACAACATGATTCCAAATTGGAATAGTTGGTGGTTAAATATTAGTTTTGGGTGAATATCTATTTTACTTCATCATTAATTAATTAATGCAACTTTGGCCTATTTGTAAGATATCCAAATTGGAATAGTTGGTGCTTGAATGATTATAACCTAAAATATACTAGATTAAATGTATTTTTAAGTTGATAATATATAACAATGAGTTAAATATTAGTTTTGTAATAATTGCATATTAATAAACTGGCATGAATGGACACAATTTTTGCATATTTGTAGGGTGCAAAGTGGATGAATATATTGAATTATGTATTGTTAAGTTAATAATAGAACAATAAGTAATATATTAGTTTTGTGATAATTGCAAATTAACCACTAATTGGGTAACTTCACAATTAATTAGTTAATGCAACTTTTGTGTATTTGTAGGATTTATATGTTATAATTTACAACATGAAATAGTTGGCACTTGGAGAATTAAATTTGGGTAAATAACTATTTTATTTCATAACCAATGAATGAATGCAATTTTTGCCTATTTGTATGATTGATGTGTTATACTTTAAAACTTGTAATAATGGGCACTTCAACCATTAAAATTGGGTACTAAATAACTATTTTACTTCACAATTAATTAAATAATAAAATATTTGATTATTTGTGGTATTTATGTGTTAGCATTTACAACATGATTCCAAATTGGAATAGTTGGTGGTTAGATATTATTTTTGGGTGATATTTGTTTTACTTCATCATTAATTAATTAATGCAACTTTGGCCTATTTGTAAGATATCCAAATTGGAATAGTTGGTGTTTGAATGATTATAACCTAAAATATACTAGATTAAATGTATTTTTAAGTTGATAATATATAACAATGAGTTAAATATTAGTTTTGTAATAATTGCATATTAATAAACCATTATGGATCCATCTTAACGCTCTATCAAGTGCCGAGACCAGGGATGAAATCCCTTGAGGTGCAAACATCTTTTTAGAGTCATAAACTTCCTCAAGATATTTTATCCCCATCGGCCCTTGATAGACCCAAAGTAAAATGCTTTCAATTTACACATCACATCCACATTGGGTTGTAGAAAGGGCCTCTCGGCCCAACTAGCAATTTCATCCAAGGGGACACAACACCAGCTCTCACATCCCTTGCCTTGTTTCTTTGATAGATTGATAAATTGAAGAGTGTCGTAGCCTCATCTTTCTTGCCTCTCTGGCTCCCCTCACAAAGTAATCCAAACAAAGCAGGAATTGCACCAGATGCACCAATAGTTATCTTGTTCTCATCAACAACTAATAAACTAAACATAGTTGCAACATCACTTTCTCTTGCTTCCATGCTACCATTCTTGAGAACCTCAACAATAGGACTTATTGCCCCAGACATGACTATTGCACCCTTGTTGTTTTCATAGATGGAAAGATTAAGAAAAGTTGTCACGGCATGCTCGTGTTCTAGCATCTGGTGTGGACAATATATTAAGTAGCAAAGGAATGGCCCCAGCCTCTACAATACAAATCCTGTTATTTGCATTTATTTTGGCTAGAAGATGTAGTTCACCAGTTGCTGCTCTTTGGTCCTCAGGAGTCCCACTTGAAAACTTTTTTAGAACAACATCCACATTTTCTTGGTCACCAGAGTTATCGAGAATAGATCCGCATTCCTTTCTAGATCTGCTAGAGCAAAATCTCTTTGGTAGTTCAACATCGTTAGTTTCACACCATTGTGCAATAAGACTTTGCAACACATAGTTAGGTGTCAAAACTAAATGCGGAAACATATGTTGCATCTTAGGACACGTTATAGGTTTGGAATCTATCCATTTATGTATGGATGATTGTTCATATGTCTACAAGCCAATGGTAACCGTCCATAAGCCCACCATAATGGGAAAAAAACAAATACCACATATAAAGCACAAATCAGTATTTTCTTGAGCTTGCCTTGGCTTAGAGAAAGAAGCCACTACTATCTGTTAGAGGTTATAAGGTAAAATATTTCAAACTTGTCTCTGACCCACTACTATCTTTGACGACAATGTCCAGTACATAGCAGGATTACGGTTATAATGTAATCTTTTCATTATAGGATTATATACATAATTTGTTGGATTCAACATACAAGTTGTAGGGTATGTATTTTTGTAAAAAATTCCCCTACAATGACAAGATTAAAGCATGGGTAATATATGTGCTTGCTAGATAGATATTGAGGGGGATGCCTTGAATTTTGCAACAAAATACTCAATGAAAAACCCTCTGGAGTCTATGTCAAAAGATTGTAGGGAAACCTTTTACAACTTCGAGCCAAAAGTGATCGGGGAAATCTTCCCCGAGACTTTATTCCTATGAATCTCTTTGTGGGGATGGGTGGTTAGGGGGGACATGCCCTCTCTATCTTCTTTACAAAGATAAATTTTTGAGTACAACACCCTTCTCTAACAAATGGTGAATTAGCTCCCACTCAACGGCCACGACTATCTGCCTTCTTGAACACACCCTCAAGTTGATGGACAAATTAATTATACTCTTTAAACTAGTCTATACACTGCTTACAGATAATTTAATTATACTCTTTAAATTGGTCTATACATTGCTTACAGATTAATTATACTCTTTAAACTAGTCTTTACACTGCTCAGATGATACCATGTTTTGATCATTGGTATTGTAAAGGGCATGTTTGTACAGTACTTGCTTCCAAATATTTCAGATATTTGAACAATGGTAAATGACAGACAATTTGAGAAATGTATTATCAATTAAATCCTATGAATTGTAAGAAATTACGTTAACCGAATTCTATTCAAGCGGTTTCATATTCTGTCTAAGTATTCATGGATGGAAGTCGCAACCTCAACCTCAACCTCCTGCACGGATGTCACAAGGTCATCAACTTGGACAAGGGCTTCAGCTTCAGCGTTTCCACCCGTATCAAGTCCAATCAGTTGTATGTCCCAAATCCCAAAGGAAACATGTATATGCAGAAAACCCTAAATCGAAAAGGAGTCGGACAACACAGTAGATAAACGTGAAAACCAATAGACATAGAATGGATGCGTGGCGGCTGTAGAGTGGACCCACGGATGAGGAATATGCTATAGTGTGGACACAAGGTGTTTGTTGAATAAACTCCTTCAGTGTAAATATTACTAGCAATTTCCCTAGAAGGTGCAATAAAACGTCGAAAGGGGAAAAACGGGAAGAAAAAATAAATGTGATGAAGTGGAAAAGAGAGTAGTATTTTTTTGTGAACTATTCTCGGTATAGCTTTAGATCCAACCCCATGATGATATTCCACCCAATGTATCGGAACATGATGACTCTTTGTTTATGCTTGGGATTAAGGCAACCTAGTTTGTTGTATCACAGACTCTCAATTATGTACGCGTAGTTTTTTTTTAGATGGTTTAAACATATGGTTACTTTGGTTGATGAGCCACCCAATTCTCATCTTTGCTAGTACTTGTGGATGCTCAAGTGGACACTCAAATGTTCTACAAGCTCAAATGCTTTGCCTTCATCCATTATTTTTCCTCAAGGAGGTTATGTACTCCACATTATTCAATTTCATGGGGCCCTAGGATTGTTGGAAGTTTTGGAGCTATGTTTCCATTTTAACAAGTATGGCCATTCCCTTTTAAATGAAAGTGTAAAGAAAGTTGACATCTATTCAAAGATTCCAAAGAAAAAAGAATCAACAACAACAAAAAACAACTAGCAACATTTATTTTGTAAATTTGTTGTATTGTATTTAATAGTTGACATGAGATATCATCATATAATGACCATAAAATCTGAATGAGTTTAAACCATCATACCACATCCAAGTAGGTCCTAGAGTGACATCCACAGTAACAGAACTATACCTTCTTGAGTTGACATTGACACAATATAAGCCAAGAACTTTTGTGTAAGGAACTTTGACAACAACAATATGATACCTTCCTCAATGTGTGTCCTCTTCTACATCTTATTTATGAGTTCTTTCCATGCACATTTACATGTACTCATAGTGCCATCTCATATCAATGTGTATTATTTGCTTCAACACATCTTTTTCCATGCTTTGCATCAAAAGAGCCTTCTCACCACTTCATTAAACCATTTTCAACCTCATACGAGCTCATTCTTTAGATCATTTAGTAGGATAGGGTAGGTTCAAGCAACATCAGTAAAGCTATAGGTCCGGGCTAGTTTGGACATCTAGAGTAGGTTATGAGCTGAGTCAAGTAAGTGATATTCCTAAGATTGAAATCTAAAGCTAATGTAAAGCTTGTTTTGTTAGGCCTTGTTCTCCAACATGAGGAGCTATGGCATAATCACTTCTATCAAGCAATTGTCAATCCACAAATACATAGAAGCATTGAAAATGTCACTTTGAAAGCAATGAAGGTCAATCTACTTACATATTAAAGCAATAAACACTAGAAAGGAAGCTCAATGGAAACAAAGAAAATGATGGAAAATGCAACAATTGGAGCAAACTCTTCCGAAACTCACAACTACCCTATCTAGGGATACTACTTAAGGACCTCTTAGTAACTACTCATGCCTCACCTCTATTCCTTCTCTCCTTAGAAATACATCGAGGAAATATATTGAACCAAATCCAAGTTAAATATTCAACTTATAACTATCTTAAGTCCCCTCTATCTTAAGTCCCCAAAGGCATGTTTCCAAGAGGTAGGCCATAGGTCATAGGTACAACATTCATTAGCTTTCTCAAGGTTGAAGGGAGAAATGATGTTTATCAACATTGCTACCAATGAATTTATTTCAAATTATTTTCTGGAACCAATTCGTCCATCAAACTTTATAGTTTTCCAATACATTGTTTTTTTATTGCACACATTTTCTGCATATATTGAGGTTCGAATATTTTCACTCAAATCTATGTAATCCAAAGAATTGTAAAAAAATATTCAATACTATTTTTTGGATTAATTGTTGTAGTAGATGTACAGATTGGATTGGATGTGCATAGGATTGGGATAATACCACGGGCTCTTAATGAAATCAAATTTACAAGTATGCAATTTATACATCTAAGTCAAAATGCCCTTGCCACAATGATTTTTTTTTCTTTTTTCTTCTTTCTCAAAGTCATTGGTATATTTATAGAAAATATTTTGCAAGCATGAGTGTGTATTTAGGTGTAGAACCAAAGACTCTAGTTCAAGCATTAATAAAATTACATTATCTTATATTTTATATAGTTATCACATCCATCCCTAAGTAGGAAAACATGACAGTACTTGTTGGTAGCTTTAAAAATAAGGGTAAATTGAATAGATTACACCTCATTTATGAAATATAAAATCAAAGAGAGTTGATAAGACAAAATGTTCCAATAAAAATTCCCATTCCTTATTAAATTTACTTGTGGAAATTTGGAATTGAAAGTATGTATATATCAAATATACTTCTTAGTATGTAATTGTGGATCTTTGAGCCATGCTCTAAAGCAACTAAGTGAACCCACATAGAAAAAGTAGATAAAACGATGTCAAATGTGTCCACATCAAGTTTTATGACATCCAATACCTTTTTGCCAAAAGAGTTTATTGACCTCATTACACGTCATACTTTGCGCATAGCCCATCATCATTTAATTCCATGAGACTATGTTGCATTGAGACATGCCCTCAAACATAGTGAGAGCCTAGAGTATCTCTTATTTTAACTTGCTTTAATATATTTTGTAAGGAATTGTAATTTTAATAAGATGAAGAGTTACAACAAAAGTTGTAACGTTGTTACTAACTTAGATCAAGATAAAAATTTTAAACCAGCATAGATCCATCTTAAACCCGTATCTATCAAGCACCGAGAGGGATTCAATTTCTTGAGGTGTATTTCTTTTTTTAAATTTAAACTCAATAAATTTGATCTCTCTTGATTGATAGATCCGGATTTAAGTTTTAAGTTTTTATTTTATAAACGAACATCTATATTTTAATTACTTTTCATAATATTTTATTTTATGAACCAACATGAATTTTTTTTAAATACTTTCCATAATTTTTTTATTTTATGAGGGGACATGAATTTTTTTAATTATTTTGTTACATCACAAACTTAACGTTACATCAATGTATTGCAGAATGTAGAACTAGTTCACATGATTCTATTAATCTCTAGTTTGATATTGTTATCTATATCCCTATTCTCAGGTCTCTCTCTCTCTGTCTATCATTTTGATTTGATTTTTATGTAATTTTTCTGCCCAAAGCCGAAGTTAACTTTGGGTTGATTTGAAATGTTGCAAATTCTGAGTTGGTTTGAGTTGTGGAAAAACCCTTGTTCTTTTCTCGTTTAGATTTGCAGAGCCGGACACTACATTCACTCCTTCACTGTCCCATAAATTCAGGTTTAATTTCCTACGATTAAAATCGGATATCTGCACATACATGCTATGCTATCCTTGATCCAAATATTATCTCTGAGGATTCTAGTTGGTACTAATGACTTTTTTTTCTTTATTGAAAGCTCTTTCGCTACAGCAAAGATAGAAAACGGTAGGTGCAACATTTTCAATCAAAGCTCCTTAGTTACAGTATAGATGTAACCCTACTACTTTGGAGGAAATTTCATTACAACGTACTCAATATCACTAAGTGCCAGGATAACATATCAAGACGTTATTCTCCTATTGAATTAAACACACAAATTCATTTATATTTTCATGACAAATTATAAACACACTATTATCATTGTATGCATTAAATTTAGAGTGTTGCAATCCCTCAATGTTTTTTTGGGTCATGATGTTAGAATTATGGTAGAAATTAATGGCATGTTTGAATGCATCAAAGCCTGCTAAATTCTTCTGTTGATATGTTCTCGAGAGACTTCATGTTATTTGATCCATAGTTTAGACTAAAGGTAGAGTCGATGGACATGTTTCCATGATTAAAATTATAATAGATTTCATGTTGATTTGTTCAGGCATATCCTCCAAGTTGACAATGTTGCAAGGACCACTGAGTGACGACTTGGCTTATGAATTAGCCCAATTCTTCGATCGAATCCCATCCCAATACGTTAATTTCATATTAATGTATCACTTGATGAAGTGTTATCTCCCACATTTTATGTTCCTAAAGGATAGAGGCATGCTTCGGAAAGGAACCGTCATTGTTGCAAATAGTGAAGGAATATTTCCCAAACACCAGGAGTACCTGAAATATTTGAATGAAAATCCTGACGAATTGGAGACTAAAGAACACGGATTTGTTGTGAAGAGCATGACAGTGTCTACGTATAAGTAGTCTTGGATCTGTTGTGAATGGCATGAGTCTGTTTCCATCGTGACAGCTTCTACTTATAAAGTAGAAATAGTTATCTAGTTTTTCATATATGAGATGATTGAGAGAGTACCAGAGATCGATTCAGAGGATGTTACAGGGAAAGTATTGGAAGTTTGGTTTTAATTTTACTCTTCGGGGCCTTGTTTAAGAGTGCTAATTCACCTTGAGCAAGATAGGTCGTCTGGGAATAGAATTTGGCAGCTTTGATGGTGCATCCAATTTTGAAGCGTTGAGAACATATCTTACAGAGTTTATCTCAACTCTACTATTCATCTTTGCTGGTGTCGGATCTGTCATGGCCTACGCTTCCTTCTGTTTTGCAATATGCCCTTTTTGTCCTTGCTTTCTCGCGGGGAATTTGAGCGGTTATTGATCTTGTGTTTTTTTGTAAGAGTGATTTTGTGATGATAAATGCAGATAATCTGACTTCAGATGCATCTCTGAGCCCAACAAAGCTAGTCGGAGTGGGCTTGGCTCACGGTCTGGCATTATTTGTGGCCGTTTGCATTGCAACTGATATTTCCGGTGGTCATGTTGTAGGCGTATTTACTATGTCCGAGCTACCTCACGACCTTTCTCAAGATTTAGTCAATACATCCCTAACTAAGCATGGAGTTAAGTGCAATTGTTAACATACCTTCTCATACAATTCACAGTATGAAATAGTACCCCAATAATGACAAGCAATGAAATAGAATGATTTTGGTGAGGCATTCCATAAAAACTCTTGGAAATTCTTTCCAGCAAGATGAGTCGCAAGCAATATTTACTGCTAAAGTGTTCATTTAAATTTAGGGTTAGTTTGATGGCCCTCCTTGAGCATTCCATAGGTTGCAATGGGTTTGTTAATTTGTGTTCATTATGGTTATGTAAACCCATTTATAGTGATATACAAAGGGTTTCAAGGACATTCTAACAACCCTTTATCGAACTCCCAATTTGATTTATGGTGAAGAAGGATAACTAAACTAGTGACCAAGCAAGTCGTTTTACAATTACAATCCATTATGCCACTTCAAGCTAACTAAGAACGATCCAAATGATGAAGATATTTATGAAGCATACTTACTTTCGTAATGCAATAATAAAGCTAGTATATTAGATGTAAACTCTGCTCGATATGAGTACAACAAAAACTTTCCTTGATCCAAGTTTCACAATGTCATCAACATAGCTTTCCTTGAATTATATGGTTAGATAATGAAATAAAACACCCAAATGCATAGACGTACAAAAATCCTAAGCTACAGCAAACATGAGTTTTTACTATTAATTCATTTGAGTAATTATACAACTTAGTTTCCATAAACAAATTTTGGGAATAGAGAAATTTGGGTCAATTTGCTTGGAGATCTACATCCTTAATCCAGACTGAAAATGGAAAGTGGCCTCATAGCATATTCTGGTAATAATAATTAAGTAAAACAATACCGCCCAACTTGTCTTACTTATTTTGGCTTTTTATGTTGGTAAGGTCAAGGGCTCATTAAAAAAAATAGGAGACCAAGCTTTCAACTCAAAATTTGTTTTCACATACATAGACCAAGCTTTGATTTTACCAGAGACAAAAAATAATTAATTTCAAAGTGCAAACCACCTACAAGTTATGATAGTTTCAAAAAGCACATCACTTTGGAGGCAATAATGTAACAAAGGTTGTCTTATCTAGCATATTCTAATGTATAAAATAGACCCTAATGTAGACCCTAAAATGAATTTATATCTATCATATTCTAATGTATAAAATATATAACGAAACTCAGTAGATAGACTGTCAAAACCACCTATTACTGCTTTCTCATTACTTTTGGAGATAAATCTGCAAGAAGAAAACACAAAAACTAAAACCTTCTAATCGTTGAACTAGAAAATGCTATTTTTAAGAACCCGTTTCATTAATTTACATAGAAAAATAACCCATCTAAAAAAAAAAATCCAGTTTCGTTTGTGGCACCATTAATATAGTCACCTCACAATCTAAGTCATTGTTTCCGTTGCAAAGACCACTTGCAATGCTTCCAACGCAGCACGGTAAGCTGTGTCTTGCTGCAAAACTTCCTGCACATTTTTCATCCATTAGACATTTAAGGTTTCTCAAACCCTCATTGCATCCAACAAAAAATTGTGAGCAGATTAATTATTCATAAAAATATTTAGACAACTAGTAAAAAATTTTGTAACCAAATAGACCCTATAGGCATACCTCCAACAAACCCCGCAACCAATATCAAGGTTCAAAAAACATCATGGTTTCCCACAAGAAATGGTGACCACACCATTCATTGGCATAAATCAATGTTTCGCAAACCATCATCGCATCGAACAAGAATTCGTGAAGATAAAAGTAAACTTTCTCTGTTACCAAATATACATTATAACCATACATCCAACAAACTCGACAACTAATATCAAGGTTTAACAAAGCCTCATTGTACCGCATAATTAGTGAGCATACAATTCATTCATTAAAGGAATTAGACACTAAATAGAACTTTATTTGTTACCAAATAAAATCTCAAATGAAAACGCCACCAAACCCCAAGTAATTCTTTATCAAATAAACCCTCGAAGAAATGGCACTCAAAGAACATTCTTCAAGTACCAAATAAACCCTCCAATGACACCTCCAACAAACCCCAAGATAAAAACAATATTTTAACAAATAAACCCTTAAATGATACGTCCGGCAAATCCTCATAGGAAAATAATTTGTGTGCCAGATAAACATCAAATAACGCCAAAAGTGTCAAAAATTTCAATGAAAAGGTGGCCCCCTACACCACAACCCAAATCCCTCATTTTCCTAACACTTTCATGCACTCCAAACACACACAAAAAAACCTCTCATTTTTACCATTTCATTTCCTGCAGTAAAGGGATTTCAGTTCTCTTTTCTTGCTACAAATTTGTGGATAGCAATAGACAATGAAGTGGTGAATAGAATACTAGCTTATGTGATCAAACCTTACATTGCAAGGATTTTTTTTAATGGAGTACGACGTATACATTTGGTTTGAGACCCTAAACCTATTAATGTCAATTTCAGTTTTCAAATGATAATGATCAAGCTTGTTGTTTAGTGTTATTCTAATCATTGTGTAATTGTTCAATGTTCAATATATCAATATTGAATGAGCATTAGGAATTTTGAATTCAATAGTATATATCATGATTATGCATGTTTTTATTGTTGCATTCACTGAAAATGATATTATGAATATTTTTTATTTACAAAAATTTCAATTATGTTTTTTAATTTTTTTCTATAAAAATTTTCATATATATATATATATATATATACCCCTAACAAACTCAAGTCCCATGTTTCAAACAATGTTATTAGAATTGAATCAATTTTTCCAAAACTCGCAGGTCTAACTATTCCTTAAGGTCCACTAGTGCAAATGGCAATCTCAAACTAGAAATGCTTCATCATACAGAACCAATCAATTTGTCACCTTGGTAATTACTAGTAATATTAAATTCTTAAAGTAAAAGTTGGCATCCTCCTTTATCTTTCTTTTTTTATCATTTTACTTAAATTTTTAGCATTACCATTAATTGTTCCAAGATGTTGAGAGTGATTCCAACATCATCGGACTCCATATGGAGAAAGTAGAATTTGAAATCTCCTTCAAAATTCAACGAACTTAACAATTTTCAGAATTTCAAGATTGGCAAGATTGAAGAGTTTCCATTGGATTCTATCATGTATAAGGTTATGGGATTAGCATATAATCAAGAGCACCAATCCCTCTCTGTACCTCAACCCCAAGATTAAAATACATATCTAATCTTCATCTAACAAGTTGATTGATTTTCTATTTGTAACAAATTGTGCATAAGATGGAACCAAATGTATTGATTCCAATACACAAGATCAGTATGTGCAGTCACAAAATTTTCAAAACCCAGGAAACACAAGGCTTAGTTCCAAAATACTAGAATACAATAAAATGTACTGAACTAACAAATTTATGATAAACGATATTGTGCCACCATGAGAAAGCAAGGTGAAATTTGAATACAAACAAGTCATAAATACATAATAAACAGTACAAGAGGTCAAGATCACCCACAAACAAGTACCTTAAATGTATGATTATTCAAATTTGACTCACTGCTAAACATTTTATAATGTCATTGTCTATACTTAGACATGCTCTAAAGGGACTCTAAAGCTTTTCAGGGAACACATATAAGCCTTCATCATCAGGAGATATAAACTCAGTGTTGATTACTTAAGCTCTTCATGTTATGTTCATGACAATAGTTAATCGATGTTGAATCCCAGGCATCTTCTTTAATGTCCCCAAAAATGGTAAAGCATGGCCTTTGATGGACAACAAATATTTAGGGCAGAAAATGGAGCTCTATTAGAAGGAAGATATGTTCCAATGAGCATGATTGAACTTGTGTTCATATGTGTTCAGGGATATAGGGAGACATGTCGATGAGGCCAAGTGCAATCACCCCAATCACCCCATATACTTGAGACCATATTACTTCTTTATTTTCTCTCCAAACCAAGCATAATACAATTCGCTCATGAGAAGTGATATCCAAACCAAGAAGGATGGGGGGGTTGAATTTACTAAAACAATACCAGAAATGGTGATACTCTGAAAGAGGCATGTAAGAAGAAGTACATCAAAATTATTGTACAGTAACTAAAGATGTATTAGAATATGCTTTGCATTAGAATTACATGTGAAAGTAAGCTAAGAGTATCATAATGACCTATATATTAGAATATCTCAAAAATTAAGCTCACGAATTTAACAAAAGAATAAAATGTTAAGCATTAAAATTTTACCTCTGAAATTAGGGTGCAAAACCTAAAAAGGATGAATCTTAGAATTAACTCTAAAGAAGCGCTTGATATATTGAGCAATAGTGTCTCCTAGAGCCTAATAGAGCAAATAACAGAGCAAACAAAGCAGTAATATGTCTTGTAATCAAGACATGCAGATGAGGCCAAGTTCAATCACCCCCAAGGAACACACTGCCATGTTAATGTGTCCTATTTGAATCTGAAAATAGATCTATGATATTGCAATTTTAAGCATAAATTAATGGCTAGCCACATACTCGGTAATTTTTTTTCCCAAAGAAGCGTCTACAACCAAATCAAGCACACCCAAAATTTGCTTTCCCAAGAGTTTACCTGCACAAAAACCTCCAATTCCTTTAGGCCGCGAAAAAATCAAGATAGTTGTAAACTTTATCCTAGATAAAATCACAACTTTTCACAAAAATCCCTTTCTTGGCAAGCACATGACCAAAAGCAGCCAAAAGGACTTCAAAATCTACCCTAAAAACATGAAACAAATGACACTAGAAACGTCGAGATTGACAAGATCTGAATTAAATATAAAATGAGTGAAGACCACCATAGCTTCTGAGTGACTGACCTGTGATGGAGGCCGCCCGAAGGTTTGGTTGAATAGAAAGTAGGCAACCAAAGGTAACGCAACGTCAACAACAAAGACTAACAGCATAGATCTCGTCGACAATTAAAGGGTAAGAGGCGGACCCCGTAGAGGTGCTTGGGAATTTTAGGAAACAATGCACCAGATTCATGGATCTTTGTCAAAGCTCGAGAAGCTGCGACACTCCACATTTCTAATGTTTCCATGGCTATCTTCTAGCCATCTTTCAACATGTGCAGAGCTATCCAACAGACTCACACAGTGTTGCAACAAAGTCTCATTTTTCACAACTCCTTTCAATATTCCCAAGATGGAGCCCCTCTTCTTCTTAACAAAACAAAACTCCCTGGGAAAAATCCAGATGGTGGAAATTCCATTACCGGCAGTGGAAGGAATGCCTCCCAGGATCGATTGCATGGACGACACTCTGCCCCATATATGGCCTCTCTTACTACGGGCAGTGGAGCTCTTAGAGGAACCCTTCGAAAGGCAATAGCGCCACCTCGCTCCGAACATCATAGTTGTCAACTTGGTTAAATACTGAACTCCTCGTGTGGAAGACAGGTTCGATATACCTACAATGTTTTTCCTCATCTTCCATGCAACGTATTCGCAAACCCCAGCACATTCGGTATACAGTAAGAAATGGAATTTGACAGGCATTTGCTCGTTTTCATACATTTTATCCGCCAAATATGGGAAAAAAGTTGATGAACACGTTTCGTAGGATGGTTGATTTTCTTAATCAAACGTTGTTTTGACATTTGGAAAATATGTTAAAACGTCATTATAGTTTGGTTTATATAGTAATATCCTATAGGAGCAGGGCCCAGGGTCCGAGGCTCGGGCCCAGAGCCTCCCCTCTCACCGGAGGCCGCTCGATCATTCCATAATCCATTACTGAATCCTTGTTCACCACCCTGGCACCTGAGTCCGACACCATCATGCCCATGAAGTTTGAACGACAGGTCAACGTTAGAGGTTGGCCCAGCCTCCAGGCTCCAGGTAGTCCACGATGCACACCAATGACGCCATAGTGTCCATCAACCCACCCTGGCATGAGTTGGCAATGGGCATCCACCTGTTCCAACTTGCAGGTTAATACATTAACTGGGTTGGGTGAAAGTTAAATGCCATTGAATGCAGTATGCCAGTCTCCAGACTTAATCGACTCTCGGGAATGTGAATCACGATTATGCAAGCACGCTAGCAGCTAGGGTTAATTGTTTTCATGGTTCAACATGTCCGCAGGCTGGAATCCGACCCCTATTTTGGAGGGAACCCATTATATTTTTTTATCAAGGATTTGGCAGAGCAGTGTGGGCTGCGGGCCAATTCTTACAGTCAAAACTGAAAGGAGAAGAGTCGAAGACCCACGAATTCTTGGTGGGTTTGTACACCAGGTGATAAAACCAAAAACTATCTTTCTCATTTTGTCTCTAAGTGGAGTTTATCAGTGGGTTTGCATTTTTTAGAAGCATCTCTATCAGTTTTTCCATAGAGACTACTTTTTATAAATCTCAATTTCTGTATTTTCTCCACCTATCTATTTTTTTTCAAGTCTATTCATCAGGTGAGCGGCGATCCTGTTCGACGGACAGATTCGTGTAGTGTGAGAGGTCCAGATCAAATTTTCATACATGGAAGTTCGAAACCGTGTTGTTTTCAGGTTGGATTTTGAATTGATGTTTTTTGAACTAAATTTCTAACTTAAGATTCGATTGATTAATATTGGATGTTGATTAAGATTCAAACTTATCAAGTTATCTGCATATCTGAATTTGTTGAAAGCACACGTTTGTACATATGTGGGACTGGTATGCATTAGTATACTAAAACCCTAGCTGGCCGTGTATGGGTTCTCTATTATGCAGCCTACCAGCTCTCTTCCATCTCCATTCCGTGGTGTTTCTAATGTACTTTTCCAAGTGGCTTTTTTTTAATTTAGTTCTACCACCACAAGGCCTATGTTTTTGCCTGCATTATGGGAGGCTGGAGCAGTCGGGCTGCAGTGACCCATCTCTTATTTCGTCAGCAGTCTTTCAGCTATAGTGGGCCTACTCCTGTTACTCATGTTATGTGAGTTATGGTACCTACCACCCACTCCGGGTATTTCCCATTGATTGCTACCAAGATAGGATAGGGTCGTCCCCTTAGAAATTGTGAATTGCAGTTTTAATTCACAGTCCTAAGCATATAAACCCAGTCAAATTGGGGGTTTACACTGTCGTGAGAGTGGATATGCCTTGTACGCAAAATTTATCCATATTGCATATGTTTGTATAAAAAAAGGTATTGTTGTTTACCTTCAATACAAGATCCTATACTATGCAGAAATTTACATATACTTTGATATAAATGTCAAAAGATGGATGGGAAGTAAACAAAGCTGGACTGTGCACTCCTTGATATTTGTATATACATCCTTTGTTAATCTCATCCTTTTCTCTAAAGATTGGTCCTTGGTAGAGGGCCTTTTTATCTTAAAGTATTTCTCTATTTTGTTGTTTCATCATGACATAATTATGTTATTTCAAGATGCTAATCACATTGTCAATTTTCTCAAATATAAAACATTGTGTCAGTCTTTGACATTTGTTACCTTCATAGATATAAAAAGGCATAAAACTTCTGCAAGTTGCTCATTTTTTTTTGTTGATTTAGAGATCCTCTTTTCTATGACTACAGGAATTTGATACATCTTATCGCCTTGCGTGGCACTGTATTGTTGGGACAAGCATTGGATCATTTGTTGCGCATTCACTCAGAGTCTTCTTGTATTTGGGCTGGTGCAAGGTAATGATACCCAATAATTACACGTTAGTTGCAATGACATTCTGGAAAAACAGAAATATTATCATTAAAATCAATTATTAGAGGTACCTACAAAACTTTTTCCGATTAGGTGTAAAAAGATGAAACGTAGAAAAACGGATGACCTTCCAGAATATATAATTTTTATTTATGGAAAAGTGGTATAACCACCCCAAAATGTCATTATTCAAAGATTGGTATGTTATTTTTTTTCTAAAACATAATGCACATGTTTTTTTGACCCGCCTGTTTGCTATGTAAATTTTCAATTTACGAGAAAAAAAATATGTAGAGGTGTAGGCAACAGAAAAATCTTGTGCAGGGCTATTTTTCCAAAATTTTAAAAGTCAATTTTATATTTTTTTTAAATTACCGAAGTTAGTGAAGCCCTAAAACAACATTGTCAAGTTTCAATCCACCATATCATGGTCTAAAAATAATCAAAATGCATTTTTTTTTTTTAGGTTGTAGGTATTTTCGTGCTCTTACCTAGGTTCTTTTTCAGTTTGGAAATAGGTAAGCCAATCAAAAGTTATAGGCCAAATAAACGACCTATGTTTTTTACGAATTTGACATGAGTGCAGTTTAAAATAAATTAAAAATAGAGAACAACAACAGATTTATTAAAAAATTATATATTTGGAATCTGCACACAGAGCTCGACAAGTGTGTGCAATGTCATCTGCAGTGCACTCGTGGAGCTTATGCAGAACTAGCTGTGAAAAACAGGAAGTTGCAGCATTTGATGTTTTCTGCTATAAATCAGACCGAGCCTAAAGGTGCAATCC